>JAMJFZ010000189.1:3652500-4252500 GCA_026225945.1 Cricetomys ansorgei
ATCAGAAGCGTTAAGAAGCAGACAGGCATGGGCTCCTGGACCTGCTCATTGGCCATTGCTCTCCTAGCCCCTGTGTTTCTATGTCCTTCTGCTGCCACACACACATTCTGGGCTCCTCTCCTCTCTCACCCCTGCAGAGGTGATACTAAGTTCTTTCATGAAAACACTTCCCTGTGTGTCCAGGCTGCCTTTATTTCCCTCCGCTGTGCCCCCTCCCCCACCTTGCTATACTGGCCACTGGTGTGGGAGTTCAGGGTGGCTCTGGACTTGGGGTGTAGGCAGTGCTTCGTGGTATAGAGTTGAAGTTTGGAAATGAGAAACATCGGAGGATGGGTGAGTGGACAGCATTGTGAGTGTGCCGAGCGTCCTAGGACGATATACACTAAGAGTAGTTAAAGCTATGCATTTCATTCTATGTATTTTACCGTAATAAAAAAGGACGTTTATTTAAAATAATGAACTTCTCTCCAAAATAAAAAATAAACAAGGTAAATTGACACAGATGCATTGAAAAACTTATGAAACCAGTTTCTCTGCATCTCAGAAGGATCTGAAAGATGGATCAGACAACCCTGGGCAGTAGGTATATTAAGGGCAGTTCGTTAGGCTCCAAACATTCAACAGAAGATGTGCAATGTGACGATCAGAGATTCTTTGCAGCCAGGAGGAACAGGAGCCGAGTCTCCCTAGACTTTGGGACCTGGCCACGGACTCATCTACAGGTTCCCACGCCTTGTGAGCTCTACTTTTGTGCCCACTCTAATCTTCATGGAAATTATGGGATATCCCAGGAACCCAGACACCTCCAGCCTCCTCCATCAGTAAACCCATGAGCTCTCCAATCAACTGTGGACTGCTTCTAGAGGATTCCAAAGGCAAAAAGGAAAGTATAGGAAATATTAAATTTTACATTATGGTGATTGTATGAAGACTCAACTGTCAACCATATAAGAGAACCAGATAACAATCACATTGATTTTTGCTTGGTCTTCATTATTGCTTTCCATTTTTTCCCACAAAGTAGGGGATCACTCTGAATGCACATGGCAGCCTGAGCCTTCGCAGAGGCTGCCTAACGGTGTCAGCTGAGATGACTCAGAGGTGATGGTGTCGCCGTGTTGCTCAGTGCCCCGTGTAAGGCCTTTGCACTACAGATGAAAAAGCAGCCACAGCTGATTGGTAACTATGATGTAACTGCCTCCAATCCACTCTATCCTTGCTGTGTTTTGTTTAAACACATTTTTGGTGACTCAGGTTAAGATGCACATAAGGTTATGTTTGTTTGTATGCAATGGAGGAAAAAAAAATCCTCCAGGCCAGATACTCACTGAAGAATCAGAGACCCAGAGGCAGATACCTTGGGAAGGAGAGGATGCTGAGTCTGCCCAGAATGTGGAAAATATTTGCTCACTGGAGCATTCTCTCCAATCCTCTGGTAGCCAACTTAGCCGGCAGTGTGTGACAGAGCTTTGGCCTCCTGCCAAGTGAACGGCGTGCGCAAAGGTACCCCAGTCATTCTTTCCTACACATCTAATCCATGAGCTCCAAGATTGAGCTTGGGCCAGAGGGAGCCTTTAAAAATGACCAACATGACATGGGGATTAAAGCCAGCAAATAGCCCGTGCACTTTGAGTCTTGGCGTATCCTTCCGTGGTGACAGAAACGGCTTTGTTCACCATTGTGGTGACCTTTAACCTTGAGCTTCCCAAGTTATGGCAATGAACAAATTTAAAACAAGCACAAATTAAAAACAAGCACATGATAAATTAGGATTCGTTATGGAGATTTCCAATGACATCTGACACTTTGGAGTATTTTTTTCAAGTAGCACACTTATCCCTGTGTGTATGTATGCTTGTCTACATGTAGATAATTTTAAAGGCTTACCGGCAATGGCGGCTGGTTAAAGGGGCAAGCGTGCCCAGCTCAGGTTATTTTGAACACATAGGCATAAAGCAGAGTCGTGTGCTAGAAGCACAAGACTCTTGGGTGGAACGTTCTGAAAACTTCCAACAGCGGTCACTTCCAGAATTGGGGTGTTGGACAAAGGAGGAGAAAAGTATCAAGCTTCTGGCGGCCAGTCACAGGAGACTCGGTCATTTACATCCAGGAGACATCCTTGGCTCTCCTGCTGCAGTCTCTAGATGAGTCTGGGAAATCCCGGTCAAATCACTGCCCCCATGCACCCTCCGATATCAGAAGCAGCGTGACCGTGGAAGCCAGTCCCAGAGTGAGGGAGGACTCTCACTCACCTCCTGTTGCCTTGCTGATAGCGATAACACGAGAGGAGTTATGAACGCCGATTCTGAAGCAAAGGCTCACGGGAGATAGATTGCGCAGCCGTAGTACCGCTCCTTCTGCCTGCGGGACTCACCGAGTCCGCAGGTTTCTTCGATTCTCTACTGAATCATATAAACAGCAAAGGCTGAAAAAACAAACAAACAAACAAAAAAAACGATCTTTTGGGGTTTGTGAGTTAGTAATTTCTCTTACAGGAAATCATTTCGAAAGACTTAACATATGAAATTGTGCTTATTCTTCCTGATAGCTTGTTGTTCCTGTAGGCGGTGGTGGGTGGTTTATGCATACGCACAGTTTAGACTCCAGCTTTTTAAACTTTACTACTGTAACTCCTTTTCACCTGAGACATTTTCAAATAATTTTGTTTATTCTTTTAAAATCCCACATACATGCGCAATGTATTTTTATCAGATTAAGCATGCTCCCATTCCCCTCCCCTATCCCACTCCCAGACCAGAGAATGTTTCCGTGACCCAGGTATACTGGTACATAAATTAGGGTCAAATAAAATATTTACTGATAAACAACTTTAAATTACTTTAAAATAATTCTTTGCTATTCATATAAACTTACCATTCATTAAAGACTAAGACAAATTTGCATACTAATGAGATGGATAATCTTCATTTTACATAAAGAATCTTTTAAAAATTTTAGCTCTTAATAGTTGACATTGCATGACATAGATTATCTACAATGGTTTTCAGACTTGATCAATATATTTTAGTCAGTTAATTGTTAATGCTGTGAATGACACGATCTGTAAGAATGCTGCACAAAATAGCAGAAGTATATTTTAGAGTGATCCAATAACTGTTGGAAATTCCCTCCTACTCCCGGACCAAAATTCATTTCAAAGTCTTTGATGAAACTCAAGTCCACAGCTCAAACAGCAACTTTAAAAATCCAACCCTCGAACACAACCCACTCCAAAGGAGACTAGTTGCTACTTATGCTGAACAAGGAATAGTGAATATTGAAAGTCTGCGTTTCCATAACGAAGCAATTATACTTCCGGAAGAGCAGAACACTAGGTGCAGAACAGAGACACCACAGTTCGCATCACACGATGGTATGTTGGCGTGCTCAGTGCAGAGTGCACACAGTGTGTGTCCAGAGCAGAGGCTACAGTGAGGAAAGCAGATGCAACATGGCGGACATTGCTAGGAACACCCAGGGTTTGGTACACATTTGCTTTTGCATTAATGTTTGGTGGCTGAGTGTCCAGGAGCATTTTACTGTTGTCGAATTCCTTTTGAAATCTCACAGTTACTCAACCCCATGTGGGGCCCCACAGTTTAGTAAACTGTGGTCTAGACAGGGGTCCCCCAAACCTGACATCTAAGCTCTTGAAAGACTAGTCTGGACACTGTTCTAACAAAGCACATCTTCCATTACCCTTCTAAGTGCTCTCTCCCTCTCCCGCTGTTTCTCTCTAATCCTTTTGACACTTTTATTAAGAGAAACTCAGAGACAAAGAGCACCATTTTCTCCTCTCTAAAGCCTGCCATATTCCATAACCAAGACTTGAGATCAGAGTAATTCACCCAAACTCTGCTACAGCCTTATTCCCTTGAATGTCCATGTAATTCTGGCCCAGATGAAACAGGAACTGGCATGCCTACCTATGCTCCAAGCCACGCCTTGCTCTCTTTTGAGAAAAACACAAAGGAATCAATTCCTGGAAGAAGGAACCTTTTAGACAGTTTTCAAGGTTGAGCCATCAAATCCAACAGTTTCTTTTTCTCTTATAACTGCTTCAGAGCTCTTATGTACTTGTTGAGTTCCAAAGCAAAGGGTTGACAATTAAAAGTAAAAATATGAACCAAAAAGATGGCTCAGCCAGTAACCTTAAGGGGCTTACCTCCAAGCCTGGTGATCTGAGTTCAGTCCCTGGGACACACATGGTAGAAGAAGAGAACAGAGTCCAGAAAGTTGTTCTCTGACATCTGTCTATGCTGCGTGGCATACAGGCCCCACCCCCAGTGCGCCATGCACCTGTAATGTGCACATGTACACACAATAAATAAGTAAACTCATAAATTTTCCTTTAAAAATCAAATAAAAATACTGGCAAGAAGATTCCCAAGCAGCAAGTGAAAAGAACACTCAGCATCACATGACACCTTGTGTGGGGCTCTGAGCCAATAGCATGAAGGGGTGGGTGCAGGGGCAGTCTGGGCACCCTCCCCCACTAGCACCTTAATACTCTTTGACACCCAGAAGTCAGGCTGTACCTCACAGGATGTTTGCTGTATCCCTACACGTATCTCCCATGCTGGCTTCCTACTCTGAGGTGGGCAACTGGCCTTCAGTTCTCTGGCAGGATCATCTTAGGTTTATTATTGAGATTTTGAGACACAAAATGTTCTCTTTGCTTTTAAATGAAACCACTGTATCCTATTTACAAAAGTTTGGTGACGTGTTAGCTATTTAAACCGAGCTCCTGGCTGTGGTCCAACTTCTATGTGGCCTTGAGCACCGAGAAGCTGTTCAGCATCCAGAGCTGCTATGGGTTTCTACAGGGCATTGATACCGTTGAAAGGCAAGACTTTAATGTTTGGTTGCGTGTAGTTGCACATCAGTGCCATATTGGAGCATCAACAGTTAACATGGTTATCCCAAGAACTAAGTAGCCACTACTATGAAACCTCAGCAGTACTTAGCAACATCAGTACCTACTAACGCCCGTACTTCAGGACTGGATATCCCACAGCAATTATGCTTATTTTCATGAGAGAATTAAACATTACAGCTTTGACTGGTAAAGATTCCTGCTTGACCCTATTCCCATCAAAAAATACACATATAATATGCGTATCCTTCCTCAGATATGAACCCTTGAGATTTATGTGGCATATTTGTATTCTAACAAATCAAAATAAAAGTAACTAGACAGTATTCTGATGTCTACTAAGGAAAGAATGGTGCAAACTATACCGGGGATTTGCTTTATCGCATAAAATAATAAAATTAAGACTTGTCTAATGATGAATGTTTTGATTTACAAACTAATTTGATTGGTGAGACAGGAATTTAAACAGCAAGTGAAGAAATTATTTTTAAGTTATTTTTATCATCTCTGGTTTGTTTTTTAAGACTTCTCAACCCTTGTATTGACTTCAATACTATTTTTCTTACTAGAATTATAATGTCCTATGATTTCCCTTTAGGCTTGGCTATGACACTACTGTAAAATTACAACCCTCATTTTAGGCAAGGTTTATTAACATCACCAATAATAGAATGTATAATCTCTTAGGTGACAGAGAGGGAGGTAGATCTGGCTGGCTGGATTTTGTTAAATGTTATGGGATAGCCAGTCCCCTGGAGTGCCAGGCTGTTTAAAATGGAACTGTCAGTGTCAATCACATGGGCATAATTTTCCTGAGATGTGCTGGCAAGAAACACATTCCAGGAGTCTAGAAACAAACTGTGGTGTGCTGAGGGTGAGAGAGACGGAAGGAGACCTTCTGATAACAGAGTTACAACCAGCTTGTAAGACTTGTTGGGCTTAGGAGATCCCGAGGAAGTGCCTGGAAGATAAGCTCCAGATCCATCACACTAGACAGTGGATAAATCATCTATTAGAACACAGAAGGTCCGTGTAAATTGACAAGAGCTGATAACCAGCAGTTAAATGGTCTGAATCTGAGTTGTCAACAATAGGCACTAGCTTATGAAAGTTTGGCTCTGTATTGTAAATAAGTTCCAAAAGTTAAAATCAAGAAGAATACATATGTATTCATACATACATACATACATACATATACATACATACATATAATCTTCTCTCTATATATTAAATTATGTCTCATATCTATATATCTGTATCTCTCTCTCTCTTTGTCTATTTAAATAGGGTCAGTTTAACATTTAATTAACCTTGATTTTCCCATATTGGTAAAGTAAGATTGTTAGCATTTAAAAAAAAATCAGTTTTCCCCTCCAGAAAATGATACAAAACTTACAGGAGTAATATCAAAAAGCAGACCTATATGTCTATCAAACAGTTTATCAAATATTAACCATGTTGGCTATTAGCTTAGGGGATTACAAATAAAACATTTATTTTTTGAGGAAAATAATTTTTTTACACATTTCTTGGGCTCTGCCTTTGAATCATATATTTTAAGAGCATATAATACGAATTAGGTAATGAGCAGGCTGCTACTACTTCTTGTATGGATGGATTTTTAGGCATAAAATACTGAAACCAATCTAGAATCCACGTGGTTTCAAAACATCAGTCCCTGGGAGGGTGGGGAAGGTCAGTGCTCAGCCAGTGTATGCTTGAATACGCCACCAGAACTCCCCGGAAACATTCTCAGTCATTCGAACTGTTGATCAAAGGGTACTGGTCGTCATAATTCTGATGTCTGCTGGTGCTAACTGCTGTCTTACTATTCTTTTAGTTCTTAGTCCCTGCAAGTTGGGCTGACATTTCACCTGAGGTGAGGAGAGTCATTTTTACCAAGTGCATTGAGACAGCACCTGCTTACCTGCTTCCCTTTGCCGGGTAACCCTAAGACCCACCGCTGAGGTCCAACTGAGCTACTGTCCGATGTCATTTTAACAGTAACTACACAGCCAAGTTTAGGAATACCAACCCTGCTCTGTTTGAGGCTCCTGATGTGTTTATTCTCAAGGGGTTTTCAGTGACCATGCCCAGCTACCCAGTCTCCTCTGCTTCCTGGTACATTCGCAAAAAAACGCAAAGGGAAGGGAAGCACCACGCTGGAGATCTTTCAGATCTGTGAGTTTGAAATTCAAAGTGGCCAGGTGCCTAGAAGACTCAAATGAACAACTATGGACGCCAGAGTCAAGGGGGAATAAAAACATAATTGCATATTGACACTTCTTCATAGCGCTCCTTTTCAGTCGTTACACTTTGTGACTTTGTAATTTGTCCAGGATCTGCGTCCCTTCCAGCAAGCAAAGAGAGAAAAGAAGAATGGAAACTAGGAAGAAGGTTCACTTCAGGAAAGCCTTAACGAGAGTTCGTGTCTCCATCTGACAGAGATCACCTGAAGAAATATTTAACGCTTTTCACCCGCCTCCTGCGCCTTCACGGCGGATTATATCCAGCCAGAAGTAAATTTTTGAGTGCCTGGAAAATCGTTTTAATAACTCAAAAACCTGCAACTGGTAAGCCCTATGAGGCAAGGAGAAACATTTGCCCTGTAGAGAATGAACGATTAACTTCAGGAAACCTGGAGCATCCCTTCCCCGGAATGCGGCGCCAACAGCGGCTCTCAGCCCAGCAAGGGTTTGTGCGGCTGCGGAGGACGCAAGCCCGAGGTGGTACCTTCTATTTTTTTGTCTTCACTGGGGTCGGGGGTCTGTGCACTTCAGGTCCCCAAGGTAAGAGTCACAGTACCATTTTCTTGTTTCGCACGGATGCGGAGCTAAGGCGGACTGGCTCCAGTAACGCGCTACACTCTTGAGTCAGTCCCCGAATAGCTAAAACGCCAGGAAAGTTTATGGGGAAAAGGCCACACGGAGCACCAGGTTCCCGGAATGCCACCTGGACAATTTTGAGCAACTGTGACTACTGTGTTACATTTACACCGAGGGATTTGGAGTCGGGAGTCTGGGAAAAGACTCCAGTGCAGAAAAACTTGGAATTTGCTGCAAACCAAAATCATGAAAAACATCTGAATAAAAGAGAAAACTCTGATAAGAAGAAATGATCCCAGCAAGTCGCAGGACGCAAGTCCCAGCCCTGGGTCGGCCCAACTGCTGTCGTGCAGCATGAGCTTGCCTGCTGGGCTGTGGCGCTTCCCGCTCTCGCGGACGATGACCCTAACTGTTCCTCCAAGAGGTGACAAGGACACTGCCCCACCCTCAAACCCGGTGTGCTGAGACGGCCCTGCAGGCCGGCCTTCGGGAGCGCCAACACCCCACCTGCCGGCCAACTCCCCCCAACTTCCCAAGTTCCCTGTTCTGAGTGCCCGGGGGACCACAGTTCCCTCCTAGGGCAGCGGTCCGGACTTTCGCTGGAGGAATAGGGAGCCCACGGTAGCCGCTGGCGACTAAGGGCTCTGGGTTTTAGGGCGATGGACTCTCGAGTTTCATGTTTGGGCCCCAGTTTGTTCTTTCTGTGTTTTAGCCACAGCAGGACAAAGTGGGTTGGCGCACACGAAGTTCGTTCTGAAGTGGGTGTGGGAAAGGCAGGGCCAGGAAGATCAGCCTCTTGAGACCTATGGGACCTCTGCTTGATCTGACACTCCTGCTAAGTGTCCGAATCCGAGTTCCTCTCCCGGAGAACCCTGCCCAGCAGATGCTGCTGGCCGGCCAGAGGGAGGAGGATTCCCTGGCTCGGGTGGGACTCGCACAGCTGGCACAGACACCAAGCTGTGGCTCTAGAATCTGGAAAGCCAGACCCAGATGTGCTGCGGCTGGGGAGGTTGGCCGGCCAGGGGCACACACGGTGCGCAGAGAACCGGGGTGCCAGGTCCCGACGCGGCGGGGCCGAGTCCCAGCGGACGCGCAACGTGGGCGCGGGCGGTGGCGGCGGGGAGCGCCTGCTCCTGCTCCGCCAGTGGGCGTCTTCTGCCGCCGCCGCCGCCTCTACGGGCCGCGGCACTGCGGCGCTTTTCTCCGCTGCTCCGGAGCAGTAGCCGCGGCTCGGACGCCGGAGCGCGCACACCACGCCACGCCCGCGGGCAGCGCCCCTGGCCCAGCGGGTCCGGGAAGGACGCCGGCCGTGCGTACCGGCCCGCACCGCGGCGAGGCCGCTCGGGACTCGCCCCCAGCCCGGGGTCCTCTTGAATCCCAAAGGGAACGCGATGTGAACCGCCCCGGCCGCAGAGGCACCGGAGACGCGGGAGGCGGACCGGACCAGAGCCGGGTCTGCGCCGCGGGGAGGGCCGGTGCTGCGGGGGCGGAGCCCGCAGAGTCCCGGCCGCCGCGCCCTCCGCCTGCCCCCTCGGCGGCCGGGGAGGAGGGCCATGGCCGGCCCGGAGGAGCGGCTCGCTCCCCGCCCCCAGGCCCCGCTGCCCGCCGCTGGGGACGAGCCGGGCCGCGGCCAAGTCCGTCTAGAGCCCTGGCGCGGTGCGGCCGGCGGGCGGAGCGCGGCGGGCCTGAGCCCGGCTCGGGAGGAGCTGGCTGCGCCCCCGCCCCGGCCCCGGTGCCCGGCTCCCGCAGGCCGCGCCAGCCCCACCGGGGCCCCCGGCGCCCTCTCCGCGCTCAGCGCGGGCGGCTGCGGCTGGGTGGCGGCCCGCGCCTCCTCCGCGCTCGCCTTCTCCTCCCCCGCCCCCTCCTCCTCTCCATCTTCCTGGTACTTCTGGCCGCCGCCCCCCCTGCCCCCTCCCCCTCTCGTCCCCTCCTCGTCTGCCTTCCACCTCCCCGTGCGTCTCCCGAGAAGGGAGGGCGCAGCGGCGGCTGGAGGAGGAGGCGGCGGCGATGCTGGCGGCGGAGGAGGAGGACAAGAGGCAGCTCCCTTGAGCGTCCCCCTCGGCAGTAGTCACCGCAGCGGCGGTGGCAGCGGCGGGCGGCGGCGGCTCTTCCTCTCGCCTGCCATCCAAGGCTTGCTGCTCCCAGCCCGCGCCCGACCCCGGCCGCCGCCGCCGCCGCCGCGGCTCCCCCTGCACCCGGACTTCCCGGGCTTCCCGGGCGCCGGCTGGGGCTGCCCTGGCCTCGGCCCCGGCTCTGCCGCCGGTGGCCGGACTCCGCGGCGGCCCGGAGGCGCCACCTTCCCCCTCGCCGCCGCCTGGCCGCTGCTCTTCGGCTCCGACATGGAAGATGGACCTTCTAACAATGCGAGTTGCTTCCGAAGGCTGACCGAGTGCTTCCTCAGCCCCAGTAAGTGGCTCGGCTCCACGTCCCACCCGCGGCCTGGGAGGTTTCTTGCCTAGTGGGGATGAGTCGGGGCTTAGACCGTGGGGTGGAGAGGGAGCTGCTGTGAGGGTGAGTGGCGGGCAAGGTGCGTGTGTACCCGGCCGAGATCGGCCAGTGGGCCTCGGGAAGCTGGTAGCACCTCGGGGGACGCCCGGAGCTGCCCGGCAGCGTAAGGACACTGGGCTTTCCCAAGCCCCGCGTGCGCGCAGAGGAAGGGCGACACACCGGAGGGTGTCGGAGCCGAACATTCAGAAACTAACCTGTCCCTAGCCCATTAATATTTATACCATTAAGTTTGTCACCTATTACTCCACGTTTCTCCCCAGCCTGTGACCACTTGGCTGGAGTATGTGCGCTTCCTTCTGCTGGGGGTCCCGAGGATCCAGCCCGCTGGATTCCTGCAGCTCCAGTGGGGGCAGGCAGAGCTCGGGAACCTGAGGCTTCCGAATGTGAGGAAAGGCTGTGCTCTGCACCTGTGGAGACTGTGTTCTGGCGCGTGCACCAGTGGCATGGAGATGGGTGCACCTACCCTCATGAAGAGGACGCACCCTCCCCCCCTTCCAGGAGCCCACCTCATGCAGATCCTGGGTAGCTGGTGCTTGGGTGGGTAAAGAAAGCGGAGGAACAATGGGGCGTTAGCATGGAAGGCTTGTTGGGACCCACGGGGACGACACTAGCATGACCATTTTGCCTCTCCGCTCTTGGGCACAGGGCTGAAAGCCTGCTAGGGCAGGGGCAGCAGAAGGCGTGTCATGGGGGAGGGGGGCAAGATTGAGCAGAGAAGTCAGGGCAGCCCTTCCCTGGAAGGAAGGAGGCAGGCAGGAGATGTGGAGCAAAGAGGCTCCAGATGCGCAGAGGAGGGAGTCGCTACGCTTGTGGATGGAGGGCGAACAGGGTGAGAACGGGAACCCTGGGGCGGGAGGGGACCTGGTGGGACCCATGGGGGAGTCTGTACTCCGAGAGGGCACATCCATGGGAAAATGAGAGACTCGGGCTTCCCCTCAGCCCTGAGCGTGGATTTGGTGCCACAGTCCACCGCGTGCGCACAGGAGCCTTTGTCTGCTTCTAGCTGGAAAGCCGCGCTTTTGCTTGCTTTCTCCATGCAGACTCTTTGCCAGGTTGCAAATTAGCTTTCTTGCTACTGCTCCCAAGTACCATTCCTTGACTAGGATGGACCTTGGCTCCAGGGTGTGGGATGCTGGGTTGAGACCTTCCTCGGGACTAGAGCTGGTCTAGGTGCACACACAGGAGCCCATGAGGTACAACCACCAGGAGGGTGAGCATGCTGTCTTCAGGACTGGCTGACTCCTGCAATCCTTTCCCCTGCCCTGGACCAGTCCATGGTGGCCATATGGCCCAGTGGCCACTCACACATTTTCAGGCAGTCTCTAGTACATCTCTGCTTAGACTGGCTACTTGACTTGATTGCTGGGAGGTGTGGACTCTGTGCTCCCAGCTGACCTCTAGTTCTGAGGCTTCCCCCAGGTATCTGCCTCTCCATCCCAGGTATTAGTGACCATTGGCTCCTGCACTTTGGGCAGGCAGGCACAAGCTTGTGCTTTTTCCCTTAGACTGTGGTCAGCAAAGACTACACTTCCCAAAAGGGACTCCATGGATTGGCTCTGGGTTGAATGTGGTAGAAGAAGGTGGGGCCCATTAGACTCTCTTGAGATAGCTGAAATAAACCTAAGGCCTATGACTGGGCTTGCTCCAGGTCTTCTTGATGTACTCTTCCTCTTCCTCCCCCTCCTCCCCCCCCTCCTCCCCCCTCCTTCTCCCCTTCCTCCCCCCTCCTCCTCCCTCCTCCTCCTCTTCTTCTCCTTCTCCTCCTCCTCTTCTTCCTCCTCTTCTCCTCTTCCTCCTCCTCCTTTTCCTTCTTCTTTTATTTACAATATAAATATGTCTTCTCATTTGGTAACTGGTTCATAAATGTGTGTACTTGGACACATTCAAGAACATGCTTCAAGGTGGCTCTACTTGATAATGCTAAATCCCGTGTGAGGGAGATTTGGCTGGCACACAAGTTTCTGAAGATTGGGGTCTGTGTTTGAGTGCATCTGTACACGCTGTCTTTGTCTGGACTCAGGCGCTGTGGTAGAAGTTATGGTTCTCAATAAAGGTGAGCAGCTCCAGAGAGATATCTGACTTACCTTGGGTAATAGAGGGCAGCCTACCCTGGGGTCTACTTTGTACATGGTTCCAATTGGGAGAAGCCAGCCCTGCTATGATGTGCTTACTCCTGTGCCTGAGAACAAGGTGGGCATGCTTAGAAGGAAAGGCTCCTGCAGCTTTGTTTGGGGTACTACCCGGGTAGTCAGTTCTAGGGCGGGTGCTTGTAAACAGTCTGTTCCCACACACCCTGATTCAGAAGTAGAAAAGGAGGTTGATGCCTGAAGGAAGCCCCCCTGCCCCACCCCTAGCTTTTAGGGCTTCTGTCTCTGTCTGTGGCCATATGTGGCCAAAGAACAGCCTACCCGGCTCTCAACTGCTGAAGTGTCTAAAATTTGGCAGTTTCCTGGTGTTTCATTTTTTTTAAATGAGCCTTTTGGAAAGAGCTGTGTATTCTCCAAGGATGTGAAAACACACAAAGGTATTCTGACACGTCCCTGTGGAGTTTGTATCTGTCTTCTCTCTCACTTTGATCTCTTTGTCATGAGCAGGCTGCTGAGCCCAGCTGTCAGTTGGACAAGTGCACATTGCAATTCTCTTGTCGGAAAGCAAGCCCTGTGTGGAAGGCACAATAGCCTTGCCTGTCTGTTTTGCTCTACATTTTGGTCCGCCTGATCATGCACCGAGCAGACACTTATCTGAAACTACTACCACGTGCCACATCCTACCCTAGCCAGTCCCCCTCACTCAAGCATGTGGAGGCCACAGACCGAGAGGTAGTCAGTCAAGGTGAGGAGTCTCCTAGACAGGATTTGGCTCATTAGTGATCCTCAGTGCTCCAAGTGAAGAGTGGTCTTCCTGCCTGATGCGGTTGCTCTGTCTGAATCAGGCCATTCCTGAATTGACATCATTTCCTGTCCCTTTGCTGACCTCTGCGCCTCTTCTTCTCCTTTTACTGCTGGAAGAGTTGCTGATTGAGTAGGAAACGCTTGTCCATGGAGAGATAACTGTTGCTGTCCTGGAGCACCCTCACGGTTCACTTTGCATTGTGGGGTGTAACATGGACAGGTGTAATGTGGACAGGACAACGTGAATTGCAGTCAGCTTCCAGTAACAAATGCAGGCTGTCTGTGCTGTCTGGTCAGTATTGTGGTTACACAGCGGCACGGCTGAAGGGGGCATTGCCTGGAAGAGCGGGAGACATACCTGTGGAAGATACAGTTCTAGGGACGAGATTCTGGAACCAGGAATATTCCCTGTCCCCAGATCTCTGTGTGCTATATTCTACCAGTTAGCTACTGTGAAGGACAGGAAGAGCTCCATGCAGAGGAAAAGAGGGATTGCGGGGGAGGATACAGAGAAAGCCAGGGAAACACTACCGGAAAGGTTTGTGAAGCAGAGTGCAAACGCCTTCCCACTTCAAATGGCTGTTTCTGAAACGTTCCAAACAGCGAATGTGCATTCGCAGGGCTTGCGAGCCTGTCACTTGCCACTCTTAAACTGTCTCCAGGCGTGTGAGGACTGCGTGGCCGATGCCAGGATACACTGAGATAAATATGATCCCTGTAAGAGCAGAGGCACTCAGCGCTCCAGACAACACCAGACTTCACCGTTAGGGTGTTCTTATCAGCTCTCTGAAGCTGAGGCTGTAGAGGAAAACCAGGCTCAGGGCCCAGCACGCGCCCCCCCCCCATCCCTACACACACACACACACACACACACAGATTTAGGTCAGTCTGGACCCCACTCACAGTTTGCTGGTGAGGACCCACGTGATCTGCAGTGCATCTGAGTGGAGGACGTAAAGCACTGTACTCCCCAGAGACCTGGCACACAGGCATGGGTGCCCGCAAAGGTGACCCGAATAGCAAGCTGTGAATTCCTGCCCTGCTGGGTGTGGGCAGCGAGCGTCATCAGCTATCCATGGAGGGGTGAGCTGGTTTTTGGCTGGGTCAGCAGTCCAAAGGGCAAAGCTATTTAAACTGGGTGGTGTTGTGCTATTTAGATTATTAATATGTAATCTTATGTAATCCTACTTTTAATTTGAAATCAACCTGTGCGGGCAGAGGAATCTCCTGAAAGTTCAAATGAGAAGAACTGGAAATCTAGAAGACAGGCCTTCTATCTCAAATTGATACATTGGTCTTGGAGGGATTTCTGCACACAAAACATTTTGTGCCAGGAAACAAAGAAAAGCATGTTGACTATCAGGCAGATTAACCTTGTGTGGGGAACATTTTGCCAGCTAGCACACTTGCGATCCTGCTCACTTTAAAAGCAGCCCTTGCAGCTGGGGAGAGCCTTAATTCAAGTCTGTCTAAAGGAAAACTCCCGGGGGGGCAGCAGAGCTGTGGCAGTGGCAAAGACATCTCTCTGGCCAGTGCCTTCACTCCTGCTGGCTGGCTTACTTTCTAGAAGGCAGGCTAGTAAGGGCTGTGGGCGGGGCCTTGTCTTTGTTCTCACACTGAGGATAAGACAGTGGTGGACCCATGAGGCAGGTACATTGTCTGCTTTCGTAGGAAAGTTCCAGATGCGAACAAAGCAGAGTTGTGTATAAGGGAGAGGTACGGCACTCTCGTGCAACCCAGACAGCATGTGGCCTCGCACCCAGAGTTTATACTGAGCTCTAGTGGGTTCCACACAATCAGAACCCCAAAGGGCCTGCAGCTTCAGGAGAGGGTGAGGTTTGCTCCTGTATTCCCAACAGGGCTAGAGGCAGAGGCTGGACCAGACTCCCGTGTGGAAGACCCTGCGGGTGTTTCATAGGATGCCAGGACCAAGTCTCAGAGGGATCAGGGAAGAGGGTTCTGGAAGAAGCATGTGGGTGAAGAAGACACCTCTAGAAGTCATAGACAGGAGCTTAGCCAGCTAAGGGGAAAGGAGTCACAGTTCTTTGGCTAAGGCCTCTTTGTAAGGAATAGTCCTCGGAGTTCAGAGACAGGTGTGAAGGAAGGCCAGAAGGCCACCTTCCATGGTTCAGGTAGAACAGAGACTCGTCCTCTGTGGCAGAGTCCTCAGCGGGGAGCCAGAACACTGAGACCTTGTACGTTACAGCACACCCGGAGGTGGGGAGCAGAGGGCTAGGTGACGTGCTGGGTGGCAGTGTAGACATCAGATACTGTGGTTCCTGGATTGAAGGGGTGCGTGGGGTGTATGGTTGGGATGGGAGTCAGTACCTTTGTAGGTTGTAGGTGTCTTGGCTTGGGTGGGACCTGCTCTCTACTGCTCTCTAGTGGTGAAGACAGCAACCACCCAGAAACCAAGCAAAATACCAAAAAAGCCAGGCAGAGAATTGGTACTGAGAGCTGCCCTTGGGCTGCGGAGGTCAGTCTGGAAGGGTCTGCGTGATGCAGTATGGCCTGCCGAGGCAGTCAGGAGAAGAGTTGCTGGGCAGGTGGGCCCTGGGCTGGAGGACCAGAGTGAAGGCTGCCATACTGGAGCTTGGAGCCGCAGCCTAGATGTCTGGTATGTGATGAAGTCCATACATTGGCCAGAACTGGGCTGTGTAAGTTGGGGAGAACTGAATGTGGGCTCCTGGTAGCAGGGGACTTAGGAGGGTTGTGAGCTGTTGAGTTCTGTGATTTACGTCCTGGAGGCTCATCTGAATGTAATTCGGGAAATGAATCTTGAGGCTGTTGGGAAGGGAGTGTGCAGAGGTCATTGAATTAGTGGAAATGAAATGTAATTGAGAGCCCATGAGGTGTTTGGAGGCATCAAGTGACCTGAACACCTGTTGTTACAGAGGAGGACTAGCAGATGCTGGGGTCCACAGGAGGAAGGACACAGGCACAGGCAGGCATGGTAGGTTTTGGCAGTGGTGAGGCTGAGATGTTCCAGAAGTAGTGGATGTTAAAAATCCAGGTAGACAAAGTCTATCTGTCCCCAAGACTGGAGAATAAAGAGAGAGGTGTGGGATTTGATATCCCCCCCCCCCCGTGCCACATACACACGGGGAGTCTGTGATTCTGTGGCTGCTTTGTGTGAATCTGGAAGGTCTGAAAAAAGTAGATGATTTGGTTACTGAAGGGTATCTTGGTGCAATGTCTATGAATACTGTACTGAAGACCGAGGCGTGAGGGACTGGCCCTGCAGGAGGCCGGCCTGGAGTGGGCTAGGAATAAAGGTTGTGATTCCCTAGCACTGAGGCAGTAGCTGAAGGCTCCATGGGAGTAGAATTCCAGAGGTCAGGCATGATGGGAGCAGAGGAGAATGGGAGCGAGCTGAGCACCTGGAGGTGGCATCATGGAGCCTCAGTGGTCAAGTAAGAGCCAATGGCCAGCTTGTCCCCAGGATCCTTAACTGGGAGACTGGAGTGAGGAGACCCGTGGCTGTGGCTGCTGGTGGAGAATGGTGGCTTTCGCCCCACAGATGCACGAGAGTGTTCATCCACTGAGGTAAAGGAGTTGGAAGATCTAGGCCAATGTATTGCTGCTTCGTAGGGAAGACAGGGCAGGCTGAGATGTGGTGAGGGGGAGGGCTGGGTCCCAGAGGGATGCGTTCCTGTAGCGGGACCGTGGAGACCACGTGGTGGCGGTGGCAGCCTCACACTGAGAACAGCAAGTGGGTATGAAGTGTTCCGTCAGATGCTGACTGCCCATTACGTCATCTGCCCGGCACTGTGGTCCTAGGGAGCAAGCTGGACAGGAGGGCAAGGCCCGAGGAGGCTTTCAGGGAACAGGGAGAGTGGAAGAGAAAGGCAGAGGTGTGGAAGGTCTCCTGGGCACTTGGGAGGGGTGGTTAGCAACCCGCAATTAGATGGGTGTGGGGGTGATGGGACACTTAGAAGCTATGAGAATAAAGCAGAGATCAGGAAGGCAGCTACCAGGGGCTAGAAGCGCGGCAGGAACAAGGCGCGGCTCAGCACGTGGCTCGTTTCAAGACCACACAGAGCCGGGAAGGCTGCGTATGTGCAGTTCACACACATCCTAATGGGAAGCGTTGTGTTGGAAGAGGGAGAATTTGAGGGTTGTAGAGGTGAACGAAAGGAACATGCCAGAAGGAACAAAGGATCTGTGCAGAGCCCTAAGGTGGATGTAGGAAGCTGGGATTGAAGGAGCGTAGGAAGGGCGCCACAGCAGTGGTGGTCTGTAAGGAGAGCAGGGCACGAGCAGAGGGCTGGATGGAGGACAGTGTTTCTCATGGAAGACATCCACAGCCCCGGTTAAGTGACGGGCAGGTGAGTGTGGCACAGTTGGATAGGAGACACACAGATGCTTCCTGAGTGCCAGCTTGAGCCGGTACAGTCCTGATCTCAGCAGTCAGTGTGCCAAGAAGACCTATCCCTTCCGTTCACAGAGATCCCATCTTGAGGGACCTAGATGAGATGCAAGGGAGTGATGACACAGCTTAGTGAGTGACTCTGGGAAGGTGGGGACTGGAGGGCAGAGTGCTCCATGGCGGGCAGTGTGCTCCACGGCAGGCAGAGTGCTCCACGGCGGGCGGAGTGCTCCACGGCAGGCAGTGTGCTCCACGGCTGGTGGAGTGCTCCATGGCTGGCGGAGTGCTCCATGACGGGTGGAGTGCTCCACGGTTGGCAGAGTGCTCCACGGCGGGCAGAGTGCTCCATGTTTGGCAGAGTGCTCCACGGTTGGCAGAGTGCTCCACGGCTGGCAGAGTGCTCCACGGTTGGCAGAGTGCTCCACGGCTGGCAGAGTGCTCCACGGCTGGCGGAGTGCTCCATGGCGGGCGGAGTGTTCCACGGAGGCAGAGTACTCCACAGCTGGCAGAGTGCTCCACGGAGGCAGAGTGCTCCACGGCTGGCAGAGTGCTCCATGGTACCTTTCTCTGGAGGTGCTCTGCATCTCCCAGGATGTTCCTGCAGGACTTTTGTGGATCTGCCTCTCCAGGCCTCTGTACACACTTCTTGGTTCCTGCAGGTGTTTCACATCTGCAGGTGACGAGCTGGGGAACTTCCATCGCCCTCGCTCTTCCAGGGTCCCTTCTCTGTACTGACAGCTGCTGTCGTCTGGGTCTCTTGTCCTTCCCTGGTCTATCCAGGTCCTCTTGTCCATGCTTCTGTAGCTCCTGGTGCATATCGCCCCCCCTTTGGGTCTGCGTTTCGCCAATCTTTGTCTGCCTCGGGGCAGGGCAAATGCTTCATTCACGTACTCCTCATCCACCCTTCCCGGGACCCCTCCGAGCAGTCTATTGAAGTAACAAGGGGGTGCGGGAGGTGTTTAAGTAGGAGGATCTGAGCAAATGGCCCTTTAACAGTGCGAGCTTTCCTGAAAGGGAAGAAACAGTGGAATAGTGTGGTTGCAGAGCTTTGCTCCATGACTCGAAACTTCGTTTTATTCATTTTTTTCCATGTAACCCAAATACACTCTCTGGCACCAGTGCCGGGCTTCTGCGTCACCGAGAGCACAATGCTCGACACGCAGTGAGGTCAGCGGGAAGGAGGGAGCTGTGTGTTCCACATTTGGGTAGCCTCAGCCTGCTTCCCCCGGCTGTGCTGAGAGCCATTGTTACTCTGATGAAAACATTTTCCACGTAGCCAAGACAAAGTGTTGCATAGAAAGGGCTGGAACGACGCCACGTGTTTGGAGATGATGAATTATTTATCAAAATACAAGCAGATTTGGACTTTTTAGAGTTGGCAAGTTCTGTGAGAGGAAAAGTTCTGCACGAAGAGCACTTTTGAGGAGGTGACTGGCAGGGGTGCAGCTCGGTGCAGAGCAGTGCAGTGTGTGTGATGTATTTACGTGGCGTTTATGGGGAGGGAGCCAGGTCTGGCCGTGTGGCCTAGGCTGGCTTTGAACTCAAGCAGAGATGTCTTCCTCGGCCTCTCTGGTGATAAGATTGCGGATTCCACCACCGCTTCGGCTTCTGCGCTTCTCCTCGTAACTCTAGCCATTTCCAAAAGAAGGTCACACGAGGTCAAACCGCTTCTCGGAGGCCGATGGCTGTGGCTCCCAGACGTGGTAATGGTGTCTTTTACATGCTGTTCCTAGGGTCATGTATATTTTCAGATTTTCTCTGTGACCCAGGATCAGAAGTTTGCTTATAAAAGCATTCTTGTCTAGCCAGCCATCGTGTCTTTTAGGGTAATACTCCTGTTTCTTGTGATTAACCATATCATCTAATTTTTAAGGCCCATTAAAGAGCTAGTTATGAAGTCCCAGTGATTAGGACAGCATGCTGCTGGCCCCAGACAGCCAGACAAACAAGCCAGTGCAGCAGAACAGAAGATGGGGGTGGGTGGGGTGGGGGGAGACCCAGAGACAGGCAGGAACCCAGAGTGTTGTGCACACCCCACCTCACATGGTAGAAGAAAGGATAGAAGGCTGGAGAGAGGATCTTGGGACAAGAGAGTACTCAGTCAGCAAAACAGGAGATTGTCCCACACACTGTGTGCTCATATTAAATTCTAAATGGAGAATATACTTAATATTAAAAAGAAGAAACCATAAAAGAAAAACACCACAAGGCAATCCTTTCTGGCTTCAGATTGGGGGGAACATTTTAAGTGTGACTCAAACTCCAGCAGTAATCAAAGGAAAGACCCACTGAACATGAAGACAAGAGACATCCCTTTTGTAAGGCTCTGGACAGGGACCCACCCCGAGGGAGTGGCCAAGATCCTTCCCACTTTCAGCTGTGGTCCAAGCTGGGCACCACCCGCCTGGCCTCTAGCATAAGTGCTCCCAGAAGTGGTTGAGGAAAACCAGTCCAGGGGTGTGAGCAGAGAGTACGCGAAAGGAGCCCTGAATGGCTCCTTGAAGACAGGAGTGCACCCCAAAGCTGCGTTCTGCTTCATCGTGAGGATAAATGCACTTTAAAAGACCACCACCATGTGCCATTTCTCCTGCCAGCTCCATGTGAGTTAATACACTGTATAGCACACTGTTGGTGGTTGTGTGAGGAGGCTAACCCTCTCACAACTTCCTGAGGGGAGTATTAATTGGTGCAGCCTTTGAAGAGGGCAATTTGTCAGTATTGATCAGTATTAAAAATGTATGTATCCAGCGAACCAATAAATTGTTCACCTGGGACTTTTTCATGCAGATGCTCTTCTGCGCCGCCAGAGTGACTTCTACCATACTGCACACACAGTGCAGGGTAGGGCTCTGGCTGAGTGTCCACTCGGAGGGTCCCACGAAGTAGCTTTTGTAGCAGCAAAATTGAATACATTGCTACGTGAAGCAAAAACAGAAAGCATGACCAGCGCAGGACTCCTGCATCCTCACACAGGTACCCACTCTTGGGCACACCATATTAGCAAGAACAGTAAAAATGCAGCTTCACATTTGCTTCTGATTTCACGAGAAAAGTTAGTTGGCCTTCCTGGGCGGCATGGAGTGTCAAGAGGAAAGAGTGGGCTCTGCATAGATTAGGACTAAGTCAGAGGGAGACGTCAGTGATACTGCTTTCTATGCTCATTCCCTTACCCATTCTGAAACCCCAACAGGGAGTAAGCGAGAATGTACTGGTATACGTTGATTAACCGGAGTGGCAGGCGGTCGGTGACGTTGTCTCCTGTTGTTTCTTCCTGTCTTCCAGACGTCAGGCGTTTGTGTCCCAGCTCCTGAAGCGTCTCTGGTTGCTTTCTGTCTTCTCAAAATGTCAAGCCATGAATATTTTAAAAAGAAAAACAAAACAAAAGCAAACACACATATCGACAGCCTGGGGTGGGCTCCCCTTCCGTCGTGTACTGATCTGAACACTGAAGTGGGTGCTTCTGCTTTGATGTGTTTCTGGCTGGTAGAGCGAGCCCTTGGCTTTGGATGTAAGGTGCAAGTGTGGTTGAAATGGAGGGCTGGCTGCCCAGTCGGGCTACACTGGTAGAAACCGAGAGCGTCTCCATTGTGCGACTGTGGGCTTCGCATGTTAGCGCTTCTAGAGAGGGTGATGCAGGCTCAAGTGGTTCTTCACGGCACATCTGAGTGGGGTCCTGTTTGTTGGCAGCCGCTGAGCTGGAACGGAGGCTGGAGGACATGCACAGAGCAGGCAGAGAGCACTTGAGCCTGTAAGTCTCCCTTCCAGACCTTGAGAGAGCTTCCAGGCTGCGGAGGGGCGGGGAGTGGGGGTAACGGTGGCGGGGGGTGGGGGTGGGGGGGGGGATGGGGGTGGGGGGGTGGGGGGGGGGGGGGGGGGGGTGGGGGGTGGGCAGCCTCTGCTGGGGCCTTGTGCTGGGGCTTTATCTGTACCCTCACGCCTGACCTCTTTCCTGCTCTTATCTCAGGCTTCAGGGTTCAGGGTAGAGCTGTTTCTCTAAGTGAGTGGGATGCTTCCCTCCCCTGCTCTGACCCCCGATGTGGATGACAAGCCTACTCATTTCCCTGTGTCCTGCTTGTAATGTTGACATTTTTCTTTTCTTATCACTTAATATTATTTCCTTCTAGTCCACCCATTGGCTTTATTTTAGCTGCCGTTTCCTTCCTAGTTTCTGAGTTTTCTGAGAAACTTTTTTTTTGAATGTCAACCTACCAGGGCCCTGCAAACTTGTGGGTGCGTACTCTTCTTCCTGGGGGTTTTGTGCAGGTAGTCCTGGCCGCACCCCCTGGCCTTGGGGGCAGAAGCCTGAGTGTCTCCAGGCTCTCTCTCCCTGGAGTGTCTCAGAAACCTCCACACACAGCTTTTTCAGGGGCGTGAGAAGGTAGCCCTTTCTCTCCACAGGGCACTGTGGGTCTTTCAGGAGCTCCCGCAGACAGGGAGCGTGGGGGGGGGGCAGGGGTGTCTGTGTTCTAGAAGTTACTCTTGAAAAGTAACATTAAGTCGTTCCCTTCATTTCCCCCTCACAGACCTGCCTCTGAGGGTTCTGGCACCTTCTGTGATTTGTGACCATTCTCTTCTTTTTGTCGAAGGGCCATTACTAGGAAATCTGTTCTTTTTTTTTTTTTTTCTAATTTATTTTTGAATTTTCTTTTTGTTTTGCTTTGGTATGTACTGTTTAAATGTATCATGCCTAATTTTTTGAGCTTCAAAATGGTCCTGGCTTCTTGATCTGGACTCCAGTCTGACAGAAGTTCCACGTGTCGGTGCTTTTCTTTGTCGGTTCTCTTCCATGTTGGTGGCCGGAAGGCTGGTCTCGGTCAGACCCTATGCCTCAGGGCTGACAAAGTCTTGGTGAGAGCCCTGGGAAGGTGAGGTGTGAAGTTGCGAGTGTCCGCGTGTCCTGCCACCATCAAGTGGGTACAGCACACAGCTCAGGGACAGAACCACGTGGGCCCCTTGCTCTGTCTGCTCAGCTTGGGAAGACCAGGGAGGCGACAGCATCCAGAGGAAAGGCCGAGCATGAGAGCTGTCATTTCCCCATGGCGGCACGGTAGTCGTGGGGACATCCAAGTTCAGGGAGCCTGGTCAGGAAGAGAAGAGCCTGGCTGCCTGCGGGCTCCACTCAGCCTGGAAGGTGTTTCTGTGGTCGCAGGAAGCGAAGCTTCTGGAAACACTGACAGCAGGAAAGGCTGGACTTGTCCAGAAACTCCACTTTCTTGGCAAGAAATGAAAGGAAAATGTGTTCAAAATAAAAGGGGAGAATTTTTAGAAAGAGAAAGAACTAAAATAATAATAATAAAAAGCAATTGTCACTAGAATTCTTCCATTTAGGGCAAGCTATCTGGGGAGGCCGAGGTAGGCGTTTCCCCATTTATGGGGACTCTGCACCTCCAGCAGGCCCTGTCTCTGCCCTGTCCCAGCTATGAATGCCTCAAGTTGGCTTAGCCCCAACCATGGAACATCTGCAGGGCCTCCTGCTGTGTGTTCATGGAGACCCAGGAACCTCAGGTGGGGCAGGCCTCCTGCAGGGCGCACCTACATGGTCCATCTCTCTCAGGAAGTGGGCAGTGGACAGGAGCCCCTGTGCTTGGCTTGTACGTATACGTTTCCTCTCCTAACTGGCTGGTTTACTGGAGGACTGGGGCTTGTTGGCCTGTGTTAATGACATGAGTAGTCTGCCTTCATTTTTCTTTCTTTATATCTTAAACTCTAACTTGAAGAACAGTGAGGATGTGCGATGGGTCCTTGAAGACACATTCTGAACAGGTTGCACTTTGAACTCCCTTAAGAACATGCTGTCTCTAGTTTGCATGTATTAGAACGAAGCTGTTGATAAATTGCATTAATTTAAGCCTGCAAATGATTGGGGATCACACTCTTATCTTTGGCAGTTGTTTGGAATCCTTTAGTCCCATAGATTGGGCATGCGTTCTTTTAAATACCACTGTTTGGCTTCTGCCTCAAAAAAATTATATATTGGTGCTAGGCATGTCAGCCTTAGCCAGCTTCTCCTGGTGCTCTGTTTGGGGGCTCCAGGTGGAAATGCTGTCCTGCCCTTTGCATCCACCTTCCTCTATTCTGGGGGCTGAGGCTATCTTCCTGGATGACGGGGTGCCCCGGGGACAGCTACCCAGTGGATCCCAGATGCGGGAGTTGCAGGGAGCAGCTGCAGGACACATCTGTGATGGAGGAGAATTTGCCTTCACTCTCCACTCTTTAATTTCTCAGAGCTCCTCTTTCTGGACCTGTGAAGTAGGTGTTCAGTAAATGCTGGCTTTCCTCAGTGCTTTGTCTTCTGAGAGGAGACTCCCAGCCTTGGTTTTTGTTTGTTTTTCCAGGTAGCTCTGGCTGTCCTGGAACTCCTGCTGTAGAGCAGGCTGACCTTGAACTCTTACAAAGATCCTCCTGCCTCTGCCTCCCCAGTGCTAGGATTAAGGAGTATGGCACCACGCCCAGCACGACTTGTGTTTAGGTAGAACTCCTTTGGAATTCTGCCAGGAGCATAGGAATGTTGTGTTTGTATTATTTCATTTTGACTTCAAACTGAGTGTGAGTGTTTAACATAAAAAGGAAAACCAATGCAGAGCTTTCCCAGAAGTCCTCAGGGCATGGCTTTTGCTTTTGAAAGAGACCCTGACTTCAGTGATATCACTACGGGGCTGAGGCCCGAGCTTCACTGAGGCCTCCTACCTGGGCTGGGTGGAGACTGTCCGGCTCTGTGCCGTTCTGGCCCATTTTCCTGGGAAGACCGGCATGGTCCTATTTTGGGATGTGACCTGCTGTGTTGCTTCACCTCTCTTTATGCCTGCTTCCTCTCTTCCTCTCTTCCTTATGTAAGGTTGCTTTCTACTATCCCTCAGTGGGAGAAGCCAGGAGGCTATCTGCAGGCGAGCTCAGAAGTTGGGTCAGTGATGTCAGAAACCGGCTGAGGTGGTAAGCAAGCCTATTGGCAACTCTCAGCCAGCCGGTGCTGTCGTTCTGGTTCCAGGGTAATTCTGGTTGCGGTGGTGTCTGAGGTACCCCAATCTCATTTAAGAAAGATTGTCCAAAGTCAGGGCTTTATTAGGGTCAGGCCTTCTCGTTAGGGAGGTGATCTGTGGGCAGGATGGAGCGGAGACAAATGCAACACCAGGCTGGCGTGGGGGCCACCTGAGGAGCCCTTATCAGAGATATGGGTTCCAGGAGCCCTACCCAGGCAATCCGGGGAGGCAGCACCTGGCTAACTCTCAGATACTCTTGCTGGAGGCCCAGTGAAGCTCCTGGCCAAGCCAGGGACATGGGGCAGAAGCAGAGGCCAGGGTGTACCTGTGGCACAGCACAGACCACTTCGGGGGAGGCACCGCTGCTGAGCCAGGCAGCAGAAGTGGGCTGAGAGGTGAGATAGCAAGCGTGAGAGCTTCTGTCCAGTTCTGAGGAAGGCAGCCATGGCTCTTCCGTGAAGACCCCTGTTACCACGCTACACTCATCTTCGCAGACGTGGACTCATCAACCAGCCAGTGTGACCTGTTGGCCTTTTGCTCTGGCGCTACCCGGGTAGCCTACGTACAGCACTCTGCTCCTATCCGAGCCGGCTTCTCTAGGAGGCTGAAGGACATGTTTAGAGAATGGGAATTTTTAGACTTTTCCCTAAATCTATATTATTGGTTTTTGTGTTTCTAAGAATTATGTCCAAAGATATCACTTTATAAAGACAAATCAGTGACAGGTTTATAAAAATGTGCCTGTTCTAAAACCACAGCCCCTGTGTGGAATTTGCCTTAGCAGAACACTTCAAGGTCCCTGCATTTGGGAGCTGGAAGGGGGAGTTGTTGCCAGTTCCAGGCAGCCTGGTCTGCGTAGTGGGTTCCACACCAGCCCAGAACTGTGAGACACTGTCTCAAAAACAAACAGAGCAAAATAAACAACAACAAAGCAAAAGTAACAAAAGAATCCTCTAAATGCTTCACGTGTGGGGTAGAACTGGCTTAGAGACAGGACCCTGCTGCGTCTTTCTTTGGAAACTGTATCCCTACTGGCAGGGGTCGCTGACATGCTCATCCTTGATATTAAGTAGTTACCATTGTGTCCAGTGAAGATTCTAGACCTGCGTCATCTTTTGTTATTTAGATCTGCCAGCATAGTTACAGCAGGTCTAACTAATGAGTGCATGACTTGCGTACCCATGCCTCTCATGGTCATGGCATGCAGTAACCAGAGATGAGTGAATATACAAGGGGGCGGAGCCTGGGAAAGCCCCTCCCTCTCCACAGGAGCCCAGGGAAAATTGCAGGTAGGAATTCACTTAGGTAAGGCTGGCTCCAGCTTCCCTGGGACCTCCGGACAGAGAGTGTCTCAGAGGCCACACAAAGATCACTGCAGAGAAATGGATTTCTCTGTCTTAGTCTTCACGGCAACTTTCTTCTTGACAGTGGCCTTGCCCCAGTACCCTGGCAACAACTCTCAGATTCTGCTTGCATTGTCTTCAAGTTTTATTTGTACTTGACAGATGACAACCGTTTCTGTTCACAGGATGCCATGTGTTGATGTACACACACATGGGGATGATTAATTAGCGCTAACTAATGTCTCTACCTCTGCACTAGTTGTTTTATTTGTGAGGAGACTATTGAAAATCAACTCTTATGTTTTGAAATGTACACCATTACCAGCTGTAATGAGGAAGACATCCCTGTTACCTCATGGAAACGTTGAACATTGGATTACTACTCCCTTCTTCCTAAGCTCCCAGCCTCCATCCAGCCCCAGGAACCTGCCTTCCCGTGCCTGCCTCCGTGATTCTGACTTTTCTACATTTCACATATGAGTGCCAAGAGAGGGGTCTGTCTTCTTGCCTGGCTCATTTTGCTTTTCTCCTTTCCATTTCACGACTGACCCTCTCTTAGTTCCAGAAGTCTTTTTGATCTGGATTCTTACCATATGGTTTCTTTTTCTAGAGTATTGAAACTTTTGGGGCACTGGACAGAGGTACAATCTGGAGAGGTTCTGACCCTGCGGGAGAAGCAGGAAAACCAGGGACAGCCAGGCAAGGAGTGAATTCTGGGAATGTGGGGATTTTATTCACTAAGCCAGTCAACTCACAGCAAGGCTCCTGTCTTTACCTCTCCTACTTTCCTATCTACACCTGCCCGTTTGTCTGTCCATCCTCGTCTCCACCAGCCACCTCATCTGTCTCAGAGTTATAATCTAGAGGTGAGACACTGTCACAGGGATGCAAGTTGGACTATGTATTTAAATTATGAAATTATGCTTTCAGTTCTGATTTCAGCTGTTGGATTTAACATCAAAGAGTGGCTTTCCAAGAAGGCTTGCAGTAGAGAGACTCCATAAATGGAATGAACTGCTCTTCAGCTCCGTGTTTGCTGTGAAAACACATGGGAACATACATCATTCCCAACCATTCAAGCTTGTGATAAAAAATTCACATGTCAACTGAAAAATGTGCTATCGGATACCAACGCATTTGGAAGCGGGCTATGGCAGAGTGCACGCACCAAAGGTGCTTTAGTCTGTGTTCATAAGCTGACTGGGTAAACTATCTGGGCCGGATAGCATTCTCTCACCCGTGGGTGTCTGAATGTCTCAGGCCTGGGAAGAAATAGCAAGCAGGGTTGTGGAGCCTGTCAGGGTATTGGGGGCCTGAGGAGGTCTCAGCTGTGAGGGCACGGTCTTGGTCCTGGGTGGTCCTTTGGGATCAGGCCCACCATAGCACCCGAGGGACACCACCGCTTCAGCATCTCAGTGATGCTTTGTTGATCCGCGTTTCCATGCTTTTGTGGCGGTTGCTTCTGTAGGATTCAGCCCAGTGACCCCTGCATCCCTGACGTCTGTCAGATATGTGATGTGTATTCTAAGAGTGACGAGGACATTTCCCCCTGCACACAGCTGAGCGCGAAAGATCAGCCAACACAGATACTGTACGCAGCACAGTGCACCTTGTATTACCCTCCGCTGGGCGTGTAAACCGTCTCAGTGAGCAATCTCTATAAACAAACTTGGGAAGGACTCACTGCACCTGCATTTAAATCCAAATCTTATACCGTTGCAAGCTTCATCAGTGCTTCCTTTGACTCCCTCAGTATCTAGATGCAGCGTAGATTCAGCCCTGCTCAGGGGAATGTCTGAGGAAAGCAGGGGAACCCCACTGCAGCTGTGAATAGCGGTGAGGAAGGGCCATTCTCTAAGAGCGCAGCTGGGTCGCTTTTAGGCTTTTACGTAGTTCTGAGCGAAGAGCTTGGCTGGACTTCCTTTCTTTCTTTTTTTTTACTTTGAATGAAAGTATTAACTGTTTTTCTTTCCTGTTTAGTATATACCTGGGTAAGCTTTTAAAATTTGCTAATCTTTTCGTTTTAAACCATGAACTTTCTGCGTTTACAGACTAAGAATAGTCAAGCATGCTTATTTAATACATGGTCGCTGAATACAAAGAGGTATTAGGGGCTGGAGAGATGGCTCAGGGGTTCCGAGTGTGCCCCGCTCTCGCAGAGGGCCACAGCTAGGCTGCCAGCACCCGCAGCATCAGCTGCTTCACAGCTGCGCGTATTCCAGCTCCAGGGGTCAGGCTTCTGACCTCTGCAGGGACCTACACTTGTACTCAAACCCATATGCATATACGTAATTTAAAAAAATCGAATAAAGACAGAGATACATTGTAGAGGAACACTTGGAAGGAGTTTTTGTTATTTTGGTTCCTTTAAAAACACAAAATGGCGTTTGGATTAGATCTGTGTTCCCACCCCAGGTGTGGTAGATGTTTGAGGTGGCTTTGGAGTGCTTGATGCAGGTGGCTATAATTTGGTTGGGTGCAGTTGTTCTGGCACCTGCAGCTTGCCTTTGGGACTGCGTGCCACATGGGTTTATGGGAACTTTTGGCTTAGGGCATAAAAGATCTGAAGCCCCAGAGTAGGGCTTGGTGTGGGTTGGGTTGCTGTTGTAAGTGAGATAGTTCCTAAGAGAACAAAGGCTGGAGAGATTCGAGCTGAGGACAGCCTAAAGAGAGGCTGTGAAGATGTCTACCTTTCTCTCGTTCTGTATTAAGGCTGCTTGTAAAAGTGGTGAAGACTTCTCTCTTTTCTTTCTCCTTCTCTGAATTGAGGGTAGAAGATTGTAGTACTGCTACAGTACATATTGAAATATTTAGGGGACGAAGAGTCATTAAAAAGAAAGAATTGTTAAAAACTGTTCTTACTTAGATTTAGCGATCTGAGAGAGGAGGCTCAGTGCGCCACCAAAAATGGCAATGTGCAAACACGCACGTGTAGTTTTTAAAGGATTTAAAAATATTGGTGAACAGAAAGCATCGAGGGTTTGTTTTTGTTTTTGTTTTTTGCTTTCAAAACATGTCTGCATCCAGAACCTCATGGTAATTAAGCCTGCATTTCTTGTCCCCGATGGAAGATTGACATGTGTTCAAGGGAGAAGCCGCTGGCTGGCTCTGCTGCAGATTGCTTTTCCTGACTCCCTCACACCCATTGTGGACTGCAGAGTTGAGAGCGGCCCTAGGAGGGACCTCTGCTAAAGATGAAGAAGTAAGTCTGAGTTTCCGGCCGTTTAGACCGAGGCAGTGGAGGGAAAGTCCAGACTGGCAAGCGGGTGGCCTACAGAGCCCTAAATATCAGAGTGGACGCGCCGAGCCCGAGACGGACAGCTTGAACACCCAGTGGCTCGAATGTGGCTTCCTCCACCACTAGCGGTGCGGCCCTAGACAAACCACTCGTTCCCAGCGACGGCTGGTTTCCGTCCCTCCAGTTCTGATCGGGAGAAAGAGAAAATAGTGGGTGTGCAAGTACTTTGTGAACTCTAGATTTTAGCCCAGATACGATGCACACCGTAAGGCTCAGCTGCGAAATCTGGGGGACAGAGAACATGAGGGTTAATTACCGACCTTATGTAACATCGGAGGGGCGACCCTGTGCTTTAGGCGGAGCCCGGCTCCCGCTGCGCTACAGCTAATTTGTCAGAGTTTCTTGAATATTCTATTTTAGATTGCTAGGTAGGCAACTCAATGCAGACCTTATTATGCGGTGTGGGTGTTGAGTGGGCAGTCTAACCTGGGGATGACGAACTTAACTTTTATCAGTTTTGACTAGTATGCACTTAAATGATGAAGTTTAAGGTTTCACAGTATATGCTTTAAACGATTTTAATTCCTTTTCATCTGTTTGTCTAATGTTAGCAACGTAGACTATAGAGATCGGGTGTTCTCTCAAAAAGACCAGTGAAGGGAGGATGTTACCTCGGAGGTCAGGGTGCCTGCTTCTCTTCCCTCGGAGCTCAGGACAGAGGCAAGAAAGAGCTGGTTAGAAAATTAAATTACTTTTCCTCCAAGTTCTGTTTGGCTCCTCCCTCTCCTTCCAGCCTTCTCCCTCATTGTTAAGAGGCCTTTAGCTCTTATTTGCATTCATCTTGGATCCCTACCATGCTTGCTGTAATCAGTTATAAAGCAGAAGTAGAAGGGGAGAGTCATTTCTGAGAAGAAAGGGTTAAACACCGTTCCTTTCAGAGCCCAGCAGAAGGCTGAGGTCCTTCACAGAAGGCATAGCCTGAGAATCTGGTTGGAGCCGTATTAGGTTGTCCCTTTTCACTAAAGTAAAGAAACTCTGACCCATTTCTAGAAGAGATTTCACCTAGAGCCGGGAAGGCCTAGATGGCACAGTGAGGAGATGGGGATAGAATGCAGCCTCAGGGGAACCGGGATCGTGGCGAATAATTGCTGGAGTCACATTTTCTTGTTCCAAGAGGTAGAGACAGGGCACTCTTTTGGAAGTTGTTTTTTGGCTGTGGAGAAACGGAGCCAGATTCTGCCGTCTGCTCTGGCTGGATGCCTTCATTGTAAATACCATGCCGCTGAGAATTCCTGCGCAGCTCTACCGAGGCTCCAGCACCCATCTGGGAGGACGCCTGGCCCCACGCTGAGACTGGGGCGTGGGCTGACGGCCCCATCCTGGGCCTACTTTTCTGGTGCTTGGATGAGGAGGGTTGTGGTGCAGGAGCAGAGCCTTTCACAGACTTTGGGCCGCCTTTGGGTTATAACGCGCTTATGCTGGCTTGCGTATGGTGGTCTGAAAACCGGCTACTAGTGCTGGCTCAGTGCAGGCTTTCTCTTCAGTGTGACTGAGGTGGTTATCTCCAAAGTCTGGTGTGCATCAGGGGTCTCCATCCTGGAAGACCGAAAACTGTTTCCAATGTGTGACTGGCCATCTAGTGAAGATGGTCATGATGCTGCTCATGCCATAGGGTGAGGAGAACACTCTGGAAACCCAGGCAGGGCCTGGGGTGTGTGGTCACATTTATGGCAAGGAGCACCAGAGTGAGAGCCCCTTCAAGCTGCAGCTGGTATAGTAGAGGCAGTGGACCATTGTTTGACCGACTCTTAGCTTCAGCCTTGATGGTGCTGCTGACCCTCCAGGGGAGCACGCCAGTGGGGTGTGCCCTCCCAGGACACAACCAGCCAGCTTCCACTCTTGAACTGCCCTCCCACCTGTGAGGAAACATGCATGACTTCTTTGTGCCTCAGGTGGGTCATCTACCAAGTTGGCTGAATATGACAAGATGATGAATTTATTGTAGGGTTAATGTAGTTAAATGGCCGTGGCCAGGATATGTTTGTTAACATCTCAGGTGTGGTCTAGCTGGTGCCTGGTCTTGTCTCTTGCCTGACAGATGCTAACACGGGGTTCCAGGTGTTGCCTGTGTGCTGGTGGTGGTGAGGAGAGGCTGGAACCGTAGTTTGCGATTTGGCTCGTGAACTGGGAATCCCGTAGCTAGAACGCCTGCTGTAGCAGACAGATAGTAGCCTCTGGCTCTCCTCCTGCACCTGTAGCTACTGCCCCTCAGCTGTGCCTGGTGGTGTGAGCAGTTCCTGAGAGGTTACCCAGATGGCACAGTACTGATGTCGGTTCTGCATCTACGGCGGGGAAACCGAGGGCGGGCAGCTGCTGTTCTACGGACTCCCAGGGCTTCAGCAGATTCCCGAAATGGAAATGAAGGGTTTCCTGTCAGACTGTAAAGAGTTTTCTGAAACATTGTCAATCTCGAGATCAGAGTGCTCTTCTGCAACAGTAAGTAACTCAGCCTTCAAAATTGAACGTTTGGAAAAATTACAGTTTTCCACTTTGCCTTTTCTCCTTGGAATTGTTAGACCTTTGTGGGGAATGTGGGGGTGGGGGGGAGCGGCAGACAGACAGAGAGACAGAGAGATTGATTTCCCATGTGAAGCAGTGAATGACCCGTGTTTGCTTGTAGACACAAGCATACGGGGTCTGCTGCTTGGCCATCTTGTCTTCGCCCATGTGGCCATACTATGTGCATCCTGTGCTCTAGGTAAACAGGAGGTGTTTATTTACCACACCAATATAAACACCTACCTATGTGCACGTGGAATTATGGATTTGAAATTGGGAGAGAAATGAAAAGCAGGTGCAGGAGTGTGCATGAGTGTGCATGAGTGTACAGAAGTGTGCATGAGTGTGCAGGAGTGTACAGGAATGTGCATGAGTGTGAAGGAGTGTACATGAGTGTGAAGGAGTGTACAGAAGTGTGCATGAGTGTGCAGGAGTGTACATGAGTGTGCAGGAACGTGCATGAGTGTGAAGGAGTGTGCAGGAGTGTGCAGGAGGTCAGGGAACAGCCTCCACCATGTGCAGGGTGACAGAAGGACAGTTTTTATTCAGATACAAGGGCTGGGGTACGTAGCTCAGTGTCAGCACACTGGCCTAGCATATACAAGGTCCTGGGTCTAATTCCTAGTGTCACACATGTTAAAAAGTTCTCTTTCATTGAGTTAAACCATGCCATTCCCAACTCACTGTTTTGTTTTTTTTCCATAATTTCCTGGGTGGATCTCTACAGTGTCTCTCACAGTTTTAAAAGGGTCTAACTTTACCAAATGACATGGCCCACAGAGACGGAACCTCTCACCACTTTGCAAAGTTTGGGTTCAGTGACTCACAGTGCTCCAGTCCCACATCCATGTTTAGGACCTGGAGCCCTCTTTCCTGCAAGATAAACGACACTGGCAGGAGGTGTTGTCAGAGGGTGGCCTTCAGGAAAAACTTCTGGAGCTGGTGTGACGAGTTGGTACTAGGAGATGAGCTGGCTAGGGTCGAACGCCCCAGTGGGTTATAAAATACCTCGTTTCTTGCTGCAAATTATATGACTTAGAGCTAAAGACAATGCCGTGTTCAGTGTGCTCTCTCAGTTTTAGATTTGCACAGACCCACTCACGGATTTGGATGTGAACGAAACTGTCCCTTTAGGAACTATTTCCAAACTCTATGTTTTATGAAGCTTGTAAGTGTCCCGGTTAGCGCCCCTTGTCAATTTGACACACCTGGGAAGCGGGGCCTCAAATGAAGAAGTGCCTACATCAGATTGGCCTGTGGCAAAGTCTGTGGGAGGATTCCTCCCCTCCCCTCCCATCCTGTCCCCTCCCCTCCCCTCCCTTCCCTTCCCTCCCCTCCTGTCCCCTCTCCTCTCTCCCCTCCTCTCCTGTCCCCTCCCCTCTCCTCCATTACTGTCCCTTCCTGTCCCCTCCCCTCCCCTTTTTTCTTTTCCTTTTCTCATTTCTTTTCTGGTCTATCACAACTTTTTCCCTGTGTAGCCCTGGCTGTTCTGGAACTCACTCTGTAGACCAGGCTGGCCTCAAACTCAGAGATCTGCCTGCCTCTGCCTCCCAAGTACTGGGATTAAAGGTGCGCACCACCAGGTCCAGCAACATTTTCTTGATTAATGATCAATGGAGAGGGCCCAGCCCATTTGGGGGTGGTGTCACCCCTGGGCAAGTGGTCCTGGGCTGTTTTAAGAAAGCAAGCTGGGCAAACCAGGAGGAGCAAGCCAGCAAGCAGCATTCCTCCAGGGTCTCTGTTTCAGTTCCTGCCTCCAGGTTCCTGCCCTGCTTCCCTTGATGATGGACAGTGACCTGAAAGATGAAATAAGCCCGTCCTTCCCCAGATTTCTTTTGGTTGTGGTGCTTATCAAAACAGCAGAAAGCAAACTGATAGTAAGAAAATGTTCAGTTTCCCAGTAACCTCCCTAGAATAAGCTAGAGCAGAATAAGCTTGCTCTCTGCGTTCCCTGGTTTTCTTGCATGGCATGATTTCAAATTTGTTATGATATTTGCTTTGGACTGAAGGTTCTGAAGTTGATTGCTTACGAAGGATTTTACCTTGATTCTTTACCAGTTACTCATCTAACAGGTGTCCGTTTAGTGCTTAGTGGTGTGTGACTGATTCCCCCATTCCTCATAGCAATAAATGCTCACATGCTCCCAGCTCAGGCTAGGCACCGCGTGCACAGACCCGTTGTTTGAAGTTGTGTCTATGCCAAGACCAAGCTGGTAGCGTCATTCAGTCTCACAAACACAATAGGCAGTACACTTGAGGAGTACGCACACTTCTGAAGCCTTTCATGCATGCAGCGCCAGGCCAGCAAGTCACCCTTTTCCTGGGGTCTTACTTGCCTGGCTGTCTCTTGGGTAGTTGCATATATCTGTGCACAGCTAGCCCTCAGCCTTCCGCAGTGGGAAGTTTCCTCTGCTAGCTAAGCTGCTCAGTTCTGATCATGGCAAGTAGGTCTGTGTTTTCCTGGCATCCTGGAGACCTCTTGTTCATCTGCTTTCCCTGAGATTGGATGGTTGAGTTAAGGCAGGGCTGCAGCCCTTGGACCCACCTACACCGTGGGTTTATTGAACCAGTAGGAAGCGTGGGTCGGTTTGGTGGGATATTATAACGAGACCATGTCTATAGAATGTATTTATAAAGGCTCATGGCAGGTGCGGACATCCTCATGCTAACTCTGAGAATGCTGCTGGGTTTTTCCAGAACATACAGTCTGCTTGTATTCTAAGGATACTGAGTTTTGTACACGACTGATTTTTTTCCTTGACTGTCTTGTCATATTACGCAGTTTATCAGCAGTGTTTACTTCCTGGGTGTGGGCTTTATCTTCTCCGTGTCTGTCTGTCTACTTCCTGCCTTTTGTCTGCATTCCTCATTTCTTTGTCAAACATGTTATCATTTGTCTCACTGGATGTATGTGCGGTGTGCGTGTGTATGTGTGTGTGTGGTGTGTGTATGTGTGTGGTGTGTGTGTGTATGTGTGTGGTGTGTGGTGTGTGGTGTGTGTGTGTGTGTGTGTGTGGTGTGTGTATGTGTGTGGTGTGTGGTGTGTGTGTATGTGTGTGGTGTGTGGTGTGTGGTGTGTGTGTGTGGTGTGTGGGTGTGTGTGTGTATGTGTGTGGTGTGTGGTGTGTATGTGTGGTGTGTGGTGTGTGGTGTGTGTGTGTGGTGTGTGGTGTGTGTGTGTATGTGTGTGGTGTGTGTGGTGTGTGTGTGTGTGTGGTGTGTGTGTGTATGTGTGTGTGGTGTGTGTGTGTGTATGTGTGTGTGGTGTGTGTGTATATGTGTGTGTGTTTGTATGTGTGTTTATGTGTATGTAAATGTGTGTGTATGTGGTGTGTGTGTGTGTGTGTGTGGTGTGTGTGTATGTATTCATGTTTGTGTGTGTATGTATGTGTGTGTGTGTTGTGTGTGTGTGTGGTGTGTGTGTATGTATGTGTGTGTGTGTGGTGTGTGTGTATGTGTATGTGCGTGGTGAGTGTGTGTGTATATGTGTATGTTGTGTGTGTGTGTGTGTGTGTAAGTGTGTATAAACCGTCCTCGGTGATCTCTGGAACGGGTGAGGTAGGCACTCCTCATCCATTCATCACTTAGTATGGTGCTAAGGCTGTGGAGGGCAGAGTTCTTGCATGTACCTACAGTTTCATATTGTCAAGCCAAGGAATGAACTCCAGGCCTGCGGCTCAGCTCAGGTCCCTCCCAGAAAGCCCAGACGCTCTCGGCCATGTGAGGTCTTTTCTCAGGGAGACACACACTGTGACGATCCAGGATGCTTCATGTCTGGGTAGGTATATGAGTACCTGCCACAGATACAAGTCCATGTGTATTCACAAGTCTGAGCCAAGGCCACAGCCATCAGAGGCTGTTGCCCGGGGAGGAGCCACCAAAAGCCCAAATCCTGAGTTCTACCCAGACTGCTACGAAGGCCATGCTGATCCACTGCACACAGTCTTGAGACCCACGCAGGAGATCGTACGTGTAAGAACAAGAATGAACCAGCTTTCCCCGGGGGATGCCCTGAAGGAGGGAGCCCTTAGAGTCTGTTCACATTTTTGTTCCATTTATAAAGAGTTGGTTTGCATCCACCGTGTCAGGAAAATAGAGACTGTGCTCAACTGCCCCGGTCCTCTAATAACTTGTTCGAATGCTCTATCCCAGTTTTTTCCCTCACCAATATGGATGCTGCATTTCAAGTATTTGTGGTTTGGCTTCATTTCTTTTGATGCATCCCTCTTTTCCTAGTTCCTCTTCCAAGGGAAGATGTAGGTTTTCCTACTGTGTAATTCCCACAACTGTGGAGAAGTTGACTCTCAGTTAAACATTTAGTCTTTACTCGAGCCTCCCACCTAGACATTGGTCCTTCTGCTCTGTTGATACAACGAGGGATCTGGCCACAAGCCATGGGGCCACTGATGGCCCTTTCACAGAAGACCCTCAGCTCTGAACCTCATGTGACTGTCCTGTGCTAGCACTCAGAGCAGGCTTGTGTGAGTGCCTCCCACGTGTCTGAGGAGCTGGAGGCCTCTTCCGCCCTGCCCCTCCTCCCCGATTCTCTACTCAGAGGCTGTGTGAGCTGCAGGGCCTTGTGCCTCTGTCTTCTTTGTAGGCAGTCATGCCTGTATGTGCACAGCAGGGATTCCCGGTGAACACAGCTTTGAGAATTTCCAGGCAAGACGCCTGTCTACACACCCTGCTTCCACATGTATATGTCAAGGATGTGGGGATCCAACTTGTCTAAAAGTATGACACCTGACATGGAGGAGACAAACCTTACTCCTATCCCAGAGACAAGTCTGTGTGGCTCCTTCCAGTCCCCATACCAGGACATTCTGTCAGCACCAGATCGTCCCACAGGCACTGTTACTTCCCACAGGCACCTGGACGTCCCATAGGTGACAGGACCTCCCACAGATGCCCAGAGCAGTCATAAAGTTTTTAACACCCCTGCATTTGACCTCAGCCTATCACATGAGGTCAGGTGTAGCCTTATGCAGGTGTTCAAAAACCTTGAAGATTTTGGAGCCTTTCAGCAATACTATGAATTGTATGGAGTTACTAACTACATAAGGATCAGATAGTATTGAAATGGCCACACATGAGCTCTCTGCCTCTGAAGTTTGAAGCTCCTCGGAGTCTGCTGTGTTTTGTGCATGAGGAATGTTTCCTGACTTATTGACAGTGGTGTTTAATGGGAACAAAACTGAAAGTAGTATAGTAAGAATGGCTTCTGATGAGATCAGTTTATTGTTGTTCAGTTTTTAATTGAAGGCTATACTCCTCCTTAGCTGACTAAAATTCTCTAGTGTGCTTTAATTAAAAAATACAAAAACCTCCTAACTCAAACTAGGCTAATTGAAAGTAGCTTTTAATATTCCTTAATGCTTTATTTGGACAGTTTATAAATGAATTTGTATCTAATTAAGGAAACAAAAGAGTTCGTCATTCAAGTGACTTTTTTTGTGTCCGGCAGTTTGAACTCACAGATGAGGGGAGCTGTGTCCTGTGGTCCTCAGCTATCCCAGGCTGGCACAGGTTTCTGGAATTCACCTTTCCTAATTGTTTTCACTTGGGTCTTTGAAACAGACAGGGAGTAAGTAGTGTTTGGCCATGGGCCATCTGTACCTGAGTGTGCCTCTGTTCCGCTCTGCACCAGGCCTGTGGGTGCACACACAGTCGCACGTCTCTGCACACACATAGCTCAACTTTACCAACTGAGGAACTCTTGTCAAATTTTTCTTCAAGACTTACTCATCGCTCCCTCCCACACCATCTACCCACTGACACATCAAAAATCCAAAAATAGTACAAAGTCATTTATCTCTATTAGAAAAAAAAAAAGACCATGAAATTCTGATATTAGAGATTCTGACAATGGGGAAAAATTTGGGTCTTTGAGATCCATAGATGATGCAGGTTCTCATTTAACCAAAGGGTCCTTCTCCAGAGTAGATGTAGATGCTCTAGGTTAACTGAGCCCTTCTCCAGAGTAGATGTAGATGCTCTAGGTTAACTGAGCCCTTCTCCAGAGTAGATGTAGGTGCATGCTCTAGGTTAACTGAGTCCTTCTCTGAGACATAGATACGTGCTCTGGGTTAACTGAAGAGCCCTGCTCAAGTTAAGTACAGATGCAAACTCTGCAGATGTTCTTCCCACATCTGGATTGTTTCCTTGAGTGCTCTGAATATTCACAGCATGGCAATTCTCTTGCAGGATGTGAATTGTAACGTCTGTAACTCTGGAATTTTAGGTCAGTAGGAATTTTATCCATAGCACCATGTTTTGGGGTGGACATATTTCAATCTTGTTTTGAAATTCGATAACTTAGAAATTGGGGCATATTAATATCATCTTGCCCTTTCTTGGCAGACATAAAAGCAGGTCCCGGATGTTTTCATGCACACTTCATTCTGGGCCCTGGATATCCTGTTCCTGCACTGTTATTTGTAGTTGTTAGCCACTGTGGGGGCTTACCAAATGAGACACAAGGGCATTTTCATACGTGGAAGCCTTGCTAGACCTCAACAGAGGGAACCACCTGGCCAGTGCCATACTCGATCAACAGTGGAATGAAGCCTGAGAGTCTGCTCCCAGGTGTTTTATTGACTGAGAACTCCTTAGGCGGTCTGCTGATACCACGTGCAGATCATCACCAATCAACAGCCGCCACATAGATCCAACAGCTGCAGACAATACAGAATGCCAAACCCTAGGCAGCCCTTCACCCAGCAGTTCGTGAAACAATTTCACACATAAAAATGAACTCCCCCAACAGTTCCTGAAGCCTCAGCACACTGTCATGCAGGAGCGATGGCTCTGTTTCTGTTAAGAGGCTCAGGTAAGGAGTGCGAGGCCATTTTCAATCAGGAGGGCGCTGGTTTTCAGTGCCATACCAGACCCGGCGTCTGTTCGCTGATGGTGATGATGAGCCCACATTCCTCCCTTCCGTTATGACTATTTCAGATTCTTGCCCTGGATGGCCACCGTCCTCCGTCTTGCTGATGGAGCTTCTCAGCTGGCTTGGAGTCTAATTGGGTCAGGTTCCAATTATGTATGGAGCCAGAAGGAATGAAATGGCCTTCAAAGTCAAGGTTGGGAGGGGGTGCTGGGAAATGGCCTCCGCATCATGGGTTGGACTCAGTGGTAGGTGTGGAGGTTTCTCAGACTCAGTTTACTCCCTTCTTGGTTCAGGCTTTATGATGGCAGATGCAGTTGTCTACCCTGTCAGACTTCTAGAGAAACTTGGAAAGGTCAGGATGGGATCTGAACTCTCATACTGTCGAGCACACACAGGCCTCTGTGTATAAGTGAACAGGATGCTGGGCAGCCCTTCTGCAGTGGCATCTGAGATGTTCCCAGGCGGCATGTGGGTGAGTAGTCCCAGGAAGCTCATTTTTATTCACTGAGTCACCACATGACATGGTGATTGTTGCACAGTATGGTGGAGAAAAAGCTGTGTAGACTCGCGAGAGCCAGAGCCAGGCTTAGAGGCGTAAGCCTATGATCACAGCCACTTAGAGGATCAAGGCAGGAGAATTATAAGTTCAAGGCCAGCCTGGGGAACTTAGTGACACTTTGTCTTAAAAGTAAAAATAAAAAGAGAGCTATTGATGCGGCCAGTGGCAGAGTGTGTGCCTGGCATGTTTTAAGTCCTAGGTTCAAGCCCCAGTTTTTTGAGGGGGAAGAAGAGCCCATCGTTAACAGGTGACGCATTTAAAAGCATCGGGTTATTTACACTGCAAAGTCTCCAATGCATAGCTAACATATTATCTCTATATAATATGCTTATCAAAAAATAGAGCATCATTGTTTCTAGTCTTCTACAGAAAGCATCCCTACATGCTTAGGTAATGGCAGAATCAACGGACAGAATCCGGAGCTGCTAATCCTGCTGTAAAGGACAGAGTAGAAACGATGGAGGTCAGGTGACACCGTCTTCTCTGTCTCTACATGGCTCTTCGGGCAGTTTGAATCAGCATTTGAGGTGTTGCTTCCTCTACTAAATTTGGCATGTGACGTAAGACCTGGGCCTTAGAAGGACTCAGAAGACACACGCCTCATGTCAGGGATTTTCTGCAGCGACACGTGTGTCAGCTGCTCCCCCGTGGAGGCCTTAGCGATCCGCGTGGCCAGAAACAGGAGGAACCCACAATGTGTCTTTTAGTGTATCTCTTAACTCCTAATGATAGAAAAAAAGTGTTTTAGATAAGGTATTAATATGAAACGTAGTGATTTCTGTCAGGAAGAAATGATTATTCCCCTTTAAAAAACAAACAAATGTCTTTTCCAAGTGGTTATTTTATTAACATAGTGAAAATCTGTTATCTGAATAACTATTTCGTATACTTAGAATGGCTAGCTCCGAGTGTTTTCTACACGCTGGTGTTTAACACTGTTGATTCAGAAGTTTCCCATTAGACTTAAGGCCAACCTGCACGCTGTCTATGGTGGCCGTGAGAGGTTGTGACATGAGAGCGCGGCTGTGTTCACAGAACAGAAATGCTCGCACGTACTCGAAAGGAGAATGCGGAACAGCCAGCTTCACAGAGGGCTATGGGTAGCTGCCTGGAGGTACCCTGATACGAGGCACTTGGCAGAGCAAGGGAGTACACACTAGAGGCTGGGGTATGCATGTGGCCCGAGAGCCGGAGAACCCAGGAGATGCTGAGTCCAAGGACAAGGAAGCCAAGAGTGTGGACAGCCAACGTGGACAGCCAACGTGGACAGCCAACGACGCAGCTGAGGCTGGCAGCTCTCGGAGGTTGCTGGTGCGTGTGGGTGCTGCCAGGCTGAGAAAGCTCAGGGCAGAGCCTGGGGGTGCTCTTTAGCTTCCTGCTCTTCCCTCTTCCCTTCCGGCCAATGCCCCACCTACCGGATGGCGCCATCCTCATAGAGGCCAGACTTCCATCTCTCTGCCACGGTCCCGCAGGCCTGTCTTCTCTCGGAGCACTTTCACGCACACCCAGAGAGGCGTGCCTTCCCAACCCAGGCTTCGCTCCATCCATCATGAGATGTCAACCATCGCAGTGACTCTCGTGAGTGGGCGCTAATACCTGCTTTTCAGTGGGAGGTATTTATTCAACAGAGTGGGCATCCTCCCTCTCTTGACTTCCTGCCTAGGCCTGGATCCTGGAAACTTGGTCCTTGTCTTTCTCATCTTGCCCTCTAAATGAAAAAAGGCCACAGGGTTCAGCCAGGCCTTACATTCATTTTATCTCCTTAGTCAATCTCATAGTATTCGACTACTATCTCTTGAATGTATCTGCTACCTTTAGCTTTTCCTAAATTCAGCATCATGCATCAAATATATACAAATACACACACACACACACACACACACACACACACACACACACACACACATACACACATACACACACATACACACACACATACACACATACATACACATGTACACACACGCACACATACATACACATACATGCACACACATACACACATACACATACACATACACATGCACACACATGCAGACACATACACAAACATACACACATGCACACACACATACACATACAGACATGCACACACATACACATACACACACATATACACATACACATACATACATGTATGCACATACACACACACACACACACATACATACACACACACATACATAACATACACACACATACACACATACACACACACATACACATACATACATGTACACATACACACACATACACACACACACATACACATACACACATACATACACACATACACATACACACACATACATGCATGTATGCACATACACACACATACACACACACACACACATACACACATACACACACACACATACACATACACACACATACACACATACATACATGTATGCACATACACACACACATACATACATACACATGCACACATACCTACACATACACATACACACATACACACACATACACATACATACATGTATGCACATACACACACATACACACACACACACACACACACACACACATCGTTGGGTATTTAAAAACCAACGCTAAGCTTTTGTCCTCAAGTGGCTTCGCCTCACCTCAGAAGATGGTGTCTCTGTCCCCCCGGGTGCTCAGCCAAGGCTTCACGGTCAACCTGGTTTCTTGTCCTAGTCTTGGTATGGCAGGAAATCTCATTGGCTCCGTTCCATACCTGCATCACGGTCTTGTTCACTGGCAGCCTGTTTTCCATACAGACATCAGAGGCAGCCTGGATATGCTCAGAGTGGTGGCCTGTGTGTCGGGGAGGGGGGGTCTCGACATGTCTACAGCCACCCAGAGGCCTGTTCCTCTGGTGCCCCATCTTGTTCCTGGAACCGTGTATGTAGTTACCAGTGCTCTGCGAGCATGCCAAGCCCACTCATCCTGCAGCCTTGGTGTTGCCTGGAGCCCATGTAGAGCCTGAAACAGCTCTTCTCGGTGCAGGCCTGAGGCTCGGCCCCTCGGCACACCCTGGGCTCTGCTGAGGACCCACTCCCGGACCGGCTGGGAGCAGCGTCCTCTTCTGGCCACCGCTCTGGACCTCTTACTCAGCTTTGCTTTCATCCTGGCACTTCGACGGATCCCGTGATGGGTGTGGTCTGCTTTTTAGTCTCCCAGTCTGCAAGCCTCCTGCAGTTAGAGCCTGGTTGGTTTGTTCCCTGCTGTGCTGGTTTCCGCTGGCTCTAGGACCAGGAACGGGCTGGTAAACTTAAAAACGAGTAGATGGCGTTCTCAACCAGTGGTTCACTGATGCCGGGTTAGGATTCAGAACTCTTTAGGTGTGCGTGCAGCCCATCTCCGTACGCAGAGACTGGAACTGTGAACTGAATCAGTATACGTTAGAATCTGACGTTTTGGGAAGGCTTTCTAAGAAGAGAACAGAATACAGGAAGCGCTTCAGGAGATGCGTAGGTCAAGCGAGGGCGACAGAAGACTTCTCTCGTGACGCGTCTTAGACCTAGGGCTGTGCGCATCGTTTGATCAGGAATGTATGGGTCAACATTGAAAATGAAGATGGATGCAAGGACTGGGGATGTCCACAGGAGGCTGATGTGCTCAGCTCTCTGGGAAGGGACACGCAAAGCCAGAAGCCAGCCCGAAGTCACGGGCCTGAGCCAAAGGACGATTGGCTAGTGACCGCGACTCCAGAGCAGTTCACCATAGTAGTATGGGGCAACGAAGGGAAGACACGTTTCAACTGGCTGAATGTGTGTGAGAGGTGGGGTTTCCAGACCCTGGTGTGCGGAGAGCAGTGTGCTCATGCCACTTCTGTGTCTCAGCCATGGAACGTGCTCTGGTCTGGCAGGAGGCCTGTAAAGCATGAAGCAGCCCAGGAGCCCCTGCTGGGGAGAAGGGCTGTTTGAGTTGCTAGATGAGATGGGCACTTCTGTCATTTTTTAAAAAAATAATTTGTTGATTTTTTGTGCATGTGTGTGTTCATGAGCCATGCATGGTATACACGCGGAAGTCAGAGGAAAGCTTGCCGGAGCCGGTTCTCTCCTTCCGTCCTGTGGACCCTAGGGATTCAGCTCAGGATGTCAGGCTTGGTGGTGGGCACCTTTACTGCGTGCCTGCCCTCTTTCTGAGATGTCATTATTATTGTTATTTTAAATTATTTTTGAAAAATTTATTTTCTATATGTATGGGTGTGTTGCTTGCATGTGTGCCTTAGCCACATGTATGCAGTGCCTGCAAAGGTCAGATGAGGGCATCGGGTTCCCTGGACTGGAGTTGCAGATGGCTGTGAGCCAACACATGGTCGTGGGCACCAAACCCAGTCCTTTGCAAGAGCAGCCAGTGCTCTTAACCACTGAGTAAACGCATCTCTACTTCAGAGGTCTTAAAGGAGAAGCGTTCAAAGCACAACCCTGGGAAACCCCTGCCCTGGGGTCCGAAGGAAAGGTGTTAAATGACAGTGTGGTCATGGGGCAGCCAACAAGGGCTCCTGCAGGGCTGCACAGCGGCGGCCACTCATGACCGTGAGGAGCGTGGGAATGCAGAGAAGACGGGGAATGTGGACAGCCAAATTCTTCCCCTAAGAAAACTTACAACCAGCGATAATTTCGCACCCCTTCATAAGTGGCATCTGCTTTAGGGGGATGCCATTTCTCCGGTGTCCACCCCTGCACATCTCTCTCTGAAATTCCTGTGACTCAGGTTAAACAGCAGTCGGCAAGATGGTGTTCCCCGGCATCTGGGGCATTCTAAAGAGACTTCTCTATGACGTTTCTCTCTAGCATGGACTGCTTAGCATGTCTTCTGCTGAGTGTGTGTGTGTGTGTGAGAGAGAGAGAGAGAGAGACAGAGACAGAGACACAGAGAGAGACAGAGACAGAGAGAGGGAGGGAGAGAGGACACACACACATACAGAGAGAAGGGGGGGTGTTATCATGAGGAGGATTTTACAAGGGAAGTATATTAGGCTTCTCCAGAGAAACAGAAGAGACAGAATCAGTGGAGAGCAGGGAAGGAGAGAAGGAGGGGTAAGAACACTGACTTTTAGGGTCTAGCTCCTGCAGCGGGGCTGCTGAGGGTGGGACCTGTGAGTGGTGGGACCTGACCAACTGGGCTCTCAGGCTGGGGTTCCAGTTGCAGCCCCAAGTATGAATTCTGCCATGCAGAAGGGTAGAAGCTTAGTCATGGACACTTGGTGTTGTGCCAAGATCCCATCTCTTGGAGAGACCTCAGTCCTGGCCTCTAAAGCCTTTCACGCATTGCCTGTGGCTTGCCCACCTTATCGAGAGCCGTCTGTGCTGCCCAGAAAGTTGAAATGTTGGTCATGTTTAAACAGCACCACATCTACCCTGGTGTTCTATCAGGCACTGGACATCGTGACCTAGGCCAGCAGACACGAAATCACCGTCAGAGGAAAGGCAACTGTTCAGGAACATGAGCTGCCGGGAGGGGGAGGGGCAGGGGAGGGGGAGGGGCAGGGGGAGGGGGAGGGGCTGCTGCGTGGCTGGGACCCGGGCGCCAGTGTTAATCTCTAACATGCCTTCCTTGACAGTTCAGGTCTCATGCCACTGACTGAGACTGTTGAAGGATAAAGGGGCTTTCAGTCTCAGAAGGAAAAGGGTTCAGTTTCTTGTCCCATATCACTTGTTCTAGGGCAGCTCGGATTCTTCCGGAGCTTGGTCAGTCAGCTGATGGAACACCGTTATACTCACACCAGAAATGAAAATTACTAAATGGCACAGGGTCATGCCAGACCAGGTGATTTGTTTATGCAGTTTTTTTTTTTTTTTTTTGCCAGTGTAGCAAATACACATTTAAACAACACACACAAGATATGAAATGCGTGTTAGAAGGATTTACTTTCCTTCCTTAGAAGCAGAGTCCCTGCGTTCTTCTCTGTGGTCTTCTAGTGTTGGTATTGGTGGTTTCCTTAGTAATTAGCAAACCTGATTGGGAAGCGGAGACCTTACTTCCTGTCTGGTGGTTTTACTCTTGACTCTGTTCTGGTCACTCAGAATTGTTCACAGGAATGTGGACCCTTTAGGCACAGCCAGTTGGATCTCCCTTGCTCTGTTCAGCCTCTGGTGACGTTTTTCTCTGCTCAGTGGCAGTCCTTAGTCACGCCTGGGTCTGTGAGGTTACCAACTGGGACTTTCCATCTAAGTGTGTGGGCCTCATGTCTTGGGAAAACCTGGAGTCCCAGGCCTGCCTGGCCTGCCACTTCCTGGCACCGGTCCTTCCACCCAGGGCACCACACGGTCCCATGGTAGTGACAGTCTGACAGGTAATTAGACATACAGCTAATTTTACATTGTGTGGATTTTGAGGCTGAGGGACTCTGGGAACTGTGTGCATTTGTGAAGTTGTTGCTCTTCTGATCTTTCTTCCCAAGGTTTGAGGCCTTCGTAAGGGCCTTGTCTCTAGCTGCATTAGCCAGCGCTTTGCCCGCGGCCGCCATTCTTGCCTGTCAGAGGCAGTTGTTCGGGAGAGTACCATGAACCGGAGCAAATCTAGAGGTTTCCTGACGTTGAGGGAGTCTCTCTAGCATCAAGATGTATTTTCTTCTTTAAAAATATTTATTTTCTGCATGTATGTGTGTCTGAGTGTATGCATGTGTACCATGTGTGTGCCTGGTGCATGCAGAGGCCAGAGAGCCAGACCCCCTGGAACTGGAGTAAGTAAGTTTCAGCCACCAAATGGGTACTGAGAACAGAATGGGGGTCCTCTGCAAGAGCAGCCAGTGCTCTTAACCTCTGAGCCTGCTCTCCATCACTAAGATATATTTTCTTGAAGTTGAAACAGTACCGCGCATCCTGTATATACACAAGAGAAGGACCGAATGCAGCCAACAGTGTTAGCTGGGTGAGATGGAGGGTAGACGTGGAGGAGAGACTGTGTTTAGGAGCGAGAACCACTGTCGCAGAGAGCCTGAGTTCGGCTCCCAGCCCTATGTCGGCATCTTCTCGCTGCTGTCTGTAAGCTGCAGAGTCAGGAGTCTGACCCCTCTTCTGTGCACAAGAACTTACGTGCACATTCCTGTACACAGAGCAACACACACACACATAATCTAAAAAAGGAGAAGTATACAGTGCAGTGGTTTAATTTTTTTTTAACGAAACACATTGAAGAAAAACACCTGATCCCGAACTTTTGTATAGAATCTTGAATGTTTCCTGAAAACGCTCGTGATGTGCAAGAGCATGCAAGTCTTTATCTGTGTGCATTAGGGATTAAACTACTTGCCTTTTATTTGGGTTGGGAATCATCCTGAGTGGGGCATTTTAAGTTTCTGGACTCAAAAGAAACTGATCATTAGCAAAATAATCCTTTTGTGTCAGAGGGACTCTAGTCTGAAATACAGTGTCTGCTGAGACATTTCCTAGTAGGCTGTGATCTGGGCTCCTAGCCAAAAGCACACAACGATGCTTTCTCCTCCAACCCATCACCAGTGTCTCACTGAGTTATCGTGCAGAGACTTTAGGAACAGTTCACAGAAGGTCTCCCATCCTTGAGGCTGTGTGCACAAGGGAAATACTGTTCAAATGGAGTGACAGCTACTTAGGGTACAGTCACTTTTACAGAAAGTGTTTTCCTATTACCTGCCAAGAATCAACTCCTTTATGACAGCAACCCCCACACCCCCACCCCAACACACACACATGCACACACACACACACACACACACACATGCACACACACATGCACACACATGCACACACACATACACACACACACACACACATGCACACACACACATACACACACACACACACACACACGCACGCACACACACATGCACACACACATACACACACACACACACACATGCACACACACATACATACACACACACACATGCACACACACACACACACACACATGCACACACACATGCACACACACACACACACACACACACGCACGCACACACACGCACACACATACACACTGGCCGCAGGAGGAACCCCTGCACTCCTGCCCACTAGATGTAGTCAGGATGCTCACCCTTCTGTGCCGCAGGGAACACTTACTTTCAAGCTGGTTTATAAACTGACTCCCAGTAGTCATCCGGGTAGGACAGGAGACTTACTTGAACCCTGTGTCCTGTGGACAGAGACAATGGTGGCTAAGACACATCTGGCCAGGAAAGAGGAAATCGTGTAACAATTTACTTGAAATTCATTATTTCCAAACTGCCAGTCGGGCACAAAGCTGAAGGAATTAAAATCCAGATTTGTGAGTAAGAGTCAGTGTTTAAAACATCCAGTGTGAATCAATGAATGTAAGTTTTGCCAGGCTTGTCTCGTTTCGGTCGGGGTGTGGATTCCCACATTATCCTGCAATGCTGCAAGCCCAACAAGCTCTTGAGGTTAGATCATAGGAGCTAGAAAACGAAAGAGATTTCCAGCAGGGATGCGGTGAGCTGCAGGGATGGAGGGGTGCTCGGTGAGGGTGTGGTGAAGCTCAATAGTACCCGGGTAAAGTTAAGTTAGTCCAGCCTTACCGAGGAAGTCTTGCCGTTAACATACAGAGTATTACCTTGCTAAAAGGAGTTTTAAAATAAAGCTTGGAGTATTTTGGTATTTATCCTTTTTTTACAAAGGCCTCAGACTTGCAAATGCTTTACCATTTGAAACAACAAGGTGATTCTATCTTGTGCTCTCCTCACAAGCCAACAACCATCTTTGCCTTTTGCCTTTTTTGTCACTTGTGCAAAAACTCCAGACTCATGTTGAGCACACTAGCATCAGAAACATCTGGCACAGCTTAAGAGACAATCCGACGAAAGTGTGTTTCTAGAAAGCCAGTAGGTTTGCAGTGGTGGACTTCATGTCATTATTACAGGCAGACAACTTTATCAAGTCTAACTTTTTAACCTGAAAATAATTAATGGGATTAGACTGTCTTATGTATGTATTTCTGTAAATTTCATCCAATGACTTTAATCTCTGACTGAGATTTTTATTTTACCATATTCCTCACAATGGACAATCCCCAAGTTCAGAATTACTTCTTTATCTTTGATAGGGAGAGTCAATAAGCCTGCCTGGGGAGTTTTAAATATTTCCTCCATTTCAAGTCATTTAAGCAGTGATTCAGATATTTACTGACTGCCTACTTTGCTGCAAGAACTCTGCTAGATACTACTAATACAGCAGTGAACAGGATTAAAGAGCTCGGAGACACAGGAAGGATGTCTGACCCAGGCTTGCTGTGCTAAGGAGAACCTTTCCTGGAGAAGTAGGAGCTGGTAGAGGAGGGGACACTGTAGGTGCAAGGGCATCCCAGAGAGTAAAGAAACAGTGTGATGCAGAAGTTACCGACATGCCTGGGTTACTCAGGCCAAACAAGGTCAGCCCTGATCTTAGAACTGTGAAGACAGAGAGCAGACAGCCAGGGAGCGCAACAGTCCACCAGGGTCCAGGAGTCAGACGCTGAGGACAGGAAGGTCAACAGTCCACCAGGGTCCAGGAGTCACAACGAGGACAGGAGGGTCAACAGTCCATCAGGGTCCAGGAGTCAGACCCCGAGGACAGGAGGGTCAACAGTCTGCCAGGGTCCAGGATACTAAAGATAGGAGATTGGTGGAAATGGAGATGTCTGGTGGTGTGGTTAGTACAACGATATGCTCCAGGTTGTATGTTCCCAGACAGGAGACAGGAGCCCAGGCCAGCATCCTCCAGTTCAGGCCCGGGCAGGTGAATGCAGATGCAGTCAAGGAGGCTGGCCTGCGGAGCAAGGTGTTCAGTGTGATTCCGCCCAATTGTGTGACAGGCTCTTTGCCCAAACAAGCAGAAATCACGGGTTGACAGTAGTAGTCAATGTCAAAGCCAAAGAGAGAAGTGAACAGCTGAAAAAAGACAAGGATTTATTTACACTTGCATCTGAAGAGGGTGTTGGATTCCCTGGAACTGGAATTATATACAGTTGTGAGCTGCTGTGTGGGTGCTGGGACCCAAACCTGGGTCCTCTGTAAGAGCTGTAAGTGCTTAACCACTGAGCCATCTCTCTAGCCCGTGGAGTATGCTTAATTAAACTACTGCTCTCTGACTTTTATGTTGCTGTTTGAAAGCTGAACTCAGCTAACTACCGCCCTTGGATAACTTCGTGCTTAGCTTCAAGTAGCAACCTTACAACCTCTCCTTCACAACTGGATGGCTTCTTCCACGTCTACAAATAGGCATTGATTTTTAAATTCTGTTTTACTTATTTGTGGGTGGGGGTGTCCATGCATACCCGTGTACAGAGCACACCATGGCACAGGTGGGTGTGTATCAGAGGACAGGTTTGGGGGGTCGGTTCTCTCCTTCCACCCCAAGGGTCCCCGGGGCTGAACTCCAGTAGCCAGGCTTTGTGTGAGGTGTTTTACCCTCGGAGTGTGCTGCTGGCCCCGAACCGGCATGTTTAAACTGTACTCAAGCAAGCATTGGTTCCACCGAATCCTGCATTACTAAACATTGAGTTATCACGTTAAAAAAATTCCCAAACATGGAAAAAAGTGTGGAGCATTGTTCTTCAGAAAGCGATTTTGGTGGCAAAACGGAGACTCTGGTCGGTCATGTGGTACGAGGGGAGGAGCAGTAAGAGGTCTGTTGCTCAGACTGAGGTGCAGCTGCGCAGCCATGCAGAGTTCCAAAAGAGTTCTGCAACAGGCAGGTGGCGCACCCCTTTAATTTCAGCACTCTGCAGACAGAGCCAGGGGGATCTCTGTGAGTTCTAGGACAGCCAGAGCTACGTAGACCCTGAATTGAAAATAGCAAACACACAAAAACAAACAAACAAAAAAAAGCCTGTGCAAAGAAAAATGGGAAAAATAGAGATTATTCTAAATAAAGAGAAATTGCTATTTTCTGTTGCAGTTTTAAAATTCTCTACTTGTTAATTTGGGTTGTGTTTCCGCCGTTGCGCATGGGCTCTGCTTGCAATAGAACACAAGGGCTTGGCTGCTCGTGTTCATGTTTCGCGTTACCATGAACAGATTCACGTCAGGTTAGTTAAGACTTCCGCTTTCTCATGTACTGAACGTCTGGATATGTTGGTAGTTATTCAGAAGAAGAAAAATGCGGTGAGGTCCCCCGTGGGGGAAGGCATTTTGTGGGCTATTTTAATATTCTTTTTCATGTGGTGTTCTCAGTGTGTATTCAGAATGAAGATCTCATGCTTATTTTTCACCATTTCCTAGCATGAAACTGTCAAGTGTCTGTGCCTGGGAGTGGAGTCCATGATGTAGTCTTTCCCTGGGATGAGCTGGGAGGGGGGGCAAGAGGAGGTCCTCCGGGGTCAGAGGGTTACTGTCAGGACGCTATTCTTTTAGTCTCTAGAAACACAATCCCTTCGGGTCAGTTTTATGGTGGATAACTTTACACGATAGTCCTCTGCGGATATTGTTCCTAATGGTTATTGTTCAGTATGCCATAACTTTTAAATTCTAAGTGAATCTGAGGTGTCTTGCATGTGGGCGTTCCCAGGACTTGGGAGAAGCAGAGGGAAGGGGTTATCCCCCACCGTAGGAAAAGATAGTGTCCACCATCAGCAACTGAATGTTGCCCGTGACTTGGTGAATTACTTCCTAGGCTGAGGAAGAATGTTGATCTTGAGCGTCTGACCAAACAGCCCAAATACTAGATCTCCAGCAGGAGAAAACCCAACCCATTTAATCCAAACGCTGGGGTAGGCTTTTCTTCAGAGGACTGTGTTAGTATTTCTGGAAAATTTCCTTGATGTTGCTCTTAAGGAAATGCAGCGTGGACTGTCTGCACCCGCAGTGCTGCTGGCAGTGGTGTGTTCAGAGAGGAAGGGAGCTGTAACTGGAAGAACTCTGTGGGGTGGCAGTTACCGCCTACCACACCCAGCCAGTTTTCTCCCGTCCCTTCTGGCGACAGACCTGGCTTTCCTGTCACTAAGAAGGTGTGTGACTCGGGCCTGGACAGTTACAGAGTCCACTAGCCAGACTCAAGGGCAAGGCCACAGGAGGCTCAGCAGAGCCTTTCCCCTTCCCGTTCCTGTGGCTGTGAAGCAGAGTCTCGGGGACCAGTCAGGACAAGCTGGGATATCATGTGGTAACGAGTGCCCCTGTCCTTGGGATGGCTTATTAACAATGTGCATTTCCCTTTTACATACACAGTTTGCCATGGGTCTGGATCGGTTAAGTCATTAGGAATCGAGTTTTTATCTTGTAGTTGAAAGGGTATGTTGACATTTTGCATCATGGGGAAGGAACACTATTTTAGGAGATGGAGACGAGCAGAACCCAGGGGTGGAAATAACAGTAAGAGGAACTCTGACACTAATACACACACACACATACACATAGTCACACATACATACATATATATAGCACACATATATGTATATATACACATATATGTATATATGTGTGTGTGTGTGTATGGTCCTTAATACACACACAAACACACACACACACACACACACACACACACACACACACACTTAAAATTGAGGTGATACAGTAGGAGAACTCGGGCCTCTTCTGAAAGTGACACTGGAAATTACGGCCGGGAACCTACACTAGAAAGGTCTCCTGGCTCCCCAGGACCTTTCTGATCCCTCTCACACAAGCACAGTGACTTTCTGGTAAAACGCAGGAAGGAAATGTGCACACACGGGGGTGGAGTGGTGGGTGTCCTGCTCTGCGGGAGCTGGATCAGTGTCTCTGTAGTACTCCGCATGTTAGCAAACACCATTCTGAGTCAAAAGGGCTGCTCATGAAAACTGAGTCTTTGAGAAGGTTATGCCGCCATCTCCTAATGCTGTGGGTGTTGGGGGGTCAGAAGCCCCCTCCGGTGCTCCCTCAGCTCAGCTGGAGGTGGAGACTTGGGGTGATATGCCATCACACTGCTGGGGTGTCCTGGTGCCGCTGTGCGTCAGGTCTAGGGTCTTGCTTCCAGCAGACCAGTGTGTGATCAGAGGGCTGAACTTCCTGCTGTTAAAAACACATGCTGCCCTTCATCCCTAGGAGTCTCTGAAGTAACCTGACGGGAAAACACAGTCCCGATAAACTGCCTGTTTACTCAAGGGATCAAGCTTGATGCAAATAGCCTCCCACTTCCAACAAGGAGGGCCAGCTGCCCTGGTGGGGGTGGCCAGCTCCCCAGCTTTCTTCAGCTCCCTGGTAGATGGGTTTCACCTTTCTCCTTCTCAGTGGGAAAAAACCAAAACCAACCTAACAACAACAATATAAACCATTTACTTTTCAAAAGTAATAAAGAAAAAGAGATAAAACATGCGTGATTTTAACAAGGTAACAACAACATAAACACAGTCCTTGGGGATGTGAAGAGCCCTGAATCAGTGCGGGAATAATCTAAGGTACAGATTTCACTGTTACCCCTCTGTCATTCGTCCTGTGACCACAAACACAGCCTCGCAGCCTGGACAGCCAGCGTCGCTGTGTGTGTGGCCCTCAGCTTGCGTGACCCCTACACCACAGGTGCTTACCCAGGCTGCTGCCCTGCCTGGAAGGCGGGCCTCAATGCAGCCTCTCTGTCGCTTGCCACACCCCGTTTACTTGCCTGCTCTAACCAGTGTTCTGTGGTTCTCAGTGGAGTCATCAGTGATGAGATTTTACTTTATCCTCCTGGGTTTGGGGTAAGGTCTCATTTTCCTCGCTGGTCCATGCTTATGATCATGTGACTTGCTGGGACCAGTAAGAGGTAGAAGGGAGTGAGGTGCGTCCTCAGTAGGAGATGGAATTTACCCTGGGCCCACCCATTCCCGCCGCTGGTATCTCAATGGGATGGAGTGGGGAGTGGGGAGGATGCCCCAGCTGGCCAGAGCTTATGCAGGGGGGTGAGCAAATCTGAGAGCTCCAGTGACTGAGATTCTGGGGTCTATTGTGCCAAGGCACGCTCACCCTTGCACGCCTGTGGTGAGGCTCCCTTTCCACGTTGCTTTCCAACTGTCCAGGGCTTTGTGAGAATTCACCCATGCAGACCGTGTGCAGTGTTTTATGTCACCAGACTCATTAACAATGTTAATCATTCACCCGAGTCCCACGTGTGTGACTTCACTGCCTGTGCCTGTGCTCCCAGCCCCCTTATCTGACTCCCTTGGCCATCATCCAGCAAACTCTCTGAGCACCTCTGTGTGCCAGGTTTCTGCAGGATCTGAGGACCAAAGCCTGAGCTGGACGTCTTCCTGTGGACTAAGGATCCACAGAGAGGAACTAAGCAAGTCCGGGACATGCTACTCATAAAAGGAATCTAGCCGAGGGAGCACGGGGAAGATCCAGTTAGAACCTGTTTCTTTCACCTATGGTCTTAGGCGTCTCTTACCCCACCTTCTGAACTTTCTGACCTTCATGTTGCATTCCTAAAGTGAGAGGAAATCCAAAAGTTCCAAGCTATCGCGAATATGGATGGCTACCGTCCGGAGGTAGCATTAGTGATGGAGAAAGATGGTGTTTGAGCCCTGGGCCTCCGCAGTCTATAAAAAACGGCGTTTCGGGAGACATCCTCTGAGGAGACCCGCTCAGGGGTAGGGAGTGGAACAGTTGTGTGCGCAGGCGATGCTGGGTGGACTGGAGTTCTAGTCTGAGCGGAATAGGAAGGGAAGGACCCTCCAGGCCTAGGGAAGCAGCATGAAGGAACTGCGGAACATTCTGGAACTACAAGAAACTTAGTGTTAGAAGAGCGTAGACATGGCAGGACCACAGCAGAGGTCGCAGAGGTCGCTCTGGGCAGCGGCCGGCTGGGCAGGACTAGGCAGCTGCAGGTGGTTTTGTGCCATACAAATGCCACACAGAACCTCATGAGAATCTATGCTGGCTGTGGCTTTTAACGGTGCCTCTGGAGGCACAGAGGCAAGGCAAGGATCTGGGAGACCCTGGCAGGAAGGGAAGCCAGCCGAGGGACTGCTGTAGAGCGACTCCTGAGATTTAACCAGGGCAGGGAGGGTGGACAGGGGTGGAGGTGGGAGGGACCATAAAGCCAAGGACACAGAGCTGATAGGAGCAGGGGAGAGTGGCCCAGACAGGACCCAACTTTCTGACTTGTATCTGACAAGGTTTGAGGTTACTCTTGAGAGTACACAAAGGGTTTTTCTTTTCAACTCTCTAATTTCCTGTGCGGGGCATTACGTGAAGAGTCAACTTGCAACGTGTTCAGATACGAAGGAGAAACTGTACTTGCTGTACGTGACCACACTCTTCCCTTACTAGATACTTCCAGAGCTCTACCCTACCACGACCGCTCTTTCCCGCTCTTACTCTGTGGTGTGATCACGGTTCCGCTTAGCTCTCACGTAAGTAAACAGAGAAAGGCCGGCTTGAGCCGCGGGAGTGAGAGCAGGTGTCTCCGGCCCATAGGGCTCTCCTCTTCGCTTATGTATCCTTCTACCAAGAACACCCTTTTGTGTGCCTGCCTTTCCATACCTCCGGCAGTATGGAAACAGGACTTTGTGACACATCCATTCTCTAAGACAGGGAATGGGCGGTTTGGTGGCTGTGTTAGCCCCCAGGCAGGACCAGAGAGGCTGGTCAGAGCTCACCTGGAGGTCAGCCTTGGGAAGCCACTAGGACGGTCCCTGGAGCTCCAGACCGTGACTCTCTGGCTGGACTCGCTGTTCGAGGCTCTGCTTTTTGTCAGGTTCTGTGTTGTCCTTAGGATATAACGGTCCCCAACCTCCCACAGCTTTTACTGCAGGAGTGGGACGGAGGTCACTGAATGGATAGTCACAAATACATGAATGGTTAACACCGGGATGCAACATAAACGAGACTGTGGCTTTGCAGGACATGACTTGAGATCCCAGTAAGGGTGTGGCGTTCTCCCTTGACATTCCCAAGTAGCGTTTTCTTTCTGTACTTTGTGTGTGTGTGTGTGGACCGAGAGTATATGTGCATTACATGTATGCAAGGTGGGGCATCAGATCCCCTCAACTGCAGGAATGGGTGGTTGTGAGGAACTGAACCCAGGTCCTTTGGAGGGACAGCAAGTGCTCTTAACCCCAGAGCCATCTCTCCATCCCCCTCTGTACACACTTGACTGCTGTTTTGTGCATATCCTTGGAGGAACAGGCTGTGTAGGAATCGGCATGAGCAAGCAGAAACATTCATTTGGATGGTAACTGACAGGTTATTTTTTTGGGGCACAGTCTTGCCTGGGCAGGACCTGTTTGTTTATTCCCCCCCCACCTCCCACCCTAGTGGATGAACATTGAAGTCAGATTCTTCATTATTATAAAAAAATACTGCTTGAGAAACAACATATAAAGTCTGGAGTGCGGCTCAGTGGCAGAGTGCTTGCCTAGCATGCACAAGGCCCTGGGTTCAATCCCCAGCACCCCAAAACAAAACAAAGCCCAGTATGGACTATGCCTTCTCTCTGCTTGTTGGGGCCTGTTTCTGTGTCAGGCTCCAGTGGGTGGGTGACTGCAGGGAAACCACACTGCTCCTGGCCCAGGGTTCGGGACTCCCCAGCTCCAGGCGAAGGGCTGAACGGTGTGGAGGAGGAACTGGGAGTGCCTTGAAGACTCCTGCTCTCTGAAATGGCTCTCTGCTGCTCAGTTGCATTCACTAGTCACTTCCTGTTTTCCCTAGAATGCCGGCAGCTGCAGGCGAGTGTTGGAAGTGTCATTGTGCTACTGAACATCACTCCTCATGGCGGAACCACTTCCTGCCGTACACTATGTGGGTCACAACCTTGCCAGCCCTTGTGTTACTGCAAAGCAGTGTTGCGGGGGTCCTGGCGGTCCAGCTCTGGCCCCCGCGAAAATGGGGGTTCTTTCTTCCACGAAGGATGGGTAAACCCCAAAGAAACACGAGACAGTCTTGGTGGCTGTTGAAACCGCACGAGGCCTTTTTATTAAATGAACTTGGCGCACGTGGCGGCTTGGGACAGGTGCGGCGGCCACGGGCGGGAGATGTGGGCAAGAGGCGAGAGGGCAAGAGGGCAAGAGAGAGAGCGACCCCCGTCCAGGGATTTTATTAGGGTCCCCCGGAGCCCTGGTCTTGGGCTATTTTGATTGGTTCCTCAACCTCCTCGGTCAGGTGTGGGGGTAGCCGCCTGCACCTGAGACGCAATGGTGCCTGGGTATTCTGGGGAAGAAAGAATCCCTGCTGAGTGGTGGGGAGAAGCTGCTAATAACTACTAACTTAGGGGAATTTTCTGGGTCTTATATTTCTTAAATCTTTGCAATAAACCTGGGTTGCTTTATTGCAATTTACTTCTGGATAGCATGGCTGTGTTCCATTCCAGCCCACAGTAGCCAGCTCAGGGATTGATTTTGCTATTACTATTGGCTTATACAGATCTTATTATTGATGAGAGAACACATGCCACCGTACAGTGAAGACAAAAAAGGGGCAAGGCAGTTAGGGAGTTCCAGTTCCCGGCAGTGAATTCGCTTCAGGAACCTTGTCAAGCTAAAGCATTTCATAGCCTGGGAAACCTGGGCCCCAACACAGTGTAAATACCAGAAGTTGTTATGGGCTACAACACATACCCATAGCTATGAGAACTTCACAGGGCCTGCCCTGGAATTCTCATCCAGACTCTTCATTTATGGTACTCTATAAAAGAAGCCTACGGTCAGCTCAAGGCACATCTGAAAGGGAGGTGTGTCATTAGCAATATTGTGTCACACACACACACACACACACACACGCACACACACACGCACACACACACATGCACACACACACACGCACACACACACATGCACACACACACGCACACACACATGCACACACACACACACACACATGCACACACACACACGCACACACACACACACGCACACACACACACATGCACACACACACGCACACACACATGCACACACACACACACATGCACACACACACGCACACACACACACATGCACACACACACGCACACACACATACACACATATTTTTGGTTTTGGAGACAGGGTTTCTCTGTTGTACCTCTGGCTGTCCTGAAACTCACTCTGTAGATAAGGCTGGCCTCGAACTCACAGAATGAGTTCTGCCTCTGCCTCCTGAGTGCGGGGATTAAAGGTGCACCACTACCATCTGGCATTATAATGTATTTTAATGTGATTTTGTTCTTTTTAAAGATGAAACTTGTTTTGACTTTTTAAATACCCCCCTTCTAAGTTCAACCTGAGTTTGCTTTCATTTTTTGCATAAACAGCTTCCACAGTCAGAAAAAAGATGATCTGAACCAAGGTGGACGTCAGGAAGCAGTCCATCTACTTTGAAGTGAACCTGATCCCTTTTAAAGATGTGATTCAGAAGTCCCGGGCTTTGAACTTTCATCAAACTCGTGTTCACCTTGGGAGAAAAAAACAAAACACCACACTGTCCCTCTTTGCAGATTTCAGTGTATGAATCTCCACTCATTCCTAGGCCTGTTCCCAGACCTTAACAGTGTGGGCCTTGACATGTAGCTTCCTGGTAGCTCTGTCTTTCTCCCTTTCTGTCTCACAGAGACTGAAAGCTCTCACAGTGCATTTATTTCTCCTGAAGTCTTCCATTAGAATTGAAAATTCCCTCAAGAGGGCCCACAGCACTTTATCCATAGAGGCAAATATGCCACTTCTCTGGGCCGCATCCCACGGGCTGCGGCCTGCATCTGGGAGTCTCCACTGGCACCTAGAAGTGGGAACAGGGCAGGCAGTGGTACTGTGCTGGGAGACGAGGACCTGGCTACCAGCTCGTTCCAGGTCACCACTGCCCACATCTCCACATGCATTAGTGCTGACGGTCACTGTCCGAGGGTGCTGGACACCCCTGCAGTAATGAAAAGAGCAACCGAGAACAGCACAGGGCCGGGAAATGGCTTGTCCGCAAAGCACCTGGACACTCAAGCCTGAGGACCTGAGCTGAGTGTCCCAGGACCCATATAGAAAGCTGGGTGTGGTGGGTCTGTGCTTGTACCCCTAGTACTGGGGGTAGGGTTGAGATCGGGACAGGAGCGGAGGAAGAAAGACCCCCCAGGATGTGCGGTCTAGCCAGGTTAGCCAATTGAGCACCCAGCCCAATTAGGGACCTGGTCTCAAAAAGTAAGTTGGAGAGCAAGAGAAGGGCATCTGCTGCTGACCTCTGGCCTCCTTGTGCGTCTCAGCAGATAGGAACACACACAGAGACACAGGCACAGACAGAGACACAGGCACAGACAGGCACACAGGCGCACAGGCACACAGAGACACAGGCACAGACATGCACACAGGCACACACAGACGCCCACAGCTGCACACAAGCACACACAGGCAGAGAGAGAGGGAAACACAGAGATACATAGACACAGACAGGCACACACGCACACACACACACAGATACACATATACAAATACACACACAGACACACACAAATACACACATGGGAGAGAGAGAGAGAGCAAGAGAAACACAGAGATATATAGACATAGTCACACAGAGACAGACATACACAGGCATACACACAGATACACACATACAAACATACACACAGACACACATACAAGCACAAACATAACACACATACACAGAGAGAGAGAGAGAGAGAGAGAGAGAGAGAGAGAGAGAGACAGAAACACACAGAGACACATAGACATAGACATGCACACAGATACAGACACATACAGGCATGCACACAGACACATATACAAACACACACACACACACACACACACACACACAGAGGGATGTGAATCAGAAAGCAAACCAGAAGACAGCTGAATGTTCAGAGCTGAAGACAAACTTATCAGTTTGTATGGTGGCCCATGTGCTTTTAAAAATATCGATATACAGAGAGTTTTTCCCCATTGCTTACTGTCATCTGAGTATAACTATTGCAGGCAGGACAAAGTCGGGCCAAATGCTGTTACTTAGATCAGAACTTAGTTGTGGGGGGACAGGGGGCCTCACTGAGTAGGTAGTGTGCTGAGGATCAAATGAGCCAGGCTGCACACACCCTGCCTGTAAAGCTGACTGCTAGCAAGTTTGGGATGCAGAAGAGGCATCTTTAGGACTTCAGGAAACAGAGAAAATGGGTTATCCGGTGTATTAGACAGATAGGGAAAACCAGTGTCTGGGAGATCCTTGGATCCTGCCCCAAACTTTGTGGGCTGCATCTGGCTAATTCTTCTTCCCACATTAGATGCTCTTAAGAATCCAGTCTTTACTCATCAGGCAGGAGCGGAGGGCGCAGAGTAGGAGCAAGATTTGCCTTTTATTTGCTTTGCTTTGTGAGACAGAGTCTTGTGTAGCCTATGTTAGCATGGAGCTCTCCAGGTGTCTGAGGCTAGCCTTGATTTCCTGATTGTGTCAGCTTCCCAAGTGCTAGAATTACAGACATGTATTCTACACCCAGCTTAGAGTGCCAGCTTCTGGTTTATGCTTGATATGGCCACGTCTGACTGTTTAAAGGCAGTACTATGGGGAGGTTTGTCCTCCGTGCCGCAGTCTCACAGCCAGTGTAGAACGCACATCCTGCTAGTGAAACAGTCTGATGTGGAGATCTACGAATGCCCATCTTCTGTGGGGTGATCAGTGGACAGCAGGGAGGAACGGACCCAGGGCCTCAAACGGTGTTTTCTTGTCTTTCTCGTGGGACTGTTCTAGCCCAACACTCAAACCTCACCTTACAGAGAAGCCACTCACCACGGCATCACAGACAGTCTCTTTAGAACTGCACGATGGAGCACCACCCTTTCCCTACGGAGTGGTTAGCCTCTTGGACAGGCCACAGGCCACCTTGGCAATGTCTCCCCATATCTGTAATGCTGAAAACCCAATGTGTCCCCTGTGGGCTCCCATCAGGTGACTGATGACAAGGTGTTGGATTCTCCTTTGGGGCCTCTGGCTGGGGAGGGTGTGAGGTGTGGTGAAGATTCCAGGGTCAGCTGTGATGTCAGCAGCGTGGAGGAACAAGCTGAGCCCTGGAGTCAGCAGTTGGAGTCTGTTGGAGAGCAGTTGGTCAACCCTGACCTGGGGGAGTTGAGCAGCAGCAGACCCTACAGGCGGTGTGTTGCCTTTTGCTTCAGGAAGAAAGAAAGGAGTCTGAGGATTCGAGCCAAGCTACGTTCCCGGACGAGTCAGTATCCTGATGCCAAACCCAAGGGTTCAGCTGCTGATGAGGCCCAGGGGGCAGCCCAGGCGCTCTGAGCTGTTGGCCAGCAAGGTGTTCCTGCTCCAGCCTGCAACCCTGGCCGTTCATAGCTAACTGTGGCATGGAAAAGCTATATGGTGAGGAGGCTGCTCGTTCACACCATCGTAGAAATGTGTATGTTAAGCGCACACCAGGCCTGTCTTGAGACAGATTCTCTAAGGGACCATCTCGTGATACCAGTCGGGAGCTGGTGTGGCCTTCCCAGTATGGGTTAGTGGTGGAAGGAGTAGTAGATTTAGGGGTCCCTCCTCGTTCTCATTGCTCCAAGAGGTCAGGAGGTAACAAAAGCAAAGCCCCAAACCGACTGCACTGAAACTTGCCAGACAGCTTGGAAAGAGCCAGGGTTGCAGGAGCAGAGGCCTGCAGACACACTCTGCAATGTGCAGCAGAGACATTGCTATCCCTGCTGCCAGGGCTTGGGCTTGACCTGAACGAGGACTGCACATAAAGATCTGTCTGCTGTAGAAGGCGAGGGGCTGTGCTTTGCAGTGGCTTCCTTTTCTTTGCTTGCTCTGCTTTTGTTTTCAGTAGAGCGGTTATTATTTCCTTGTGAGAAACGCTGGCTGTCTGGGCAGCGAGGAGGCTGGGGTAGCATTCACTGTGGGGTCACTCACCGTCACTCCACTGGTTCAGAGATTAGCAGAATGGGGAAGGTGGGTCAGAGTCCTGTGCTTGGATCAGCACCGAGGAGAGCCAGCCAGCACGGATGACATTGTCATGTCTTTTGAGTGGCTGGAGAGAATGAACTGAGGGGGGAGGCAGGGAGCAGAGGGAAATAACCCCTAACAGAGACCTGGAGGTGTCTCCCAGAGAGCAGAGATGATGGGGCGACTCAAGGGGAGTCACAGGCAGGAGCCTGTCACCTCTGTTTCCTCCAAGTTGTGCCACACTTCAAGCTGGGAGCAAAACAGGGTTAGTAGTGTAGTAGCTAGTAGTTTAGTCATTTTCCCAACTTGTCTGAAAGCGGGTGGGAACGAGATGATCTTTGTTTAAAATTTGATTTGTGGCTCTTACCCAGTGTCTGTGCTTGACTGAAGCAGAAGAAGCTGTAGGACCGTTTTACTGAGCGATTGCTGTGCTCTGCACAGTGTGTTAAAGGTTTATATGTAGTGAATGCATTTCCAGAGGGATCCTTAGAGGCTCAGCAGTGCTTGTCAGCATCAGTTTCAAAGCCTGAACCCGAGGATGCACCCTTTGCAACCAACAGGGACTGTATTGTGCCAGGAGGAAGGAAGGGCTGCTTTAAATTTAGAAAATTCTACACAATTTCCTAACCGCACTTGCCTCTCATTTTCCCTCTTTCAAAGGCAGTGAATTGTCAGTGCTTTGTGTCTAGGTTGTTAAAGTCCTATTTTCAAGAGCTCCGTGGTCTCGGTAGTGTTTTGGTACTTTCTTTCCCCCAGATCTGGAAGTAAGGAGAACAGATGTAACAAGCTAAGTTTCTTTTAAAAGTTGCAGGAACAAATTATACCAACCCCAGATACATTTATATGATTGATAAAATGTATATTAGTGTCTTCAAATCAAACCAGCAAGCAAAACCCAAGACGGAGACAAAATGGGCTCTTAAATCAGGCCTGTGCACGCCCTGTTGCTGGCCTTGGGAGGTGAGTGGGCACTGTGCCCTGGCTACTCTGGCTGCCAGAGTGTGGTTTGTAGGGACCGTTGCCTTACTGTGTGTGGCATGTAGGCTGCACACAGCCAGCCTGCTGCTTTCCCTTGTTGCAAAACTAGCTTCTAGGACTTTTTATCTGTTGGCTTCTGTTTGAACTCTATTACAGCTGGTTGATTTAAGACCCCATAGAGGGTGTGGCTAACATTGTACGGAGACCTGGCATCATTCGGATTTTGTCTTTCCTGCTTTAATTTGGTCCTGATAAGATCATACCCATAGTAATTGAGTTATCAAAAGAAGAATAAACTGAAACATGTAACGTGGAAGTCACTTTTTAAGGTGGGTTTACTTTTGTCCAGTGCAAGGTTTCTAACTCTTCTGTGCCACATTTCGGCTCATTTGAGGGAGACCTGCAGATTGGTGCGCGGGTGTGTGTATACATAATATGTGTATATATACATACTTTTTACATATACACTGCATCTATTTTAGAAACACGTACACACATAGTTTGCATAATATACACATTTGCATATATACATATATTTGCATGTCTATACATATATCTCCCCCCATACATGTATAACTCACTTTCTTCCTTCATATCTATTAAGAAGAAATGATCAATCAGTAAGACATACAGGTGATATGCCAGATTCATGGTAGGTGATATAGAGTCTGGCTATAATTTTAATTGTTTCATAAAGCTGAAATGGGAAGGTGAAGTCTGAGCCAGGATCCATGCAAGTGTGGCAGAAAGCTGAGGAGACAGGTTCTGGGTTCCGGTGTGTGTGTGGGAGACAGGAAGCACTGACCTTAATCAGTGAGCAAGGCTGTAATTAGAGACGCTGGGAAAAGCCACACAGTGAGGGAGGAGAGCAGAGGTCATGGTGTTCAGGGTCCATGAGGGATTCTGTTTTCAATGTCAAAACAGGGCGTCCTGGGAGGATGCTGAGAAGTGGCCCCATCACTTGCTAAGATTGTTCTGTCTGCTCAGTGGGAGGGAGACGGCAGGAGGCTGTTGACCAGCACCAGCAGAAGAAACAGTGGCTGCTTAGAATGGAAGGACTGTAGATGGATTTTAAAGGCATGGTAAACAGGACTTTCTGATGGACTGGATATTGGGTGGGACAGAAGATGCCTGTAGAGGCATCCAAGTTTTAGCTTATACAAGTTGGAGATCAGGGTTTGGGGGAAATATAATTTTTTTGGATTTGGGGCATTACTGGGATATGAAGACACATGTGCTCTCTCAAACCCACATGTTGAAACGTAATCACCAAAACAATAGACATGAAAATGTGGGTCTTTGGACGGTGAGGGCCATGAAGACTCCACTCTCATGAATGGGATTAGTACATTGAAAACAGGCCCCAGAGAGGCTGCCATCCATTCCTACTGAGAGAGGACACACAGACAGCGATGTGTAAGGAACAGGTCCTCACCAGAACTCAATCTGATGGTACTTTGGTCTTGGATTTCTGAGCTTCCAGGACGGTGAACAGCCAATTTTATCCGTCTATGAAATTACCCAGTTGTGAAGGCTTTTGTCCTAGCAGCCAAATTATGACTAAGGCAGACATGTTAATTAGAGTCATTGAGCAGGTCTTTGGAGATCTACGGTAGAGGTCTGGGTGGTAACAGTTGATTTCAGTGAGCACTGGCTTCCATCCGATGGTATGATGGCGCGTGAGCCAGCGTTTCGTGTGGTTGCTTTTGTTCATCTCAATGACTACAGCAATAACAGTACAATGACAGCAGTCCTTCAGATGCGTTCTACAGGCTCGTCTCTATTATTGGTGTAGGAAGTGGTCTACATAAGTGATCTCAGCCAGAGGCTTTTAGCTACCTGTGACTGTTCATCTTGGTCTTAGTGACGTGTCTACATCATGTTAAGTGAAGCAGGAAGACACACCCTAAATGTGGGTGGCCCCGTTCCATGGGGTCCAAAACTGAATGGAAAGGAGAAAGCAGGCTGAGCACAGCGTTCCTAGCTCTCTGCCTCCTGACTGCGGATGCCATGGGATCAGCTGCCACGGCCCCCCTCCATGGTGGACAGTGTCCATGGAACTGCGAGCCAAACAGATCCTTCCCTTCTTCAGTTGCTTTTGTCTAGTATTTGTCACTGCAAGGAGAAAAGTCACTAGTAGAGAGAGCTGGCACCAAGCGCTAGGGTCACAGCTGCTCACTGCCTGAATGGTTCCTGGGGACCGACCTGCAGGAAGAATGGGGAAGGGTTTGGGAGTGTGGCTGGAGAAGCTTGTGAATGCTGAGCAGAGCTGAATGGGGCCGTTGTGGTAGGAGTTTGGGAGACCGGAAGGCTGAGAGAGATGTAGACAGAGAGGACGGAGTTACGATGCTTCAGAGAGAAGCAAAGACTCCACTGGGGGCTGGGCTGGAGGTCATGCAGATTACACTCTGCAAAGAGTCTGGCTGCATCGAACCCGTGGGACTACGTATTAGGATGAATCTCAAAGTGGTGGAGCAAGGTGTTTGGCAGAGCAGTTTGGAGGCAGGATGACATTCAGGCGGTGGAGGGGCTGCAGCAGGAGAGAGCAAAGGGTAGAGCAGACATGCAAGAGCAGTGTGGCCAGGGAACGGATGGGGGGCAGGTTGGGGCAAGGAGTGCAGGTGAGGGTGGATCAGGTGATGTTAAAGAGAATCCTGGTTCTCTGCGCTGGGATGATGGGAAAGATGTCCCAAGGGCGAGAACCCCTCCAAGGCTTCATCTTGTGGGAATGCAGATTCATTCTCAGTCCTAAACTGAGGGTACCACTGAAGGGGACCCTGCTCAGAACAAGACTAAAGAAGTGTTTCCTCAGGGTCAGCACGTGAAGGCCGATGAAATGTGGTCCACCAGGGCAAGACTCCGTCCTAAGATGTCGTCAGAACTTGGCAGCGTCGCCCAGGTCCTGCTGACTCTGTAACATGAAGGATGCAGACTTGAGGGGCGCCATGGAGTCTTGCACCACAGTTACAGAGGGCAGCTGAGCCCGCTCAGTGTGTGGTGGGATCAGAGTTCCTGCAAGCAGGCAATGAAGCTGCGAAGGTGAAGCCCGGTTACAGTGAAGGCCCCAGAGCAATGGAGACATTGCGGTCTTGGACTGTCTGCTGAGGGTTCCTGCACATACAGAGTAGAACCCACCTAGAGAGAGGCTATGTGTACTTCAGGCAGCAGAGTCGGGGAGAATGACTATCTAGTAATCCCGTGAGGCCCAGGAGATTCCACCGTGAGTCTCAGATAGCGGACATGGAACTGCAAGCTTTTTCCTTCTGGGTTTTGATCTTGCTTTGGTCCAGTCCTTCCTTGTCCCTGTCTTTCCCTCTTGAGATGAGAGTGTTCGTTGTGTGCCGTTGGATATTGGAAGCACATAACTTGATTTTGACTTTGTAGTTTAAAGTTAAGATATGCCTCCAGTCTTAAACCTTGACCTCGATCTTTCAAACAGCATTGGAACGCTTAAAGGTAGTGTAGACTTTTGAAGATGGACTTTAAGGCCACCAGCCTGTGCAGACAAGGAGAGGAGGGTTGTGGCTTCGAAGTGTTGTGTTTGGGTGTTGGGTTGACAAACTGTGGAAGTATAAATAATTCATCCTGATTGTGAACTTGATGGGATTTGTAATCGCCATGGGAGAAAAAAAAAAAAATCTCTGACATATCTATGAGGGAATCATGTAGTTTAGGTTAGCCGAAGGAGAAGACACCCAGAATGTGCTACACCCACATATTGGTGTCCTGGTAGGAATGAAAATGGAAGAGAGAACTGAGAAGCTCCTGCTGCTCTCTGCTTCCCAACTGTGGGCACAGGGAGACCAGCAGCTGTGTCTTCCCTGCCGTGATGAGCTGTGACCCCCCAGCTCAACCCTTCACTCCTCAAGTTTCTTTTGTTGTGTATTCTGTTTATTTTGAGGCGAGGAATACACTGTCTTTTCTGTAACAGCCTGGTTTTGGTTAGGGAAGCATGTCAGAGGAGAAGATGCAGAAGGAAGTAGGCTGGGGACCACGGGGCCAAGGAAGACAAGCTTCATGGCCGAGCTTTCAAGGAACTGGTCAGCTTTTAAGAGAACAGTGCGGTGGTGGCTGGGTTGCCAGGTTATGCCAGGCTAGAGAATCAGGTGCATTTTGTTCAGGTGCTAGCTTTGAAGATCACTTGATACCTGGCTTTGAGAAAATTGTTCAGCATCTTTGAATTTCAGTTTCTGTATTTGTGGGCTAGGGGTAGCTCCAGGATCTCAATCAGCTTCCCATGGTAGGGTCACCTCCTCCATCTCTGTGAAACCATATGGGAGAACTTGCTTCACTAGCTCAGCAGATTAGCCTCGTATCATAGAATGTGATACTACATGTGGCTACTAGGTTGAGATGGTGTTTGCCATATGCCTCCATGGTAAGGGTATTTTTTTTTCTCCTTTGCGAGGAGGAATCCATGGAATGATACTCAGAGACCCTGCGAACACCGTATTGCTCACCATCCAGCAGCTCAGTGGGTTTAACATCCATTCTTTTGCCCGAATTTACCTTGAGCCGTCACAGATGACTGTTACGTATGAGCCCTACTGATGGCTTCTGGTTAAGTTTGTAGCAGTGTCCACCATTTGTACATGTGTGTTCCTTTTGCTCATGGCAGGGGCTCTCTGAGATCTCCAGCTTTCTTAGGGCGGTTAAAGCAATTTGGTTTTGCTACAGACCTTGATTTTTATATGCGATAAAACCATTTTGTCCCTTTGTACTTTCAGATGGACATTTGATCTCTTCAGAAGGAAGGATAAATTACAGACATTTAAGTAGAGGGGAGACAGTTTTGTGGATTTTAGTTTCTTTTTGTAAACAGGATAAAACCCATCAAAGGCGTTCCCGGGGGTAGATAACATTAATTTAAATCAGGCTACGGTATATTACCAGCTACTTAAAGCTTTTTTTTTTTTTTTTAAAAAGCATCTTGTGATGAGTTGTTTGAGCTATTCATTTTTGAGTGCAGAGGATGAGGTGAACTTGACACTGCTTTTTGGCCAAGACTGTGGAGCAGGGCAGGGCCATATGAGTAATGCTTGCGGGCTGTTCAGGTCTCTGGTGACTCGTTCTGTACAGCTGTGGTACTTGTTGTTGTTGGGAAACCCACGCTGGAGATGCCAGAGAGCAGCTGTGGCAGAGCGGGTCACAGTGCGGCGGGCCGCGCAGAGAGCAGCCAGCCACAGGCAGTCTGGGCTCCAGCACCGCCCCCCAACCCCCAACCCCCAACCCCAACGTCGTTTCCAGGGAAAAACCAAAACCTCTGGTTTGAGGTTCTTCCTTGAAAGGGAAACAAAGACACATTAGAAATCAGTGTAGGGCAAGACCTGAAGTCCGTTCTGCTGGTTTGGGGGCTGTGGAAGAGAAGTCCCCCTTGTTCTGGCCACTAGGGCTTAGGGACAGGAAGGGTGCAGGGTGGTTCTCTCCTCTGCCATGCTGGAGAATTAGGGATGCTCCTCTGACCCCTCCCCCTGCACCCCCCTCCACCTCGCTCTGCTCTTCCTTCACTCCCCCTTCAATGCCCTTCTCTTCTGTCTGCTTTTACTGTCCGGATGAGTAGACAGGAGAAGTATCTGGGAAGACAACCCAGGCCCCTTTTTTGGCTTGCTTTGATTGAAATGTCTTTCTCACCGAGGGGAAAGGGTTACAAGGAGCCTGTGTTGCCTTATGTCAACCCATGTTGCTGTTGCCTCAAACTTACGCACTGGCACAAAGGAAGGAGGCCCTGCTCTCGCAGCGGTCACATGATAGGCCTCGGAAAGTGGGAAGGGCTGAGGAGAGTCAGGGCCCTGCTGCTCCCCTTTGCTGCACACTGCTCCTGCTGTGATGCACTAAGCATCTCTCCTGTGGCCACAGCGCGAGGGGGAGGCAGACGGCCACTCATTCCCCTCTAGCTCCCTCCTCTGTGCAGTGGGGGCCGTAATTTCTACAGAGGTCTTTTTGGGGTAGGATAGATGAGCTGATACTCTTAGACGCTCAAACGGATAGAACTGTAAATCCAAATGACTCACGTGTAGTCCAGAGAATCTATTGTTTTATAAAATCTCTAGTGTGACATGAAAATGGAACTAAGGGAGAATATGTACATTTAAAGCTAACAATTTATATTTTGAAGTGTGTTCTACTTAACTAACTCTGTAAATGTACAATCAGGACAGAGTTTTAAGCATACTGGAATTTTCCTTTTGGTGACCGAACGATCAAGCTCGTTTACAAGCTCCCACTGCTCCCCAGTTTTCTAGTTAACCCACAGCTCACACCGCATTGCAGGGGTGGTGGAGCTGGGACACACAGTAAGCGTCCTTCCCACTCCTCGCCACCCTCTTCCCTGCCGTTCCGCTTTCCTCCTCTGGTGCTGGGTGTCTGGCCCCGGTCTTGCTCACACTAGGCAGGTTCTCTACCACTAGGCAACATGCACGTCCTCATTTTCTTTATGTTTCCCATTGATCTTTGACTTGATGAAGGGATAAGACCTTTTTGAAAGCGTAGCCACCCATTTAAACATTAAATTGAAATGTTTTATATGTGTGGGTGTCTTGCCTGCATGTACGTGTGTGTACCATGTGTTTGCCTAGCGCCCATGGAGGCCGGAAGAGAGCATCTGGAACGGAGGTATGGGTGGTTGTGAGCCTCCATGTGGGTGCCGGGAATAGAACCTGGATCCTCTGGAAGAGCAGCCAGTGCTCTTAACCACCGAGCTACTTCTCCAGCCCTGACCAGCACGTTTTCCAACGTAAAATGACAGAACCTTAAAGGAGTAAGTGGGCAAAGGGAGATCTTAGGTCAGCTCTTGTCCAGACGCATGCTGGCTGTGTTTACCAGGCTCCACAAGAGCACAGGAAGCAGCAGAGGCTGTACGGACACGACATCCTTCTCACTTCAGATCATTTCGCCTGTATCCGGCCCCGTCCGGGATACAGACATCTAGAGACCTGTGTGGGTGCTGCTGCTGTGCGTGTTTGCGTTTGAAGAAGCACGTGTTGTCTGGGCTTCAACCAGTTGTAGAGAAGTGTCCAAGTGTGTTGATGTGTGTGGTCAGTACAGAAACCTGCTTCACCCTGTTAGTGCTGCAGCCATGGCTGATGGGAAAGAAAGTGACTCCCGAGTGGTGGATTGGATGGTAAGCTGTTTTTTTCAAGTAAGACTTTGAAGAGTTGCGTTTTCATGAATGTCTGATTGAGCATTTGCTGAGCAATCGCTCTGCCTTTGGACCACGCTGGCACCTCCACAGGTGATCTCCTGGAGCAGTCGCCCGAGCTCTGTTGGGTAGGAGGGGACATTCGTGGAAATGTTACGTTAGCAAGCAGCAGGGTGAGAGTCTAGCTCCCAGGTCTCTGCTTTCACACCTGTGTTTCCTCTGTGACATATGAAATTCTCAGACTTGTGCATTTCATAAGCTAACAACGTAATGTTTTCCTTAAGACGTAGCAAGTGATGTTTAGCCTTTTGCTAAGAGTATAAAAAAATAACCATTCCATTTCTACGAGATGGACTGATAACTCCACATGTACTGAGATATTCTCTTAGCAAAGGAGACACCACTTTAAATAGAATCCTCCAGGGTTTATGTGAAACTCATTGCTGTGAGCTGTGCACCTCGCATGGTGTAGGGGTCTGCTTTTCTGCTTGCTCTAGCCTACACTATCCCCAGAACAACTTTGGTTTGTCTGGAGAAGAGTTTTGCAGAGAGCTCATACATACTCAGGTAAACGTCAGAGCCTGGAGGCCAGCTCTTCCTCTGTAAGCACCAGGCACTGCATTCCTGATATGGCCTTTCTGCCTCTCTGCTGTGCCAGGCTCTCAGGAGCTACGTGTTGGCAGATAGTGTTCATTTGCATGTACTTGTCTGTGTTGTTTGAACTGTTGAGCTTCGGAGTTACTGAAGAGAATATTGAGGCTATTTAAGAGCTCCCAGGTTTCTTACATGTTGCAGGGAGCTTGATTGGGAACATCAGCATATGGCCTACTTTCTTAAAGACAAATTGAGAAAAGCTGGTCTTACTTGAAAGGTTGGAGACTCGCTTTCTATTTAGGAGAAGATCACACGCACGTACATGCTCTTTTCCTACTCAGCGGATGAGGACGCGCAGCCACCTGTGTCTTAACCCGCAGCTTGGCGTACTCATGCTTGGAGTGTAGCCAGATCCAGTGCAGTCAGAACTGACTTCATTTCCCAGAAAATACCCCAAACAGCAGCTCTCTAATGGAGGGTGTTGGAGAGGATATTTTCCTTTGTTGAATATAAGAGAATGCATTTAAAATTTAAAGACCTATAGGTAAACACTTGCCCACTTTATGAACAGTGTTCACTCTTAAATAACCTTACGCACAGACACATGTCTTGTGAATAAAATGACAGAAGTCCGTATTCCCACCCCAGTATTAACCATGCTGACTCTGCTAGCTTCCAAGATCAGAGGAAATAGGGCACATTTGGGGCGTAATGAAGCCTAATCCTGCATATGCTAATTTAATTAAAAAATAGCAAAAGTCAGTGCCGCTGGAAACACAGTAGTCAACAGTTTAGAGGGGTGGCAACAAAATAAAAGTTAGAGATATCATCGATCTTGCCCTTGGCTTCCGCTCTCAGAGCTGGGCACGGCTCTGACAGGCAGGCACCGTTGTCTCTGAAGTCACCCTGTTTCAGCAATGTGTTCAGTTTGCAGAGACCTTCATGAGCTGTTTAACCTCATGCAACCTCTGTAGTCTGTAGCTTGTATTTTGAAATGCTCCCAATTAACTGTCCTTCCCTGGGAGGCATGAACATGACCTCATGTTTTTCTAACGGTACTTTACCCTCGAGTTCCACCACACCAGTCCAGCGAGTAGAAACGGCTGATTCACAGATTACATTTAGACAGACGTCAGGAGCACGCTGAACTGTGGCTGATGGGCTCACAGTCAGTTTACTGAGGTCGTCCACCATCATCTGACAGGTGGTGCGGAGGAAGGGACACGGACTGTGGCCTCCTCTTTGTTATGTCTAAGGATCCACTGGGCCTTTTAGCAAGTTGTCTATGAGACCTGTAAGTCACAAAGCAGTTTGCATGTACTGCAGTCTCTCCTGCTTCTGAGGCAGTCTGTGGAAGTTAGTTCCACCTTGCCCTCCTTGCTGCAGACAGGGCATTTCCCTTCTCAGCATCTACCCCGGACTCCCCACAGCTACCCCTGAATCGCGGGGGCCGAGAGTGTGGAGCTGCGAAGCCGGATGATTCTTTCTGCTTTTGCAGGACGAAATCTGCAATGATTAAATTTTCTGCTTGTCATGCTCTTGTTAGTAAAAGGAAGAGATGAATTAAACGAGAAATCCCTTTATCCATTCGAGGAATAAATATTAAAAATGTACAGCATGAAAATGGCGTATTGCCACATGAGACTCAAGGAAAATAGCACACCACCATGTGAGAGCTGCCTGCGGACCTGTCACCGTAGACTCAGCACCGTGGGGAATGACCCGTCTAGCTGCGACTTGGGTTAAGGCTGAGAAATCTGAGGATCTGATTTGATTTCCAAAGCTCGTCTTCATCGTGTAACTTTCTCCCCATAAATACTTTGGAAAGGGCTGCGCTCCCCTCCCTCTTCTCACCTCCCGCCTGTACACATTCATTTATTCCTCGGACTATATGCCAGGAGTCCAGTCCATTCCGCACAGTGACATGATCAGAACGGGGCACAGCCTTGCTCCCCCGGAGGCCGAGGATTGCTGTCCCTGCTTGGCTCCATGTCAGTGTTGTTCCTTCCTGCAGAACCTGGATGGGCTTCCGCAGTGTGTAAGACCTTGATCCCAGCGGGGCTAATGTCTGAAGCTTTGGTTACACGCTAAGTGTCTGTACAAAATTTTAAAAATAACGTGACTGGATTAGCTTTTGGTTACTGAAATAACATGTTTACAGTAATCGACTTAAAGAGGAAGGGTTTCCTCTGGCTTACGGTTTGGAGAGGGCTCAGCCACTCCTGTTTCCTCTGGTATCTGTCAAGGCAGCACTGCATGGCTCGTGTGTGTGACAGAGGACCTGTTGACCTCGTGGCTGGACAAAGATTGAGGCCTCACAATCCTCTTTGGTGGCATATATAGGACCTTAAACTGCCACTGAACCTCGCCTCTTAAAGGGTCCAGAGCTTCCCTACATCTCCGAATGGGGCCATTGGAAGGAGGCCCACATTCACACACTGAAGCTCCTGAGTGGTCTCATTAGCTCATCATGCTTCCCAGGCAAACACAGGGCTGTATACGAGAACTGCATATACCGAGTTCACACGGGCTTACTAAGAGAACGCGATGTGCCTTACTCGATGCGTATATAGAGATCTACACGAGATGGTGGCGTTTGAAGAAATGGCAAAAGCAGGATTCATCATTTTTATTTTTTATTACTTGGACGAAGAGCAGCGCATCTGTGAAGGAAACCGGTAGACATCCGGCTTGAGAGCATGTGTGTGTTTGCGTGTGGCAAATGACAGAAGTCGCCCCAGTGAGGTTTTGCTCGGGGTCACCACAGCCCCTTTGAGCTGTTTCTCTGCCTCATCTCCAGGAGAATGCTTTTCCTCAACTAACAGCGGCTGCAGATCCCAGGGTGACACAGTTTATCACAAGCGATGTCCCAGCGCGTGCCAGTCACGTTTGCAAAATGCCTTTGTAGCTGCATCGGCGTTCCATCAGAATAACCAGGTAACCAAAGCCAATGACCTTTGGCTACTCTTGGTTGTCAACTTGACTACATCTGGGATTAACTAAAATCCAAGTGGCTGGGTCTACCAGTGAGGGGGTTTTTCTTAATTAAATCATTTGAAGTGGCAAGGCACACCTTGAATCTGGATCTCTGAGGTGTGAAGATCCACTTTTAACCCGGGCCACCCTTCTGCTGGCAGCCTGTATTAAGGGGAGGGAAGAAGGAAGCTCTTGTTCTTTGCCTGCTTGTCCTCGCTCTGGCTGGCAAGTCCTCCACTGGCACCGGAGACTGCTTCTCTAGGATGCTGGCGTATATTGAAGACTAGCTGAGACATCCAGTCTCATGGACTGAACAACCACTAAATCCTTAGACTTTTCTGTTGTTAGATAGCCATAGTTGGACCAGCAGGAACGCAGCCTGTAAGCCACCCTGATAAATCTGTTCCTCTAGAGGATGCTGACTAATACGCTAGCCAAGCCAGGAACTCCCACCATCACCTAGTGACTCAGAGGCATGGGGTCCCCAAGTGGCTGACTGGCGGTTACACTTCCAGGTTGGCATTGTGCTTCCTGGCAAAGCACTTGTCCTTTTGCTACTAAGACCTCTCGGTAGCAGAGCAGCAGAGCGCAGGTCGGAAGGGCAGAGGAAGAGGCACACTGGTAGTGTACACTGAGGAGCAAGCGTAGATGGTGCCATCCCCTCCCTCCGCGCTTTGTCTTGGCTTGTGAGGAAACATTAGAATAGTGACCAACACATAGTAGGCCCTCAACAACAAATGCTGACAAACTACCACAAGCAGTCAGTTTTAAGAAAGGCCGTGCAAAGCTCAAACTGCTCTGGGAGCCAGTTCTTGGTGGTTGCGATGGTTCCTCCTAGCTGTCAGCATGACAGGACCTGGAGTCTCGTAGGCCACAGGCCTCTAGGCTCACCTATGAGAAATTCCCGGGAAGAGGTCGGCTGAAGTGGGAAGACCTACCTCAAGTGGCCAGCACTAGTCCTAGGGCTGGGTCCTGGGTTCTATGCAAAGGAGAGAACCAGACGAGCACACTCTTTATCTTCGGCTTCCTGACTACGGGTAGAACATGGCCGGCTGCTGAGCCCCTGCCACAGTCCGGTCCCCATCCCCCCCTCCCCCCGTGGTTGATCGTACCCCAGACCCAAATCCTCTTTCCTCGAGTCGCTCTTTCAGTGACTTTTACCGTGGCAACGGAAGTATCTAGACAGCGGTGCGTTTGTTTGTAGCATTTCGCTTGCATTTTTGAAAGAACGGGCCATGCGTGGCCATGGTTTATGCCTGCAATCCCAGTAATGGGGAGATGAGAGCAAAAAGTTCTCAAGACCACAGGCTCAAGGCCAGCCTGTGCACCAGTGTGCTAGAGGACCAACTGAGGCTCAGGAGACCCTTGTCTTAGACAGCAACAACAAAGTGAATGCAGTCATTTGCCACACGAAGTAACACGGGGGAGACACACACACTCGTGCACTGTTGCGTGTTAGTGTTCACAGGGAAGGAAATACAAACATTTAGTGTTTGTGTGTGTGCCTGCATGTGTGTATGCACACCATGTGTGTGCAGTGCCGAGGGTCTTAAGAGGGCATCGGATCCCCTGGGAATGGAGTTACAGGTGGTTGTGAGCTGCCATGTGGCTGTGGGGAACTGAGCCCAGGTCCTCTACAAGAGCAGCAAGTACTCTTAATTGATGAGCCGTCTCTCCAGATCTCACAGGGAGAAACTTGGTATAAGCACGAGGTGTGTGTGTGTGTTTATAATGTTGGTGTTTGAATGTATAGAGATTTGAAGAGGATAACTAAGTAGACACTGTATGAGAGATGAGAGTTCATAGCAGTTCACCTGTACTTGTCACAATTACAAGACAAGCCAGTAAAAATCCCACGGGGAAAGTCAGCCTTTTGTCTGTCCCGTGACTCGTGAGTCTGTGTCCCCTGTATATGGTGATCTGTCCTTTGACTTGACTGCAGCCTTCATGATTCTCTATAAAAAATCTTTTGTTTAAGTTGCAACTTTTAAAGTTTGTGCTTTTACTCAATCTTAGAAAAATACGCTTACTTTCAGATAGAGCCCCGCAGGAGTCACGCTCACCGCCATATAAAGTACGCCCTTCCACGTCCTCACGGAGCCCTCCCCTGCGCTCCTTATTCTCCCATTCTCAACCTATTATCTTTGAATTACTAAAGTAACCCCTTTTGCTGCAGTTGAGCCCCCCCCCCCCACTTCACTGCACGGCAGCGGAGTACCTGATTATGCTCTGTAATGACCGAACAGCTCCCACAGACAAGCCTGCTGCTACGGCAAATAACTGCCTTGAAATATCGGCACGTTCACCTCTGTACAGAGCTTTCTACTTACTGACCATACTTTCAAAGCTTCCTGATGTTTTATAAGAAGCCCTGGGATGTGGCTAGGTCAGGCATGGCTACCATTATTTATCTGTGTTTGTTGTTTACTTGCTTGAGCAAAAGGTGAGAGCTCTATGCTTCTCGCTTCCTCAGATTTCTAGTACCTAGCGAATTAGGAAGTGTAGTAATAGCTGCACTTCTATAGTGATGGCCGTGTATAAGAGGAGAGCCGGATGGAGAGGGAAGGAAATTGCTAGCACACACGTCCCGAGGCTCCTAAGCTTGTGCGGCAAGCGAATGAAACCATTGTAATCCTGCAGTGTTTGCTTTAAATGTGAGATTGGTTGAGGGCTATTTAAATGTTTCCTGCCAACAGAATACATTAATTTCCAGCCCAAGGAGGACTTAGCAAGGATTTAAAACGCATTTCACGAACCTTCAAGGCCTCAGAAGCAATGCACTGTCTTACTGCAGGTTTTAAGCGTCCTGTCTCGGCTTCGGGCACAACAGTAACTGCTGTGAACTGGGTGGCGTCAGCAGCAAGCATCTCTCAGGTCTAGAAGCTAAGGAGGCCAAGAGACCAGGTTCCTTCTGAGGATCCTCCACCAGGGCCCTCAGATGTGTGAACTCCTGCCTTCTTTCCTTATATAGGTGAAATGCCTCCCAAACACCACAACCCACCTCCAAATGTATAGTACTGGGGTTAAGGCTTTAGTACATGTATCTTCAGGGTACACATGCATTCAGATCACAGCATTATCTATCAGAGCGTGGTGATGGTCACATTAGCGTTCAGTGAGCACCGCCATCCTTCTTAATAGGGAGGACTTCAACCAGACAAATTGTTCTTATAAGGGGCAATGACAGGTTGGACCCGGAAGCAATTGCCAGGTTTTCTCGTTCCCAATTTCTCCTCATAGTATTAACATGATGGATCTAAAAGGAAATTAATATGTTTTATCACCCACTTTTCCAACTTAATGGGCCACAATTACATTATTTAACATGTCCAAAGTGGGCCTGGCCATTTTATTACCATTCATTAGGTAGCTGTGCCTTGCACGTGGCCATACCCAGGCTGAGAAACCAGGGCACATTGATACTCTCACTCATTGCTTTCCCAGTAGTCAGTGCATGCTCCCAAGTACTTCTGTGCCCTGTTTTTTCTGAGCATCTCATATATCCCCTGCCTTTTGGGAAGGTATTTCTTAAATGTGTCCCCCCTATCTCATATGGATGTTCATATTTGCCCTGAAATTAAGTGCCATCAGGAGAGTCAGATGTTCTAGGAGTTCCCGGTGAACGTAGCAGAGTTGGAGCACAAGGCACTCTGTAACCGGGTCCTTCGGATTGCAGACAGCACCAGCATCACTGCTGCCTCTTTCTCAAGCTCCAGAAACTTGAAATTATGTGTAGTACCAGACCTGCTCCATGCCCTACCCGTACCTTCGACTTTGCATGAAGTGATCCCCTCTGGAAACTAAAGCCACTCGCTCAATTTCTTCCTGTAGGATTCAGCTCAGGTGTCATCTGTGGAAGTTGTTTCTTGATCCACGACTCTCTTCCTTCGCCCCATCCCTGGTGTTGGGTTCAAGGTATTCAAACATTTGTTGATTTCAGTGTTTATGAGGGGGCTTGAGATACGAGCACATGCTAGACCAGTGGGTGCCTAACACTGTTAACATCGTTTGCTCAATCCCACCATGGGGGACAGGGGGAGAGAGAGAGAGAGAGAGAGGGGCAGAGGCAGAGGCAGAGAGAAACTATTGATCAGGCACTGTTCTGTTCTAGTAGCTTGGAATACATCAGTGGACAAAAGTCTTATTCCTGTCATCTGTTCGCTTCAGTAAGAGAAACTAAAAGAAAGTTAAGTACTAGTCAAATAATGTAGGGTGTTGGGAAGTTACAGGGCACCACCTGAAAACTCGTCAGCAGAGCAGTTAGGCTGTTCAGAGTGCGTTTCCGTGGGGGCTGGGAGATGGCGGTGTCAAACGCCGTGTTACTTCATTCAGTCGACAGTACGAGGGTGAAACATTTGTCCATGTAGATATCTGAAAGATGTCACTATGTCAGGCAGAGGCAGCAGCCAGCACGCCCGGGCTGCTGGAGGTCAGGTCAGACGCAGCTGTGTGAGCCGCCACAGGGACTCTTGACCTGTGTGTATGCGATCGGGATGTTGGATGGCTTTGAGTGTATGAGTGAGCTTGTGTTTTGATAATTTGACTATAGGTACCACAGGTTAACCAGATGACTATCTCAGTGTCCGGTGAAGGATGACGATGGTGGCTTGGATGGAGGTGTTGTCCGGAGGAAAGTGAAACGTGTTCAGGTCCCGGGTGGCTTTGAAAGTTCCAGGAAATAGGAGTTCTGGGTGGGTCTGGTGAAAGCCTGAGTCAAGGGAAGTCACGGAGAACTCTGCGGTCCTCACTCACTCTCTCTGATTGCCTGCATCTAGCTGATCCTCAGTCCAGTCAGCATACACCAGTCTCCTATCCCCTGCTGTTTCTTACCTGCATCGCCAAAGTAGCTAACCGGCAGCTCCGGCTTCAGTCGATTCTTCCCGCAGGAGTGAAGATCATTCTGAACTGTTAATCTGTTTATAACCACCTTGAGGTTCAGTTCTCAGTGTGCTTCCCATTGTGGGCAGATTAAGAAGTGCAGAATCCAGAGCAGTGTGTATGGCCTTGCTGTACAGCGTCCTCAATTGGCCCCTTGCTTATCCCCCCAGCTGTGTCTTCTACCTCTTCCTTGTAAGTTGTGTTGTCTATTATTTCTGAGTTTGCTAAAGGGTCACCAGTCCCAGGAGAGCACAAGGTCTCCCTGTTGTCTGGGTGTCCTTTCAGATCTGTCCGCTGGTCTATGACAAGGACAGTTTGCGTGTCCCCTGGTCAGTAAGAGTCTTCTCTTGCCTTGATTGGACATTTTACCTACTCTGATATCTTGGCTTCTTGTTCCTGTGGTCCTGGGGAATAGCTGTAGCTCAGGTGACCGAGGGCGATTTCAGTTAACAGAGAGGAGGTGCAGGAGAGCAGGCCGAGGTGCAGAGAACCATCAGAGTTATTTGATTTTTTTTTTGGCTTGTTTTCGTTTTTAGAAGCTAATGGCATAAAGAGATAGGGTTGGGGTGGACATGGAAGGGAAAGAGTGTAGGGATGGGGCAGGAGAGAGAGTCCCCACATTTAACAGATAGCGGGGGACGTAAGCTAGCACAAGAAGTGGAGGAGGAGTCTTCAAGTAGACAGGACGCAGCCCGTCAGTTTGCTAAAACTCATTTCATTCAAACAGTACGTTGTCTTGACACCACGTAGCGTTGCTGGCAGGGGCTTGCTGTGTTCAAGACTTGGTGTTTTTCTGGAAGGCTTAAACTTTTGTGCAAAAAAAAAAAAAAAAAAAAAAAAAATTGAGGATTTCCATTTCCGTGAAGTTCCATTTTATTCTCCAGGCGTAGCTGGTCTGCTGGAGAGCGCATTTGCTCCAGGAAAACGGTCTGTTTAATGGGTTCTACTTTGCTGAGTGTAATTTAGGAGTAAATGTCAAGAAAGTGGGAAGCTGGGTAAGAATATCAGCTATCTGACTCTGCTGCAACCAGCGGGGCTGAAATGACTCACTCATCAGATGGCCGCGAAACTGAGGCAGGAGGGGAAATTTGGTTCATTCAGAAATGAGCAGTTTCAGTCCAGTGCTGTGGGGCTGAGATCCCAGGGTGATGACTAAGGCATTAATTGGGATTAGTATATATATATATATATTACATATAAGTGTCTGTATCAAAGGAAGCACCAGGAGGCACTCGACGGGCGGTAAGTGAAGAAAACAGATCTGTGTGACACGTTCTCCAGGCCTGAAGGACGCACTCTTGCCTATGGATGGCGTCCTTGCAGGATCCATAGAAACGTGAGGGGGTTTGATCCGATAAACGGTTTGAAGGCATGACACACCGAGCCAGTGATAACCAAGCGAGGGAGGCAGAGAAAGGGATGAAGCCCAGAGGGAGCCAGCTGAGTTCAGAGAGAGAGACAGAAAGTGGGTAGAGGTTCAGAGAAACGTTTGAAGTGGAAAAACGAAGCGTCTTTCTCAGGAAACGGAGGGTCACATGTCAGGGGCTAACGATGTGTCTGTGTTGGAGTGCTCGGGAGCACTGGCTCAGGGATCAGGAACCATCCACGGGGAGTGGGGGAGTTGGCAAGACTGTTTTCCTCAAACAGATTGGGAGCGTGGGTGAGGAGGATTGAAACGGCCGGGTTGCGCACACCAGGAACGCTGGGGGCTCCCCAGAGTTTCGCTGCAACACTGCAGAGGCTTTCATACCTACCAGGGAGGTAACGATTCAAATCACAGAGAAACAGGGTAAAGGGGGCAGGGGTGAGTCATAGCTTGGAGACCAAAGACTCAACAGCGCGGAAAGGAAGAGTCAAGTAAGGGTGGAACATCTCTGGGTGCAGATTAGCAGCGTTTGTTCTAATTTAGCTAGTGAACTCGAAGGGACAACATATCGCAGGTTCAGTATGGTATCAGAAATGCTCGTGAACTGCGAGACCAGGTGACCGTGAGGCTGTGAGGCAAGGCGCTCAGAGCTGGTTGTGAACTGCCGTATAAATGCCCGGATGCTTCTATTAGCTTAGTTACGCCAAGCGTGTTGAGAGCTACTAAAAGCTCTTCGTAGTCTCACTCAAGGCCCATGCATGTGTTCATCCAACTGCAGGGCTCACGTCCATTAAACAAGCTGTGCCCTTAAATATTCAAAGTTTGCATTAAAGTTGGCCCGGCGGCAGAAGCCTGTAATCCTAGCAACTCGAGAGGCTAAGGCACAGGGGTCACAAGTTCAAGGCCTGCCTGGGTTGTGGAGAAGTTCAGAGTTAGCCTGGAAAGGTTAGTGAGGCCTTATCTCAAAACGTGAAAGAGAAAAGGGGCGTGGCGTAGGGGCTGAGCTCAGCGACACAGTACATGGCTACCACGGTTAGCCTGGGATCAGCTCCCAATACCTTCGCACACCTGCTCCCTCACGGAAGGTTGATTACAAGTCATTTTTAAGACAAGGTCATTTAAAAAAAAAGGTTTCTTCGCTTGTTTTTTATTTAGATTCCCTTTCAGGAAACTTTCTCAGACTTCCTTAGTGCTGGTTTGAGTGGCGTGACTGAGCCTCATCGGCCTAATGCGGCCCCGCCCCTTGCCTTGTGTTTAGAGGTACAGGTATTGGCAGATTTGTTGTTGTTAAAGCAGTTCGAATGTTGTTTCCATCCAGAAGAGCCTTTTCAGTGAAGCTCATATAACTTCTATGTAGTTTCCTGACATTGCATTTCTTTGAACTTCTCTAAATGAGATTAACACGGTCACCCGTGCAGAAGTGGTTGCTGTGCACAGCCAGGCCACTCCTGAAGCAAAAGCTCTCTGAAGGCTAGCGTGCAGGGCAGGGACCTTCGCCATAATTAATGTAATGTGCCGGAATGGCTGGACCAAGTCGCTGTGTGCATAGCTCTGGCTGCCGTCCTTGCACGCACACACCTTCCTTCCCCCAGGGTTCTCACAGCAATTGTTGAAGTGCCAGACATCATCAGCTGATAAGATAAGAAGCCCCGGGCCCATTGCCATCAGCAGGGTCCCTCCTGGCCTGCTGACGCACACAGTCCTCCCCTGATGTCAAAGGGCTGATAAGTAGCTGCTTGGCTTCTGTCCTAAGCGTTGTGCCAGAGCCGGGGAGAAGGCTCTTTGTCCGAAAGGCAGCTCTACTGCTGCTTTTTTTTTTTTAATAAATTTTCGTATTGCTCTTGACTAGGCCAGAGTCCTGTCTGCTTAAATGCTTTAGTATTATTTAATGAATTATTTGGCAGAAAAAGCACTAGCAAAGGTATGCCTAGTTCAGCACACAGTCTTTGGTTTTCTCTTGCCGTTTGTAAGGATTGCATACCATGCATGCGTGTGTAAGTGTGTACACGTGTATGATGAGGGTGGTTTGCAAGTTCTCATGAAACGGTTGTACCCAGGCATGTACCCCTCCCCCTACCCCGATACTCTGTTTTCTGAAATTGGGGAGGGGAGGGATGACCTGACCCAGACCAACACGCTTCAGCTGCAGCTGACCTCCGGCAGCCTGCTCACCCCCCCTCCACCTCCCTCCACCCCCCCCACCCCCCTCCACCCCCCCTCCCACCTCCCTCCACCCCCCCTCCCCCGCACTCTTACACATCCACACCAGAAGGCGGAGGACCCTAGATTCCCAGGGCAGGCCTGACGCTGCTGGTGGTGGACCTGCTGGCTCTTAATGATGATGAACTTACTCTACTTTTCTAACAAAGAAATAACAAAGACCTCCGCATGAAAATACGCAATGCAGCCGCGTTGTCGTAACAGACTTTCCGAGCGGGGCGCCGTCCTGTGTCTGCTTGGCCTTTTGGAAGACTCATTTTGAAGCCTGCACCCCTGTAACTTGTTAGAAACCGGCATGCAGGGCGCTCAGGATGGAAGAAAGACCCGGAAACCACACCGACACCTTCAGTTGCTCCTGGCCTCAAGCTCAGGTCAAGGACACTTACCGAGTCTTTCATTATCTTCAAAATGCTAGGTTGAAAGCCCTCTCTGGCTGAGTGCAGCCGTTGCCCAGAATTGCAGGTGACAATAAGAAGTACACATCCCCACTCAGGACCGCGGAGAGCAGCGAGATGTATATTTTGAGAATGATTAATGTTAAACGTCCTTATTTCCATGAAAGGAACACCCCAGAAGTTTGCTCTGGGAAGGGAGAAACCTCCCTGGCCTCTCAAGAGCTAAAAAGGTGTGGCCTTTTATCAAGTATGCTTCCGTAGCAATGCAGTGATGCGTCTCATTAGCAAAGTACAGATTAATTTTTATACTGAAGTGTTAGCAATTGCGGACATTGGCTGAAAATGATGCCAGTTTCCACCTATGATACTCAGTTCCTAAACACAGTCCCACGAGGGCTAGAGAGATGATGTCTCAGTGGTCGGGAGCACTGGCTGCTCTTGCAGAGGACCTGGGTTTGGTTCCCAGTATCCAGTTTTGGCGCACAGCCATGTGTAACTCCAGCTCCGGGGGATCCAGTGCCACTTTCTGCCCTCAGTGGGCAGCAGGAGTACGTGTGAGTTGTGAGGCATAGTTATACGCGCAGGAAAGCACCCTTTTAAGAAGTCACATGATGTCTAGCTATTACTGTCTGTATTTCCCAGATGGGGAATTTGGGATACAGGCATGGTAGGTGATCTTTCCAGTAATTAAGTTAGTGACCCTGACTGACCATCTGTCTTCACACCTAGAATTTCATACCGAGCACTGCATGCTGCTATATAGTGCCAGAAGATTCCCTTTGACTTTTTTTTAAAAACTGGTTGTTAAGATGGAACTAGATTTTCAGAGTTAGTGTGTGACAGAAGGAAACCGAAGAAGACAGAAACGCCATCCTTCTGTTTAAATCTCTCTTGGTGCGCAGGGATGAGCTGGAGCCTCAGAGGCTGTGCTGCTTTCCTTAAGCACAGCAGCAGGTGTGCCCAGCTCAGACACTGGGATTCCAATCGCTACAGTTGCAAGTGTGCCCAGCTCAGACACTGGGATTCCATTTGCTACAGTTGCAAGTGTGCCCAGCTCAGACACTGGGATTCCATTTGCTACAGTTGCTGATCACCAGAAGACTTTGGCTCAGTCACTGTGGGAGGAGCCTGTGCAGCTCTTTGTGGTGGACATGTGGTGGGATGTCTGATAGCAGGAGAGGACGGTGGAAAGAGTGGTCTGAAGTGGTTCAGCTCTGTTGGGATCAGGAGGTTGTAAATCACAAATAGCGCAGCGTGACTGGGTTGTGTCCACAGTCACAAAGTACAGCCCCATCTTTCCAAGAACAGAAGAGAGCTCAGGTCCTGTGTCAGCCACTCTGGCCCTTCTGCCGTGCCCGTGGCCCATGCACTGACTCCTAGGCATAGGAAGATTTTTCATACCGACTGTGTGTCTGGTGACAGGCCTGAGTTCCTAACAGAATCTTACGGCACCTGCTCTCCCAGTGTTTCCGTACATACCAGCAAAGACCTGCTTTAGAAAATGTCGTTTGCATACATGTGAGTGGCTCAGTGAGCAAAATGAAGGGTTGCAGATTAGCTCTGTAGACTTAAATGTCCTGTGTATTAACGCATCTCCATTCATGATGCACACAGGAGTCTGCTTGGTGGACCTGCTGTCAAAAGTGTGCCTTAGCAGAGAGCAGACTAATGAAGTTTTCTGGAAGTAACGAGGTGCTTCTGCTTGGCCCTGGTTTCATCCATTTGCTCCATCTTGAGACCCGGATGAATGGTGACTGTGTCGGCGTGGAAGTTTCCCATGACTATATTTGCATTCTGTGTTTGCAGACTTGGTTAGTCACTCAGATACACTTGCAACCAGAGAGCAAGTCCCGGCTGTAGTTCCGTGGCCATTTATAGATGCGCAGAGCGTGTGCTGCTTGGTTGAAGAAGGTGTGTTCCGAGAAGCCAGCGCTTCTGTCTAGTGGGGGCAGTGGTTCTGTTTGCTGATTCAGGCCGTGACTAGCCGAGGACGTCTAGACTCTGGAATAAGAAGATGAATGAGTCTAGTTTCTGCTTTCAAAGGTTACGCTAACGGGGAGAGACCCAACTCAGTGTTTAAGGAACTGATGTGCCGTTTGCCCCTGTGTAACGTAACTCTCTCAGCAGGCCTTGAAGGTGCCTTTCTGTTGAGATGGACACTAGCCAACTAACCCTGTTAAAGAAAATGGAGCTGGGCATGGCGGCACGTACCTGCAGTTATAATGTTTGGGAGACTGAGGCAGGAAGGTCAGGAGTGTGAGGCCAGTCTGGGCTGTGTAGGGAACTCTCTTAACAAACAAAGCAACAGCAACAAAACCATTTTCTAAAGTCAAGTTGTGTTTGAGGCTGTTACTTTTGAACACATCATTCCTTTAAAGAGAAGTTAATACAGGAGTGAGAAGTTCTGTGCTGCTGCGTGAGCTCCCGACTCTGACTCTGTCTCCGCAGCCCGTTCCCTCGTGGATGGAACTGTCCTCACAGCAGGAGCACAGCAGTCTCACGTTTGCGCGGTCGGAATCAGACCAGCATGGCGGTCCTCGGGTCTGCACCCACACGACACTGGGCAGACGCAGGGCTTCCAGCTATCCTGAGCTTGGGAGGGCGAGAAGAGGAGCAATCTGCCTAGCTCTCTGAGAACTGGCAAGTTCTGGGTTCAAGTGTGGAGTTTCTGGCCTCTACGTACACCCGTGTTCACCTGCCTACTCTCATATGCACCTGTGCTTAACACACATATGCAGACATGTGTGCACACTTGTGCACCACAGACATTAAAAAAGTTCTTAAAGCAATTTTAGAAATAAACATGTTTTCTTCAGAAAAAGGAGGATTAGCTAAGTAGTGTTTCTTGGAAATTCACACGTTGAAGTCCTGTTACCCAATACTGTAGCATGGAACTCTCTGGAGCACAGGTTCAAGGAATCAGGCCAGCGTGGCGGTCCTCGGGTCTGCGTGTTCATTTTCTAGTTGTCGAAAGCTTCTTCTGTAGGCTGGGGAGGTGGGTGGCTCAGAGGGGACACAAGGTTAAGGTGAGGCCTGTAGGGAGGGAGGTCTTCCGTCTAGTCTGACCTTGGACCTATGCTCCCTTTGGAGATAAGACTCCTCCGTATATCGCAGGCTGCCCTGGAACTGGCTGTGTAGACCAGCCTTGAACTCACAGAGATCCATGCCTCTGCCGCCGCCGGAGTGCTAGGATCAAAGGCGGGTGCATCACACCTGGCCTCTCCCTCCAGGCGGAGCTGAAACCCCAGGTAACCCTCTGCTCTAACTTCTCTGGGTTTCTCTTTGTGGAGGCAAGCCGTCCATGAGTCCTGCGCACCTAGAAGCCTCTCCTGGTTTTCCTCTCCAGAAAACCAAATGTTTTGCCGGTTCATTGCTTCCTTTCACTCAATCAGCAGAAAGTGACCGAGCTTTCACACAGTTGTTTGCAGGGGTGCCTCCCCATCCTCCAGTTAATCATGGCGCCCCACCCCAACCTCCAGCACCCACAGATAGAGAAAGGGAACCAGGATGTCTGAAATCCATGTGGGGCCCAGCAGGGTGGGGGGGAGTGGAGGAGTCTGGAGGGGACCAGGTTGCACCTTCCCTAGCTGAAGGGCACATGGACACACAGAGGTGGCAGAAGGGCCCAGGGCGCTTAGACAGTGAGTGGGGACTTTGGGAAGCAGAGGTCAGTTTGGCGTCTCAGCATGCTGCCGGCACATGCGATGATGCAGGCAGAGGCGACGGCTGATGCAGAGCACGCGTGATTTCATCTTTGACGTGAAGCCAGAGGCATGTCTGCTGGCAGAATGGGAGGAAAGAGGCACGGCACAGTGGAAGTCTGTCCTGTGGTCAGGTGACAGTTGATTGTGAGGTCTGTGATGGGATCAGGCCCTCTGGCATTGTCTTATTCCTGCTAACCTGTGGTGTCAGCTAGAGGGCTTGGTGAGGGGACTGCTTTGTGCACGAGTTAAAGGTTCTTTTTAATAAAAAAAACAAAAAACAAAAAACAAAAAACAAAAAAAACTGCCATATGCTGAGTGAGCTCCCCTGTGGACGGCTTGCGGATTTGGTTCTGTATTGACAGGAAGCTTATTGCTGCATTCTCTTACAATACAAGGAAACTTTTTACAAAACACACCGTCGCTGTTAGGCAATTCAGAATGCTTGCTGCCTGAATTTGACTCGCTGGGCTTTTCCCTCCAGGGCATTCAGTTTGGAAAATAAGCCCGATTTTACCTGACAGGTATAAACCTGAAGAAGAAGTGGTTCCAGTCCGGCACCAACCCTTTGTCAATCATCCTGTGCGGGTCTAGTTCTTGTCGTGTCCGGTTTTTAAAAAGCAGCTACTCCTAGGAGCAGAAGCCCGTGACTGTAAAGTGGAAGGACCTGCACTGTTCAGAGCAGGAGAGTGGGGTAGGCTGCGCAGCTCACAAGAAGAGATGTGCTTCTGTCCTGAATGCAGAATCTCTGAGTGCTGCCGGTCTGGAGGAGGACGTGAACAGGCACAGGTCTTCAGCTGGGATCACCCTGGGTCACCTCTGTAGCTCTCAATCCAGTGGCTGTGCCCTTCTGAGAGAGGCAGCAGGTTGAACTTCAGTGGAGCAGAGTAGAGGTGAAAGCATTGTGGCCCCGGGTCAAGAACTGAATTCCCCGCAGAGCCCCCAGCCCTGGAGACAGTGGCTTCTGTTGTTTTCAGCTGGGCAGTGAGTGGTGCTTTGTTATAGCCAACGCAGGAAAGGAGAGTAATTGCTCCTTTTGAAACTCTGCTGCGCTGTGGCTACAGACCTAGCCTGGACACTAACCTGGGCATGTGTTCCCGGGCAGCTCACTTTGTGAAGGGAAACTGTGTGAGGACTTCTGTCAGGAAAGGGGATGAGAGCTTAGGGTTTTGTTCAATCCGGAAAGATAAAGCACTAGTTCTGCTGTAAAGCCTTAGGGAACAGATGACCCTCCCTCTGCGTAATCCCGAGCGGCGTTTGCTTAGCTTGTACCATGTGACCAGCCCTAGTTCATTTGGGCAGCTATAACAAAATAACCTTGGACTCTGGCCGACGGACAAACGTTTCTTTCTTGTAATCTGGAGCTGGGAAGTCCAAGGGCAAAGCCCTGGCAGAGTCCACGAGTTGTGAGGGTCTGCTTGGTTCAGAGATGCCACCTTCCTGTTTCCTTGTGAGGGAAGATGCAGGCCAGCTCAGAGGGACCACTTTCATAAGGGTGCAGCCCCGCCCATGAGAGCTGCACTCTCGTGACCAAGCTGCTCCTGAGGGCTCCCTCCCTTCACCATCTTTAGGAACTAGATTTAGACATATGCATTTTCAGGGACAGAACAATCAAATCACAGTAGCGCCTTAAACGCGGTGACGTCAGCAGAGTAGCAGGCGGACACAGCTAGAATCTGCTGTAGTCACACAGTCCCATGGTATTCTTGCTGAAGAGAAAATAAATTCATTTCCCCCACGTGGAGCCCAGGACCAAATGTGTTAGCTGTGTGGACAGGAAGTCTTACTTTGCATTTCAATAATATCACCAGAAAGGGCGATCTCAGGGGAATGCTTTCTCCAGGAGTTCTGTCCAGTAGAGGGGAGCGCTCCATTAGAGCGCACCTGTAATCCTGGCCCCTGAGAGGTAGAGGTCAGAAGGTCAGGAATTGAAGGAGGTCTGACTTGGCTACCTAGTGAGTCCAAGGCTGTATGACCCTGTCTCAAACAAGGAAGAGTCAAAGATGACAGAGTTTTTGAAAAGCGTGCGAAATTTTAACGATGAATTTGACATATGGTTTAATTTGCAATTAATATAAAAGTACTTAGCGAGATATTTTACATCTCATGTCTGTTATTTCCTCTATGTCTTCTTCACTGGAAGCATGCTGCCCCCTGGGTGTGGGCAGTTTTCCGGCACTCGGCACCGCCTGTTGCTGACGGCCCGGGCAGACTCAGCCCTGCAGACCTATGGCGACAGTTTCTTCTTTAACGTCTTTCTCTCCAGAAACTGCCACTGGTTCCTGGAGCATTCTCGTTCAGCGATCTCGTAAATGCCTTCATTCTCCTTACAGCCTTGTCTTTTGAGGAAGTCATTCCTATTGACATGTAATTCTTCGAGAAAACCTTGCCCGGTAACATTTGTGATGGGCTCTCTGCGTGGGCAGATGTCAGAAAGTCAGAGTCTCGACTTTGGAAGAAGCTAGACTCGGGTCAAAGTGGATAAGTAGGTCATTGGTAGTAAGACCGAAGGAGAGAGGGAAGCGTGGAGAGGGCTTGGGGCTTGGCTCTGGCTCTGGAGTTAGCCGCGTGACTCTGGGTGATTTCTCTCAGGACTCCTGTGTCTGACGGGTAGCTCGCCAGGGCTCCGCATTTCCTTGAAGGCCTTGTGCGTCCAGGCTGTGGGGCGGTTGGGACGCTTTCACAGCAAGATGACCCCACACCTAGGGAGAGGTGAGCAGGGACAGAGGCTTGCAGAGTGTGATAAGCTTTCCTTGAAATAGGTGACAGGTTTCCTCAGTAGCTTTGGGACCTATGTGTGACTTTCCAGAAAGTCAGTCAAACCTAAGTGTGAAGGCCGAATCTACCACTTAGTGTTGACTCTTAGCTTCTTTGGTTGAAAAAATGAGGCCCGTGACAGTGCTCCTGTGTCCCCTTACGCCGATTTTCCCGTGGCTCCAGACTTCTTAGACAGACGCCCGCCCCGGTGCTTGTCAATGGAATTCTGAGGTGTTTACTCTTTGTCTCAGTCCTTCGCTGTTATTGTCGTGGACAGTAGATGTTCCCTTGTGTAAATACCCTAGCGTATCCTTTGATTGCATTATAGAAACGCCTTTAGTAGTTTCCAGGATTGTGTGGTGCTTCTTTGGACTATAGTAAGTGTCCGTGTGGCTCTTCATAGATGTAAAAAGCATTTCTGAGGGGCAGAGTCTGTATTTCTGGCTTGGAGGCCGTATCTGGTATCAACTGCAGTGGGTGACAAACATTTTCCCAACATGGCAGGACCCTGCCGCCCCCTTGACGTGTAGAGACCCCTCTGTGCCCTCCCGGAGAGTTCAAGGTGCGTGTGCCCCTGAGCTGCTAGGTTTCCCACACTGCCCTCCTGGAACTGGCTTTGGGCCCCGGGTCTTTCCCGGGACGTGCCTCGTGGCAGCTATTGACTGCTCCGAGGACCAAGCGGCTCAGGGCTCCTCAGGGGCTTGGTTCACTGCCTCCATCTCTTGTTGTGGCTTTGCCCAGCCATGCCGGAGCCAGAGTTCTTTGTGCCCGTGAGTGCTTTCTGACCCTCGACCCCAGGCCTTGACCCATTCTGTTGCCTTCGTTAAAGGTCACCCCTCTTCTTGCCCAGCTCTCATTGGTCCTCGAGACCCAGTCCAAAGGTCACCTCTTCCTGCGTGCCACCTGTGCCCTCCCTGTATCCCGGCTTTTCGCACAGGTGTTTCTGACTCCTCCTGCCAGATTCTGGAGCCCTCTGGGAAACTCGCAAGGGCTGTCCATCACTTTATTTCTGGAGCAGCCTGGCACCTGGTCCTTGGCGCTTAGAAGATTTACGGCACGTAAGATCTGCTCACCTGTTAACCGCATCACCTCCCTGCTGCCTGTCTGGGATCCAGTGAAAGTAGCCAGTGAACAGTCAGCCAGGGCTTTCGGGGGTGGTGGAGCGGGGGTAGGGGTGGGGAGACTCTGTGCCTGCTCACTGCATGCTTTTGGTAGCCGGAGGGGCTACTTGTGTTGTTTGGAGGGAATGGTCTACGTCTCCTAGTTTCAACCTACAACTTACTTCTTTGTAAAAACTACCAGACCAGTTGAGGCAAGCTGGCTGAGGGTTAAGCCCTTGGCTACTTACTAATGATTTCACCTCGGAGAACATTTTTAATCTGTGCTCAGTCATCTGACCCAATGAAGGAACAGGAGGCACAGGAAAGAGAGGAGGACGGAGAGGAACGGAGCTGAGGGACTGGGGGGGAGGAGAAGGGGGCTGGTAGCGAGGAGGAGGATTACCTGTGAAGTGGTAGAGCCTGGTACTTAGTGCGTGCTGTCCCTAGCAGTCATGACTTATGAGCACTGCACGTCCCTCACTGCAGAGTCTGTCGCCCAGTGCTTTCTGTTCCGTCTCTCCTGATGGTTGATAACCTTTCCTACCACGAACCGTGAAGTAACTTAAACTCAGAATCTTTGCTTTCTTGATCAGAAAACAAGGATAATTATAACAACATCCCCCCCCCCCCCCAACACACACACACAAATACCATGCGCCGTCTTCTACTGGTTACTTAAGAGGAGAGGAGGGAAGTTGGGAGCAGAGGCCACACCTGAACTGTCTTAGGATGGCTGCACAGACTCTCAGTGGCTGTCTCCTGTTTGTGGATTGTAGCAGAGACCTCTTTGCCGAGGGACACACTGTTCTGAGTGAACGCTGCCGTCACCCTTCTCCTCCCTCCTGAGCCCATCGGTCTTTTATGTCTGTAGAGTGCCTGCTTCTGCGGCTGTCCAGAGAGGCTTGTGTGTCAGTGCCTGTTCTCTCTGGTGCTGACGTGTGCTTGATGGCTTTCTGTGGCTTCTGTGCCGTACCTGGGTGTGTGGGCAGTGATCCTCTGGTTCCCGTCCATCCCTGCCTTTTCATTCCTGCTAGCTGAGCGAGGCTTTGCCTGTGAAGTCTACTGCTTTCCCGCAGACGGTTCCCACGCCTGTGAGCAGCAGGGCCATCTTCCTTACATACCTCTTGGTTTCTGGAGCTTTGCAGATAGGCTGTGTTCACACATTGAAAAGCTGTTATGACTGTGAACATCTGCTTCTCCTCTGCAGTGCTACTGGTGTAGGTTGTAGTTGTTTGTTTAATGAGTTTTCTGATCCAATTGTGTAAGCTGTTTCACAATGTAACTTTTCTAAACTTTATTCTTTGTCTCGTGAGGACTCACAAGTCTCTCTTAGTTTAATGTGTTGAGCTAGTGTGTTGCTAGAAATTTCTTTGCATATCTAAAAGAAAAAAGAAAAGAGCAGGACTGCAGGATGCTCAGTCAGTAAAACACTTGCCCTGCTAACATGAGAATCCAGCTTCTATCCCCAGAACCCATGGAAAGAGCTAGATGTGGTGGCACATGCCTTAATCCCAGTGCAGGGGAGACTGAGACAGGAGGACCCCTGGTGTCCATAGGTCTCTGCAACATACGCGCACACACACATGCGCACGCATGCACACGCACACAGACACACACATACACACACACAGATACACATATACACACATACATACACACATACACAGACACACATACACACACACATACACAGATATACACAGATACACACACATACATACACAGATACACACATACACACACACATACGCAGATATACACAGATACACATACACATACATGCACACATACACACATACACAGATACACATACACACACATTCACACACACATACACACACATACACAGATATACACAGATACACATACACATACATGCACACATACACACATACACAGATATGCATACACACACATTCACACACACATACACACACATACATACACAGATACACACACACATACATACATACACATATACACACACACATACACAGATACACATTCACACACATACACACACACATACACAGATACACATATATACACACACATACACGCACACATACACAGATACACACAGACACACGCACACACATAGACACATACACACACACACATGCACACACACACACATACACATAGACACACATACACACACATACACATATACACACATAGACACATACACAGATACACATACACACACACATACATACACAGATACACACACACACACATACACACACACATACACAGATACACACACACATATACACACACATTCACACACACACACACACACACACACACACATATACACACATATACACACACACACATACACAGATACACATACACACACATACACACACATTTACACACACATACACACACACATACACACATACGTACACAGATACACATTCACACACATACACACACACATTCACAGATACACATATACACACACACATACACAGATACACACAGACACACATAGACACACACAGGCACACACAGACACACACACACCTTACTGAGAATCCTTGCATGGAATCCTTGCTTTGCCCTCTCTCCTGCCTTCAACCTTTTCTGTGAGATTGAGGAATGTAAGTAAAACTGACAAGGACCAGTGAACAGAGCCTGGTTCTTTTCTGTTCTCCCATGGCCTCCACTTCCTGTTCTCACTGAGCCTGAAGAGAGCATTTGTCAGTTTAAATTCTCTGGAGTCATTCCTGAGCAAGTGTGGGGCCTCAGTGTATGGGTCTCTCTCTTTTTCTCTCTCTCTCCCCCCCTCTGTCAACCGCAAGTTTGTGGGTGACTTCGGAGGCCACAAGAGGTATTGGATCTTCTTGAGCTGGAGTTACATGCAGTTTAATGTGGGTCCTGGGAGCCAAATCCTGGTCCTTTGGAAGAACAGCCAGCACGCTTAACGGCTGAGCAAACTCTTCAGTCTCCCCAAATGCTTCTTTCTTAGCTTCTTCTTTGCCTGAGAGTTCTGAGTTGGGTGGAGCAGGTTGCACACCTAATGTCAGTTCCTAGGTAGCCCTCAGATGCTCAAACACACAACGAGAATTCTTCGAGAACAGAGTCTGCTCTGCTACCCCAGAAAGCAGACACCAGGGTCCCATCCTGAGAATGCGTGCTGCCCTCTTCCTGACTGTTGTCAACCAGCTGCAACGCACTGCGTCCACGGGCCACCGGACCATCACTGAGGACCCCTGTCAGAGTCAGACCTGCTTTAGAGACAGGGAGAGATGAGATGTCCGCCTGCCTGCACTTCCATCTTGCTTCCTCCCTCCCTTACAAAGTGAAGTCTGCACTGACTCTTGCCTGTGGCCGCATGACGGGGGCTGCTGAGTGGGGGGACTCACTGAGGGAGCTAGCATTCTTAGGATTTCTGCCATAATGCTTTTTAAAACCTGGAATTTGAGCTGATGGAACGAAACCATTCTTGGTGCTAGGTGCCGTCAGTAGCCAGACATGGCTCAGAGTGGAGGTGGTGGTTGTTGTTATTCTTCCTCTTCCGCCTCCTCCTTCCTCCTCCTCCACCTCCTCCTCCTCTTCCTCTTCCCCTCCTCCTCCTCTCCTCCTCCTCCTCCTCTCCTCCTCCTCCTCCTCCTCCTCCTCCTTCTTCCTCCTCCTCTCCTCTCCTCCTCCTCCTCCTCCTCCTCTTCCTCCTTCCTTCCTCCTCCTTCCTCTCCTCCTCCTCCACCTCCTCCTCCTCTTCCTCCTCCCTCCTCCTCCTCCTCCTTCCTTCCTCCTCCTCCTCCTCCTCCTCTTCCTCCTCCACCTCCTCCTCTTCCTCCCTCCTCCTCCACCTCCTCCTCTTCCTCCTCCACCTCCTCCTCTTCCTCCCTCCTCCTCTCCTCCTCCTCCCCTCCTCCTCCTCCTCCTCCTCCTCCTCCACCTCCTCCTCCCTCCTCCTCCTCCCTCCTCCTCCTCCTCTTCCTCCTCCTCCTCCCTCCTCCTCCCTTCCTCCTCCTCCTCCTCCTCCTCCACCTCCTCCTCCTCTTCCTCCTCCTCCTCTTCCTCCTCCTCCTCCTCTTCCTCCTTCCTCCTCCTCCTCTTCCTCCTCCTCCCTCCTCCTTCCTCCTCCTCCTCCTCCTTCCTCCTCCTCCTCTTCCTCCTTCCTCCTCCTCCTCTTCCTCCTCCACCTCCTCCTCCTCTTCCTCCTCCTCCCTCCTCCTCCACCTCCTCCTTCTCTTCCTCCTCCTCCCTCCACCTCCCTCTTCTTCCTGTGTCGTCTTCTTCAGCGTCTCCCTGACCTCTCCACAGATACCATGGTGTGATTTCTCCTCTCCAGCACAGCAGACGCGATGCTGCGGAGACTTGGCCTGCTTTGGGACAGCTGTCATTGCAAGCCCAATTCTACCTTCTCCCCTCCCTTTCTTTTCTTTCTTTTTTCTTTTTTTCCTCCTGGGGGCTGAGGACCAAGCCTGGGCCTTGCCCACACTGTTATTAAGAAGGTTGAGGAGGGATAGTTTATTCTACCTGGCTGTGAAGAAACTTTGACTTACGTGTTGCAATTTCCAATCTGTAATAGACGATACAGTTTGATCTATGGGATGCCCACATGTTCTAGTCAGTTGCCTTACTGTATGAGATTTAATTTTGAATGTGCTGAACAGGTAATTAGAAATGGCTACCAATTAAGATCCCATGATGTGTTTAAAGGCAGAGGGTGTTGTCCTTCCTTGCACGAGGGGCTCATCTGCTTTGCAGTGCTGGGTGAGGACAAAGCTTGTCCACACTAGCTGTCACTGCCCTGCGTGGGCGTGTGCCAGGGCGAGAACTGCGTGCGATGTCTCAATTATGAGATCTGAACAGGCTCAGGGCAAGGGTTTGCAGAATTTACTTCCGAGGTGTCTGTTTTATGAAGATTACCTCCAAGTCGTTTTACTGTATCTTACCAGGCTGTGGAAGGGTCCCACTGGCCTTGTCCTCACTGGGGCCTCCGCGTAAGGCTGAGAAGCAGGATGAGCACTTGAGGGTCTCCCCTGCTGCTTGGTCCTCTGTGTGATGAGGAGCAGACATCCACTCTTGAGGCTCAGGACCTCAGCAGCTCTGTCTGATGAGCAGTTTGTTCTTGAAGATCTGTTTGACAATCAGGCTCTAAATAGTTAGCCTCCAGCAGGAGCTTGGATTGGGGACTTTAGTTTACGGATTCTTGACATGGGAAGGGATTGGAGCCAAAGATTACATTAATCTGTTTACTGGAGTAACAATGTCTAGATCCTTCTGTTAGAGCACCTTGAATCTCCAAGTGAGAGGTGTGTGTGTGTGTGTGTACATATGTGGGAGTATGTATATGCAAATACACACATCTACATAAACATTACAGGTATTCATTTGTCCCATAAGTGTAGCTGTGATTTTGAGTCATTCTATATCTTTCATGCATTATTTGTAAGTCTGATGGAATCTGTGGGCTAGACAATAATGATCATCTTGTACATCTAGAAAGCACGCTAGAAAGGATGTGAACGTATCAAATCATTTGATCTGTTCGTTTTTTTCTGTCTTCAGAAGACACATACACGAGTCATTGTGTATGTACGTGCTTGTATGTGTGCTTAGAATACTCTGTGGCATGCATGTGTTATAATATATGCATTATATATGTATACATTTTTGTGTGTATAACAGAAAAAGGAACGCCCTAGCAAATCTCTTCTTATTCTTCAATCCCAAAGAGTAAGAATAACTACTCTTTTGGTCAACGACTGCATTTCTGTTCTGCCTTTCATATTTGAACCCTTTCTGCCTCAGTGCTCCCTTCTGTGGCACGGGGGTATATCGGAAACTCTACCTCTCAAGTGATTGCATGACATGCGGAGCAGTGGCCCTGCAGCTTGGGAGCTGCAGTAATCCCAGTAAGGCCTCGCATGTGTAACCGTGTTCTCATGTAGCCCTCGCCTGCTTGCTGACGCTCGGGTCCTGACTCTGCTCTTAACCCCCCTTGCTCCGCTCCTTCTCTTGTTCACAGTTCCTGCTGAGTGAGTGCTCTCTGCTCAGTCCTTAGCAACTCACACTGACACGGTAGACACGGGCGCGCGCGCACACACACACACACACACACACACACACACACACACACACGGTGGTGCACCGCGAGTCAGAGCTGCGATGGTGGGCCCACTCTGTCTGTCCCATCCACACTGTCTCTGGCATGGGTGTCGGTGCGTGTGCGGAAGCTCCCCTCTGGTCCGATGATAGGCAGATGCCTTTCCCTCCGAGAGTCCCGCCTGTGCAGTAGCTGCCTTCTGCCACCCACTGAGGTGGACAGGGGAGCCCTCGGTCACTTCCTCATCCTGATGTTGAATATTGGCAGCTCCTCGTGTTCCTCCTTTTCATGCAGTTGGGAGTCAAATTGCTGACCATACTTCTCTGTAATCCTATGTGAAACCCATCCTGGATCTCATGACTACATATATGCGTATCTTACGAACTAAGTGTCCAATGAGATCAAGTTTGGGTATCTTTCATTTTACGTAGTATGATTTTGTGAGAAATTATTCTAACTGCCATACCATGTTCAATTGTCCTCATAGTGTATGAGGAGAAACGGGATTTTAAAATATTTTATGTAGGTGTTTTGTCTGACTGTATGTCATACGTCAGTGCACCATATGGGTGCCTGGTACCCAAGGAAGCCCAAAGAGGGCACCAGGTCCTCTGCAGGCTGGGAATTGAACCAGGGTCCTCTGGAAGAACCGCCGGTGGTGGTGGGAGTTTAGAACGTTTCTATTGCAAAATGGTCTGGAGTCTCAATGTTTATGGAGAAAAGACTCAGATTCAAAAGGCTATCTATAACTTAATTAAGGAAATAAACTTGCTTTGAATTTTTCCAGAGAGGAACGTAAACTTTTTCAGCTGGGATGATATTCAATACAGTTTTCTTTTGTGATTCCCTAAAACCACCACAGGGCAAAAATGGGACTTTACATCTTCTTTGCTGGATTGACTGCAAGGAAATATTTTTAGGAAATCTTAGCCATTCTGTGTGTGCGTGCATGTGCGTGCATGTGCCTGCATGTGCCTGCATGTGTGTGCACACCTCACCTTCTGGCGCTCATGCTGGCGTGCTTGCCTGTGCAGGTATGTGTGGAGGTCCGAGGCTGATGTTTGTCTCCGTAGTGTCCCCACCATTTTTTAGACAGGGTCGGTTGCTGGACCCAGAGCTCATTGTTCCGGCCCGGCTGGCTGGCTTCTGAGCCCCCAGTGCTCCTGGTGAGGACGCTAGCTCCCACACCCAGGTTCTACATGGTGCTTAGGGTCCCGTGCTTGGGCCCCGTTTAACTCCCCAGCTGTTCTCAGCGTGGCTGGTTCATGCACATCCCTCTCAGCCCTGCTCCCTTCCAAGCTGCAGATTTATAATCCCTGTATCATACCAGAAGTTTCCATACAGACAGCTGTGGTTCAGCATATCTAAACCCTGACCACTTTCTTTCCCCCCAGGACCTCTGGTTTTTACTGTCCTGTGTTGGCATCATTGGTCCCTATTGAAGCTAGAGTCACCTGTGATGTAGCCTCCTTCCTCACCACCTTTAATTTGTCAGTACATCCTCTTGTGAGCACGGACCGCATTAAAGAGGCCGCTGATAAAGCCAGGGAGATGCTGCTGTCTGCCGGGCATCACCACACATGTGACTGGTTTGCAGAAGGCGCTAAGTAAGCCCTCGTTGAGTGAATGACAGGACCTTAGGTCCCCTACAGGCTCATTGGACACTCGCTCAGCTGCTGGTGGTGTTGGGGGTGCTGTGAAAGGCAGAGCCTCACTGCAGCATGTGTGTGTCCGGAGTCTGGCTTTGGGGGTTACCCAGCCCGCTCTGCTTGGCTTGTGGACGCAGCTCTGCTGCCTTCACAATGCTGGCCATGCCTGCTGCTGGGCCCTCCTGGCGGTGATGGACTCTGTCCCTTGAAGTTGGAGCCAGAGTAGATCTCCTCTGCAAGGCGTTTCTGTGACAGCGAAGAAACCAACACACGTGCCCTCATCAGCCTTGAAGTGTGATCATCTATTTATCTTTATTTATAGTGTTTTGGATTCTGATTCATCCTAAGGCATGATATAATACCGGGAGTCAGGTCCCAGAGCTGCTTGTAAGCCAGACATTGAGGAAAGAGGTATGAATAGTAATAGCCTTTTATAAACCAATTCTAAAAACAGCATTTCTAGATAACTTTATGATCAGACTTTTTAAGAAAGTGTGTTTTCTTTCCCTCTCTTCCTCTCTCTCTCTCTCTCTCTCTCTCTCTCTCTCTGGCCCTTCTTCATCTTTTCTCTTCCCTCCTCCACTCCTCCCCTTTTGGGCCAGGTCTTACAGTACAGCCTGCTGGCCTAATGCGCCTACAGTGGCCCCAAGTTCTCAGTCCCATTCAGTCTTCCCAGTGCAGGGATTACAGGCACGTGCCGCTGCGTCCAGAGAAAGGTGTATTTCCCAAGGTTTCTGGAAAGTGATTTCAGCTCATCTCAATTTACATAAATTACCCTATTTACATGACTTTTGGTTTTCTTTGTTCAGACTTACCTCTCATGTCTTTTCAAACCTTTTTTAACAAGTGAAAGGGGCTGTTCCTGGGAATGCCCAGCAAGAGGGTGTGGGTCTTAAAGGAGTAGAAGCTGAGACAAGTGTGCACACGCGTGTTGGCGTGTTGTCCTGTGTCCGTGGAGGTCAGACTCCTTATCTGTGTGCACACGCGTGTTGGCGGGCCTGTGTCCGTGAAGGTCATCTGCTGTCTTCTGAGACTGAACTCCAGTTCAGTTTCGAATACTTGTCCCCTGAACTGGTAGATCACTGCTGATTGGCTAGGCTGGTACCCAGCAAGGCCCTGGCATCCTCCTGTCTCCACTACCTAGTACTAAGATTACAGAGCTGTGCCCACACAGCCGTGAGCCCAGGGAACCCCGCCTCGTGCCATGTGGCAAGCACTTTGCCCCCTAAGCTGTCGCCCCAGTCCAGGTATGACTTCTTAAAAAATAATTTGATCCGGACAGTAAATATCGACGAGAAACGAGGCTGTTTATTCTCCTTTTCTGACAAATGTAATTTTAAAGCAGTGTGCATGGCAGTTTTTATTTGAGTCGATTTGCATATTTTATGACTCTCTTTCGAGAGAGTCTCCCTTCTTTTGCCGTTTTCCCATTCTTTCCCCAATTCTACGCTAAATGACACGAAACCCGTTTTCCCTTCTGTCCTCTCTAAAACTGAGCATGAAACTGTACAGTTGGTTTCTGCAGGAGGATCTACGGGACACTTTCTAAAGAACATTCATCAAGGGTAGAACTGAAAACTCAGTGGACGGTGATGGTTGCGAACTTTCTTGTTGCTTTAGGCCTGGGAGCGATTTGACCGGCAGGCGGCTTCATCCCTTCCGGCAACAGACATACTTGCTACAGGCTCACTGTCCGCGTGGTGGTTGAGCGATGAAGTGGGTTTGCAGGGTGTCCTGCCACGCTGCCTTTCAGGCTGTAGTCCTGTGTCTGAGACGTCCCGTCAGGCAGTTGACCATGGCAGCATTTGATCATGAATTTGCGACAGTCACTGTCACTCCATGCGTTGTGTCGATACGGAATCAACAGGGCTCTACCTTAGGGACTGTTTGTACCTTTAGCCCAAATTAACTGTTTCAGTTTGGAAGCCATCTGAGCCAGGTTACCATCAGCCAGGAGGAGCCGTGTCCAGCCCCGCTATCCCTGGGACTTTCCTCAGTGGTTCTGTCTTTGCTGCTTGGTACCCCTGTCTCCCCAACTCTAGCTCTGACTACTTCATTCCGGCAGAGTTCTCACACTGGCTTACCTATCTGACTTTGGGTTTGTCTCCCCAGCACACACAGGCTGTCCCTCCAGCTGGCTGTCACCACAGCCCTGGGCTCCCCTCCTTGGGAGATGTCCTTGGAAATTCTCACATGGACTAGCTTTTGGTCCATGGCCAGGCTCATATGATGGTTAGTTGGGTAATTTCCATGTTAGACAGGCCTCAGAACTCATGGCTATATCTGAAACGCTAGGCTTTTCTGAAATGCCTTTCGATGCTAGCACATAGCGCATATATATATATCAATTTAAGGTTTTTTGAAAAATTACATTGTTTTAAAACAGCAGCGGAGCTTTCCTAGCAGGGAGGCATTTCTCTGTGTTAAACTGACAGGCTGCGTGAAGAAGGCAGGACGGTGGGGGTCACCGCTGTCCAGTGCTCACAAGCTGGTGACTGGGGAGGCACCCAGGTGCTAGGTCAGAAGAGAAGAGGCCGGTGGCAGGAGCTTCCCAGAGAACAGAAAGCCCCCACCCACTTTTAAAATCACTCCTCCTCCCAGTTGAACTTCAGCCTCTGCAACTTCTAAGCCTCATGTCCGCTTTTTTTTTTTTAGAAATTCAGAGGGCCAGAGAAAATGGTCATCACCGTCTGGAAGAGGTCAGAAAGTCCCAAGGTAGCCAGAGGACCGGAGGCCTCTTCTCTTTAGTTAATAAGTTATGGCAGGGGTGGAATGTAGCAGCACACTGCTGGGTGGCTCAGCCAGGAAGCAACACGGGGGTGTTTTTCATATGTGTAAACCTTTCCAGACCTCAGCAGAGGGACCCACTGTCCCTGGCCAGCGCCATACCCGATCGAGAGTGGAACCGTGAGCCTCTCAGCTCTGGCGTTTTCATTCATTCAGAACAACTCAGGTGCAGGTCATAAGCAATCGAACACTCCTACCGAAATCCAACCCCTGCAGACAATACAGAAAGCCAAGACCTAAGAGGGCCCCTCACCCAACAGTGCATAAAACAATTTCAAACATAACTAAAAATTAACTTCTACAACAGTGATGTGGGGGTGGGGGGAGATTCCCTAAACATAACAAACATTTTGCAAAGCATAGCTCGTTGCTCCTTGTAGAGTATATGTAGGTCATAATTCAAGCAACCTGTTTTTAAAACATTGAAAACTAAGAATCTTGAACGACGCCTTGGGTATTTGGTGAAATTAAAAATAATTTCTCTGAGGATTTGGCGATAACATTCATGGTTGGAATGGTTGTCTTGTGAGAGACATATGTTAAATGCGTGTATGCGTCGAAAGGACAGCCTAGATCTTCAGCATGCTGTGAGAAGAGAGGGCAGGCTCTCAGCTATCCCCATGGAGCTTAGTTATACCGATGATCAACATGCGGTTTTAAAGCTGGCCGTTGAGTACACTGGGCACCGCTTCTGCGTTTGTAAAACATATGCACGCAGGCGCAGACAATCCCCACGTGAGGAAGAAGAAAAAAAAGTTGGATTTGTAGCTCGCAGGCGGCACGAGCCAAAGTGGGCATCTTGGCAGCGTCCGTTTTACTGCCACCGAGTCCGTAACGAAACTGACGTGGTTACCAGTTGATATCTTTCAAGGAGTTTCCGAGCGTAAAAACAGAATTATCATCTCTGCCTCCGGTCATCTCTTGAGCTACAGAACTAGAAGCAATTACCTTCACTGAAATACTTGTCAAAATTTGTTATGTACTTTCTTGAGCTAGGGTCTCACAGAGTTGCCCAGGCTACCCCACATGCCTCTCTGCTTTCCAGTCTTGGCTTTGCTCATGACATTCAGCTCTTCCCGCCCCAGCTGCCATTCGCCACGGATTCCCTTCTGCTCTCCCTGCTCATGGGTACCCTAGCCCTACAATGAAAACAAGGAGGAGAGAGGCAAAGCAGCTTGAAATATGTTGGCTCACTGTGTGGGCCTCGGGGTGGTTAGTCGTCTCTCCCCCTCTCTGTGTTCCTCTCTGCCTGGCTGACAGGTGGGGAGCCTTTAATCACAGGGCCTCCAAGCTTATCTTACGCAGTTCCTCTTCCTGTCCCCAAACCAGTTATCACTATAAGGACCCATGCTTCCTTTTATTTGGAGAGTAAATCAGCAGAGCCTGACCCGAGCATCCAAGCCCTGAAACTTGTGGAGCTCTGACCTGATACCACGTGTGCAAATCCCTCACCCGAGTCTCGGGATGGGCTGCAGGCACAGTGCAGCTGCATGGAGATCTGGACCAGCCTGTGTTCACTGTGTATGCATCAGATGCGTGTGAGACAGGAGCTAGCTATGCGCTCAGACCTATGCGTTGCTCCCAGATTATCTGACCATCAACACAAAGCATCCCAGAATACCAATCGCTCCAAACCTGGCGCACAAATGGACCTTAGTGTTCTGGGTAAGGGGTGTCTACCCACACTAGGACTGAAGCTAGGAAGCAGACGCACATCGTTGTTTATTTACCGCCATAGAATCACACACCGGCCTCCTGGGCCCATGAGATCCACTGTGTTCCACCTAGCCGGCCTTCCTTCGTTCTCCTTGGACTCGGACCATTACTAACCTTTCTCCTATTGCCCTAGTTGGCCTTTTTTTTTTTTTTTCCCTCAGAGTTGTATACTGAAATTACTTAATGTATGGCCTTGCAGGGTGACTTATCTCCCTCCCTGTTAAGACTCATCTAGGTCTTGTCATGGCTTCTTACCATTTCTTCTTATCACGAGCTAACGTTTAGTTATGCAGATGTACAGAGTTTGCCACGTCTTCACCTATTAGAAGGCAGCGTGGATGCTTTCAGGAGGTTATGGAAGAAAGCCCTTCACCAAACATTCACATGCTGGTGAGTCGGGCTAATGTTGAGTGTACCCAGGGGTGGTACTATCATGTCATACAGGGCAACTCTATTTAATGTGATGATAAACTAGCAACCTGTCTTCCAGAATAGCATCCGCTCGGATACTGACGGACAGAGGGAGGACCGGTGCTCTGCCCCCGCACGCCACGTGCTCCGGGGGTTTTTGGACTCTAGCCATTGTAAGAAGGGTGTAGTTAGTCTTGCTCCCATTTTACCTCGGTTCACTAATGACCAATTAGTACCTCTTCTGTTTATTTGTGGCGTTTGCATCTTCTCCGGTAAGGTGTTTGTTGAGCATTGGCTCCATCTTCAAAAACGGTCTGTTTTCTCAGGGTTGACTTTTGTAGAGTGTGTTTCGGGTGCAGGTCCGTTATGTAACATTCAGTTCGCAAACGGCATAGCTACAGCATGCCAGAAAACAACAGGTACCTCAAGTCATACTTTGTATGCGGCCCAGCTTTCAGAGGAATAGGGAAGCGGTAGGGATTGGACAGTGGGGAGCCGAGAGGTAAAATCCCTTCAGAAGAAAGCGGGGAGCCAACTCCCCTAGTCTCACAGGGTGCACCTTCTTGAGGTAACAGAGCAATGTCCAAAGACCGGGGACTGGGAACACGTTGAGATCGCTGATCCACGGTGTGGGTGCCCTGGTGGACAGGCGACAGGAGCACAGAGGTCAAGACATCGGCAGAGCCGGGGTGAGGACCGTGAGATGGCATCGAGGTGGTGGGAGGAGGTTTGAGGAATCAGCTTTTGTGGACACAGAGAAACGACTGCGGTCCCCACACCGACCGTTTCCTACAAGGTCAGGGCGCTACTGCCTTGACCCCACCCTCACTCCAAGTCTTTCTGTATCCAGGAGTGAGCCTTGCCTTGCCGGATGAGCACTCTATTCCAAGGATCCCTTTGTCTTTAGCATCTCGCAGGAGTTTTCGACTTGGATTCTGTCCCAAAGGTGCCCTTTGCCCTGTTGGGAATAAGATGGGTCGCCTTTCCTTCTCCCGCGTGATGTGTGTTTATTGTATGTGCTGCAGTCACTGACAGCAGCCGTTCGCCCTCTGGGCTATGGTCCGCTGTAAGCTCCTCACAGCCGTGACTTGGGTGCTCAGCTGAATTAAGGAGCACCTGTGAGTGCTCTGCTTCACCCGCGGAGCTGGGCTGCCGACTCTCCGCAGGGACAAGATTAAACCTGGTTTCCTTCTTCTTTGGTGTCAAAATCAAGTTTCTGCTGGCACAGTCCTCCATCTGTCCCGGCGGATGGCCATTCTTGCGGTCTCGGTGGTCCCGGGGTAGCGGAGAGCAGTTTTCACACCCTGCTCGCGCCTGGGATTATTTTAATTTAAGAAGACGTAATTTCATGTTTCTGCAATGAAAACGTGTAAAATCACTTTGTCTTCTGCAGAGCCAACCGTTTTCACTGGGTAGAGACTTGAGTGAGACCGTGTACTTAGACTAGTGACGGGAAAATGGCGGGCACGATCTGCGCTGACGTTGGAGTGCCACTGGCCTCCCTGCCTGTGGAAAGGCGGGGGGATCTGAGTTGACAGCGAGAAAGGTGAACGGTGACGGACACCCCCACCGGTCACCGTGGCACTCGTACGCGGTACCATGCCAGGTCTAATTGATGGTAGCCCTTGACCTCAGAGTAAGTGCTTCATGCAGCCTAGCATGCAATAGGGAGGCTCAGCCTGGCTTGCAGTCCACAGAACTGTCAGCAGGGACACGGCTATTTGGTGTGATTTACCACCTACCATTTAAAACTGCCAAGCTCTGACTTTACATTCCGTGGCTGTACTCTTTTACTGTGGTAATAACATGGGATGCTGTCTCAGCATTTTAAGATAAGCGGTTAAGGTTTCGCGGTATCTCGCAGGGTCATCTCTATCACCCGTGTGCGCCCAAAGCTTTGCCCTTTCTGTCAAGCAGCAGCCCTCTTCCCATTTAAGCCACGCCCGCCTGTCCTGGCTCTCTGCGGCAGAGGGAAGCCGCTGAGCCGCAGCATACCGCTAGGTCTTTAGCCCGTGTGTTTCCCGCCTGAGGATGCTGCAGAGGTGAATTTTATTCTTCTCGCTTCTTTTGCAGGTCTGACGGATGAAAAAGTGAAGGCCTACCTTTCTCTCCACCCCCAGGTGTTAGATGAGTTTGTCTCTGAGAGCGTTAGCGCAGAGACCGTGGAAAAGTGGCTAAGGAGAAAGAACAACAAGATGGAAGGTAAGATGTCGCTCACGCTGAGCGCGGACCGACTCTAAACCAAACTTTCTAGCTCGTGACAGGGTGACAGCAACAGGCATTTTCATGTTTTAGCTTAAGAAAACGAAACAAATGTGAGATAGAGGTGTGCCATCGATTTTATTTCTGTCAGTTTTATTTTTTTGAAGGATAACATTGTTAGAAAGAGGAACGAAAGAAATACGAAACATCCTTAATTTAAAAAAAGACTTGGTAAATAATAGTTGAGAATTTATGTAGTGCATATTGAATTAGTCAGCTTGGAGTCACTGCAGGGCGATGTCTGAGGTCATGAACTGAAAAGAAAAAAAAAGATTCATTTAGTTCCCTGTTCAAGATTGGATCCCCCCCCTGGCTTTGGGCTTCTGGCAAGATGGGTAGCCAGCAGCCAAGAGGAGAGACTGAGGGGAGGAGGCTGGGGTTCCACACCCAGTGCTCCAGGGGCTCCCACAGGCCGTTCGTTCTCCTTAGCTAAGGGCCACAGCGTGCTCAGGACAGCCTCTTGGTTGGCTGAGGGCACACCGTCTGCCTGTGGACTCTGCCAGTGAGTAGTACTGATTAGAAAAGCTCTAGATGCTTCTTCTACACCAGGAGTCGGAAAGCACTGGAGACCCCAGGGAGAACTCGCCCTGCCTTTATCCCTCCCTTCCCTCATGCTCACAGAGGCTACCAGAGTGTTCACCATCATGGAACTTGCAGTATTAAAATGAGGATGACCTAGCGGCCCTTTGTTGATGCAGTGTAGAGACGAGAGAGCCTGGAGAGGAGCTGTTTTAAATTTTAGATTCTCCGACGGGCTGCTTATGCTTGGTAAATCACCCCCCCCACACACACACCCGCAGCCATACAAGCACCCCATGCAAGCCCAGTGGGTCAGGCACGGAAGACACGTAAATAGGAGGGGGCTCGCTGGGGGTGAGGTTTCCGTGGAAGAAGACTGAAAAGAGCTGAGATTCCTTACGTGGATATAAGAAACTGTCAAAGCACAGAAAGTAAATAAAATATTTGGATTCCTGGGATTTCAGTCACTTTGTATTTAATTTTATGCAAAGTTGCTTTTTAGGGGAGGGCTCCCCTCTGTGTGTTTCTTTCTTATCCTCTGAAGTATCTTTCCAATTAATTAGTTAGTTTCACAGTTTAAAAAAAAAACAAAACAAAAACCAGCAGGGTTTCACGTAGGCTGGGCGAGTGCTCGACCACCAAGCTGCACCCCCAGCCCTTAAAAATGCATTTATTTTAAACGCGGGTTGCTTAAGGAACGGTTATAGTTATGAAAATAGAAATGGAGGCTCGAAAGATACGTGAGGTCAAATGCAGTGGCCCTCGAGCCGAGTAAAGATGGATGTGCCTTCTTTGCGTGTTGCAACATCGCTTTCCTTTGTTTCTAAATGGATTTATTTGGCCGTCTGACTGAATCTGGTCCCTCGTTTTCATGCATGCTGTTTGCATGGGCTCAGTAAGTTCTACCTGAGAAACTTTGATGTTAACACCAAGGCCGTAGTTCTGGGGGAGTCTTCTTAGTGCGGTAAGCTTGCTAACTTCCGTCTCACATACAGAAATGGGTGTTTTGAAGATGCAGTAGAAATACCGATAACTTCCTTGCTCTAAGTCCCTGTAGTTTCTGAACGTAACGAAAACAAGTATCCCCACAGAGATACAAAGCAGCTTTAAAAGTAACCATGGTGATTTTTAAGGTGTCTATGGGTATGAACGTGTGTGAGTGTGTGTTTTGAGAGGAAGGAAGAGAAACAGAAGCGAGATCAACATTTTCTTCTCAAATCAACCTTATCATTGATGGTTAAGAGCAAAGCTTGGCCTGCATGTGTCCATCACTGTGGATCTCAGACACTGGGAAACAGTTTGAGGTGTTTGACATCTCCAGAGGTGTGGCCGGGCCTTGGAGGCATACGCCGACTACCGATGCACATGCTGGGGCTGGGAGGTCTGCTCAGCCTTCTCGAGCACCTGCCATGCAAGCGTGGGGCTCCGAGCCCAGATCTCCAGCTCGCGTGAGATCCTGGCACAGCGGTGGACATCAGTCACCCCGGCAGTAGGGTGGTGTGGCAGTAAAGACAACTGGATCTCTAGAGCTCACTGCAGCCTGTCCGACCCAATCAGGGAGCTCGACACTTAGTGGGAAATCTTGTCTCAAAAGCTAAGGAGGAAGAGTGGCTGAGGTCACACCCAGTGCCAAACGCTGGTCATGAATACTAACACATACGTGTGTGCGCACGCGCACACACACACACACACACACACACACACACACACACACGATGCATTTTTCAATTTACTGAGTAATAAGGGACAATATAATGCAAAAATACAATACTTAACGGGACGTACCTTGGGTGTTTATTGCTGTGATAAAGCATCTTGACCTTGAGCAACTTGGGAAGGAGAGAGTTTATTTCAGTTTACAACTCTCAAGACACGCTCTGGTGTGTGTGTGTGTGTGTGTGTGTGTGTGTGATATTTGCATTGACTTTACCTGTTGAGTATGCTTAATTCGAAAACCCACAGCCAGGCTTTACGGTGGGGAGGGCCAACCTAGACATATTTTCAACAGGAAGCGGTGCATGTTGAGCTCTGCCGAGGTCTCCAGAGCATGGTAAAAAGTCACCTCTAGTCGAATAGACAGGAGAAAGTTGTGATTTGCTGTTTTCTTTTTGGAGGTTTGACGGTAAGCCTGGTCTGTCTGTAGTCTGCTTGCGGTCGAGGAAGTCCGGTGGAGAAGGGATGAGAGAGAGCTCCAGCAGGCAGTGACCACTTGGCTGTTTCGGTTAGAACTGGACCAGCGTTTGTTCTTGATGTTTTCAGTACAGTGACGTTGCTTTCTTACCATTTCCACTTCAATTGTTTAACATTTTGTGTGCAGCTGAGTGGTGTGTGTGTGTGTGTGTGTGTGTGTGTGTGTGTGTGTGTATGTATGTATGTATTTATGTTTCTCTTCATGTGTGTGTATGTCTGCTGAGCGTATATATGTGTGTGAGTGTTATGTGTTGCACATGTGTTCACGTGTGTGCAGAGGTCAGGAAACCTCCGGGATTGCTCCTCAGGAATCGTCCACTGTGTTTCCTGAGACAGAGTCTCAGCCTCTCCCCACCCCAGCACCAGATCACAGGTATAGCAGCCGCCCAGCTTTCCACACGGCGCTGGGGTCACACGCAGGCTCTCATCCTTGAGGAGGCAGCACTTGCTCCCTGAGCTGTCTCCCCAGCACTGAACACTGTTTTCTGGAGTTGACCTTGAATCTAAGTTCCCAGTGATCCCTTTTAGCTTGAAGCTCTGGCTTACACTTACTTCCTTTATAAGCTCTTGCACTCACATGGGAAGAAAGCTTCTCAAGAGAGAGGGGGACTTCTAAGGAGTTTCCAGGGGTTTCATCAGGCATCTCTATAAGCATTTGGGAAGAAATCACATCTTGGAAAGAGTGACATTTCACTTTCAATCCCACTAAACATTATACTTTTAGTTTGTATGTGAACGGTGTACAACAGCCCCAACTGGTGCCCTCTGGGACTTGGAGGTGACTACAGCAGTTCGCACCTGACACCTGTGTCCACACACGGCACAAGTGTGAGCTCTGTGGAGGCCCGGTCCTCTGCATTTCCTGCAAGAGTCTCCACGATGGGTCATGACTCCATACTAGACACACTGTTCAGCTATGGGCAAGAAGGACCACACTTTACCTTGGCGGTCAGCAGGGTCTCGTCTCCTGTAGTTATCAGTGTGGGCAGCGTTAAGGTGATGCAGTGGTAGTCAGCCTGCCCACCCTTGGTGTCCTTGGTGCTGTGATATTTAAGGTGAGTATTAGTAAAACCCCAAATTCCAATGTAATATTAACCTCTGAAGTAAGTTTTTTCAGTACCCAACAGAGTAGTTGATCAGCCTAAATGATTTATAAATTGTTGGCGGAGTGCTGTCCTTTGCGGCCTGTGGTTTTGTGTGTGGCGTGTTCCAGAATAGACAACTGCCACTGCTTTTGACATTTAAGTAATTGATATTAAAAAGCATTGTTGCTGTCAGCTTACTTTACGTTTTTAAAATTTACATGGTTTTCTATTTTGTACAAAAGTGCAACTATCACACACACTTTTCTCTACTACAAGATTCTAGAGGTGGGATTTAACACGATCCAAATGAAATTCTTAGACATTTCATACTTAGAATAAAGATTTAAGTCCTACCACCCAACCTGCAATTTGATAACCCGAGACTCAGATTTGACTGCATTTAAAGTGGCTAATGTCCAGCAGACGGCTTTCTGTGCTGGTGTGCAGTGTAACGGCGTCTTAAACGAAGGTGGTATGAGCCTGCTTGCCGGAACACGCAGCCTTGCAAGGTTGTAGCCCATAGGACCCTAACAACATGTCATGAATTGGAAAACAAGACGTGCCTGAAATGGTTTCCATGGAACATGATTTTGGGCATTTTTCTTTCGTTTCCTTGAAATTACTATAGTTTTTATTTCTTTGCAATTATCTTATTGAAATTACATTATCAACAGAAAACTTTCCATCCCTGTGTTCACTTGTCCTGTGTTGGATGCTTTGATGTGAGGTACAAATAGCCGAGAGGCTACCAACCTGAATCCAGAGAGGAGCAGCGCTGGCAGTAATTGCTGCCGTGCACTGGTTCTGTCAATTGTGTGTCTCTGCCACTCTGGTCTGTGACTCTCTGGCTTGGTAGCGAGGTGGCTGAAGATTCTGACCCAGACCTCAGTTTGAGATTCTGATAGCATTAAAAATTAATTCTCGTCCTTACAGTGTTGTGAGAGCGTAGGAAATGGATTCAAGCGTATTCCTTCGGGAGCTGCTTCTGTGGTGTCTTTGAAGTTCTTGTTGATGGCAGCTCTTAGTTATGCATTCAAAGCCATTACATTTCTCTAAACCATCATATTTCTGAGAGATTCAAATGAATAAAAGCTCTATGAACCAATAGGTTTTGGGAACTACTTGTTTTCAGTGGTGTTTGTAAAATATGTATTTTTTTTAGTTGGACATAAAGAAAAACACGTTCATCGATGTGATTCCTTTTAGCATTTAAATCTTTGTTTCACCCGTGACAGATTTCTAAGCAGAAAACCCCGTGGAGTGTCACAACAACGTCTCGCTGTTTTCAAGTGTGCTCTGAAAACCTTTCTGAAAATTTAACAGTGATCTAAGTTGACTTGAAGTTGCATAACCCTTCGCAGAAATGTCCACTTGAGAGGCCAGTGTTCTGGTTAGGTTTTTCTGTTGCTGTAATAAAGCAATCCTGTTACAAAGCAACTTGGGAAGAAAGGGTTTATTTCGTCTTACAGCTCCCAGTTCCACCCCATCACCCAGGGACGTCAGGGAAGGATCAGAGCAGGAACCTGGAGAATCAGACGCCACAGAAGAGTGCTGCTCACTGGCTTGCTCTTTATGGCTGGCTCAGCCTGTTTTCTTACACTGCCCAGGACCACCTGACAGGGAAGGCTCTACCCACAGTCAGCCAGGCCTTCCTGCACCAACAGTTAGTAAAGGAAATGTCCCAGAGGTCTCTTCACAGGTCAGTTTGGTGGGAGCAGTTTTTTCAGCTAAGATCCTGTCTTCCCAAATGACTCTAACTTGTGTCAAGTTGCCGAGAACACGAACAGCGATAGCTAGGTGTACCTGGAATGTGATCTAGTGTGGCATGCTTTCCTGGCTAGCTCAGTTCCCAGTTCCCAGATACTTGCTGATTACCTGTTGTGAGCATACAGTTGGAGTAAAAGGAATAAGAAGCTTGCTCTTCCCCGGAAGCTGATTTGTTGCTGAGAAGTCAGCAAGTGTTTAAAACAAACAGTAAGGTTATTTTATCATTGCTGATTGTGGGAAAACCAGTGTCGCATAGAAATGTATAACAAAATTTTAAAATCCGGTGCTGGCCTTCAGCCAGTTAAATCTGGCTTCCGTGTTGAGAACTGCTGCTTGCCTGGTGTCCCTGGCTCTTTGCGGTGCCAGGGGAGCAGCATTTCCTGTGTGTGGTGGCTGATGTGTGGAACTGTCAGAGCACAGGGACTGGACCGTGGATCAGCTGTCTTTTGGTGGTGAAGACACCCTGAGGCGTGAGGGGTGTTGTTAGAGGGCTTGGTGTCATCAGTGACCTCTGGACTAGGGAATTGTTGCCCAGAACTGGGCAGGAACTGTATCCTCCCTCAGACTTACCGTCTCAGTGCCTGGATGTCCTGTGTTTGCTGGGTTTGAGGGCCAGTGCTAGGCATTAGGGCACCCGGAAGCCCAAGGCTAGTTCTCACATGGCTGGGTGGCTTTGAGAAACACCAACAGCAGGGAGCAGGACTTCTGGGCTTGATTTCTGAGAGGACTGAGGAGGGTTCTTAGGAAGCAGCAGCAGGGCAGGAAGCGGTGGGCTGGTCAGGCAAGGTGGCCAGTGCAGCAGCGCAGCTCCTGGCTAGCTGGGATGACGTAATGAACATGTGTGGTCACCCACCCCTGTCCTCTCTGGGGCGGCAGCTTTGATGTGCTGTCTTCTGAGGTCCCCCAGCTTGAAAACAGGTTTCGTCCATTTCCCCCTACCCCCATTTGAAGCTGGCGCACGGTTGGGGGTCGGGAGGAGGCATGGTGGCAGACTTCTTGTATTTGTTCTCCCTTTCTGTGTCACCTGCTATTCATGTTCTTGGCTTGATTTCCTTCCCTTTCTTTGGTTGTTTTGATACCAGCCATCCTGACTGCCCAGAGCTATTGAATTCAGGTTTAGGAAGGGCAGAGCAGAAATGGCGTGTTTACTTAGCACCTTTGGTGATATCAGCTCTGTCTCAGGAAGGGAGGGGCCCTAAGAAGATAGGATTTAGTCTCCAGAAGTCTTCTGAAGACGGAGCTGCACGGGAGGGGTAGTTACAACGACTTCAAAGCAGACACAGACACACAGACACACATGGCAGGCACTGGTCAGGCTGAGCCTTCGAGGACGTTTTTTAAGCACTTCTAAAAACAATGCAACAACCCTGAAATTTAAATAAAAACCTTCAAATATGAAGGTTTGATAATGTGAGTTCCTGAGTGAACTCTCATAACACGTTGTATCTTCTGTGGTAGGAACAAGTCAATCAAAGTCCAGTGCTCTGGTCACCTGCTGTCTCCCTCTGTTTCACAGACGTCCCACAGTGGCTGTGGGGACCGAGGACTTGTACCAGTCTCAAAGTAGTGGCTCAACTTTCTGAAATCAAAGCAAGACTTTTAGAGTCTTATGCCCCCAAAATGTTGAGGCACGACATTTGGTCACAGAGCGTTACAAGTCAGTATGATTTTAGTATTTTCATGTCGAGTCAGTGGATGTTCCTTTGGCTTAGGCACACTTTAAAACCTAAATATAAAACACTAAATATTTGATGAAAAGTGCCAATTTGAGCAGGCCATATAACAGGGCATGGCTCCGTGCTCACCTCTGAGAAAGAACACCATCCTCAGAACACCATCGTCAGAGGACGGCTCAGCCAAGGCCAGGAGAGGTGGCTGACCTCAAACTTCCAAAGCAGTCAAGCATGACCAAAGCTGTGGACATCATTAACACAAAGAACTAAAGTGGACGAAGGAGCAGCTGCTGCCCAGGGTGTCTGGGAGATTGATTTGAGGCTAAAAGCTTTATATCAAACAGAGTCAAAGACTCTTGTGGTAGTTTGCATGAGCACAGCTCTCACGGGCTCATATATTTGCATGCTTAGTCCCCAGTTGATAAATTATTTGGGAAGGATTAGGAGGTGTGACCTCTTACGGAAGCCATTCAGAGTGTGACAGTTACATTCATCATATGCTTGTAACTTGGGAAGACAGACTTCTCCCATGCTGGTGGGGAGTGTGGCAAGTGGCAAGAATTACTGGTGCAGTAGAGAGGGAGGTTGCTGGTGTGTACCACTGCATATAAGGGAGCAGGGTGCAAAACCAAGTGGAAGGGGTTTGGGACCACGGAGAGGAGGGGATGGTGGTCCACAGGGAGGAGGGATGGGTGGGTCAAGGGGAGGAGGGATGGGTGGCTCACGGGGAGGAGGGGATGGTGGGCCACAGGGAGGAGGGGATGGTGGTCCACAGGGAGGAGAGATGGGTGGGCCACAGGGAGGAGGGATGGGTGGGTCACGGGGAGGAGGGATGGGTGTGTCACGGGGAGGAGGGGATGGTTGGCCACAGGGAGGAGGGATGGGTGGGTCATGGGGAGGAGGGATGGGTGGGTCACCGGGAGGAGGGGATGATGGGCCACAGTGAGGAGGGATGGGTGGGTCATGGGGAGGAGGGGATGGTGGGCCACGGTGAGGAGGGATGGGTGGGTCATGGGGAGGAGGGGATGGTGGGCCACAGGGAGGAGAGGATACAGAGGCAGGAAGAAGCTCCAGCTTTTCCATCTCTGTGTGACTGGAGAAAAGGGAAGCGTGTGAGGATGCTTGGCGTCTGCAGCGGGACGTGCAGGCAGCAACCCTGCCTGTGAGGAAGGAGGACATATGTTTCAGCTTTCCAAGTACAGGAAAATTCTGATTTCATGTGACTTGTTTCATACACACACACACACACACACAGACACACACTCAGAGGGAGGAAGAGAGAGATTTAAATCTGGGCTCTACACATGAAAGGTATCTGTGACATTTCTCTGAATCTGGCTTGTTTTAATGATTTCCAGCCCCGCTCACTCTCTCACAGCTGCCATGGCTTCGTTTTCCTTTGCAGCTGAATAGAACCCCCGTTCTCTGTCCTTCCTCTCCCTTGCGTCTGCTGGCTGGTGACCACCGAGGCTGCTTCAGTTCGTGGCTGTTAGGAACTACAGCAACAAGTCTCTCTCTTGTTGACTTTGTCCTCTGGGTCTGTCCTCAAGAGTGAGCCATGCAGCCATGTGGTAGTTCCTGTCCTCAGGTGTGAGCCGTGCAGCCATGTGGTAGTTCCTGTCCTCAGGTGTGAGCCGTGCAGCCATGTGGTAGTTCCTGTCCTCAGGTGTGAGCTGTGTAGTCATGTGGTAGTCTGTCCTCAGGTGTGAGCCTTGCAGTCATGTGGTAGTTCCTGTCCTCAGGTGTGAGCTGTGCAGACATGTGGTAGTTCAGGCCGCAGTGCTTGAAGACGCTTGGCGCTGATTTCTGGCAACTGCTCCAGTTTACACTCCTACAGCAGTAAATAAATCCCCCTTTCCCCACAGCCTCATGAGCACGTGTTACTGTCTATTTCTTGATGGTAGCCATTCTGACTAGACTGGATCCCCAAACAGTGTTAGTTTGCACTTCCCTGATGGCTAAGGAAGTTGGGCGCCTTTTCAAGTGTCTACTGATCATTTGTGTCTCTTATATTGAGACTGTCTGTTCATTTAGTAGTCCTCTTACAGATTGGCATGTGTGCGTAAGTTGGTGTGTGTAGCATTCACGTGTGCCTGTGTGTAAGTTGGTGTGTGTCGCAGACACGTGTGCCTGTGTGTAAGTTGGTGTGTGTAGCAGACGTGTGTGGTGGCAGAGGCTGGCATTGGGTGTCCCCTATGGCGCTCCCCTTACGTTTTAGATAAAGGTCTGCCACGGAACTTGAGCTCACTCATTTGACTAGAATGCCCAGCCATTCTACTGAGCTACTGAGCTACTGAGCTACTGAGAGACCTACCTACGGGTCTCTGGCCCCCAGCCCTGGGCTATGAGCACGTGCTGCCCTGACTGGCTTTTGCACGGATGTTGGGGGCCCAGCCTCAGGTCTCCATGTTTGCACAAGCACCTCGCCCACGGCGCCCTCTCTGCAGGCCCGACTTCCACAGTTGTGTACACCCTAAGTCTCAACCCCTGTGTGATGTGTGGTTGCAGATGGCTTCTCCCTTCTGCAGGCTGTCTCTCTGCTCTGCTAGTCGCTTCCTTGGCTGGGCAGAGCATTTCAGCTTCATGTAGCCATGCTTGTCACGTGTGGGACCCTTCCCTGCACCCCTCGTGTCTTTCAGCTAGAACAGGGGGAGTGTGTGACAGCCACAGGAGCACCATGTCTGCCCACAAGCTCAGATTTCGTTCATCTCTACTTGCAAGTGTGGATCCATTACTGAATCCCATCTCACATCAAGGAGACATCGAAAGTGATGCCAAAACCCAGATGCCCACACAGCCATGAAGACTCAGAACATTTAATGGGAGTATTTACTGTGGAAGGGCCACCATCAAGTACTGGGAACCCCCCAAGGGGATTCTTTTCCCTCCATGCCCTGTTGTTGCTAAGGCTTTTAAAGATCATTAGGGTGAGGTTTGGGTGGAGATGGTTTTTCCTTTCTGAAAAAGCGCATTTGTCTCCAGCAAGCGCGGGCACGGCTGTTCTGCCACAGCTTGTTTCCCTGTTGATTCGACTCAGTGGTGTGTACGTCTCCTGAGAACAGGGCTGAGCACCTGGACACAGGCATGGAAGGAAGAGGCCCTCCTCTGCCTAAAGACCTGGGTCCTCTGCTGGGAACCCTCCTCCTGATGATTTGATGCTCACAAAGAATTTAAAATCTGTCATCCAAGCCAGTGCCCTCTTTTCCGCTATCCCTTACCCAGCCGTTCCGAGGGAGCTTGGCCTTTAGACCCTGAGTGCCCACCAGCAGGTCTGTTGAGTCTGTGGGAAGCCAGTAGGACAGCATTCCAAAGGAGACTCTAGCCTGGAGTCCCTGGGCTTGTCGGGGTGGTAACAGGATGGGTGGGAGGGGCAAGCTTCTTCTTTTGTTAATTGCTTTTGTTGTTGTTTAGAAGGATAATTCTATATTCAGTGACCATTCTCATTGCTAGGATGTTTCTCTTTGTGTGTTTTATGGCTCCCAAGCCTAGTGCTTTGTTTACCAAAGGTAGCACATTCGGACCCAGCAGACCAGGGCTTTCCATTGCTTGACCCCCTGTAAGAGGAGACCCCTCCAAGGTCTCCTCCACTCGGGAATGGAGGAGTCCCACACCTACCTTCTACAGGCTTAAATCTTGGGGACAGAAAGTCCAATGAGTGACACAGCCAAACTTGTGAGGAGGGAGCATGGATTTCTTGGTTACCCACAATAAATACAGCATTCCCTGCATGTAATAGACTTGATGTTCGTTAGCACAGGTTAGAGGGCTAAGTTCAGGTGAAGAGGACAAGGAGGAGCAGGAAGTATTTCTGAATTAGTTGCAAGGCAAAAATGCAGAAATCATACATATAGGCAAAAGGCAGCTGGCTCTGAAGAAGCATGCAGCCAGTGATCTTACGCACACACTAGTTTGAGAAGTAAGATGCCAGGTCTTGGGCCTGGCTAGTACTTGGGTAGATAAGAAAAGCAGAAAAAAACATTTGTTAACAGATGTCGGACTCTGCAACTTGTCTGTGGTGATGGAGAGTCCGGTGCCAGGCTTGATTTGCCTGTTATACTGTGATGTCCAAGCTCACCACACACTGTGACTCTGAAGTCGATGCCTGCAAAGATAACGGTGCTTGATAATTAATTTATTTGTTAATAAACTATATTAATTAATTAATCAGTTAATTACTTTTGAGACATACAGCATAGGCTGCCCCAGCCTCCCTAGACACACACAGCCACACCAGATAGTTTGATTTTAAAACCATGCTTACTGAGTTGCTCAGGCATACTTTTTTTATTACACGAACCCAAGCCTCTCTAGCTTTAGAACCAACTGATAAACTGCTAACGACTTAATAGTTCCGTTTTCAGAAAGGTTTAGGAAAAGGTAAGATAGGAGATGAAAAGTGAGGGAGTAATTCCCCTCCAACAGAGAAGGTAAAACGTACCTCTCTCCTGGTACGTTCTTCATCCTCAGAGGAGTCTTAGGCCAGCGTGAGCCGCCCGGTCAGCCGTTCCCCACATGCAGTGAGCTTACACAGGCGTAGCGGGGCAGTCAGTCACTGCCGGGTAAAGCCAGCACGACCTGTGTTGAAATCTAGTTGTTCATCTCTGAAAGCCGTAGCGTGCCATGGGACGGGACTTGGTATCGTAGTGGAAATGGGTCGCAGGGCATGCTGGGAAAGCCGATGGGGACACTGAAGGGAAAAGGAGACGCAGACCCGTCTGACCCTGGGAGATGGTGTAGGGGCTGTTTTTGACTGTCTGCTGTGCAGATGGGGGGCACATTACGTTTCTGGTGCAGGAGCACTATACCCGCAGGCAGACCTAATGGCTAAAGAGATCCGAGATGAAGATGCTCCCAAAGGTGTAGATGATCTCAGAGAAAGGATACAACACTGAAGCAACACGCACATCTGGGAGGAGCCGCAGCAGCTGGCAGGCCGCCCCAGCCCCTGTGCCCTACGCCCCGGAGGTTATACTGGCATCCCCTGTCTGAAGCCAGCACTAGTGGCGGGTCCCCGGGGGTCCCACTGTGACCAGCTGACCACCACCGTCACTTCAGCAGTAATTGCCGCCGGTCGAGGTTGCGCATGTGTGCCGTTTGCCTGGCCAGGGCACTGTTGTTGCAGGGCACTTACCATTTCAGGGACGCGGCCAGGCCCCTGCATGCCTGCTGCGAGCTCTTCTCGGAGAGCACTAAGTGCGCTAAGGGTCCAGGGAGATCTCTGGGGGTTGTAGCTCTCTCCCCCTACAACGCTGCAGCTCCTCAGTGTTTGGCTGTCCTGGTGTGACCGTGTTTCTCTTTTAGAATCCTGGAAGTGTAATCTGCACAGAGGGTTGCTGTGATATCTAATCTGCTTGTTTATTCTCTCGATTGATCGAGTTTAACCTTTACAGTCTTGAAAACCAAGACTCCCAGACTTCCTAAGAGGAGGCCTCGCAGAGGTGTGTCAGGAGGGTGGATGCGTGTGCTGTGTCTCGGTGGACCTCCAGATGCTAACTGTGTCTCTCTCTGCTTCTCCATCCGCAGATGAATCGGCTCCTAAGGAAGTCAGCCGGGTGAGTAACTCAGTACGGTTTCTACAACACTGCCTCCGGACTGGAAACACGAAGTCCTTCCCCTAAATTTCCCCGTCATCTTAGCATCTAGGTGAGGAAAGCATAGCAGAAACTGTGCCCTTTCCAGGATGTCCCTAGGGCAGCTGGCACAGAGAGGCTGCACACAGAGGCCCCAGGGCTGGACGCCCAGACCAGGCACACATGCGCCTGTCCACCCTGGCATCGTATCCTTAGCTGGGCTATTAGAACCTAGAGCTGCAGATAGAGAGTGGATTTATGATTCTCCAGGGGAACGAGCAAAGGCTGCGCCTGCACAGCGTCCTCCTGTGGTGCCCCAAACCCGAGCTGCAGAGGCCACTCTCCCACGGGAGGGCGCAGCCCTTCGCTGAGCTGGCTCCCTCTTGTACCTTACTGTGAGGATCCCCGGTTCTCAGCTCAGCCACCTTGCTGGGACAAGGCTGGTGACTGTGGCGGTGGTGTGGTAGTGCTCTGTACCCTGAGACGTTCAGTGTGGTTGTCACCTAGAGGGCTCAGCCAACACAATAGGCTCGGCAGACGGGCTGGGGACAGCCCAGATTCCCATCAGAACCTGTGCTCCGGGCAGCAGTGCACGTATGTAACCCTGGTGGCAGGAGCATTTGAGGGATGCGGGATTATTTGAATGCTTATGATCAGCCATGTTCTTATCTCTTCCGTTGTGTGGTTGGCACTTAGAAAGAAGTTCTGCCGGGAACAGGGAGAGAGAGAGAGCATGCATCAAGATGAAATGAGATCTCGACTCTCGGTTTCTAGAACGGGCCACTCTGTGGGCGTGTCTGGGGCTCTTGAGGGATGGAGGCAGAATATGCCTTAGCTATGAGATGTTGCGCTCTCAGAAACGGAATGGTGACCAGAACGGAGTCCATTATGTTCCTTCGCGGTGTTGATGTCTTTTTCTGAGAATTTATAAGAGGCTGCTGCTTGCTCCTGGAATGCATGATGTTCATTAGGATCTCAGTAAACACTTTGTTTTTTGATGAAGCTGGCCTGACGTGGGGAGCTTCACACTTAGCCGAAGCCCTTCGGTTTGGGCGCTCTCACTGGTGTTTCTTGGTGCCCCATTCCCACCTTGACTCTGCTGTTCTTAGCACTCTCTAGACTAGAACGCCCCCCCCCCCACCTCCAGGGCCATCGTGCCCTGCTGATTGTGAGTTCTGTCCTGGTTCTGGTTCTGTGCAGAGCAGACCATGACAGTTACAATCGTGTCTGTGTTTCCACCTGTATGGATAGCCCATCTCCCCAGAAAGCGAAACAAATGCTTCCCTCAAATCCATTTTCTGTAGGCCCTTCCTCATACAGAACACAGCTGCTGTTCCTTGCACCCAGTGCTGCACACACTGTGGGTGGTGTGGCCAACCTTCACCGAGCCTGTGTAAGCAGTGGTGGGTCTTGGGAGTCATTGTTCCATTTCTTTCTTTACTGACTTTTACTCGTGAATGGCTGGCTAGTTTTCCCACACCTATTTTGGCCGTTCACGTCTGTGTCTTACGGATTCTCCTTACAGACAGAGTTAAGTGACCAGAGGCCTCGAGGGGCCAGGGCTTCTGTTCCCCTGTGGTGCTGCGACTGCGGGGTTTTCCTGGGTGGACGGGCAGGTTGCTTGCCGGAGTCCAGATTCAGTTCTGGCCTTCACCGTCACTCAGCCTGGAAAGCCAACGGCTCTGCTGCTTCTGCTAGTGTCCTGGTTTGCCACAGGAGCAGTAATGCTGTCTGCCAGCCCACCGCAGGGCTGCACCAGGATCTGTCCATGTTAAACTGGGATCCTGTGCCATCAGATTTCCCAGGATATTGTTATTTAGTTTATGAGTCATTCTTTTGGGAAAAGGGTTTTAAATAAGCCCTCAGTGGCCTTTTGCAGTCTGGCTTAGTTGGTCTCGAAACTTTGGGAAAGTTGTCTTTAGACTTACAGATGCAGTAGGCATCATTACCCAGACTCGCCCCTGCTCCAACTTGATTTTGTTGTGATTTAGGACAGAAAGAGAAGGCCACCCACTGACAGCTTTACAATAATCACTTTACATGGGGCAGCCAGCTTTTTTTCTCCTCCATGCACATAAAACACCTGTTACTGCACTGTAGGACTGTCCGAATGACCCACACCGAGCGGGTGCTTGGCCTCAGCTCTGTTCTAGCGAGCAGTGTGGTCTGCAGAGAGCAGGGCTACAGCTCTTTCTTCCTAAAGGGACGAGGGCGGGACAGGTTTGCAGATGGCAAGGAGTTCCCAGGCACAGGAAGAGTTGGTAGCAGGGCGGGAGAGGAGGGGAAGTGGCCAGACCAGGTGCAGCAGGTGTACCCCGTGGCCTCTGATGTGCAGCGGAGGCTCCGGTAGGCGGAAAGCAGCCGTTGGTTTTTTCCTCTTTCCGCTTCAGTATCAAGAACGCCATTAAGTCTGTGCTGTATGGAGCCTGATGCTTCCGTTGGATCCGCAGTATTCCGATGCTTAGACGGAGAGGTGGGGACACCCACAGTGGGGTTGGGATCGCCCTCAGCCTGAGGAACAAATGGGCGTGTTCCCTTCCTTCACATGTGCTGAGAGGTTCAACTTCTCTCCTTGCAGGAATATTTCTTGGCTTCCCACAGATGATTCCTCCCTTGGTATCTAAGCCCTTTACATTTCTTTGTGTACTCTGTAGTATTTCTTCATTGACATTTAACTTTTTGGTGGGGAGCATAGACTTGAAGCTGGGTGATGGAGCAGCAGGACAGGAAGCACACCCTGATATTTGTGGAGGCTGCTCTTTCTAATTCCCTGTCTCCCAGTCTCCCAGAAAGTGAGAGTGGTCCCCATAGAAGGCATCCTCCTGCCCCAACGGGGATCAGATGATCAGCTGCCCAAGGGGAGTCCACAGAAAATTCGAGTAGGATCTGAGACCTTGCTGATCTCCTGGAACCAGAGTTAACAGATGACTGTGAGCCACCATGAGTCCTCTCGAAGAGCAGCGAGTGCTCTTAACCACTGAACCACCTCTCAAGCCCCTTAAGGAGGTTTTCTAATGGCTTGGCAGAAAACCCAGTTACACCTAAGTGAACACCGAGGAAACACGAAGGTGTTTGTCGAGACTCAGCTGCTCTGTGGCTGAGCAGAAAACGGGGCCTACCGTCTAGGTGGATAGAAACGGAAGTCAGCTGCCTCGGTACTCCGCAGGGAAGGCACCAGCCCCCTTTTCAGGGTAAAGTTCTGTTAGTATCGAGTTTCATAAAAGTGCAAATATAAGTTAACGTGACTGATTTTTACAGCAGTGCTCAGTCAGTGCCAGAGCAAGTCGTTAAAACACGGCTCACTTTTTACGAGTGTTAGTGACCACGCAGGCAGCGATCAGGGAGGGTCTGGGGTAACCGCCTCCCTCCAGCTGGCAGCCACCGCTGGCATGATACGACCAAGGGCTGCAGTGAGCATATGAGAGACAGACGCAGGAGGATCGGGAGTTCAGGGCCAGCCTCTATGACACAGTTTGAGGCCAGACTGGGATACACTAGAGGCTTTCTCAAAGTAACCACCACAACAGAAAACAGAAAAGTGAGGACACAGGGAGCGAGAAAGCATTTTCTTTTAAGCCTAAGTAAACAAGTAGCAATCGCTTATGAAGTCTACAGCCTGAAGTGCATTCATGTAAATACTAGACATACTATGTGTGTGTATACATGTGTGTGCGCACCTGTGTGTATGTGAGCACGCGTATGTAAGTGTGTGCATGTGTGTGCCTCTGTGTTTTCATGTGTGTGTGCGTGCCTGTGATTGTGAGAAGGAGAGAGAGGGAAAAAGGAGAGAGAGGGAGAGAGAGAGAAAGAGAGAAAGACGGAGAGAGAGAGAGAAAGAAAGAAGGAAAGAGAGAGAGAGAGGGAGGGGGGAGAGAGAGAGAGGGAAAGGGGGGAGAGAGAGGGAGAGGGAGAGGGGGGAGCATTAGCATGAGGCAGCTTTGTATGAATGGAGATGATACTTATAGACAAGTGTGTGGAAGGCCAGCAGAGAACCTGTCACTTTGATAATTAACAGACCATAAGGCTTGGAAAACGGTATCAGCGACTTCTCCTATCGCTATGACACAATGCCTGGGATGGACAGCTTGAGGAAGGATGGAAAGGGGCTTGTTTTGGCTCACAATTTGGGGGATGATGGTCCATCCTGTTGGGAAAGCCTTGGCAGCAACACGGAGAAGCCGTCGAATTGCCGTGGAGTTCAGGGAGCCCGAGAGATGGAGGCTGGTGCTCAGCTCGCTTTCCCCTCCTGCACAGCCCGGGACCCCTGCCTGTAGAGTGTTGCTGCCCTCATGCAGGGTGGGTTGGTTTTTTTCTTTTTTTTAACCTCTACTAACTCAATCTAGAAACTCCCTCTTAGACATGACATCCGGAAGCTTGTCTCCCGGGTGCCTTCTGGATCCTGTCAGATTGTCAGCATTAACCAGCACTGAATCCAAAGAACACTTGAGAAGTGCTGTGCCCCACACAGGTGAAGGAAAATAGGAACATTCTTAATTCTGAAGATCAAACAGCCCGACAAGTGTTTCTCACCCAGAAAGTCCTTCACAGGCTGGCTGGCGAGGAAGAGCCCCGGGATGCTGGCCAGGAAGTCCTGCTTCTCCTTAACAAACACATAGCATAGAGCAGCTTCTGACACTCGAACTTGTGAACGTGTGAAAGAAGACTTCTCTCCCAGGCTGTGGGTTTTGTTTCAGCTGGTGATTCAGACCCAAGGATCTCAACTCAGCACAGCAGCACCCCGAGGGAATCGGACGTAAAGCGTTTCCCAGGGCAGCGCTGTCTGTCCTACCCAGGAGCGGCCGCTCACTGTTTACTGTTGGGACACTCGCTCACACTTGAGGCAAAGCCCACTGTAGCAGCAGAGGATTGGACACATGGGCCATTTGTCTACGAAGAGTTGCTTCTGATTGCATGAAGGACACGTATGTCACGTGGTAGTCAGTGGGAGCCATTTGCCCTGAAGCTCAGGACTAAGCCACACAATTAAGTTCTAAAGACCTGGAACTGAGCAGCACCCGTTTTCACATCTCGGGTTGTTGCCCGCTTCACCCTCTAATTCTCAGCAGCCATAATCCCGCAGCAGGGTACCGGATCTAAAGACATTACAGCCGCAGAACTGTCTGGAGCCCACATGTCCATCGGGTCCTGGTCCACTGAGCCCCAGGCTGTGTGAACGCTGCCGTTCAGCACACACCTTTACCGCGAGGAAAGGAATACAGAGATACCCCCGGTCGTGTACCTCGGTGAATCCTCTGGCGGCAGATGCTCATTAAGGGTTTTTATTTATTTATTTTTTCCCCAAAGACGTAGACAGCCTGCGCATGTTTCATTGTCTATTCCCCCAACAAGAGCTTGAACTCACAGCAGCCAGAGCCTTGGCTGCTGCGAGCTTCCACACCGCTGAGGACCTGTGGTTACTGGGGCCTGACCCCCAGGAGCCCATGTGTGGGCCAGCACCTCCACCACATCTGTTTGCTCATGTTCTCACCGCCCCCGCCCCCGCCCCCAACCCCACCCCTCCGCGGCCCGTTTCCAGCCGTGACTGAGCATCAGGATTGTTTGCTGTTGTGCTCAGTGATTCTCAACTACTGCATCCTTCTTCCTTTCCTAAATTATTTGTGTAGTCCTTCGCGTCCTGTTGACCTTTTTGTCCCAAGTCAGCTCGTATCGAGTAACAAGCCCTTGAGAACAACGTTCTTCGGGCACGAGTTTGTACCGTTTTTATTTTCTTTCATCAAGTTGATGGTGTAGCTTCAGAAGCACGCCCCACCTGTTTACAGACTCCTGCCTGACCCCGTTGCCTGGGAGGATGCTGTGCTCATCCTTACCTGCTGTCCTGTGTGTTGCCCCCCCTCAACTCTGGCATCCTCCTTCCTCTGTAGCTTTCTCCGAATCCGAATCCCCTGCAGTGCTCCCAGGAACACCCTGCCTTGCCTCCGTCACAGGGGGTGCAGTGATTCCCAGGCACTTTCCAGGACTGCTAGAGCAGCCCCCTTTCCACCCCTCCCCCAGCTCCAGGGTGAGCCTCCTGTGACTCTGTCAGTTGCCAGTCTCACTATTTTCAGAGGTGTGGTTGAAGGGGCATCCCTCATCCCTGCATCTTCCGGATGTCAGGCAAGAAAGAACTTAGCCCTGAGCTTGTCATCCATTCCCATCCTGCCACTGAGAATTCACCATAGGTGGTTACTGAAGGCCAGCCCCTCGCTCCGAGCTATCCGTGTGCCTCTGCCTCAGCCTCTGAGGCTTGTTGGCTTTATTGGTCATTCTCTGCCAATGCTCAGTTGTAGAGTAGTTAGGATTCTTCAGCTTATGTTGTCTGTGTGAGAAAAAAAAAAAGAAACCACCCTCTTTATTTATAGTTCTGCCTACTTTAAAATGCCTACACCGAGCTGGAGAGAGAACCCGGCCTGTGAAGTGCTTACTGTGCAAGCTGAGGATGAGAGTTCCGTCTCCAGGATCCACGCCGTAGACAAGAGCCAGGTGCCCGAGGCACCACAGTGAGCTCTTAGTGTCGGCTGAGGACACAGTAAGATTCAATCTGACATCTGCCTTAAAAACACACACACACACGCACACGCACACACACGCACACACACTTAAAATCTTTAAAAAACAATATGCTGTAGTATAACAGTACACTACACTCTTTTACCTTCAATTTAGGGAAGGAGAAAGGAAAGATAGAAATCTTCACCACTGTGTATGTGTGTGTGTGTGTATGTGTGTGTGTGTATGTGTGTGTGTGCGTGTGTGTGTGTGTGTGTGCGTGTGTGTGTGTGTGTGGGTGTGTGGATGTGTGTGTGTGTGTGTGGGGATGTGTGTGTGTGTGGATGTGTGTATGTGTATGTGTGTGTGTGTATGTGTGTATATATGTGTGTATGTGTGTGTGTGTGTATGTGTGTGTGTGTGAGTGTGTGTCTGATTTGTGACAACTGATTGTTGTCCAGAAGAGATAGGACACTGCTGGGCACGGACCTCAGTGGTCCGGCAAGACTGTTATTAAAGGGTTATTAACAGGCTGCTAGGAAGGATTCCCTGTGAAGCTATTTGTGTCAGGGCTCAGCTACTCATTTGCCCACTTGCTGAATCTCTCCTGTCCCCAAGAAACACACAAATATGTTTGCTCGTTGAAGAGAAACACCCAAAGGCCCAAACACCCAAAGATTTAGCTCAGTGGTCAGGTGGTTGTCTGGTAAACATGAGGCTTGGAGTTCAGTTCCCAGCATTCACACACACACACACACACACACACACACACACACACACACCTCACAAAATAAACAACCCCCAGATGTCAGGGGCTGGCTTTGGTCTCTCTGCTCAGCTTTCTTCCTGGTCAGTATGAGTCTAAGATAAGCACGTTCCCAGGACCTAGGGAGATCAGAGCCAGTTGAACAGTTGAGCGGAACTGTTCTGGTTGGTGGTTGGGGAGGGCAGCTGTGACAGGAGACTATTTCATGGGGCCCTTCAGAACGGTTCGCACGGGCTCCTTCACAGGCTGTAACCTGTGTGGTGCTGTCCATAGCCAATGGGGCATCGGGTATTTGAACTGCTTACGACTTCCACTCGGAATCTGTCGTCACACGGGTACCTCTGTGAAATGGGAGGAGCCTCAAGCTACTAGCTAGGGAGAGATAGCGGTCTGTTCCTGAGCCATGGCCCAGCAGTGTCCAGCAGTAAATCACCACACACGTGTCTGGTGGCCGGTGCCCAGGGCGGAGGTGGTGTCCACTGGTTCCTCAGCTTTGATAACTTCTGCATGCATAGTCACTGACGCAGGTAGCTGCAGTCTTGTGGGGAAAGAGGAGAAGGTCTGCTTTCTGCACTGCTGGTTGTGCATCAAGGTCCTTGCTTCCCCGGGCCTGGCCTTGCCATTTTCTGTTTACAAGGTTCAAGCCTGTGAACTGGCTTCTCCTGGGAATCAGTCAGATTTCCGGCCTCTCACTCAGAGGCCTTACGGTTAGAGTTCACAAAGACATATTAGAGGGCTGCCCTATGATTGGCAGGGCAATTCATCTTCGTCTTCATCTGAGCAGGACTTCAGTTCTCTGCAGATCAGACCATTCTGCTTGCAGCTTCGATTTTGTCCGTTGTAGGAATATCACCCTCACCCCTGGTCACCGAACGTAGGCGCTTGGACCTGCCACCCTGAGGGTTACCTTCTGAGTGACGTCAGGGGGTGTGGCCACATGGCAGCAGTCTCCATGCTTGTTCCTGGCTTACTCCAAGCACAGGCTCTTCACACAGCCGGGTCCTTGGTGACAGCCATAAGCCACGGTTTGGGGTGGGAGCCAGGCCTCCGTGCACAGCCGGGTCCTTGGCGATAGCCATAAGCCGCGGTTTGGGGTGGGAGCCAGGCCTCCGTGGCCACTCACAGTGGCTCACCAGTCCCGCTCTCTCTGACCGTAATCAGTGAAGTGCTGCTGTTCACGGAGCACTGCGAGACCCAAGTGGTCCAACCGGGGCTCACTGGGTCCTCCCTGCTCTGCCCCGGGAGCAGACAGGACTCGCCTCCGCGCTGACACCCTCCCGTTAGAGAGTGAGCAGCAGAGGGACCATTCCATAGGCGTCCGGGGTGGTGTGGGGTGACTGATGGAGTCCCCGATCCGCTCCACACACAGGTTTTACACATGACAACTTGTTAACATGTTAGCACACGCCACTTGCATGACAGATAGCAGATCTGTAGAATGGAAGATGCGTGAGCGGTCCAGAAGCAGAGGCGTCGAAGCCGAGGCCCTGAGTGGGCAGGGGTGGGCAGGGGAGGCAGTCCCCAGCGGACAGCAGCAGTGCTCGCTGTGGGCGCTGGCCGGTGTTCCCAGTGCCGCGGGAAGCTGGGGAAGGTTCCCAGCTAAGGAGGAAGCAAATGTTGTTTTGTTTTTAGTCGACAGTGCTTGCTATTTGGAAAATAAGGTTTGTAGGCAAGCCTGGGGCAGGGAGATGAGTGTGAGGCTCTGACCTCTGGTCTTTAGAGGGGGCCAGTGTGACCTAACCAGGGCAGGGTCGGGTGAGACCCTGTGCGCTCTCCTGCTGCTGCCATGGGACCTCCAGTGTGCCTGTGCACAGGGACTGCAGCTTCAGCGCACACTGCTCAGCCTTGCTCCTCGGGGACCCGAGCTCTGGGAGCCATAGCTCACCCAGCATTGCCTCTGAGGGTGTTCCTAGTGTGGTGTAACATTTTCCCCAGGTGACCTTTGAACTCTTTCACCAGTCAAGCTGCCATTACATGTAGAAGTTGTAATTTATAACATTTGATTATTTTATAAGAACAAATTATACATAAACGACATTTGTAAATAATTAATAGGTGATGTAAATATGTGATACATAGTACGTGATAGTATATAAAAATAAATTTTTATATAAGTTGACAGTTGCAGTTTAAAGACAACCCCAAGTAAGGAGTCGTACACTGGCAGGTTTAGTTTTCAGTCCCCCTGTCTCACAACATTTAACCATGCTCTGTAAACGGTCCGCAAACAGGGCCTGAAGCTGTTGGGACAGCACGCCTGGGAGGCGGCAGGGCCTCGCCGTGCTCTAACCGTGCCCCGCCTCTGTTGTCTCTGTGTTCAAGTACCAGGACACGAACATGCAGGGAGTCGTGTACGAGCTGAACAGCTACATAGAGCAGCGTCTGGACACGGGCGGGGACAACCACCTGCTCCTCTACGAGCTGAGCAGCATCATCCGGATAGGTAAGGGGCGCTGCGCTCGCTCTCAGGCCTCCGTCATGCCAGGAGGGGCGGGACCCCTCGCAGCCTCCTGTTGCTGGGCTCAGCCTGAAGTGCAAGTATTTGAGAATGAAACTTCCAGGGTGAATGAATCCGCAAATTCCTGAATTCCCCGGGGTCAGTTGAGCGCCCGCCCTGACTGCTGCCCCCGCCTGGGGCTGGCACCTGCTTCTCTCTGTGTTGAGTTAAATCCCGCCTCCAGAAAGGAAGATGCCTGGCGTTTAATGTCTTAGTGTATTCTCAGAGGAGTCCATGCAGTATGTTTTGCATGCATTCATTCCCCTCTTCCAACTCCTCCCAGACCCTCCCCAGTCCCCCTACCCACCCGACTCAGCGTTGTCTCTTCAAGGAAGCTGTTAATTTTTAAAGGAGACAAATGTGCTTTGAACTTATTGGACAGACAGCATTTTCATGTACTTTGCCAAAAGGGCACGTAAAGCGTAGTCAGGATGGCGGGGGGTGTGGGGGTGTGAGGCATCCTTCGGGACACGGTGTCTTCCGTTGTCCACCGTGACACCGAGTCCTTCAGGTTTTTAGTCTGGGAATAGAAAAACAGCCCTGGCACACAGACAGCAGTGTTTGTTACGACTCCCCTTTGTGCCAGGCCCTCTGCACGGTCGCTGGTTTGTTAATAAAGAGGCTTCGGGTGAGTCAGGCTAGATACCCACCCAAACGTGCACACACCCAAGTGATTTATAAGGAGTTGAAATGTGGGTGACACAAGCCAGGCGGTGGTGGCGCACACCTTTAATCCCAGCACTCGGGAGGCAGAGGCAGGAGGATCTCTGTGAGTTCGAGGCCAGCCTGGTCTACAGAGTGAGTTCCAGGACAGCCAGAGTTACAACAGAGAAACCCTGTCTTGAAAAACCACCACCACCATGAATAAATAATAATAATAATAATAATAATAGTAACAATAATTAGTAATAATGATGATAATAAAATACAATAAGTTTGGGTGATACAACCCCTCTACCCTGGACTTATATTGTTTGTTATGATTATCCTCTTCGGACGATCCTAAAGAATCACGTAAGTTAAAATCTGTTCACTTTAGTGCTGTGTGTATATTCACACAACATTTTTGGTGGGTACTTACTCAGTTGTTCAATATGCTCATTGTGAGGACTGAAGCCCTGACAGAGGCCTCTGTGTGTGGCAGGCTGCAGAGGTGCACGTTGGAGGGTACCAGGAAGGTGCTTGCAGTCGGTGGTGGGAGCTGGGAACCTCCTGACCATGCAGCTGGGCAGACCACACGTTGTACTGTTCCTTTATGGGCATGGGCCGTGCTAACCCGCCCACAGGCGGGCCGGTACCCGCGTCTCGCCGACGAATCCCTGATGTTATATTCTTCCACTGAGATTAGTTTCTTCCTTCTTTTTATTGCTTTGGCAGCCACAAAAGCCGACGGATTTGCGCTGTACTTCCTTGGAGAGTGCAATAATGTAAGTATCTATATTCAGATCCGGTGCTCTACATAAAGTCTCACAAGTGCTCGAAGAACCTACTACGTTACAAATAGTGGGCCTCTCATAACGAGTACCTGAGGGCTCGTTTGTACCTGGCTGGTACATGTGACTGCCTGTCAGTAACGGCACATCAGCGTGCAGGCCTAACCTGCAATTGATCTACGCGTTTTTGGTTTGGTTTATAGTAGCGTGTATGGTATTTCTAGAATGCGCGTTTTCTACAAACGTCACTTCGGCCCTGTGTCTGTGATGCCGTCGCAGACAGCTTCTGTCCTTTCTGCACTTCGTCTCCCTCAGAGTGAACAAGAGCAAAAGGTTGGCGGTGTGTGGTTTCCCAAGGGTTTGAAAGGTGAGTCTGTTAAAAGCACCGGGAGGCGCTGCTGAGCCTGGGTCAGAGCCTCTGCCTCTGTGGCTGTTCCTGGGCGTCTGATCTCGTACCTGTGGCCCAGCCCATGGCCACGTGCAGACGCGCTTCAGCATCTCAGTATTGGTGCCAGGCTTGTGGCATCCCAATAACCCTCAATACTTTTATTATAACGATCGATGTCCGTTGGTAAGCTTATGCGGAACGTTCTGCCATTGCGATTTGTGGTGTGGACTCGGAGTATGACTCCCGTGTTCTCAAGCGAGCAGATGCGTGACATAGGGCATGTTAACAGGAAGACGGAGGAAGGGTCCTGAGGTTTGTAAGGTCCTAGTCCTTTATAGTACCACAGTGCAGAGAGAGCAGGGTGCACACACGTCTCGGCTGACTGACTTGCTCGTGACTGACCTCTCCGTGACAGCCGCCGTCTGCCTGTGTGATATGAAGGCTCACTAATGTCTTCCCAGCATCAGAGCTCACGTGGGGAAGGACCCTTTCGAGCCCCAGGACCTCCCCTGGTGCCTGTCAAAGGGGCAGTCAGACAAGAATGTTCATTAAAGTGCACTGTACGGACTTCCGTCCACTGCAAATGCTCGAAGCTATAGCAGAGTGTACTGTTTAAGACGGTTATGAAAATAAATGCCTCTGTTTTTTCTTGCTTTTTAAAATTGTCTCCAAAAACTGTGAAGATAGTCTTTAATTTAAAAGTAGACCTTATTTTAACGGACACATCATATCAGTGAGGGGTGCCGTGAAAGCAGCCAGCTGTGTCTGCCCCTGGAAACACGGGACACGTGTTCATAGTGAACTGTCTCAAGTCCCTTCCTGCAGCTTTCCCTGGTGTATCGCGCCGTGCCGTAGCATACCACTCCTGCCCTTGTGTACTCTACCCCAGTACCCACTAACTGTGCCCTCTCTACCCAGCACCCACTGACCGTGCCCTCTCTACCCAGCACCCACTGACCGTGCCCTCTCTACCCAGCACCCACTGACCGTGCCCTCTCTACCCAGCACCCACTGACCGTGCCCTCTCTACCCAGCACCCACTGACCGTGCCCTCTCTACCCAGCACCCACTGACCGTGCCCTCTCTACCCAGCACCCACTGACCGTGCCCTCTCTACCCAGCACCCACTGACGAGCCCTCTCTACCCAGCACCCACAGACTGAGCCCTCTCTACCCAGCACCCATTGACCGAGCCCTCTCTACCCAGCACCACTGACCGAGCCCTCTCTACCCAGCACCCACTGACCGAGCCCTCTCTACCCAGCACCCACTGACTGTGCCCTCTCTACCCAGTACCCACTGACCGTGCCCTCTCTACCCAGCACCCTCTGACCGTGCCCTCTCTACCCAGCACCCACAGACTGAGCCTCCTACTCTACCCAGCGAGCCCTCTCACCCAGCACCCACTGACTGAGCCCTCTCTACCCAGCACCCACTGACCGTGCCCTCTCTACCCAGCACCCACTGACCGTGCCCTCTCTACCCAACACCCACTGACCGTGCCCTCTCTACCCAGCACCCTCTGACTGAGCCCTCTCTACCCAGCACCCACTAGACTGAGCCCTCTCTACCCAGTACCCATTGACCGAGCCCTCTCTACCCAGCACCCACTGACGAGCCCTCTCTACCCAGTACCCACTGACTGAGCCCTCTCTACCCAGCACCCACTGACTGTGCCCTCTCTACCCAGCACCCACTGACCGTGCCCTCTCTACCCAGCACCCTCTGACTGAGCCCTCTCTACCCAGCACCCACTGACTGAGCCTCTCTCTACCCATTGACCGAGCCCTCTCTACAGCACCCACTGACTGAGCCCTCTCTACCCAGCACCCACTGACTGAGCCCTCTCTACCCAGCACCCACTGACTGTGCCCTCTCTACCCAGCACCCACTGACCGTGCCCTCTCTACCCAGCACCCACTGACCGTGCCCTCTCTACCCAGCACCAACTGACTGAGCCCTCTCTACCCAGCACCCACTGACCGTGCCCCCTCTACCCAGCACCCACTGACCGTGCCCTCTCTACCCAGCACCCACTGACCGTGCCCTCTATACCCAGCACCCTCTGACCGTGCCCTCTATACCCAGCACCCTCTGACCGTGCCCTCTATACCCAGCACCCTTTGACTGTGCCCTCTCCTCACTCTCTCTCCCAGCCCCTGATAACCACTATTCTATCACAACTAGAAGATCCAGGCGTTCAGACCCCACAAGAGTCAGGGAGTACTTGCCTTTCGATGCCTGCAATTCCTGTTCAAAAACTGTTAGAACAGCATCCATGGCTTCTGCAAGTGGCTTATGTGTGGGAACACAGTGTACTCACGGGGCCCCATATCCTGTTACCCCTCCAAGATGGCCGGCATCGCAAGGCTGCCTGTGCAGCTCTGTGGCATCTCTCTAGCATCGTGTCTTTTGAGATCAAGTGTGCACCTGGCCCAAGCCAGGTGACTCAGTGGGTCTTCTTTCTGATAAAACTTGGATTCTGGACATGATGCCAGTGGGTCACCTGGACTGCCACTGACACATAGAAGACAGGAGAGCTATGTGTAGGGACCCCCTGAGGCTCCGTGTGGCCAATATGTGAGACATGGGGACCAGCCTTAAGTGTAGTTAGATTCCCAAGCTCCTCTGGTCAGTGACATGGCTGTTGTTGACTTTATGATTAGCCTACGTAAACTGCAGCCCTGTAAGCATCATTCTGAATCCCTTTACTCGGGGTCTCTCTCACCTTTCTGAGCGCCGGCGCCAGACCCAGCCTTTGGTTGGGCAGGTTCACACGCAGGAGCAGCGTGCGTGATCACAGACAGATGCTCCACACTCCTCTCGGCATCACAGCAGCTTCTGCTGGGTGTGGCTCAGCATCTCTGGGGGCATCCGGGTGGCTAGAGCCTCCTCTCACCTGAACCTCAGATTGCATGAATCTTGCTTCACTTTGGAGTCTTGTGTTTTCTTTCCCCATCTTGAAGTCTATAATTGTCCAATCAGTTGTTTACCTGATGTCTTACTGGAACAAAAGTTTCACTTAGGCTGAAAGTTTTTCTGTGCGGCAGGAAATTCAGGGGCTCAAGGACTGTGTCTTGCTCCCTGATGCCCCTGGGCTTTCCCGTTAGAGATTGTCTTATTCACCCCGGGGCTCCTGTCACCAGGAGCTCAAGTCTTGGTCCTCCAGGTGCTACTTTCCTTTTTTGCCATCTCTCCTTGATCTCAGCTGTTCCCTGGAGGATTGTCTTCCACCGAGAGGTTCTTCTCGTAGCTCCTCCCGGGGAGAGTTGACTGGCGGGAATCCCGGGTTTTGTTTGTCTGAATGTGTCTGATTTCACACACTTTCTTCAGAGGCATTGGTCCACAGTGGAGTCAAGCTGCTGGATTGCGTACTCTTGAAGTCCACTGAAGTCCTGTAGCTTTCCACCCTTCCAGCCCCTCGTCCTCCTGGGATGTTCTTCACCCCTAGATGGAGTAAAGTTCACCTTCTGCTTCTTCTGTGCTTATTCCTTGGGGCTTCTGGACTTTGTCTTTTCTCTGAATCTGAACTGCTTCTTGCTCCTCTGTCCCTGCCTCCTTTTATGTTCAGTATTTTTCTTGTGACCAGTTTTTGTTTGTTTGTTTGTTGCTTTTTGTTTTTATTGTTACCGTTTGTTGTTGTTGTTTGCCCGGTGTTGAAGCTCATTTGCCATCCTCTCCAGTGAGAGCCATTATCATTTCTTCTGGGCCACTTACCTGCACTGTCTGGGTGAGATCTCCATCCCAGGGAGGCCGCACAGAGCCTCCCACTGGCTGTAATCTCTCAGAGGAGACTTCTTTCGTTTTTAGAGCTAATGGGAAGGTCGTCTCGTCCCCTTGCTTTCTGATGTTTTCCTGTCCCACTGGCCTGTGATGACAGAGTCGTGGCTGTCCTTGCTGTTTAGCAGGGTGTGCTGGCAGGCTCGCCGCATCGCCGCCCCGGATCTGCTGTTCTTGTGGTTTTCTTGGGAGGCTCAGGCATCTAGGCCTCGGTTGGTGCCCTAAGAAGGCGGCAGCTGTGAGGTTTCCGCACCTCCCACTATCCCTCCGCTTTGGGTTTCTGGGGGACCCTTTCTGTTATTCTCAGCCCCATGGTGCATCACAAGACAAATACAGGGGCTAGAGAGATGGCTTCCTGGTTAAGAGCCACGCCCGTTCTTCTAGAAGACCTGAGTTTAATTTCCAGCACCCTCACTGGGTAGCTCACAGCCACCTGTACCTCCAGCTCCAGAGGATAGGATGCCCTTCCTGGCCTCTGCAGGTGTGCACGTGCACACGCGCGCACACACACACTCATGTAGGAACACATATACATAGATGGAAAAAATTAAAAGTGGTTTCTCCAAATGATGAAAGCTTCTCTAAACGATTAAGACATTCTTTTTCAAGGGTTTAACGCGTTGACCCGATCCCGCCGAGAACTGAAGCTAATGTTTCTGAAAGGCGGTGGGCTGCACTGCAGAAGAGCTGGCTTTCTGTGGGGAAGCACTGCTGCGGCCTGCACTGTGCGTCCTGTCTGTTCACGAGAGGCGGGAGCATCGCCCCTGGTTGGCTTTCCTATTTTAAAAATGGACTTATGTTTTGTCTGAGAGCTTCATACATGCGTGCAGTGCGTTTTGACTGGATCCACCCCTCTCTCTCCCCTGCAGCTTCTCCTCTGCCCTCCCCCTTACTCTTCCTTCCCCACTTTACCTGCTCTTCACTTAAACCCAGGAGTCGACTTACCATGAATCTTACCTTGACGTCTGCTGGAGCTTGGGTGGGGCTTTCAGGGGCCACAGCCCCTGGAGAAAACTGACCCTCCACCCCCAGCAGCTCTCAGTGGTTAGTAATCCTCAGTAGAGGCGGGACTTCATGAGCCCCTCCCCCAAGCCTGCTGGGACGTTCGCTGACTGGATCTCATGCAGGTCTGTGCACACAGTCAGAGTAGCCGTGAGTTGGTGTGTACAAGGCGCTGTCCTGTCCGGCAAACACTGCTTTGCTATAGATGTCCACTACCTCTCTGTCTCACAATCTTTCTGCCTCCTCGGCTCCCACAATGATTCCCAAGTCTTGGGGGGTAGGGGATAAGATAAGGCTGTTTCATTTAGAGCCGAGAATTCCATGGTCTCTTGCTCTTTGCATATTGACAAATTGTAGGTCTCTGTGTTAATCGATCTCTACTATTAAAGACACTTATTTGATAAGGTTGGATAGATACACCAATCTCAAGGTTTAAAGATAATCGCTAAGGGAAGTGTATTGTTATGTCCGTTCAGCAGGATAGTAGTATTAGGTTTCCCCCCAGGACCTGTGACCTGGCCAGTCTTAGGTTTCTGGCCAAGTAACAGGACCAGGCATGAGTTCCTTCTTGTGGAATGCGTGTTACATCCAAACAGGAAGTGGTTGGTTAACTCCCATTCATGCTGCTAGTTCACCAGTGAGCATGTATTTATTGCCAGGGCTATGGTTAGTATAATCCCCAGGGTTTACACTTGGGTAAAACCGTTAATTACTCTTTCCCCTGGTAGAAAGCTCCTCACCTTCCAGCATTGCAAAAGCTAGCCAGGAGGGATGAGGCTTCTAGGCGAACGCCAGCAAGAGTTCTCCTTGTCTCATGTGGCGCTTTCAGCGACAGGGTCTCGTAGTTGAGTTCTGGAGGACGGCCAGAGCAGCAGCAATAGCCTGCAATGTTTCGGGGTCTGGGACCTCACCGGCCGGTGACACCAGAGGAGGCAACACGTCCCTGTGGCTGAGCTTTGTGTTTGAGTCAGTATCTGTAACCTGCCACACACACAGGCTCAAGGACAAGCCCCACGGTCATCTCATTAGATGCAGCAAAGGTCTCTGACGAGACCCAGCATCCCTTCATGCGAAGAGAGACTAGGGAGATGAGGGTCATTTCTCAACACAATAAAGGCAGTGTGTAACAGGCTCGCAGCCACAATAATGTGAACAGAGAAAAAAACACACGTTCTCACTTAAATCAGGAAAAAAAGGACGGACGTTCTCTCTCTTTTTTCCTGCTCAGAATAGAACATGAAGACAACTGGACAACTCAGAACCATTAGACAAATGAAGGGGAGGAAGGAGACCCCGATGGGAGAGGGAGAAGTCAGATGTCTCTGTTTTCAGGTGTGGGTCTACACGTAAAAGGCCCTCCAGACCCCGCCGGGAAATGCGTACAGCGTGGAACACTCCAAGCAAAGTAGCGGGGTACGAAATGAACACAGAGAGCTCCATGGCCTTCCTTTATGCAAACGACAAGCAGGCCGAGAAGGAGGTGAGGGAGACAGCGCCTCTCACGACCGTCTCGGCCGGCGTGTCCTGGGAATAACTCGCACCAAATGAGCTAAAGGCTCGCATGGTCAAAACTTGACTACATCGAAGAAAGAAACCGAAGAAGACGTCGGAAGGGAAGGTCTCTCACGCTCACGGGTCAGCGGTGTTAACGTAGTGAGCATGGCCACCCCACCGAAAGCAGTCTGCGGATCCGAAAGGATTTCCATCAGAATCCCGACACCGTTCCTCTCAGAGCTCCGAAGGACAATTTTCAGATTTAGACAGAGACGCGAGAGGCTGGTAATAGCCGGAACAATCTTGAATAATAAAAGAGCTGCTGGAAACACTGCCACCCGGGTTTCAGGTGTCACTACAGACCGATAGTAGTGCAAACAGCATTCCACAGGCGTAAAAACAGAGTTACAGATTGATGCGAGGACCCGTGTCAGCAAGCCTGTATTCTCCAACGGCCGCCTGATCTTTATCAAAGAGACGAACTGTACACACGGGAGACGGGACGGCACCAGCAACCGGTGCTGGTCAAACTGGACAGTTGCATCAGGAGAATGCAACAGGTCCTTATCTCTCACCCTGCACAAAACTCCACCCCAAATGGAGCAAAGACTTCCTTGGAAGACCACGTACCCTGAATCCGAAGAAGAGGAGGCGAGGAGTGGGCTTTTTAAACTCACTAATAAAATGCCTTCCTTTGCCCCCAACACGGGCTGGCTCTGTAGCCCGGGCTCCCCTGGAGCTCTTGGCGTAGCCGCATCTGGCCCTAGCTCATGTTCCTCCGGCCTCGGCCTCCTAAGTGCTGAATTAGAGGTGTGCATCCCCGCTTCAGGACAGAGAGTCTTTCTAAAACGGCATAGACTTCCACACAAAAATTACTCCTTTCAGTTACACAATCAGAGCAAAGCAACTGAAACAGACCTCTGCAGACACTTCAGCTGGTCAGCAAATGCCAAGGGCAAAGTAAGGTAGGACAATAACAAGACTCTGCACTTCAAAGTTTTACTTTCCGTTTTTCATAAATGGGCCCCTAAAGACAACTTAACTTCTAAAACCAACAATAACAAGTATAATTTGTGACTGTAACTTGGTTCTGCTAACCAAATGGAAAGTCCGAGTACTTGTGACCAGAGGAAGAAAACAAGGCACAGAACGTTAAGTAGACCATAGAAACCAGCGAAAGCTAAGATAAAACTCGCCACGTGGCTGTGGAATCATTAAGTATTGGGTAGCCACCACAAAGCTACTAAGGCAGGAGAGCCGGCCGCTAAGACGAGAAACAACCAGAACTTGCTGAATCAGGCAGAGTAAGAAAGCAAAACAGAACCCTCTCATTCTCAGGAAAAGAGCAGAGAGAGCAGGCACCTCAGCTCAGCAACAGAGCTTGGCTCAGGTGGAAGGACCAGCTAGGGACCTCGGAGCCAAAATGGACTCCACATTCTATGCATTCCAGCTTATGAGTGGGGCGGTCTGCCCCCGACGCAGAAGCAGCTCCAGGCGGTGAGTGACAAGTCCCGGAGAACCATGCTGCTCTGCAGAGCCTGCAGAGATCATTCTCCTCTTCAGAGGAGGACACACACTTAAACTCAGGGTCCCATAGCTCTGGTTCCTAAGCTGTGGGGCCTTTGCACAAAGAGCAGCCCAGCCCATTCTACCCAAGGGCAGATCTCTGGTTAAGGAGATAGGTATTTGCCTTGAGTTACTTGATTTATCATTATTACAAAATTTTACTCTTAAAAAAAAAAAAAAAAGACGAAGGACACAGTTCAAAGAATGTTGTTGCTTGGTACAAATCGGAGGAAAAGCAAAGCAGGGAAACCCAGCGTTTACGTTAGCACATAAAGCTGCAACCTGAAAGCCCCGCACTTTATGTATTTAGCACTGGAACTCTACTCTCATCGTGATGTTTCTCATCCAACTGTGGACTAAATTCTAACCAGTATTAAAAAATGCCTTTGCCTTCCCTGTTACAAATCAGGGGAACTTGGCCCCTTGCACCTCCGTCTGAATTTGCTTCCTCACACTGCCATCTAGTGGCCAAAAGGAGAATAACATAAAGGCTTGGGTGTCCCTTGGGTGGGTGTGTGTGTGTGTGTGTGTGTGTGTGTGTGTGTGTGTGTGTGTGTGCATGTGCACCACACTCCCCATCCACCCCTCCCCCCGCCCCCGCTTAATTAAAAATTGTTTTTAAAATTGAGCTGGTGGAGAGCAAAAACAAAAACAAAAATAAACATTAAAATGAAATTTCATGAATGAAATGCTCTTTGAGTTGTGTGTTTTGGAAAGACGTTCGGAAAGATGTTTGTACTTGCCACCGAAACAGAATCTGGGGGGCTGATGTCAGCAGGTCAAATTTCCCTACTTCATTCAAATGGCATTATGTTTTTCTAAATTTAGTTAATTTATAGTTACTACATTGATTCTATTATCCTATTCTCTCGTACGTTTCTGCTAAATTTATTTTCCCAAATATATATATAATTTTTATCCCTTCATTGAACCCAGCTTATTGGTACCAATCTTTCTAGATTACGTTATCTATATTTATCTATGTCATCTACATGCTTTTATCTCACAAATATTGCCAGGTCCACCTGGCAGTTTCAATTGCCAGGTTTAACTGAAGAGCTAGCTCCTCTGCTTGCCTGCCCCGCGTCAGTCAGCCACCCTGGGGAGGACAGAGGAGGCTGGGTTTGGAGTCTTGGGCCTTTTCCTGCCTATAGGTGTCTAACCCCTGAAGCATTCTTGTGCTAATAAGTTATTTAGATTTATACAAAATTAGCGTAGGGATTAACTTTAGAGAGTTTGACATTCAATGTTATAGAAAGTTAGATAAAATATCCGTAAGGAGTATTTTAGATCACAGAATACTTTCTGATGGTATTCATCTATGAAAAAAAATGAAGATAGTATTTTTGTTCTCTTAGTAGTGCAAAAAACACAGTTACATCCTTAGCTCAAAAATTATCTTGATCTTAAAAAATAAGACTTCCATTTCCTTTGGTAAGTTTCTAGTACTTATTTCTACCCATTGTTATTAATACAGTGAATCAGACTCAAGAAAAATGCTTAGTATATTTCACGAAAGGAATTGCTATTTTTAAATACCAAGATTCACTTTGCCGTGTAACAAAATCGAGTGCATATTTACAGCCCTTTCCCCTGGTCCGTTCCCCTGGAGTGTATAATTCAGCGAAGTTTTCCCGACAGCGGTTGTTCCTAAAGCTCAGCCCTGACCTTGTAAGTTCCTTTATCGGCTTTTCCTGCTGTTTGCAGTAGCAGCTCCCTGTATCTTCATTCAACTTTTAAAAGTCTCGAAGACTGTACTGTCCCCAAACAGCTCATCCCTTCAGAAGTGAAGGTAGCTTTTGAATAGGTGACTTGTGTTGAGTTAAGAAGAGAGCTGGAGAGCCAGTCCGGTGGCTCATGCGCTGTAAGGGGCAGACGCCCTCCCACCAGTTGTCTGGTGTCTCCCAAGTGCATTCCTCAACCGTCACATGCAGGGTAAATGTAAGAAAAATTTAAAAAACAAAAAAGAGCGGGGAGCCCCTCACACAGCGGAGAGAAAGGAGCCACGGACGCGGCCTCTGGGTCCTTGTCCTGAGCCAGGCCTGCATCCCTCTGCCTGAGCCCGTGGCTTTCTCACATTGAAGTATGTTCAAGATTTGAATGCTGGTTTGTTTTTTTTTAATCAGAACATTTCTATCTCCTGAGTATATGAAATCACAGACTTGTTAGCAAAGCCAGCAGAATCCCGGCAGTAAAGAATTACTCTTTCATAATTATCCCCAAGGAGTTTTCAAGCAAATACTGGAACATTCTGTAGCCTTCTCTTTCCCGCAAGCCTCAACTATGGGGTGGCTTTCCGTGGACACTGTGCTGTGACGTCATGCACACACCCTCCGCAGATGGCTGCCCGGTAGTGTGGGGATGTGTGAGGTCTGTGAGTTCAGGACTTTGACTGGAAGGCATAATTAGGTGTGTTGCTCAGTGCTAACTAATTGCTAAGCCTCTCAGAACCTGTATGTTGTTTTATGTCTTCGGAGAGCGAGAGCAATGACAACCTAAAACGAGGCAGAAAATACAAAGTCTCACTGGGGAGCTTGCTCTAGAATGTTCTTTCTGTTGCATTTCACAGCCCATTCTTCATCTAATCACGTGGTTAAACCAAGTTCCTCCCCTGCTGCTCTGCCCTTGATGGGGGAGAGGACAGGGGCCAGAACCGCTCTCATGACTGACTTCCCCAGGCTGAAAAGTCACTGCCTGTTCTGACTTTCCCTCCTGCGAAGTACACCGGGGTCTTTGTTCTCTCTTGCAATCATCTCTTGCTCCTCGTCTCCCCTCATTTTCTACTCTTCTGCCTGAAGGGAGCAAGACAACTGACACACTCATTTCTTCTAGAGCTGACAGAGCCTTCCTCCCACAGTGCCATGCGTCTTAGCATACCCTAGAATTCTACTGAGTTTAAATGCAGCAGCGCCTCACAGGTGAGCTGCCTCCCTATGACTTGTTGGCCACCAAGGCCACCGAGGGCCCTAAAACAACACAGTCAGTTGCCACAGTTGTTGGGTTCCCCCCAGTGCAAAGTGCTGTGGCACCAGAAGACCCAGGTAAATCAAGCTGGAACTGAGCCAGAAGCTTCCTCCCCGCTGGCTGGCCCTTCAGGACAGAAGGCACAAGGCAGGCTACTGGTGGAGTTCTCAGCAGCCTCACCCACCTGCCTGGGGTCTTAGGCCCTAGGGAGGAAGCGGCTGCTGCCGTTTCTGGATGGACCTGAGGTGCCTAGCTAGTGGCCTGCACACTGATGCTCAGGCCCACAGCTCAGTGCTCCTTTTGTCTTTGGCCAGGGACGCTTCTTCTGCAGTGAACGGGGACTCGTGACTGGTTAAAGTACTGAGAATACCAACTCTGAGAAGATCCAGGACTACATATGATGCTGATAGTTTTTAAAGTAGCAGCAAAAATAAATGAGACGAGCCATCGTTGATCATCTACTCTGTTTTCACGTCTGAGTGTGCTCCTGTACTTAAGCATATTGGGCCTCGCCCTTTTAACGGGGCCGTTTGAATTTCTTCCCACGTGCGCTTCATTCGTAACAGATATCCCTGAAGCTCTGGCCTGTTCTCTGCACTTGGGAACACACGTCTTGAATGTAGCCACCATAGTTCTGGCAAAGCTCAGCTCTCCTGCTCCCCTCCCTCCTCTCTCCTCCCCCCCTCCTTTCTCCTCCCTGCTCTGTCGACTTAACCGAGAAGCCCCAGTTTGTAGCACTCTGCCCTGAGTAGAAGAGAGCTCTCTGGCAGGGGAAAACTTAGGAAGCAACAGCGGAGAGGCGGACAGTGCTTAGCTCCGTCCCCAGTTAGCGCTGCCTCGGTGAGTACATGGCTAAGAGCAGGGCGGTCCTGTGGGTCAGCTGACCCTGCGGCTTTAGGTGGCAGACAGTAAGGTACAAATCAGAACCGCTGATAGTTCCAGACAATAATCATGATATAACTTCGCTAACTAGAAAATAACTTAAACATTTTTACTAAGTGGAAAATAATTTAAAACATGGCTATACTTTGTCGAAACGATTGATCGGAATATTTTTGAGAGCGGGTTTAGAAAGAAATTAAAACTCTTTGCTTCGCCAAGAGTCACTTTATGAGAGGAAATCACTAAGACTAACCATGGCTTTGCAGCGATGCCAGCGTGTTCTTAATCCGCGCTTCAGATCCAGGTCAAGCAGCATAGTGACAGGGTCACAGAGCAGGGTTCTGAGACATTGGAGAGGTGACGACGCCTGGGCTCGGCGTTGGCTGGTTCTCTTCATTTGACGTCTTGTTCAGAGGAAGAGCTGCCTTGAGAGCCTGTGCCTGTATGTCTGTGAGTTCTGATTTCCAGCCTATGTTCTGTGAGAAGCGGGGAGATGAGACCTCACTTTCGGCTCCAGTCTGCTCCCTCTGAAGCACCTCGCACCAACCCATGTCTCTTCCTGGGATAAGCTCCCAGACTCTGCAGGGCCTGATTAGGTAATGTTCTAGAGTCTTGCCGACGTTGGGCAGAGGCAGAGGAGACCCTCTAAAACGGCATCTTCTCTTCTCCCTAGAGTCTGTGTGTGTTCACGCCACCCGGAATGAAGGAAGGGCAGCCCAGGCTCATCCCTGCAGGGCCCATCACGCAGGGCACCACCATCTCTGCTTATGTGGCCAAGTCTAGGAAGACGCTGCTCGTAGAGGACATCCTTGGGGTAAGACCGTGGACCGCCCCCCCCCCCAAATTTTTCTGAGGATACTCAGAATAAGAAAGATGATACGTTATTTTGATCTTGTCATTGAGTTGTTGCTTAATTAATCACGAAAGCATTAAAAGAAGATACAGATCAGTAGTTGAATCTGCTCATAGTTTAATGTTTCTACTCAAAAAATTACTCCTCTTGTGCTTCCTGTGAGGTCGAACCCTTGTTTCAGCACACGCCGCCATAGTTAAACAGAAAAGGAAGTTTATGTCCACCCGAAGTAGGCAGCGTCTGCTTGGTAATTCGCATCAGCACTGATGCAGAGGCAATGCCCTCTTCTGAACGGCACCCTGCAGCGACCAGTTCTCAGGGGTCTAAGGGCGCCGGAAGACAGAAGTCAGCAGGCATGAGTAGGTGCGGCCGTCCCCGGTGGCCTCAGCCTTGCGGACCCCCCACCTGGGAGGCTGGCAGCATGAGCCTGATGACAGAGGCCTCCAGGAGCGGCGAGTTCCGAACCGCCGCCGACGGTTCATCTACTGGCCTCCCGTTTGCCAGGAGGGCAGCCACATGAACAGGCCTGAGCCCAAGCCCTCAGTGTCAGAGGTGGCCGCCAGGAGAGACGACAGACAGACGCTCAGGGCAGTCTGCTGCTGTGTGCTCAGGCGGAGGGCCACCGCAGGGGCTGCGGGCTCCACTAGCGACAGGCGCCAGCAAGGGCCCAGGCCGGAGGAGCTCCTTCGGTGAAGCTGCTGAGCTGGAGGCCTGAAACCTGGCTTCTCGTTTTTTTTTTTTTTTTTTTCTTTTTTTCTTCTGCCAATCATTTATCTGGCATCAATCAGCTGTCGCTTTGTGGGAGAAGAAGGAAAGGGGCCAAGGTGAGGAAAGAGGAAGCAGCAAAAGCAGACGCTCTGTGGGTTCTCACTTGAAAGCGTTCTTCCGGGCTGTGGCTCTGGGAGGCGAAAAGCCACAGGAGCCTTTGCACCTGGCTCTTGGTTCAGGGGGAGTCGATGTGTCCCCTCGGCCTCCTCCAGACGGCAGAAACAGAGCCCACGGAGCTGCTGTCCTGACATTATCCTCTCCCCTTCTATGTACTGGCCTGCAGACATCTTAGCTAAGATAGAAAAATTGCGAAATCCGAACCCATTTTTGTTGTAATGATAAAAAATTGGTAACGGGTGACTTGAATGCACAGTACGGGGCCCTTGAAGTTTACCTCAGACAGAACAGTTAGCAGAGCCTTAAGAAGTAGGAGAGAAGGCGCGCCGTGTACATGTCACGTGGCGTTGACTGTGCTGCACGCACCCGCCAAGCCTGGGGGTGGAAGGCTGTGGGACGAGCTGACGTCAGACTCGCTCCTGAGTTCTCTCACTGCCGCGCAAAGCTGACCTCTGCGATGTCCACTCAGACAGTGTGTCCATGCCGAGCTAAGGCGCACGGGAGTTCGAGTCTTTCCCCTGCTTGATTTTCAGGACGAGCGATTTCCAAGAGGCACTGGCCTGGAATCAGGAACCCGGATCCAGTCCGTTCTCTGCTTGCCCATCGTCACTGCCATTGGAGACTTGATTGGCATTCTCGAGCTGTACAGGCACTGGGGCAAGGAGGCCTTCCATCTCAGCCACCAGGAGGTGAGACCCGGACGGTGCATCACGCCGTCACCCAGCTCCCGGGGGCACCGCGTTCAGCGAACACACACACGAGTAGCGAAGCCTCTGTTCGCCTGCCCGTGTTGGGCTGCGAGCAGTAGTGTTCTTGCAGACCCGTCTCCTGGAGCAGTTGTTTATAGAGGAGACTGGGTAAACTAGAAATACCCTCCGCTCTTTTTTTCTGCGTACAAACGCCTTAACAAAAGATGCGCTTTAGTGTGTATGCAGCCAGGCAACAGGGTGGCATCCCGTTGTCTTCCTGAGTTCTGTGGCAGCTCCATGGTCTGGCCTCTCTCTTACTGGCTGAGGTGGAGTTGACTCATCAGTACCAAACCCACACACCACCACCACCACCACCACCATGCACCTCACCTCACGCCCCCGCCCTGAGTGCCTCCCCTGCAAGGGACCTGTCTGCTTCCTTCTGTGCCCCTGTGGCGCCTGCCATTACCTTTTCGATTACGCAGGGTACCCCCTCCCTGTCTGGCCTGGCTCTTGCTTCCTCCTCTGTCCCCAGCATCCAGAATGGGCAGCTCATGCCTATCACAGACGTGCAAAGTGCAGAACAGAAGTAGAATGTGGGCGGGAGGGGACGGCTCCGCGGGCACAGTGCGAAAGACCTGAGTGGGATCTCCGCAGCCCTTTAAAAAGCCAAGCGTGCATGTCTGTAGTCAGTCCTGGGGAGTAGAGACAGGTGGGTCCCTGGGGCTCTGTCCAGCTAGCTCAGCCTTATTACTGCACTCCAGGCCAGAGAGACCTTGCCTCAAAGGAGGCAGACATTTCTGAGCTTGCTCTCCGGCCTTCCCACACGTGCATACCTTTGCACACACACGTCTCAGATGGCAATAAAGGCAGAAACATAATTTGGAGATAAGCCCGAGTCCTTGGATGCAAGGAGTATACACACAGCGTTTTTCCCTCCCGGAACCCCCACCAGCTTAAAGATGCAAATAGAGGTTTTTTTTTTTTTTTGAGTTTTTTCCAATTGAGTTTTCGTTAAACTGAAAAACAATCATTTAATACTAAAACAAGGTAATATAGACTGGCGGGATGGGCGGGAAGGTGGCTTTCGGCAAGCCCAAGGGCCTGAGATAAGTTTGTTTGACATATGCGAATGCGTGTTTTGTAGGTTGCAACAGCCAATCTTGCTTGGGCTTCCGTAGCAATACACCAGGTGCAGGTGAGTCTGGGATTTCTTGGAAGGGCATCCCGAGGCAGCAGGGGAGGGGTTGAGGCTAGCAAGCGATCCCAAGCTTTGGTTTTGGGTGTTGTGATATTTAATATCTGAACAGTTTCATCTGTGGACTCCCTTATGTTCATTTGTAAACCATCTTAAATCTCTCGTTGCAAGAAAAGTGTAATTTCCGGGTGACCGCAGAGGGTAGCAGGGTCTCGTGGACCTCGGGAGTGCGCTGGGCATGTGCCAGAGGACAGGTTTGGAGGTAGACTCAGTCGGGGCGGACAGTGCGTCTGCACGCTGGTCTCAGCGTCCTGGCTTCAGTTCCTCGGTGTCTGTCGCAGATCACGGAGCTGTGCAGTGGTCTCGCGAACTAACACGCGCGAGGCTCTCTGAACAGTGTTGAGCATGCTGCGCTTTTCAAGAAGTAAGACTGACAGGGACCTAGTCCACAGCACTCTGGGTTTTCTTCCTCAATCGCAAGCGCTCCCGAGTGACTCATGACCGTTGTCTCTGTGGCAGGTATGCAGAGGTCTCGCCAAGCAGACCGAACTGAATGACTTCCTGCTTGACGTATCAAAGTAAGTGTTTGCTCCGGGCTCCTCCTGGCCTCGGTGACGGTGGTGTCACGTGCAGGCCCCCGTGGCTGACACATCTCCATCTGCTGCGTTGGCGTACAAGTGTGCTGAGAACTCCTTAGGCGCGTTGCGGATTATAGAACCGCATCTCTATCCACGATCAGCTCTGCGCTAAAGACAGCAGGTGTCGATGTGATGATCTTAATTTGACCCTTATTTTGTAAACAGACCCTCTTGGGGTGCGCTGCCACCAATATCTATGTTTCCTAACAATGTCACTTTACACGGTGTCATTAACAAGGCCATCGCATCTGTGCACAGTGTCGCCTGTGTGATTCTGAGAAAGCATTCTGTTTCCCTGAAGCTTGACCTAGATCACGGGGTTGGTAGCGGAAGCGTTTCCCGATACGTATTAAATTCCAGATCTGTGTTGGCTCCGCATGCTACAAGGGGTCCTCTGTCTACACAGCGCACCTCATTGGTAACCCAAACCTTAAAGGGCAGGACGCGGTCGCCTGAATAATGCCAGTTTAAAGTGGGGGTGGGGGTGGGGGTGGGGGTCGGGGTGGGGGAAGGGCCTTCTCCTCCTCCCTGGCCTCCAGCAGCACTGTGGCTCCCTGCCTAATGGTCAGGCTGGACCTGCTGCTGGCCCACCCTGCAGCTGTTCTTTGGAATCAGAAATCAGAGACATGTGACTGAGGCGGCTCTAGTGATTTCTCAGTCACCTCTACTTCCCGTTAAACCTTGTCAGATGTGACGGTGACCGCGGTGACGTTACTTTAGAGCACACAGAAAGGGAAGTTGGGCTCCTCTCTGGCGAATACATTTGCTTACTTTGGAAGTGTCCCAAAAGCCGGCTAAATGCCTGCTGTGACCCTCGGCGGCCGCCTGCCCTCTGCGCCAGTAGAAAGCCCCCTCCCTCCAGTGCCGTCCTCCCCTGTATATTCTCGAGCTCACAGTGCAGTGAAGGCTCAGCCTTACTGACCGCAAGCTAAAGAGACTGCTTCCTGTGTCACCGAACACCACCGTGTTAGTTTTATGCTTCACAGAGCCAGAGGAGCTTTTGATGGGCTCTTTGATGCCCAGTCATTGACTCCTCTTTGGAAGTTACGTCTTAGCAGGTGTCTCTCACAACACACTTCTGCCGCATGCCTTTTACACTGATTAAATAAAGTAATTACAGGTCACTGGGTCCCGACCTTTACGCTCATTGCGACATTCCTTCCGTTCCTTCTCTGGGTCATTCTCTTGATTTCTCAGTGTAGTCTAACTCCTAACTTATCCGTTTTTTGCTTTTGTTTTTTCTGTGATCATACGCATACTCGAACTGTATCGGTGGATTTAATACGTTTAACATTTTTTTTTTCTTCAGAGCGTTCATGAGAATATTAAGTTTGGTTGACCCGAATCCAGTCTGCCTTAGTTCCCATTGCAGCCTTCTCCCTCCTTAGTTGAGGAACAACGTAGTCACCAGACAACGCCACGGGAATTAGTCTGTGCTAAGGCAATGATAGCACTTCACTGGCTTTTTAGTAATACTTAATGGCTTCTGTAAGAACAAAAATTGGCCGGGCAGGGGCACACGCCTTTAATCCCAGCACTCGGGAGGCAGAGGCAGGCGGATCTCTGTGAGTTCGAGGCCAGCCTGGTCTACAGAGTGAGTTCCAGGACAGCCAGAGTTACAGCAGAGAAACCCTGTCTCAAAAAACAACAACAACCCGCAAAATAAAGACAAAGCTGGAATGGCATGCGCAACCACAGAATGTGCTCGTGACCCGCACCGTGAGGCTACTCCCGGATTCATGTGTATCCGTCTGTTTGTTTTTCAGGACCTACTTTGATAACATAGTTGCCATAGACTCTCTACTTGAACACATCATGGTAGGTGTTTTGGTTTTGACTGTGGTTTTCTTTAAACCCTTACGTCTTTGTGTGACGTTTTGCCCGCATTAGGTGAGCACACGCTGCTGGTTGTTAGGAACTAAGGTCTCCAAGGCCTCCCTTGCCTTCCTTCACCTCTGTTGGAATCCGGGGGAAGGCTTTGGGACAGCCTTGTTTTACTTGCCTGTGCTTGGGACAAGCTTGGTTTCACTTCCTGGTCCCCAAGGCACCTCCTGAAGGGGTCACGTGAGGGAGCCCCATCTGACGCTGATCCTACAGCTCAGTCTTGATTGGATTGTCTCAGCATCCCTCTCCCGGGAGCAGGTGCTTTGAGAAAGTCTCTGCGGTAACTCCAACGTCTACCTTGACTGTGTCTTAAGATTCTTGTCTCGGCTCTCCCACCCTGCGGGCTCTCAGGCTCAGCGTCTTCTGGGCATCCCAGACAGTGTCTTCTTCTAACCTTTCCGGATGCGCGCCCCCCTCCGAGCCCCCCCCCATGCATCCCCTCCTCTGTGAGTCGAAGGCACTCCCCACTGCTCCTGTCCGGGCTGACTCTGTTTCTGTGTTTGGCTCTTTCCCATAGTCTGCTTCCTTATCTACTTATTCTGCGTCTGGCTTTGTCCTCCGTATCACCCTCTCACCCAGCTCCCGAGTCACATCTTTCCGTTCACTTGCTTGTCTGAGTCCCGCATGTGTTCGCTGATGTTTTTCTGGAAGTGCAAGTACGTTCTGAAGTACTGAAAGTACGTTCTTGGCATGTCAGCTGCCCCATTGTCTCCAGTCTGCTCACTGGGCGTCGGGAGCTACCCAGTGGCCTGTTTTCTTTCTTTTGCTTCCTTGTGCTTTTTTCTAACAGTTGGTATGTGAGTAGCCCTCCAGGCCTTAGTCTCCCATTGCTGTTTGTCTTATGCGAGTCTTTCTGGTGTGATATCTTCGCTTGCCGGTGCATTCTCCCCTACTCTTTCGGGGAGGCTGACTGCAGCGACAGGAACACCACCACACCCTGACAGAGCACTTGGGGACAACACCCAGCAAGAGACTCACGGGCTTCATCTATGTCCCTGACCTGCCTGAGAGACAGGGGCATCAGGATGCCGTTGGCAGAACTGTGGTTGACGGCATTTTAGAGTGAAGGATATTAACAGTTACAAAGTGGAAAGAGAGTGGACTGGAAAAAAGCAAAGAGGGAGTTAATATGAACAAGGGGGAAAGCGTAGGACCAAGCCGTCTGTGGTTTCCTAACCTGCCTGCCGGTGCTCTGGGACCCCGCTCTCCACAGGCCCTCCGTCCACTCTCTCGAGTAGAAAAGCTGGGGGAAGAGGGCGAGAAGGAGCGAGAAGCTCTGGTGCTCTTGTTGTAGGCACAGCCAGTATCTGTTTCATTATTGATTGTTTAGTCAGGGTCTCAGTGTGCATCCCCGGCTGGCTCAGAAATCAGATATCCATCAGCTTCTGCCTCCAGAATGCTGGGGTGAAAGGCACGGGCCTCCGTGCCTGGCCTATTTCATATTCTTTATAGTTACTGCTCTTAGACATCAACCAGGCTGAGTGGGTGCTGACCACGGTGCTGAGACAGCCCGAGGCACCGGGAGCCTCCCGAGAAGAAGCTCCCGGCTGGAGCTCAGAGAGCTTTTGAGGATCCTCGGGGGCGGGAGGCAGGCAGGTCACTGCTCAGCAGCCCACAGCAAAGTGCTGTAGAGTCTCAACATCGGCAGAGTGCGGGTGCCCACACGCTGTCTGTGTCGGCAGCTGCGGGAATCAGCACTTAAGCATGAGGTCTACGGTGCCTCGCAACCGATAGTGCTCTCCTCGCAATCCCGCTTTCTTTCCCCATGTAGAGTAGTGGGAATCAAAACGTAGCTCACGGGAAGCTACAGCCGTCTCCCGGTCCCCCTCGGCTTACTCTGCCTTTCTCATCTGTCCCAGATATATGCAAAAAACCTAGTGAACGCCGACCGCTGCGCGCTCTTCCAGGTGGACCACAAGAACAAGGAGCTGTACTCGGACCTGTTTGACATTGGGGAGGAGAAAGAGGGGAAGCCCATCTTCAAGAAGACCAAGGAGATCAGGTACAGCTGGAGCGGCCGCCCCGGCTGCGGCGCCGACGCGCAGGCGCCCTGCCGCCCTCTTCTCTGAGCCTCTTCACAGGTGTGCTGACAACACTTGTCATACTGTGATATCATTCCCACCAGGACCCGCCTCCTGAAGGTAGTGCTTCTGGGAATGACATGGCAGTGCCAGCGAAAACCAAACCGCGCCTAGGAAGCGTTAGCGTCACTCCTGGAAACGCCGTCTTCCGGAGGCGGTCCTTTTGGAAATCATGTTGGAAAAACTTACTAGTGCTCCCAGGTAGGTAAAGGCCGCTCCGGCCGCAGCCGGCAGGCGCCCGCACCTAGGAGCGGGGTGAACTTAACCGACTCAGTCCCCGCTGCTTCCCAGCCTGTGAGGACGGATGGCCCAGAGATTGGTGACTTGAACACCTGGGCCCGGCTGCCGAACCAGCTACCCTTCGGCTGTGTTTCAAAAGGAAAGCCTTCTCTCTTCCTTAAGTGGCAGCTACTGTCACTTAAACGGACAGACGGCCTTTACTCTTTGGTGGAGCCCTGGCAGCTCAGCATCTTGTCACAACCCTGACGCCTGCAAGGAGCACTAACAGGTGGAGGAGTCAAGACTGACATGCACAAATCAAGTCCCTTGTGTCCACTCCAGCCTTCCAGACCTCACCGCGTGGGGGCCTCGCTAACTAACTTCCGTCCTGTTAGGGAACTAAGGGAGGCCAGCCTCAGGCTATGTCTGGCCTTGGCACCCGGGCCCTGCCTGTGGTGACGGGTCCTGTGTTGCAGTCACATAATGCTGCTGTGTGGGCGCTGTCGGAGAATGAGGAGGGTCTTACATTTTGTCCATGTCTTTGTTTGGTGATAGCTCTGGTTATGGTCACCTGGCTAAACTGGTCTCTCTCGCTTAAAGTCTGAGTATTGCTCACACCGCTGGTGCTGGTCTAGCCATGGAAACAGTGGCTCGTGTTGCCAAGCCCAGGAGGCGGCGTGGAGGGAGCCAGGCCATGGTCTGGGGAGGACTGGTTTGACGCCGGCCCCCAGCACCATGGGCTTCTGCCACCGAGAGCTGAAGGGAAGAGCCTATTCATGTGGCTCTCCGACCAGTGTGTGTCATGAACAGACTCTAGCATGGCTCCTGGCGTCTGATCTGTGCTCTTCGGAGCGTGAGAAAACCAGGAAAGTGCTGACTTTGCACTTCGCACAGTGTTGGTCCTTTGGGGATATTTTAATCCTATCTTGGGTCAGTTCACTTTTGAGTTTTTTGGGAAACCTTAGCGTGATTTAAAGATGCTATTTTTAAAAATTAACTAAAATTTGAAATAAACACGTGTACGATTATAAGATAGCAAATGTGGAAAGTGTTTATCAGTGTGATACTTTATTACAAGTATGTAACTAAATAAATCAGTTCCTGTTTGGATTCTGATTGATTTTAAAATGAGCAAATTAGAGAAGTGAAGACTTTTTTTTTTTTTTTTACTGTTTCTGCACAGTACGTGGGTTACAAACAACATATACTCCATGGCCTGTACTCAGGAGGGCCTCCACAGAGCTGGGGCTGTGTGTGTGTGTGCAAGTTACTGAACCAACACTCTGCGAGGAATCCACTATCGCTAAAGTGCAGACCCTATCGCTAAAGAGGGGCTTTGCTGTAAAGGAGATTATTGCAGGTCAAAGCTGGGGATGAGCAGGGAGCTTTCAGTTCAGTTTGCAATCATGTACGTTCTCAAGTTATTATGACTGACACCTTAAAACAAGGTTCTGAGCAGTCACTGTAGGGCATTCTCCTGCTTCACCTTTACTATTCTATAAGATCACTTAAGATACATAAATGTAAAATTAGTGTGTGGTCTCACGATAAGGGTTTAATTCAACATTTGATGTTAGTGAAATGCTCCGCTGTTACTCTCTAACACCGCAATCTAATCATCACGCCCCTCCTTTTTGTTTCCCCAGATTTTCAATTGAGAAGGGGATCGCCGGGCAAGTAGCAAGAACAGGGGAAGTCCTGAACATTCCAGACGCCTACGCAGACCCTCGTTTTAACAGGTGAGAGGATCTGGCCCTTGCCGCTTCCCCCCCCCGGAGGTTCCCCACGGCTGAAGCCGCCTTGAAGAAGTCTTAGTTCACTGCGTCCCAGCCTGTGACCAGTGGTCAGTGTGCTCAGACACTTACAGAGTGCTGGGCTGAGGCTGTTGACCAATCAGCACACCCTGCTGGGGCCTCAAGAGTGTCATCAGACGCGGGCAGCCCCGCTGACAGGTGACAGAGCTGCCGGCTTCTCCTGGTGGTGGTGTGAGGGTCTCATCACACCGAGCGCTCTGTCCCAGCGTGCTCTACAGCTGCCGCGCGGGGATAGGAACTGGTCTGAGACTGTCCCGGCTGGTTTTTAAGTAAGGCTCTGTCATTTATCCATATAGACAGAACTGGGTCAGTCACCTGACTTCTCTGTGCCTCGGTTTCATCCTCTCTTAAATGGGTATGAGAATGCATACTCGTAACTGTAATTTCGTAGGACAGCTCTGGAAGCTCTGCTGCACACGCAGCAGGAGTTGTGCACGCCGCGCAACTGGGATATCGTTACAGTGCAATGTTGGTATGGGATGCCACGAAGAAATTTTTTAACTCATTTTGGACTTTCAAGAACTTGAAAGCAAAGCATATACTTTATCCAGTCCTTTGAAATTAGACGTCAACGGCTCAGGCTGTTAGAGTAATGTTTCAGATACGAGACAGTGGTGTTTAGGTGATGCACGCTCTTGACTTACATTAGGTGTGCTGTAGCCATCCGGAAGCATTTCCTGTAATTAATGATGGCTGTCAGGTTTGCACGACCCAGACTCGTACGGAAGTGTACCTGTATTCTAGTGATGTTTCACCAACAACCTGGGAGTACTAATGACCTTCCATATTCTCCCAAACAAGCTTGCTTGTTCTTATATTGCTTAAATATTGAAATTATTTGTCACCATTTAAAAATCTTTATGTAAAATTTGTGAGTCAGACTGTCTGGAAAACCAAAAAGCATCTACCAGATTGAGGGGGACACTGGCAAAGCACCTAGCGTCGCTGTCTTAATATCTAGGGTGCTTCACGGCCACTCAACGCACAGAGAGCACGTAGGGCTCAGCTTCGATAGGCTCCCTCCAGTGTGCACCAGGGTGAGTGGCTGAGCTCCGAGGATTGGCATCAGGGTGGAAGGGCAAGGACTGTGGACTGACTGAGGCTCCCACGCTTTGCTGGTGGCACTGGACGGTCAGACAGCTCCTGGGGAAAACAGTGGTCCAGTTTTGACCGTGAGTGACCCACCGAGGCTGCCCTACTCCCACAAATACGCTCCAAGGGAAACGAGATCGACTGTCCACACAAAGACTCGGATGCAGATCTTCCCAACAGCCTTACCTGTAATAGCCAGTCACTAGCCATTAACAAATGGCGTTGTCCGCTAAGCAGAGAGTGGGTAAATGAAACGTGCCTTTGGTGGCGACTCCCGCCCCGCAATGAGGAGGGCTGGACGGTTCATACATGGCGTGGGTAAAGAAGGGAAGCCAGGCACAAGCACTCCGATGCACACCCCTGCACTGGTTCTGTGGCTGAGCTGGTTCTGGGGAGCTCTGTCTTGTTTTCAAGACGCGTCTCCCCAGATCAGGAGTCAGCAAAACCCCCTGCTGTGAAGGACAGGCTAGTGGAGAGCTTCACCTCCTGAGCCCAGTGCCCTGAGCGTGTAGACTGCCCACAGATGAATGTGGCTGCGTGCTGCCCGGGTGATAGATGTGGTCGCTGGCTCCCGCTCTAAATCTTAATGTGAATGCTTCCTTTAAAGCGACTTAGCAAGTTACCAGTCTCATAAATATGACCCGGTTCAAAGGAAGACATTGTCAACCAAACTTCCCGCATACCCTCACACTTCCCGCATACCCATACACCTTCCCTGTATGCTCCCTTGATGACCCGATGCTGAGAGCCCGGCCAACAGGCTAGGAGCCTCCAGTAGAGACTGCCCTAGAGAACCACTGTCAACAAGATCAAACAAGCCAGGATATTTGTGAGAACTTTTCTTTAAATAAAACACCATGGTTTCCACGCTGTCTTGGATCCTCAGCGCCACTCCAGCTGTTGGTAACGCGCGCACACAAGCCACAAGGCTGTGTGGAGATTGACAGATGGCGAGATGTCTTCTCCCCTCCCCCTCTGGCTTTCCGCTCTGGTGACAGCGCTGTTCCTTCCGCTCTCACAGGGAGGTGGACTTGTACACAGGCTACACCACACGGAACATTCTGTGCATGCCCATAGTGAGCCGTGGCAGCGTGATCGGCGTGGTGCAGATGGTGAACAAGATCAGCGGCAGCGCCTTCTCCAAGACGGACGAGAACAACTTCAAGATGTTTGCTGTCTTCTGCGCCCTGGCCTTGCACTGTGCTAACGTAAGCATGCCTCCGACGACTCCGCGTAAAACCCGTGAGCTCAGGCTACTTGCTTTCTTTTCTCTCTCTCTCTCGCTCTCTTTTTTTCTTCATTTCTGTCTCCTCTGTGAACCGTGAGCAGGGATTCCTGCTCATGCCTGCTTTAGAAAGTACCTTAACACGCTTGTGAGGGAAACTGTCTCCTGAGACTTTGAATACCTTTCGAGGTCTGAGTTCACTGGAAAAGAGACGTTCAGGCACTAGTGAAACGTGAGGCAGCGGGCTCGCATCTGTCTCCCGTCCGCTGGAAAGGGGGAGATGTTGTCTGGTGTTTGTCGTGTGCAGGACGTTAGGGAGTCTTTGCAAGGTGCGAAAAGCAGCTCATGCCTCCCCACTGGCCAGGAAGTTCCGCTTGCGAGGAAAATCAGGGTTCAGTTTAATGATTGCGTGGGGCCATCATGAATGACACCCACTCGTCCTCTCGGCCACGTTGTTCTGTTTCTGAGGAGTAAAATGAGGCCCAGTTATGCTCTGAAATTTATCATCTATCTTCTGTGTTGCTATGTTTTAAATGAATTGAACACGCAGTGATTCATAAACTGACAATCTGGAATGGCATTTGCCATTCCCTGCAACTAGGGACATTTTTAGGACTCTTGTTGAACAAAGATACACCAGCGTACCACCTTAGTAACCTGGGGAAATTGTTTTGGGGAATAGGATGGCGTCCTGGGAGCCTCTCCCCTCACCCAGCCACGCCGGCCTCCCAGAGTGCGGGTCCCGTGAGCCTCCACAACCTGGTTGTGTCCACACCCTCTGCTCCCCGGGCAAGGCCACCTAGGTTCAGACTGTGGTGGGGACTTTGCCAAGTAGAGAGATGTAGCTTCAGACTTCTCTTGTACTTTCAGAGTTGAAGAAAACTTCAAAAGTAACATGATTTTTCGTAAGTTTTTAGTAAAAAACAAAACCAATCAAAACGAACGTCGCAGAGAGCGTGCAGCCACTCTGGTTTATTTGGTTCCGCCAGCCCCCTTGATGTCAGGGTGCCTGTTAAACATGGACCTGGAAAAGGGAGGCACTGAGACCAGATGGACTCTGTCTTCTGGGCCGAAAGATTCTCCACACCTTGGAGACATGGGAAAAGCTCGTGTGTGCTGGGGACACACCTTGTGACTGGCTGGCACCGTTCTGGACACCCGCCATACAGGAACGGGCTCACGGCAGTCACGCACGTGACTCCACCGTACTAGGAAAAGCCGGCTAGGCACGTGGCATCTGAACACTGTGTCTGAGGCTGCAGAGCGAGCATATGACAGAGCCAGGGCTGGAGGTCGGCTGCCCCTGTGCCCTCCTAGTCCCGCGCCTTGCGTCTGACATGGCTCTCTGCCAAACTTCCTATAGGGAAACAACCATCAGGCCGGAAAGACGACTCAAGTAGCCACGGAGCCCACAGCCTACGGTTCCATCGCCGGATCCCACCCGGGAGTGGGAAGACCTGACTCCTGCAAGCCCTCCAGGTGTCCTCAGGCCTCCACATCATGGCCCCACCAAAACGAATAAATAAACCAATGTAAAAAAGAAGTGCCATTAAGTATCACATAAAATACAGAGTGAGTGGTCTGTAGCAGGATTTGTTGGAGCTCTCAAGAGGCAGGATGAGTATGGAGCGTTTGGTGACTTGAGAGACGGGTTTGACAGAATCATTTCCCAGGCCAGGCCAAGTCCAAAGGACTCGGAACCCTGGAAGGCGATGGCATGACCCTCGGTCTAGCTGAAGGCCTGAGAACTTGAGGGTAGTTGTAAGTTCTGGAGTTCAAAGCCTGGAACCTGGAGCTCTGGTGTCCAAAGAAGGAAGGACCTCTCCAAGAGAGAGGGCATGATGGGGAAGGAGGGGAAGGAGGCATGGAGCCAGATGCTGGGGCGGAGATTCGTTTGGATGAGTGTGTCCCGTTTACCCAGCTGCACAGCAGCCACAGCAGACACACCCTCAAGGGAATGCTTTTCAGCTCTGGCTGTCCCAGAAGTTAGGGTAACACTTCACTAACCACCACAGGCCTGTGGGAATCTTAAGTGGGCATGGCTGAAGTCTGGAATAAGCCTTCATAAGCAGCATAGAAAACAGGAGAGAGAGAAAAACGACTTTGGAAGAGACAGAAAGTTTGACAGTCAGGACGGACTGAGAATGATGCAATCGAAGAGCAGAAGGCGGCTGGCGATGTGGGGGTGTCGGCTGGCAGTGGGGGGCTGTCGGCTGGCAGTGTGGGGGTGTCGGCTAGAGGTGTGGGGGTGTCAGCTGGCGGTGCGGGGGTGTCGGCTAGAGGTGTGGGGGTGTCGGCTGGCAGGGTGGGGGTGTCGGCTAGAGGTGTGGGGGTGTCAGCTGGCGGTGGGGGTGTCAGCTGGTGGTGCGGGGGGTGTCGGCTAGAGGTGGGGGGCTGTCGGCTGGCAGTGTGGGGGTGTCGGCTAGAGGTGTGGGGGTGTCAGCTGGTGATGTGGGGGTGTCGGCTGGCGATGTGGGGGTGTCGGCTGGCAGTGTGGGGGTGTTGGCTAGAGGTGGGGGGTGTCGGCTAGAGGTGTGGGGGTGTCAGCTGGCGGTGGGGAGTGTCGGCTGGCAGTGGGGGGGTGTCAGCTAGAGGTGTGGGGGGTGTTGGCTGGTGGTGGGGGGGTGTTGGCTGGCAGTGTGGGGGTGTCGGCTAGAGGTGTGGGGGTGTCAGCTAAAGGTGTGGGGGTGTCAGCTGGCGGTGTGGGGGTGTCAGCTGGCTAGTGTGGGAGGTGGTGGCTGGCCAGTGTGGAGGGTGTCGGCTAGAGGTGTGGGGGTGTCGGCTGGCAGTGTCGGGGTGTCGGCTACAGGTGTGGGGATGTCAGCTGGCCAGTGTGGGGGGTGTCGGCTGACCAGTGTGGGAGGTGGTGGCTGGTCAGTGTAGGGGGTGTCGGCTGGCCAGTGTGGGGAGTAGTGGCTGACCAGTGTGGGGGGTGTCGGCTGGCCGGTGTGGGGGATGGCGGCTGGCCAGTGTGGGGGGTGGCGGCTGACCAGTGTGGGGAGTGGTAGCTGACAAGTGTGGGAGGTGTCGGCTGGCTGGTGTGGGGGATGGCGGCTGGCCAGTGTGGGGGGTGTCGGCTGGCCAGCGTGGGGGGTGGCAGCTGACTGGTGTGGGGGTGTCGGCTGGCCAGTGTGGGGAGTGGCGGCTGACCAGTGTTGGGGATGGCGGCTGGCCAGTGTGTGGGGTCGCAGCTGACCGGTATGGGGGTGGCGGCTGACCGGCGGGAGGGGGTGGCAGCTGGCCTGTGTTGGGGGTGGTAGCTGGCCGGTGTGGGGGGTGGCGGCTGGGGGCTGGCTGGTGTGGGGGGGGTGGCGGGTGGCCAGAGTGGGGGGTGGCAGCTGGCCTGTGTGGGGGGTGTCGACTGGCTGATGTTGGGGGTGGCAGCTGGCCGGAGTGGGGGGTATTAAAGAATACTGTATACCCAGACATCGGAAACTGACCTTACATGATAACAAAACTGTCTTCTAACATTCAAACTTTGTTAGTGGCATGCTGTCACACACAGATGACTCTGAGCCAGGCATATCCACAAAATCTGTGTCTCGAATCCCTAGACATTCACAGACTGCCTCTTTTGGGTCCCATGAAAAATAAAATATAGTCCTTCTCCAAATCTGACAGGCTAAAGAGAATGAGTATGAGTTGAATCTGATGTTTCAACTCTAGGCTTAAGAAGTTTATGGTAAGTATTATCAGATATTAATTCCGTACATAGGAATTGAGCACACACACATGTTAGACATGATGCCAGGGACAGTCACCAGCCCCTGAAGCTCAGGAAATGAATATGTGTGCTCCCCCCAACCCCCGTTAAGATTCACTAGATTCCAAAGCCTGGATGATGGTCTGTTTCCAGTGTTTATACATAGGGTAAGAGTCACTAGCTCCTGAAGCCTGGACACAGATGCATGTTAAAGTCATTCAGCAGTGAACGCAAAGTAGTTCTCCATTCCTTAGTTGTTCTGCAAGGGGTCTCTGAAACACACTCTTCGTAGTGAATGTCGCTTTTCCTTTAACAGTCATCCCCTGTGCATTGATAGCCATTCTCTGACCAGTTTCTGGATTCTCAGTGCCTGCTGAGTGTCACTCAAAATGAGGCAGATGTGCACCTTTATGCCCCTCTCCATTGCTCTATGGGTTTTTTGACCATATTCAAGTTACCCTGTGCCTCTGAGCCTCAGTTTCCTAAACAGGTGAGTGGTGATGACAGCTTCCCTCAAGATTGGGGTTAATACTGTAGATAGTGATGTCTGGGTTCTTAGTCACCAGCAGATAGTAATGTCTGGGTTCTTAGTCCCCAGCAGATAGAAATGTCTGGGATCTTAGTCCCTAGAAGATAATAATGTCTGGGTTCTTAGTCCCCAGAAGATAGTAATACCTGGGTTCTTAGTCACCAGCAGATAGTAATACCTGGGTTCTTAGTCCCCAGCAGATAGTAATGTCTGGGTTCTTAGTCACCAGCAGATAGTAATGTCTGGGTTCTTAGTCACCAGCAGATAGTAATGTCTGGGTTCTTAGTCACCAGCAGGCTCAGTCTGCTCTGTTGCTTTCTACTTTAGCCAGCTCAGATACTGTATTTTATGAATTACCATCACAGCCAGTTTTATGAAATCCCAATTCGTTGTTTAATGGACATCTGGACCGTCTGCATAGGCTAAATTGCCTTTCATTAAGATGGAGGCTTGGGTCCAGGATTTCCTGGCAAATATCAAGAGAAAGATTGCAGAGGGACTATCGGTACCCATTCTAAGTGAAGTCTGCACACTTCCAGGAGAGAAGTCACCAGTTCCCACTTTATTTATGTGCTGACTTGGTTTCAAACCAAGTGAAGGATTTGGAGAAAGTCCTCACGTGTGGCCTACTCAGTCTGAGCAGAAGGTGAACTCTTTCTAAAAGTGTTTCGTACAGACTGTGCTATGGCCTGCATTCAAGAGATTTCAGATCCTCCAGGCCCAAGGTGAAAATGTAGCTCTCTTGAGAAGAGGGAAGAAGTATCCCATTTGTCTGACTCTGTGCTGTGGCCATGTGCAGGAACTAGGATTTTTCTGTGGTTTGAGGGACCGCATCTTCCAGTTTCTCAGTTTCTAGGGCACCCCTCCTGGGGTTGTCTCCTTCCTGCTTGTGTTTTGTATTCATTTCCCCATTCATTTGCTTACTCCAGTTTTTCTTAGATAATTGCCTGTGGGAATTCTACATCCAGGACCTGCTTAGTTATTCTTGCATGTACCCCAGGCTCTTGCTGTTTGGAATTCCTGTACTTGTGAGTAGCACAAGCTTCAGAACTACGGTTTCCTGTGATGCTGGCTTGGTCTCCTTGCTGCTTGAGGACAGCTCCATGTCTCCATTCCACACAGTGGCAGCCCCTTTCCCACGTCACCCCCAGAACCCCACAGTCACCTCTGCTGCTGTGGAGTTCCTTTGGCCTGCTGCACACAGTTTCTCATTCTGTACAATGTGCATTTATGACCTTAGGATTTGTGTAGTCTGCACATCCATTTGATGTTACTAATAAAATTATTTAATGTTATTGGAAAACAACATACTGGGAAATTTTAAGAAATATTTTATTATCATCTGAAATGCAAATTAAATCAATGGGAGAGAGAGTGAGAGAATGAGCGAGAGCTAGCTTAATTTAGTGAATGTGGTTTAAATCTCAGACCTCCCCAGAGTTAACCTAACTATAACTTCACATGACCCACGCCTAGCAGGGAGTTCTCAGTGGTGTGCTTCCTGATTTCTGTTGTGCATTTCCTAGTACTGACAATTGCAGGCACCCAAAGGAAGCACTTGAGAGGAAGGGAGAGGCACAGGCAGCACCTGCATGATAGTACAAGACACTTTTGTCATCAGAAACTGTCAGACTCTTCTTGATCATCACTAGAGGAAGACACGGCAGTCAGGTGAAGTGGCGTGCCAGGTTGATAGTCCTCTGAGACAAAGACAAAATGTTGACCGCTCCTAGGACTAAGACCCAAGCTGTCACCAGCCAGTTTACTCAGTTCACGGACGGGGACCTGGGTAAAAGAATTAAGAAACCTAGCTACATGCCTGGAATTAGTTAATGGCGAAGAGCTCCAACACAGAGGGGTGGTTCCAAAGTCCACATTCTTGAGAACTGCTCTACCCTGAAGTGACTCAGGGTCTACTATGAACATTAAAGACTAGGTGCCTTCTGATTACCCCGCCCTTGAGCACAAAGGACTGTCCTGAGGGTTTGGTATACAGATGGGCACCTCTGAACAACCACTAACCAAGTGTTTGTATCTGCTGTGAAGCCAGGTCCCATCTGTACCTGGTTCTGTATAAGAGATGTGCTTTCACTGTATGGCAGAGGGAGGCCACACCTGTGTCCCAGGCTGTCTTCATGGTGGGATTCTGAGGACCCGTGCCCTTCCCGTGCCCTAGTGTCCAACACTGGACGTCTGCACAGACGTCAGCGTGAAGCCCACAGCAGCTGCTGCTTCTACAAGTCTCTTCCGCTTTGCGGAGTCCAAGATTAACCTCCAGTTACCACGCGTATTAGCTGGTGAGGAGCGTAAAAGGCACGCCGACTTTCTGCCTTCCTCGGTTTGCGCTGAGAGCCAAGATTGTATTATTTTCTGATGTTCACATTGAGCATTATTTACCAAATGAAAAGTGTGTAAAATTTCCCAAACGAGTTTATTTTTGCATAAAATCAAGCTAATTTATGCTGCGATTCATTTTAGAGTAAGTGCAACAGTAAAATACATGCTCTGATATATTTGCACTGTAACTTAATAAATTAAAGAAAAAAGAATCGGGTGGTGTCATACCCACGTGACCGGTGTTGCTTGCAAGAGCTGCGTTGTGACCTGTATACCCAGTGCGGCCACCTTCACTTCATAGACTCGCACGGGGCTACAGGGCGTGCTGGGCTGTAGCACCGAGAACCCAGAGACACCCCTGCCAGAGCCTGCGGTGTCATCCCTAGGGCAGGAAGCCGGGGTGGGGGAGCGGCGCTGAGGAAGGTGTCTGCTTGAGTTTTCGGACGAATCCTGTTGACAGACCCTCACGCTCTGCTCTGCAGCCTGGAGGACCTCTCAGAAAGCTCACCCGTCACACCGTCCTGCCTCGTCCAGGGTGGCGAGTGCCCTTCTGCGTCTGGGAAGAGCCTGTGTGCGGCACCCAGTGTTTGTGAACATTGTTGGCAAAGCCCCCCTCTTCGGCCTCGGCAGCGAAGGCAGCTTTCACGTGTGCCCCCATTCCTGCTGCCCGCAGGCTAGCGGTCTGCAGACCGTACCTGGAGCATTTGTTGAATTTTTCCATTGTTTACACATTTCCTTCACAAAAATGCAGGTTTCAAATTTGCTGCCCTCTCCCGACAGATGAGTCAAAATTTTGACATTTAGAAGGTAGCATTTAAAGGAACAAGCAACATTCTAGAAGTTTCCGGCGGCACTACCGCTGAATGAAAAATACAGATAATTGTTCCGAAGGCAGTCACACAGAGGCAGAACACTTCGGATGGACACTCGACGGCCCGCCTTGTCCCCCGCCGTCCCTGTCTTCTCTCGCTCTGTGTTTTTGGTTTTGACGGTCACGTGGCACGGCAGGTCCTTTCCTGGCCCTGTTCATTTAGTGTTCTGTGAGCCTCGGGAGCCTGGATGGACACCTTGTTCTCTAGATGTGGGGACTCTTCTTTGCTTTCGTTGAAGATATTTTCTGTGCCTTTGGCTCGGAGTCCTTCCTGTCATGTACGCGCATCGTTTGTAGGTTTGATCTCTCCATGGTGTTCCAAGCACCTTCCACGTTCCATTATGTGTTCTTTGTTCACAGTTTACCATTTTCCTTGACTGGGTACTCTGGTCATGTGTCATGTTCCCCCTCCACACCCCCCCCACTCCCACCCCTGTGTTCAGGACTCACAGTCCGCGAGGCACACAAGCCGTGTCATTAGCGAGGCTCCACCCTGCTTCCGACTTGGCTTCTCGAATGTTTCATTTCCGGCTCCATTTCACTTTTATTTTTCTGCAGTATTTCTCGCTCTCTATTGAATTTTAATCTTGCACCCTGAATTGACTTGCTCACTTCACGCAGCTGTTTGATTGGGTTCTCCTAGGATTCGCTCAGGATTTGTTTAGACATTTATGTCCTACTGAACTCCTGAACATATTTATAATTGTTCTTTAGGATTCTTTATAATTTCTAAGTGGCTTCCATTAGGGACTATCAGTGTGGGGTTGGCAGTATGGGGCAGACATATTGCCTTGGGTTTTCCTCTTACACTCTGTGTTGTGATTTGTGCATCTGGAGTTGGTCGGTTACGCCCTTGGCCCACCTGCACTGAATGGACATTTGGGTCTAAGGTTGGCGTCATCGTGTCTTAGCTGGCTTAGGATCTACTAGCTCACAGCTCAGTCATGGAACAGTAGGTGCTGATTCGTGGTTGGAATAGCTTGGGTGATCCTGGCCAGGCTAGTTGTCTTATGTGCGGAAAGGTCACAGGCTACTTGATGGGCAAGACCTGGGGTCACCAGTCTCTGACCTTAGACAGGTACCTTGAACGTTCAAGTTCCCTCGGGTCACAAAAGGAGCCTTAGGGTGGGTAAGGACTCGAGTCTGAGCCTGGGGAGAGGGTCCTGGGGCCGTAGGTGCTGTGCTGATGGTTCTCACAGGTCCCGGTGGGAGCTGGGGATGGAGGGAGCCTGCTTGGGGTTAGGTGTCTGTGACCTCACACAGATTCTACTCTCTGTGGTGGCCTGGGGATGGGAGAGCACTGCTTCACATAAATGCACAGTACACAATGGCAGAGGTGCATTCTGGACCATGTCAGAAATGGTTGAGAAGACTATGCTAACTACAAGCCAAAAGTAATGTTTTTTTAAAAAAACGAAACTCCTCAGCATCTCAAACGACTGTTACACGACAGCACAGCGAACAATCACAGCGCTAATGTGACAGCTACGCACCGAAGAGCGATGCTTCAGACGTCGTCTTCCTTCCTGTAATTAAACCGCCACGCCCCTAGAAGAGCAGGTGTGCCGTCGGGCACGGAGCGAAGCATGCGCTTGGCGTGTTCAGAACGGGGCTGCGGGGAAGGCGTGTGTGCTGCTTCGCAGGAGGACTCATCGGCAAACACTCAGACTCAGTGCATTTGAGACGCGATGGGTTTGTTGTTGTTCTGTGCTACAGCAGCCCGTGGTTTGTCGTGGTCACACTCAGCCACTTGACCCCATCGGGGTCTCAACCGGCAGTTTCCAAAGCTGTGGTCTAGTGGGGGCTGCTAAGAATGTGCCAGATTTTTGTTTTAAAGGATGATAGAAAGGACATCTTAACTCTTGAAGCATCTGGTCTTCTCATCACTGCACAGAGGATGGATGACATCCTGCACACAGAGAGCACGCTAGCCTATCCCGTGACAGCGAAGTGTGAACTATCCGAGACGCCATTAATTACACGCATTAACTTTTGTAAAGGGCCTGTTTCTCCCCTGCCACTTCTCTCCAGGTTGCTCTCACATAGATAGCAGCTCGCACACGCAAACGGTATTCGCACGGGCTCCGCTCGCTCCTTCTTCCACGCTGTTTGTAAGACTACATTTGCGTGCATACGAGTACACATGGTCTCACTAACTCAACAGGATGGTAAAACGTGCCTGTGTGTCTTCGGTATTTCCCTTCCCCACCTCCTCCCTCAGGATGAGACGTTTGCACCTGCTGGGCAAGTACTCACCACTGGCCATGAGCCGAGTCTCCTCCTGTCCATCCGTGTGGCCTCCTGTTTATGCGTGTACTCCACACACACAGTATTGGACGTCATACAAACCCGTCACACATTTGGGGTCATGGCTCTGACGTGGACCACGCCCCAGCTTCACTGAGGATCACTTCAGAACAGGACAGAAGAGTACAAACTAAATCAGGGAAGGAAATGAAACCCTCCCAAGGAAGCCAGTTCAGTGATCTGGGTGACACGCGATCCTCAAAGTGTGCGTTCCAACAGAGATGGAAGTACCACGCACCTTCTTTTCTTTAAAGTTATTAAGCCATTCATTCCTTGATAATAAACCCATGTTTGATTTTCAGCACCTTTATCACTAAGGTGAAAATACAGCATAGGACATCGTAGAAGAGACAGACAGTGCTCCTCTCGCTGAGGCGGCACGTGGCGAGGAGACAGTTGTTAAGGAAGATGTAACTCAGCCGAGCGCTGTCCCTTCAAGGCTTCCTGTGCGGCAGCTCCAGTGTGAGCTGGATTGCGAGCAGCAGTTGAGCTCCCGAGCTTCCGCCATGGCTCCCACCTGGAGCCTGAGCACCAGTGCCCAGGCACCATCCATACTGCCCTAACCCGTCCCCCACTAACGCTCCTCTTGTCTCGCAGATGTACCACAGAATCCGCCACTCCGAGTGCATCTACAGGGTCACCATGGAGAAGCTGTCCTACCACAGCATCTGCACCTCGGAGGAGTGGCAAGGCCTCATGCGCTTCCGCCTGCCCCCGCGCGTCTGCAGAGACATCGAGCTGTGAGTGTCTCCTGGCCCTTCCACCGACCGAAAGCGCAACCGATCACGTGGCGTCAGAGCCACAGTTAACCTCGGGGCATCACGCGTGGTTTCCAGTGTTGCCGTTTCCTCCTCCTGGTTGCCTCAAATAACAAAATCTGAAACGGAAACCCGGTGTGGCAGCCCAAGCCTGCAACACGGATGCTTGGGAGGCGTAGGCAGTAGGGTTAAAGGTCAGCCAGCGGGGTATAGTGAGTCCTTGTCTCAAAAGCAACGACAAAAACCGAACTGAAATTGAAATTAGTAACGTAAATGCTAACACCTCTGACACTCTATCGAATATTCCAAACGGCAATTGCCGTCACAAACAGATCTCAGTTTCCCCGTTGAGCGTGGCTAAGTAGGCGTAAGTCTGGAGAGGCGGGGCCTGTGTCGACTGTGTGCCTGTTGTGGAGGCAGCCACCCTGGCATCTGGCTCTGTAATTGGAAATGCAATCCTTTGCCACGCCAGCTCTCCTGGTTGGGGCTTACGGAAGTACATTACTAAGCGAGAGCACAGCCATCAGTATGATGACTTCGGGGACCGTACGCAGGAACTCACGTTTCCGTTAGATGTAAGGCTGCTCCTGGTGAGATCCCCTGGACTGTGTGCTGTGTGTGCATTAGTGCTAATTACCCCGATGAGACCTACGGCAGCCTTTTAACAGATGACTGTGTGGATTCCTGCAGGCCCCCTTCCACTCAGTCGGTGTCCCCGAGGAGACAGGAGTGGGGGCAGAGCCCCTGTGTCCTCTGAGCGCTGAGGCAGGCAAGAGGCTGTAGTGATTTCCCTGCCTGCTGTGCTCACCCCCGTGGCTCCAGATGACGCCCCGCTCTCCTCTATTTTCAGATTCCATTTCGACATCGGTCCTTTCGAGAACATGTGGCCCGGGATCTTCGTCTACATGATCCATCAGTCTTGTGGGACAGCCTGGTATGAGCCACCTATGTGATCCCTTTTGAATATGGGGGTGACCGCCTTTGCCAACTCCCACCTAACCAGATTCTTTGTATAGTTAAGAGTAAAATACGACATTTTAATAAACATTCAAATAAAAATTGACTGAGCTTGTTGGACAAATATGCAGCTTTACCAAGTGCTCCAGAGACGGTTGACTCCTGGCTACTCCGGTAGCAGCTGCCTGTCTAGATTTTGTCCTGGAAATGGGTAACCTAAGTGTAACCTACACGCTAGCATTTCTTATTACTCTGCCACACGCTCCAAATGATATTTGTTGTCGTTTAGGCTGGTGGTGGAAGAGGCAGGAGCCACACTTAAAGTCATGCAAACGCCTTTGGCCGCCACATTGAGTCCCATAATGCACCTGTTAGATTAGGCGCAAAGGGGCAGTCTCTCAGGAAACGTGACAGCAATTACAGGCTGTTACCTGCTCCATCGCCCTGTCCTACATGGCGCCTCTGAGACTTTACGTGTGGTAGTTTACATCTTACACAAGTTGAAAATTCGAGGACCGTATTTGCTCATTTTCTGTATGTTTGTGTTTTGCACTAACCTTTGTCCTCCTGGCTAGATGGCTGCAGAGTCTCTTAGTTCTCTGGAATGGCACTGTCTGTCTTCCTGAGCTTTGTGTTTTCTCTGCTTTTGTCAGTAGCGAATGCAGGACCAGCAGATCTGGTTGTTTCATAGATGACAGCTGACGGCTTGTCTGGAAGTCATGAGACCAGACCCCTCCCTTCAGGGACACTGGGAGTTTTTAATGGAAGAAACACAAGCTGTGTATATTCTAACTTTTCTGAGCTCTTAGTCTTTTACTCTGCCTTGAATATATTTTGAGATGGGTAGGGTCTCAATTAAGAAAAACCACGATACCCAGTGACAGAATGTACAGTAGTTCTGGTGACTTCCTCCTCTGTGTGCTGTGTCAATACATTGGGATGCCGCCATGCTGCCTTGGATTCGCTCTGAAAGCACAAGCAGGTGCAGAGAAGATTACTGTAATTCATGCTTGGAATTTGTGGATCTGAGTTTGTCTCTTAGAAGCTCTTAGCTGAGAATGCCCTTGGTTAGGAGGGTGCCATATGTAGCCAGGGGTATCTGAGGGGGCCACAGGTGTGTGAGGGGGCCACAGGTGTGTCAGGGAGATCACAGGTGTGTGAGGGGGTCCACAGGTGTGTGAGGGGGCCACAGGTGTGTCAGGGAGACCACAGGTGTGTGAGGGGGCCACAGGTGTGTGAGGGGGCCACAGGTGTGTCAGATCACAGGTGTGTGAGGGGCCACAGGTGTGTCAGATCACAGGTGTGTGAGGGGGCCACAGGTGTGTGAGGGGGCCACAGGTGTGTGAGGGGATCCACAGGTGTGTGAGGGAGACCACAGGTGTGTGAGGGAGCCACAGGTGTATGAGGGGGCCACAGGTGTGTGAGGGGGCCACAGGTGTGTGAGGGGGCCACAGGTGTGTGAGGGGGCCACAGGTGTGTGTGAGGAAGACCACAGGTGTGTGAGGGGATCCACAGGTGTGTGAGGGGATCCACAGGTGTGTGTGAGGAAGACCACAGGTGTGTGAGGGAGCCACAGGTGTATGAGGGGGCCACAGGTGTGTGAGGGGCCACAGGTGTGTGAGGGGGCCACAGGTGTGTGAGGAAGTCCACAGGTGTGTGAGGGGGCCCACAGGTGTGTGTGAGGAAGACCACAGGTGTGTGAGGGGGCCACAGGTGTGTGAGGGAGGAGACAGTGCACACCTCAGCTAGAGGTTCTCCTGGAGTGCATATTGGTGCTGTGCTGGGCTCCTAACAGTCTCTTTTCCACACAGCTTTGAACTTGAAAAACTGTGTCGTTTTATCATGTCTGTGAAGAAGAACTACCGGCGGGTTCCTTACCACAACTGGAAGCATGCGGTCACAGTGGCACACTGCATGTATGCCATCCTTCAGAACAACTATGGGCTCTTCACAGACCTTGAGGTGGGTGTGCCCATCCTCCCATCACAGAGCCTTGGTGATGTAATGCCCACGTGAAAAGTGCATCTGTGCCATGGAGCACCAGCACCCAGACACACACCACAGTATCAGACATGTTGATCTGATATTTCAGCTATACCCAAATATCCTCCAGGGAAGCACTGGAGAGCACTGTGTGCACGCGCGTGTGTGTGCCTGTGTGCCTGTGTGTCTATGTGCGCGAGCACATGTATGTCTGTGCCTGTATGTGTGTGTGTGTGTGTCTGTGTATGTGTATATGTGTATGCCTGTGTGCGCACATGTGTGTCTGTGTATGGGTGTGCACGCGCGTGTATGTGCGTGTGTCTGTATGTGTGCGTGCGTGTCTGTGTGTATGTGTGTGCACGCGTGCATGTCTGTGTCTGTGTCTGTGTGTGCATGTGTGTCTCTCTGTGTGTATGTTGGTCTGTGTGTGTGCATGTATTCCCCCCCCTTCTTGCTTATTAAAGCTGACAGGTCCTGCATGTATTTAACAGAGTGAATTTTTCTTTCTTTTTTTTTCTTTCTTTTTCTGTGTATCTCTGGTTGTCCTGGAACTCATTGTGTAGACTAGGCCAGCCTCAAACTTAGAGGTCTGCCTGCCTACGCCTCCTGGGTGCTGGAAGGCTTGTGTCACAACTGTCTGGCTAGCGTGAGTTTTTCTTGTCACCCATATGTCCTGGATAACACAGACTCATCTGTGTGACTTGAGAACTCCAAGCACATAGTATAGTTAAGATATGAGTATCATTTGATCTCGAGAACAAGGGAACAGGCTTTGGGATCCACAGCTAGCTTCCCAGGCTCTGTGCAGCCAGAGCTGATGCCACACTGTAAGGTTTCACAAGCTCAAGAGCCACACGGTTCGGAGCCTTCTCATCCATTCAGCCACCTTAGCACGCTCCCCGCCAAGTGCTGAGTGGTGGGATCAGTGCCTGGCACCAGTGCTGCTGAGCCCACTGGACAACCAGACCCTGAGCACGTCCCTGTGAGCTTTTGGCCCGGTGCTGCCACTACCAACACAGAGCCAGGCTCCTCTCTCCCTGTAAAGCAATGTCACACTTCTGACTACCAGGACAGCACCATCACCTCGATGCAATGCTTTCTTCAAGGCCACATTCAAAATAGATCCTCCCTGTGCTCTTGCCACCCTAGCAGACCCAGTTCATAGTTGGAACAGGAATCATGTGTCTAAGTTAGGGTATCTATCGCTGTGATGAAACACCATGACTAAAAGCAAGCTGGGGAGGAAAGGGCTTATTTGGTTTACACTTCCACATTGCTGTTCACCATCAAAGGAAGTCAAGACAGGAACTCAAACAGGGCAGGAACCTGGAGGCAGGAGCTGATGCAGAGGGCATGGAGGGGTGCTGCTCACTGGCTTGCTCCTCATGGCTTGCTCAGCCTGCTTTCTTGTAGAACCCAGGACTCCAGCCCAGGGATAGCCCCACCCTCAACAGGCTGGGCCCTCCCCCATCAATCACTAAATAAGAAAATGCCTTTCAGTCGGATCTTAAGGAGGCATTTTCTCCGTTGAGGTTCCCCTCCTTTAAAATAACTCTAGCTCGTATCAAGTTGACATAAGGCTAGCCAGCACATCATGGCAAGTGGATTACAAAAGCAGATGAAAGCACAGGAAAACGAGGGGCTGGAGAGGTGGCTCCGTAGGTGAGAGCTCTTCCTGTGCAAGCCCAAGGACCCGAGTTCACATCTCAGCACCCACACAAGCTGGGCTTGGCCACACACAGTTTGACCCTAGCACTGTGGGAGACAGAGACAGGAGGGTCGGCGGCCTGGCCATCCGCCTAGCTCCAGGTTCAGCGAGAGACCCTGCCTCAAAGGGGTAACTCAGAAAGTAACAGTCCACAGAGACGCAAGAGTGCGTGCCATCCCCGCCCTCCCGCGCACATACACTGCAGTTGCGCCCACAGGCACACAAAGGAGTAAACTACTCTTCGCTTCGGCTTGTTTGTTTTCTAAAATCATCTTGAGTTGTAGCACTAGACGGTGCTTTAAAACCGCCAGTCAGATGCAGGTGCTGCTCTTCCGGAGTCCTTGTCCTCTGGATTACGCGGTCTGCGTGGGGACCCTGTGCCCTGCCCTAGTCTCCAGCGCTCTTCTGACCTTGCTCTCCTAACGTGGCTCACCTCCTTCCTACTCCTCACAAGTCTCCCGGGCCAGGCCCAGACTGCTCTCTTTGGCACAGGGCTGCCACCCTCTGTCCCACAGCGTTTCTCTTGTTCAGTGCATCGGCCTGTCTTCACAATGTTTGCATGCTGTGTGCACTGGCTGAATAGCAAAGGCGTTGTCAGAATCAGGAGAGCCTGTCGGCTGCGTGCCCAGCCAGGCTTGTCTCTAACACTGGGGTGCATTTGATACCCCCTGCCCTTTGCCCAGAGTTAGTAAAACTCATCTGCTTGTCAAGTTCGCACGCAGACAATCAGAACAGTGTCCCAACAAAGTCTGCCGGTGATCAGAAGATTCCTAAGAGTTGGCACCTATCAGTGGCGGAAGTGAATGTGGTGCAAGCGGAAGCTGTCAGTCTCCAGGTACCTCCTTACCGTGTTCTAAACATGGCTGCGCCCCGTTCTCTCTCCCAGCGCAAAGGGCTGCTCATCGCGTGTCTGTGCCACGACCTGGACCACAGGGGCTTCAGCAACAGCTACCTGCAGAAGTTCGACCACCCCTTGGCAGCTCTGTACTCCACCTCCACCATGGAGCAGCACCACTTCTCCCAGACGGTGTCCATCCTGCAGGTGAGCCAGTGCCCAGCTGCCGAGCACACGCCTTGGCCCCCGGCCCCCTAACCCTAACCCTAACCCTAACCCTAACTTCTCCCAGATGGTGTCCATCCTGCAGGTGAGCCACTGCCCAGCTGCCAAGCACACGCCTTGGCCCCCGGCCCCCTAACCCTAACCCTAACCCTGACCCTGACCCTGACCCTGAGCGGCCTTCAGGCTGATGAGTCCGAGATCAGCTTCTCTATGCGGTCTCACGAGAGGGCCTTACAGAGTGGTCACATGGGCACAGTATGTGGGTGCTGGCAGTTGTTTTGGAGACTTCCGAGGCCCCACTGACCACTAGGGAGGTGTCCCGTGCCTGGCAGTGCGGTTTTGTTTAATAACCCACGGCTTCTGGGGAGTGGCAGTGTCCACCCAAGCAGAGTCTTTTTAAAAGTTATGTATTGAGGTTAGCTCACTAGTTCCTAGGCTAGCCTGCCTGCTGCCCCTGCCGCCCCTCCTCCCCTACCTCAGCACCCCCAGCTCCTTACTCCCTCTTCGGCCCCCTCCACCTAGACTGTTTATTGTACGGTGAGACCGTAGGTTTCCACATGACTTCTGCACATGCCCCTCCTCTGTGGTTAGCCCTCGACCACCCCCATCCTTCCGCACCCCTCCAAGTGTGAGCCTAAGCACCCCCAGCGCCCCACCTCTCCCCTTCCATTCAACCTGCTAGTCTGCCTTCCGGCTTCCGTGGACACATCCCCGGACCAATGGCCCCTTTCTACTTTCCTGGATTGCACTGGATACCAAGTTTTTTGTGGGTGGCTTCTGTCTGTGGTAGGGTCACCGTGCCTGCTACCCACCTGTAAACCCAGACCGCACCCCCTGCTGCGGCCAGCATCTCCTGTTTTCCTTGCTCGGTATGGGCGTTCCTCCTCTGGGTACTATCAGTTCACGACAGCCCCACGTAGCCCGGAGGCACCGCCATGCACCCCATGTAGATACCCCTGCGCACCTCAGTGTTCACGCCTCTTGGGTCTCTTTTTTGTCTCCCGTGATACTCTTTTTCATCGGCGATTGCTGCACCTTCGGCGACCGTGTCTAGCGCGTCTGCTCCTCACGAGCTACGCAGCTATTTACGGTGTGACCTGAAGTGGTTGAGGATAAAGATGCCTTTCTCAGCGTGAGCTTCAGTGCAGCATGAAAATCACCGCAGTTCACCGGCCTAAGAGAAAAGGCTGCTGGTAACGTCGGTGTGTTACGTTTTCTAGCTCCACCGCCATAAAAAAGGCACGCAAGGGAGCTGTAGTAAAGTCACGTGGGTCTCGCGGTAGCTAGTGGTATCCCGTGGTTAGTATGGTCCACGCAGGCAGTAGCTCTACCATTACGACTACACAGTCCCCTCGTCTCCCCGACCTCGTGGTTACAGCGATGTTTGGCGTCATTGCCCGTGCTACTTCAAATAACGGGAGGTGCCTCGGTGTGGCCGCTACCGGCGGCTTTCCTCTGGTCTCCCTGCAGCTGGAAGGACACAACATCTTCTCCACCCTGAGCTCCAGCGAGTACGAGCAGGTGCTGGAGATCATCCGCAAAGCCATCATCGCCACCGACCTGGCCCTGTACTTTGGGAACAGGAAGCAGCTGGAGGAGATGTACCAGACGGGGTCGCTGAACCTCCACAACCAGTCACATCGGTAAGGACAGCCCGACACCGGAATTAGGAACTGTGACGTGGTGTGAGTGTGTGGCGGTCAGGGGAAGAGTCGCGCCTCCGCTCCGGTGCGTCTGGGGGGCGGCCCTGCCCTCCCTGCCAAGGGTGCGTGCCCAGTGGATTCAGGTTTCTGTCCAGGGAGTTGCGAGCCACCCACGGGCCTCCCCCCTGGACGGTCCTGGGGCGGCTGCCGTTGCGTCCCGGCTACGTGATTTGTATCTGCCCAGTCTCCCCTCAGCGAGGCCGTCTTTATCCCAAGGTCTATAAACAGCCACTTACCGGTTCCGTCCTAGTCTCTGCCGGGATCCATCCGGGCCTGCTCTTAAAGTTTCTCTCTAGAGGATGGGTCTCTGCTTCCAGGTTCTTAGGAGGAAGTCCACCAAGTAGAACGGAAGCTCTTCGGAGCAAATGGCATCCGTGCGATGACGGTGCCTCAGCTCAGCAGCAGCCGCTGTGCCGTCAGCTTCCCTGCACACCAGGGTGCGTCCACATTCCGCATGCCTCGGAACTCACGCAGCATGTGGGACAAGAGAGGAGGCCATCTTACTCTTACACACAGCAAGGCCCTCCTAGGACCACACAGGTCATAAGTCAAAGCCATAGGCTCAGCCCCCGAGCCGGTGCTGCAGGTTAGCTGTGATGAATCTGTGTTGGTTAGCAGTTTTAAAGGTAATGCTTGCTTGTCTAGAACTTCAGAGTGAAAAGATATGCACGGGACAGAGTGGCATTCTTGCTTTTGCACTCAGTTGCTGCCCCGGGCACTTTCTGTTTCTCCAGAGGTGTGCACAGTGTGCCTGCAAATGTATACATGGCCATGTGCCTTTTCCTCAAAGTGTTCTTATATCGGAGGCATCCTCTTAAGAAAATCTATAACAAAAAATAACACCGATAGTTGTAAAGATTTGGAAGCCTTCTCCAGATCGATGGTGACGGTTTCTAGAATTTTCCATTATAAACAATGCTACAATAAACTTTGCTCATGTGATCTTTCCTATGGCTCCTTTAACGCGTATCACAGACCTGGAGAGATGGCTCAGTGGTTAAGAACACTGGCTGCTCTTGCAGGGGACCTGAGATTTGTGCTTAACACCCACATGACAGCTCACAACCAGGGGATTCGATGTCTTCTTCTCTCTACATATTAAATATAAATGGCATAGATTTTTAGAAACATACATGCATTAAGTTTTCTTTAACACACACATTAGGAACTCATACGTATTTTAACACGAGGTTGAGAACTGCTCCACCATCCTTCCCTGCTCAGAAGCCCCTCACATTTGCCGGACTGCTGTGTGCACTGCTGTGTTATCTGCTCACAGCGCTGGCCTGCTCTGCTGAACTTTTAACAAATCATCTTCTGGCCCATCTTTTTCCAGGAATATTAAACTTCTGCGTTCTTTGTCACAAGTATTTTCTTTAGGTGATTCACAATTTTTATTCATATTTTCTGTGTGTGTGTGTTTGTGTGTGTGTGTGTGTGTGTGTGTGTGTGTGTGAGAGAGAGAGAGAGAGAGAGAGAGAGAGAGAATCTGAGGATAAAGCCTAATCTGAGGTTTGCCTAACACATGCTAGGCAAACCCTATATTAGTGAGGGATACTTTAGCCCCAGATTCTCTGTTGAGAACAAAGAAACTTCACTCCATGAAGCCATACCTGTTACTTGTTCTTATCAAATCCCACAGTGGTGTAATGCTTGGTAAATTTTTGTGAATTGTATAGTTCAATTCTTATATTTAGCTCTTAATTCTCACATTAATTAGACGTACATTTTTATTTCTTCTCGATGCATTAAATCAGTATTACTTAGTGAGTAATTCATTTTACCTATGGAGTTGAACGTATTTAGAGTTTTTACCCTGGGAGGTCTCAAGCGTTTACACTAACCATCTGGCCCTCCACTGGAGTCCCTGTGTCTTGGCTCTCTTCATTATGCTGCAATTCATATTAAATACTTGGTTAGGTTATCTTTACCTGGCATTTGTTATTATTACCATTACAATTATTATTGTTATTACTATTATTATAGAAACCCTACATGGGAAACTGTCACTTAGTAACTCAGTCTTCTGAATGCTTTCCATGCAAGTCTTAAGGCTGACAGGAAGCTGATGTGGCCGGATGTGTACCCTGCTGCTTAGATTAAAAGTCACTAGTGTGTCCCACAGCGTCCGCCTTTGCTGATTCGCTGTGCCGTTCCACAGTGTGTTACAGGCCGTCACAGGCCCATTCCCCTTCACTGCGAACGTTTCAGAAACAAATGGGTAATCCACTGTAGATTTTCCCAATTGTAAATATCCACGACGGCATTCTGGTTAAGCTGTATTGCATCTAGTTATTTACTTGAAAGAAAAATGCAGTGTCATTTCCCAAAATCATCGCATGGCTTTCTAGTCATGAGTTATGACTTATGGATTGCTCTTGACCACCCGATAGCTGTTTTTGATAAATTTATATGGGTCATTTGCCTCTCCCTACAGGCATTTCCTGTGAGAGCAGATTTTATCTTGTTGTGCAGGAATCCAGAATTGCTAGGTTAAATGAATGGGCCACAGTGCTTGAAGTCACCCAGGGACGTGGACATGTTGCCTTCTGGTTACTTCCAGCCCTCACTGTGCGATCTGCAGGGGAAGGCAGGTCATCATGTGGTCATGCCAGGAGTGCTTTCTGTACGGACCCCACTCCCTCTCAGCTGCTCGTTAGAATGCACTCCGGGCTGAGGTTGAACTACATTCACGAACAGGATAAAACATCCATTCTAGCATCTCGGAGTGACGACCATCTAACCGACTCGTAATTGAGAATAAGAGCAGTACTCTTGGCGGTGAACTCTGAACCGTAACAGTTCCTTCCAGTGCTCCCATCAGCAGAGATACTTGTGAGGTTGTTTCCAGGGGCAAAAGCGTAAAAGCGTGCACATTTTACAAAACCCGCTCCTGTTAACATTGCTTCTACAGACTTCAGGAGTGAGTTGGTTTTTTTTTTTTTTTTTTTTCCAGATTAAACCTTATTATACTGTTTAGCATAAAAAACGTCGGGGGTTTTGGTGAAAGTACATCGAATGAGATTGACTTATTTCAGTTGCATGAAGTAACTATTTGTAAATATAATGCTCGTTTTCACGTTCTGTGTCTGTCTAACGAATCTACCAGTTGAGAAGAAATTAACTTATTTCTTTAAAAGCCCAAATTAAAAACAATGTTTTTTTAAGCTAAAAATTAATTGATCCAGAGAGCTGTACATTTCCCTGGTCACGGTAAGCCATCCGGGTCTCGGGATGCCGTCTGCTTGTGGCGACAGGCGGCCGTGCGGGACTGAGCAATGAGCACTCAGGCCATGGAGTCCGGAAGGTAACAGAGCTCTGCCTGCTGTGTTTGCTTCAAACAGGGACACTGAGGCACCAGGAGCATGGAGCACACTCCTTTCCATAGGTCTCGTGGTAGAAGGGCCTGATGTTGAAGCTAAAGACACCCTGCCCTTCAATTCCGTGTTGCTGTCCTGCCTGCTGGACTGCACGGTTCTGCTGCTTAACGCCTTTCCCGTCCTCAGGAAGTAACGCAGTGGCAAACCACACTCCTGGAGATGCCTGTACCCAAGCCCCCCAACCCTGTAGACCCCAGGAAAAGTGCAGATACTGCATTCACCAGTTCTGTATTGTCTTCTAGAGACCGTGTAATCGGGTTGATGATGACTGCCTGTGATCTTTGTTCTGTGACGAAACTATGGCCAGTTACAAAATTGACGGCAAATGACATATACGCAGAATTCTGGGCTGAGGTATGGCCTTTGATTCTTATATTAATTTAGACATTACCAAGAAATGGGAAATTTTTTCAGCTTAAACAAAACACGCGTAGCTAGCCAGCCTACCTGATGCCTCAACTGCCAATAGTCACTTTGGGAAACTCTGATCAGCACACACCATGACAAATTCAGCAATTATTGTCATACAGCGGGAACTCTGTTACAGCCTGCCTGACTGAAGGCAAGCTCCCTGGTCCCTCCTGAGCGTTGCTGCAGCTTTTCCTTAGTTGACAGAGGACCTGTGCTCTCTGGGTATGCACAGCTGGATATTACTTTAAATGTGCACCAGACATGGAGGGCTCCAAGGCCCTAGGCTGCATCTGCCACCAGTGAGGAACTAAGGACAGTCATCCTTGTATGTCTCTGGCATAAGGTGGTGTCAGTGTGCTCACTGGCCGACTCGGGTTCTGCCTTCTGTAGGGTATCCGCCCTCTAGAGCAGTGCTCTCAACCTTCCCGATGCTGCGGCCCTTTAATACAGTTCCTCACGCTGTGGTGACCCCCAAGCATAAAGTTACTTTGTTGCTACTTCATAACCGTAATTTTGCTACTGTTATAAATGATAATGGTAATATCCTATATGTAGATGGTCTTAGGTGACCTATGTAAAAGGGTCATTCAATCCCCAAAGGGATCGCAACCACAGGATGAGAACCACTGCTCTAGAGCACGTGTGTGCACACATGTGCGTGCGCGCGCACACACACACACACACACACACATACACACACACATACACACACACACATACACACACACACACACACACACACACACACACACACACACAGTTTTACTGTGTAACAGAACCTGTCAGGCTTAGTTAATGAAAGTGAGATACCCTGGGCTCAAGTGCACTAGTCCTCCATTCCCACAGTAAGCTCAGCTGTACATGCGAGCTGCAGTGCAGTCTGTAAACAGCACCTGGGAAAACCGGACTGTTGTCTCACACGGCACATCCTCTGCAGGTCGCACAGTACAAAACATGTTTGAATTCTAAGCCGCAAATGAGGATGTGGCAGAGAAGCAGTACAGGTCCCTTACCTGCAGGCGCCCCTGGGTTACCAAGTCCAAGGGGGTAAAGCTCCCAGCACTGGAGGCAGTGTCCAGGACTTGTCCTCCACAGGAGGAGCCACGAGTAGTGTTCAGGTCCCATCTGTTGGTTTAACCCCTCGGAGTCCAGCATCTCCTCTCCTTCCCACCACGCCGCTGCTTCCTACTCTACCACCCACCTCCACGTCCCTCATCAGTGCCTCTCAGAAGCGAATAGTGGTGGCGAAGCCTGAGGTCTTTGTGTCCTGTGCCCCCCCCCCCCAGCACTGTCACTTTGGCCCTTAGCGTGCGGCCCCGGGCAGTCAGCACCCCACTTCAAGTACTCTGCCGAGTACGGGATTCGGATTCCCACTCTGCTGCCGTAGCCCGCCTCTGTCCCTAGCCGTTCCTGAAGCCACCTACGGGGCGACTGTCCCTTGCTTGTCTCATGTCACCAGGTAGATTCCCTTTTCAGCAGCCATCTTGCTCTCCGCACACACTAAAGTTGCTCATCTAGAAACTTGCTCTCTTGTGAGACTTGTGACATCATCATGAGCAAGGAACGCGGTGGGTTTCACTCTTTGGATAGAGAAGAAAATTATGGGACATGAAAGTTTCAGTGTTGAAAGCAGGGAGCTGAACAAGAGGCACCTTGAAGACCTGGGTGCTACAGGTCACATGTTAGGGCCCAGGGTTTTAAGTTGAGGGGTATAGCAACTTACTTATGACTCTAACAAATCCCAGGTTTCACTGTAGAGTTGTGATCTCTGAATAAAAAAAATCACTTAAATGACTAAGTATGCATCATTAAGAAGATTTTTTAACAAACTTTAACAAATCAAAAACAAGTTACTTCATGAGAGGTGTGAGGATGGTATGTCCATCTTTTGGCATTTCTAAGAGGATTAAGTGGAACGATAGAAAAACTCATCCGAAAGCCGGGTGTGGGAAGTCCCTTACAGCACCCGCCCACGGCGGGGGTGTGGTACTGGGTGTCAGCTGTCCTGGATCCTCACTGACAGCCTTGACAAAATGGCCGTCCTTCTCCGGTCTATACCCTTAAAGCCCCGTTTCATCGTTTCACACAAAGGAAGAGTCATTTGAAGAAGCAGCCAGGACCGCCTTTGGGCCTTTGCACACTGGTCAGCTTCCTGCCATTAGTGGAGCACGGCCCCAGACCGTGACACAAAGATCGCCATTGCCTTGACATGCCTCGCAGGGCGTGAGACACTTACTTTGAAGAAATTTCTCATTGATACCAAACTTTTGTCTGACTGTCTAAAAACCCCATGTCCTCCAGGGCGACGAGATGAAGAAGCTGGGAATACAGCCCATTCCTATGATGGACAGAGACAAGCGCGATGAAGTCCCTCAAGGGCAGGTAGGACTGGAGCCACCCGCCGGGTGTCTGTGTGTGCATCCTGTCTGCCCGCGTCTGTGTGCACCTGCTGAAGTCCCGCCCACTCCGGGGCGTGGACTCCTGCCTCCCCTGCCTTAGCTGCTCCCTTGTTTCAGTGTTTTACATTTGGCTATTAGACTACTTGAAATACGTCTTGTCGCATTGGTTTAAGGAAGGGATCTAAGGAAGGCTTTCCAAACAGTAACGGATTTTATCCTAGTGAGGCTTCTGTTTTAGGGCTGTCAATCAGAAGAACAGTTTTAGATTGAGCTTTGCCAAAGCTCAAAAAGTTACAAAAGTTACTCCTTTGTAGCACGAGGGAGTTTTAAATATCTCGGAGACCCACAGCTCCTCCACCAACTCTCCTGAATTCTGAAGGGATCACCATGAAGTGATTTTGTCATGATAATGAAATACTCTATTTTCCAGCAAATAATCTTTTTCTCAGGAGATTCTAGCACAATGACATCTTGCCAAAGTTTAGAATCAGAAAATACCTGCGTAAGCTATACATGAAAAAGTCCCACTGTGGTGGTTCGCCCCTGGTACCCGAGCCCCCAGGAGCCTCGGCAGGAGGCTCATGAGCGCCCCCGACACAGCCCCACTGCAGACAAGATGCTGTCGCAAGCATATTTTCAAAGCTGCTCGAGGTGGACATGCGCTGGCATCGCTGTAGCGCGAAGAACGCGACAGTAACCTCGGCAGGAGGAAGCAAAGCAGGACCACAGACCACACAGGACTCTCTCTCGCTGCCTCCAGGCTCTGCTGCATCTCAGAGCTCCTGCAGAAGCTGCTGAGCTAGCCTGGGGGGCTGATGGGGCCACTCTGCCATCCACCAGCCATGAAGCAGGGCTCAATGGAGGGCAGTTGTCGGTGCTCTGCCCAGCCCCACATCTGCCCTTCACTAGAGCAGGCTGAGGGCCGTCAGCTGTTAGAAGTGCTCAGTCTGATAGGCTGAGAGGGGGCTGAGCCAGCAGAACCGCGATGCCAACACCAGCAACGTCTGTTGGAGGGCAGAAGTCTGGGCTAGGGTGGGGATGGCACAAGGCTAAAGGTCACAGGAGAAAATCAGAAATGCATCAGGCCCCTGAAAGCTAAGCTGGAGGAGAGTGAAGGACCATGGGCCTGACTCTGAAGTGTCCACAGGGCAGCATCAGTTAACACAGCATCTCAACAGGCCTTGGATTCAAGCCCGACCCAGGTGGAGGTAGAATCCTGTCTAGTTCTCTTTAGCTCCGAGTCCCATGGATGGAAGCGGCGGCAGATTTATGTGCAGATTCTTGGCATTCACCTGGGTGCACTGTCAGCTACTCCGCCCTGGTGGGGCCCAAACCTCATAGCACACAGCACAGCACACTGTACACAGTACACATAGCACACACAGCACACTGTACACACACAGCACACACAGCACACAGCACAGCACACACAGCACACTGTACACAGTACACACACACAGCACACACAGCACACAGTACACACACAGCACACACAGCACACACACACAGCACACACAGCACACTGTACACAGTACACACACACAGCACACACAGCACACAGTACACACACAGCACACACAGCACACACACACAGCACACTGTACACAGTACACACACACAGCACACACAGCACACAGTACACACACAGCACACACAGCACACACAGCACACACAGCACAGCACACAGCACACAGCAGGAATAGCTGATTCCATACTCAGGCTTCGGGGACAGAAAAATGGGGAGCACCAACACCCTCACAATGACCTTGTTTCCCTTCCCTGACCTCTCTCCTCGGCAGCTTGGGTTCTACAACGCCGTGGCCATTCCCTGCTACACCACGCTGACACAGATCCTCCCGCCCACAGAGCCGCTGCTGCTGGCCTGCAGGTAGGCACAGCCACTCTGAAAGCTGCGTGGGGTTTTCCCACTGCATCAGCCTGTGTTCACTGTGTTTACAGTGAACTTTCTCATTTGAAGCCTGTGTGTTTGCCCTGTTCAGGAGTCTTGGGGGAGCCCAGTTAACTTGCTTCCTCAGGGACAACAACCCCCACTTTGTTTCCTTCTTATCAGGGTTGAATCTTAGACTCTAGCTGCTGCCAAGGCAGCCCGTTCTGCAGCTCAGACAGGACAAATGGTGCCGGCAACCCATGGGATGGGCTAGGGCAGATCAAGAGACAGCCTTCCAGCTGAGCTAAAGGGGCTGCATGTCAGGGCCGGCCTGGCAAGTCGGAAAGTACCTGAATGGGGAGTGGAACTAAAGGGCCTTATGAGGAGAGGGAAAAAGAGACATGAAGGGAAGGGAATAGACCAGACACACACAGCATCATTGAGCTCAGATGGAATGGGGCTAGTGTTTAATTTTTCTCTCAATTTTTATACCCCTTCCCTCAAGGGGCTACAGCAGTTACAGCAGTTACAAAGACAATGATCACAGAGAATGCAGCATTTCAGTCACGTGAGAGAAACATCTCATTCGTTAGTTAATCCTAAACTTTGAGACTTCCCTTTTCTCTGCTGGAGCAGGACGTTTATCCTGGGAGGTAACCTGTCTCAGGGAAGCTAATTGTTTACCCAGGGAAGTAGCTTCTCTAGGTGGAGTTAGATGCCCATCTAGGACAGTAGTCTCACATGATTAAAGCTGAACGTTCAGCCGGAGAAGGGACACTCCTTGGGATAACCTTGACTTCCCCGAAACCAGCCTCTCTCAGGCAGTTAGAATATTTTGTGACTCAGTTATGCTCAAAAGATCTCCCAATAAAGAAACTAGGCAATTTTAGCCAGAGGCTCACAGCAGGGTCTAGGCCCAGAGTCTGAAGGGCTCACCACAGCTGCGTACAGAGGACCCCTCGGAGCAGGGTCCTCACCTGTGCTCTGTGTAAGCCAGGCATGGGATGCCACACCCCCCCCCGAAGGTGGGGCGCCTCTTTCTGTAAGTGGCTGCATTCTCCATCTGTGAGTGTCATGTCTGTGGTCTGTGGTGACCGACCTAGATCCCTACCAGGCAGCACCCTATCGCCTCTGACCCTCAGGCAGGCCTCTGTCACAAATCTCATAGCCACGAGTCTCCTGCAGTGGCCTATATAGTGCATATGAGGAGAACTTACTCATTCATTCTCCGGAAGCGGGCAGGAGGCACTGCCAGGGTGTAGGGCAGTGCCCAGCACTGCATCCAAGTACTCCTCAGGGAAAGGCTCAGCCTATCAGAGCAGGCGGGAGGAGGAAGCTTGGTGGACGCCCTTCCTCTCCGTGCGCTCTGCCTTCTCATCTGCTACGTGTTCTGGAGGTGGATTCTACCCGGCCCCTTTTCTGAGAGCCCAGCTCAGTTAAGAACATTGATGTGTTTAAAGATTCTACCTTTCTTTTTAAGAGAAGTCCTTCATGGGCAAGCAGGAGGTGAATGGTGCCCGGGGCTCTGTCTTAGTGCTCATCCTGCTCAGGCTGGGCGGCTGGAGCAGACACCGGGGAAGGAGAGGGCAGATATTTAGCCCGAAAGTGTTAAATAAAACCCTTACAGTGTGTTCCAGCCTCTGCTCTGGGGACTTCTTTATAGATTATTTTTTTAAAAAACACCAAGCAAATAAGATAGACAAGGAAGGCCGTTTTAAATCATTTCTTTTTCTATCTGAGAGATGGCATTTCGTCCTCCCATCCCCGGCAGCGGTACACACAGCCCATCTTGTTGAGCTCCAGTGGCCTGAATCCTAGGGAATTCACTGGGATTTGATCCAGAGAGGCCAAGGGCAATGGCCCCACACTGTGGGCTGGGGCTCAGTTGGGGGTGGGGATCAGCTTACAGAAGCGCTCACATTAAAGGGGGACACCAAGTCATCGGAACCCTGACCCGTGCTTTAGCAATCCATGGTGGAAGCACCATTTCCTCTCTAGAATACCTTGGTTTGTGATACATATTTAGAAGCCCGCGGGGTAAGTAGCTGTTGGGCCTTCAAGCACAGGCTGGCTGCAGAGGCCACACAGGCAGCCTGGTGAGCGTGGTGCTTCGAGCAGTTTCGACGAGTCCCTGCTTCTCTGTGCTTGTCTGGCCCACATCGTTTCTCAAAGGCCATGTTAGTGTTTAAATTCCGTACACCTGAAGATTAAGGAAATTACCAAAGTTTGTGTGTGTGCCTTTTCCCAACATGTCAGAAAATCTTCAAGACGTGGGAAAAATGATACTTGATGTTACGGTGCAGATTAGGAGTCTTACCCTGCTTACATTACATTTTAGGAATATTTTCCCCAAAGGTATTTCAATATGATTGCTAATAAGAGGGAATTAGGAGAATTTTTAGTAGTGCTGTGTATGAATTTTGCGCTTGCCGGTGTCAAAGCTCCCTTCAGACACCGACCTTGTGTAAAAGAAAGCCACCCCAGTCGGTCAGTTGGGGATGCTGGGAAGAGCTCTCCCCAGCCCCTCACAGCAATCACCACCCGGGTGCCTGTGGCATCGGAGAAGAGATCAGAGGGCAGTAGGAGAACGGGGCTCCGGTGGGGTGAGCCCAGAGCAGCGGTCCGCTTCCGCAGTGGGTGCTTTGGAAGCCGGGTCTTAGAATTTGAGAAGGTGTTTTTTGCGTGAGAGGCCGTCCAGATTGAGGGCACCAAGGTTAGCTGGCCTTCCTGACTCTCTTGGTGTAATGTGGATAGTGCCATCCCTGGCTCCCCCTTGCCCTGATCAGCCCCAGCAAGGAGCCCGAGGTCCACCCGCTGGCCCTGCCCTCGGTAACTAGGATATACGACCCACGTTCTAGCTCTGGGCTCTGCCTTCACAGCCTAGAGCCAGTGGAACAAGCTGCCCAGTGCCCTGGTGCCTCCCAGGCTCACTGCCGAGAGCCTGCCTGGCTAAGCCCAAGCAGGTAGCGTCAGCACTGTCAGCATCAGAATGGCCCTAAAACGGCCCTGCTCAGTTGGCCCACACGGCTGCAGTCACTTTTGAAAGCCAGTCCAGAAACCCCTCTGAGCGCGTCATCTGAAACTGTGTCCTTTCTTCCTAGGGACAATCTCAATCAGTGGGAGAAGGTGATTCGTGGGGAGGAGTCTGCGTTGTGGATTTCAGCCCCAGAAGCTGGCCAGGAGGCGTCTGAGAAACTGCCCGTGAAGGTGGATGATTGACCCCTGACGAGGTGTCTGCCCGGCCACTGACTCTCATCTTGCTTCTTTGACTTCGTTCCTTTTATTTTCAAGGGGTGAAAACCTCTCCCAGAAGGCACCACGGCGTACACTCGTGAAGCAGACGGTTTCCTGCTAGGCTCATCCCGCACGCCTTGGACAACGAGCAGCCGGGGCTCCATCGTGTTCAGACATCAGCTGCTCCGCGGCCCCACCTGACTTCTGAATGCCGTTTGCTAACAGGCCAGCGTTGCGCTGGCCTTGGAGGTGGGCAGAGACCACAGGAGGGGGTCTTGCCTGCGTCCTTCCGCGGGGGCGTGTGGCCAGTAGTACCCTGGTTCCGTGCTTCATCTCTAGCGGCAGTGCTGCTTGGCGGCGCTGGGTATAAATAGGACACGCGTCCCTTTGTGAAGTTACATGTGCCTCCTTGTAGGTGACCGAGCTGTAGCCTGGGACAGGTGATAGAGAAGTCCAAGCGGCTGGGTTTTGGCAGTCTGAAGGTGTGTTCTTTCAGTTTACTTGGGGACAGGTAGGTGAATCAGCTCTATTCTGGGGGAAGCAGGACCTCTGCCTCCGTCAGGGAGACACAGGGTACGTCCCAGGCATCTGAGAACTGTGGCTTTCACTTCAAACCATGTCAAAGAATTAAAACCAGTTTCCCCTCACTGTAGCCTTTGGCAACTTTACCCAATCCTTTGCACAAAGAAAATAAAAGTAAGGCGTATAAATTTCCTCCAGCAAGCAAATCTTGTGAGTAAAAAAGATGTGGATTTTAACAATTTCTTTATATTCTCACTGTGCGTTATGGCAGAATTTTAGCCACATTTGAAACGAAAAATTATTCTGAAAGACACCTCCTTGCATGTCATACTCCTCTCAGAGGTGCTTGACAGCGCAGCCTCAGCCCCCCGAGTTCCCTGTCTCCCCTCACTGTGCACTCAGGCCCAGAGGGAGGAGGTGCAGGCCACCTCGCCGCCAATCCTTGGCTGTGTCCCCCCTGCCCCGCTCACCATTCAGACCCCCACCAAGAGCCCCGAGTGCGGATAGCTCTTCCGTGTGACCTTCTGGTGACTGCTGCCGTGAAGTCAGAGGAGCCGGTAGCCCCGTGGGCCCTTCCCGCTGGGTTCTAAGTCACAGGTCCCTCCCAGGAGGCGGAGAGCGGAGAGTCTGTGCTTGGCTGTTGTCAGCGAGGAGTGAGTCTTGAGAAGTCAGAGACTGGTCCGAAACAAAGGGCTCGCTCACCGCTCTGTGGCTGGAGTGCTAACGTTGCTCTGAAACGAATTTTTGAACTGGACTCGGATACACTCGACCGTGCACGGCGCTGGAACAGGAGCTTGGCGTTTCCAGAGTCTCTTCGGTTTTCTTCTCCATACCAATCTGCGTTGCAGCAGAGTGGGCAGAAACCAAGCCTCGTTCTCCTTTTATGCCAACCCTGTGTTCAGTGACCGCGTGGGCTCCTAAAATGTTGTCATCTCCCCTACGTGCAGATCCGTTTGCTGTTGTCACCATGCAAGGTAAAAGGTGATGCCAACGAGAGATTCTCACACACACACACACACACACACACACACACACACACACACACGCTTGTGTGTATGCATGGTGTAGGGACAAACACACAGATGGATGTGTGGTAAATGCACACAAGACAAAAGGAGATAAAGAAGGAAGCACTTAAAAAATGACTGTCACTCACATACAAAACGCAGTGGCTTTCCATATTGGGAAACAGGCAGCTCTCCAGAAGGACACGGACGGAAGTGTCCCTTCTCCTGTGAGCGTTCACAGGCGGAAGACTGAACCAAGTCCACTTTCCTCGTACAAACCTGTGATGCTGGATTCGGTGAAAAGCCACTTCACCACACAGGTTGGCCGATGATCGCCTATCTTGGAAGCTGAATTGCAGGAAGGGCAGCATTTGAGATGATTGCTTGATGTGGGGCATTTTGAAGACATGCATGGACTCTGTCCCCGGGTGTGGAAAAGGGTACTGGCCGTGGCAATCCCATGGCTGCTTTAGGATTCCGTGGTTTTCTGTGGTCATAAGGGTGTTACCGAAATCTCTTCTAGTTTGACCTAGCCAAGAATACTGCATGGTGCGGCCTCTCTGGGGCAGTTTTGCAGAGGAACCTGCTAGGAATCTATTGGTTGGTCAGTGTCTGGTGAAGTCTGGTCACATGAGAAGCAGTGTGGATAAAAGACTACAGCTGATGAGACCTTTGCGACATGGCTTTCATCATGTGAGAGATTCAGGAGGCAGAGACTGGCCCCAGATAAAAGAGGCCGGATGCGGCCATGTTGAGTTAGTAATCCGGCTTTGTGTCTTGGCAAGTGTATTTAGCAGACAAGCACTGGAACCCCGCCTCCAAGCATTCCCCGCCTCTTTTCTCACGTTTTTTCTCTCACCAAAGACTTCCGGGAATTTCTCACTATTGTCTGATGCAAACCCAGTGACTGATGATGAATAGAAACAAGATGTTCAATTTACCAAAACTATGTTATTTATGATCATTTGTGATACACAAATTGTATAGTCATGGCGATTCTTTCTTTCCACACCTTGTGGTATTTTTCTATCTGGGACAGTGCTCTCAGACACACAAGTGCACGCCAACACCATCTTGAAGCACTGAGCCCGGGCAGTGAGACACAGTCATGAAATGTGTAAACAGCAGTTGTCAGTTGCTTAGGACACAATAGAAGGGCATGAAGTGGCTATGGAAGCAGGAAAAAGCAGTCCTCTCCGAGGGCCGGGGTGACCACCGGCCCCCCACCTTCCTAGTATTTAAGAAGCAGGGAGAGAACAGTTGAATCCTGACCCTGGCTCCCCTCCAGCTTGAAGAGTATGCAGGTGACTGTCACTGTGACTCCTTCCCCCGGCTGCAAAAACAGAGCCCGCTTGGTCTGACCTGTTTAGTGTGGGTCTCCTCTTTTTAGCATGCATTTTTATTTCATACACAGTGCACTCTGCTTCTCCAGTGCGGTCATATCTGTGCTAGCTGTGTTAGCACAGCCTGCATGCTGCTGCACAATGCCTTAGGGACCCGGCCTTTCAATGGGCTTAGCTTGGCATGTGGTGTTTCTGCTCTTAGGTCTGAATTAAGATCTCAGCTTGCCTTGCCTGTGCATTTATTTTAAATGCCGACTTGCCCCTTTCTCTCACATGCTCACCTTTTACCTTTCTCTAGTACGTGTAAGGGACAGCATTTAAAGGGCCAGGGTCATGGTCAGCCTCACCTAAGTTGAATGAATAGCCCACCCTTGCTCAGCAGGTTCCCGTCACCAGCCCACTTTACAGACATCTTCCCTGGTGACTCTGGGACCCTCTCGTTTTTCAGGAACTGTGGCTCCAGTTAGAGGCACAGTTAGAGGTTCTTTTGGGTTCCGGCTCCTCAGCTGGCACTGGCTTTGAAAATCACTCCTCTGTAGATTCCAAACCCGCGCTTGCCTATGCTAAGCTGATCTTGAGTGGGGTGGGATTCTCAGAAGACTGTTCATCCAGCCACAGACTCCTGTTTCAAGTGTCAGTCTGACCTGACAGTTGCCGTGAAATTGAGTCAGTCACGTGACCTGTCAGACGTGGCTTCCCCTCGCCCACGGCAGTTACATGTGAGTTTCCGTCTAGGCCCTTCGGCTGGCACTGTTTATGCTAAGTTTAAGTCAGAGGGCCCCAGCGGAGCACTTCATTCTTCGCGCTGGCTTTTAAACAGAGCTGTATAGTTTGATCAACATAAAGCATTTAAGACATTTTATGCAAGGACAACAACAGAACAAAAGAAAGAAAAGTGCTTGAGAGGGTCGTTGCCAGTGAGGAGTGGCGAACAACAGTGCTAATGTCTCCTGAAAGCACACTTAGAACTCAAAGCAGCACCATGTGAGGGTCGCCTGACCAGTCCCTGCCCAGGCTCAGAAGGCGGTGCTTTGCTGGCCTTGAGCAGCCTGCCTGCTCCTTTCTGTAATCTGGAGGATTCGTAACTTAAACAGCCACGCCCAGGGCTGGCTCTGTGAGAACACAGGATGACGTCCAACACCGGGGTGGAGCCATAGCGGGAACACAGTCTGCCCCACACATCCCGGCACTCCACCTGCAGGTACTATATGTACATTTGCAGATGTTTCATCTCTGATGTGAATTAAATCCCCAAACACTCGTTTATTGTCTCGCCCTCCTAGAAGGCCATCTTCTATGGGTGTCACCAGTTTTCCTTTCCTTTATTCGGTTTGGTCACCCTCATCCCCAGCCTTGTGCCGTATCAGGAACAGTGACTATCAGTGATGTGTGGGAACACGGCTTCCATACGATCTGTGGTATGGAGTATGTGCTGCGTGTTCATTTACTGTACAAAAAAATGTGCAGTTGACTGACGCACGGAAGTATCTCTGTACAGCGCCCCACCTATTTAACAATCACGTGCTTGCCCAGAACACTGTGAAAACCTTACCAAACTACAAATGCAGCGTCTGGATTCTTTCTGAGAAGAGCGACTTTCTCCACATGGACATAGGAACGAGAGAGATCCTCCACTCACGCCCAGCCAAGGTACCTCAGAGGTCACAAGTGGCAGCCTCCCTCGCTGGCCAACAACTGCCAGGGCAGGACACAGGTCCTCTACAAACAGCCCTCGTGAGAAACTGACCCTCAACGGACAGGTCTGCAGCCAAAGCCTTAACGGGCTCTCTTTCGAAGGGGAAAAGAAAGAATTTCAAGTTAACAATATCCAACATTATTATAGCTGATCAGTTAGTAAATTCCAAAAAGAAATGATTTTATATGTATGACATTAAAAAACAAATCTTTGTAAAGTGCGCAAGTGCAATAATTTAAAGAGGTCTTATCTTTGCATTTATAAATTATAAATACTGTACATGTGTGTAATTTTTCATGTATTCATTTGCAGTCTTTGTATTTAAAAAAAAAAACCTTTACCGTTACGTTTGTATAATAGAACAGTAACCATTTATTATAACCCAGACAAGGTGTAAATAAATTCATAATTCAAACAGCCAGTATATATGCATATATGGGTGTCACATGGCAAAATCTCCATCTTTGTCCTGTTCACATGCTTAAAGCCGCAAGGAATCTTTGTGGATATGTAATTATTCATATAAAGTATATATATATGTATGATACATGATATATATTTAGAAATGTTCATAATTTTAATGGATATCCTTTGGTGTGAATAATTGAATACAGAGTTTTTAAAATATTACCTCTCAAGTTTGCTCTCTTGTTTGTGGGGAAGATCACACTCACAGAGAGGCTGTCCACAAGCGGCAGCCAGGTCTTCTTCCCACGGATACTTGCTCGACTGGAAGACAATGCGGACAGAACCAAATGCAGCTGGTGAGATGCTTCACCTTTGTGGAGGGAGCCAGAGGACAGCGTCTCGGTATAAATGCGGAGTCTACTCCTTGGTCTTATCAGGGTCTGTGCTTGTGCAGAAAGACCTGGACGAGTCTTTCTGAGGGAAGGGGCTTCCACCATGGAAGCCATGGGCCCTTAGGACTCAAAGGGGACCCACCCCCACCCTGGTTCCTGGGAAAAACTGCAGGAGTCCCTTCCCTGAACCAAATGGTAAACAAACAGGAGCCAGGAGATACCTGCCAAATAAATGGGGCTTAGATAACTTGAAAAAGGATCCCCAACTCTGAGGGCGACCAATCAGAGAGAAGAAGCAGGGCAGGAGTGGCCCCTACCTTATCTGGCCAGATGGCCTAGGGGCCATAAACCAAAAGTCTTGACTTCGATGGCTAACCAGATACAGCTTAAGAATGTGGACAGTCAGCCCCATGAGCAGGAGCCAATCCAAACTAAACATCTGTAAACTGCATTTCTGTCCCCCAGTTAGAAACCAGGCTGCCTCCCCTATGTTAAAACCCCCTCTTACTGTCTATAAAAAGGCCAGCAAGCCTTTGTTCAGGGTCGGCCGTCCACCTGGCGCCTGACCCCCGCATGCTGGTTTGCTCTGCGGAATAAAGACTCCTTGTTTTTACATCAGACCTGGACTCCTGGTGAAACCTTGAGGGCCAAAGGGGCTCCAGAGTCCTTTACACTTGTTAGATTTTTCTTTTCTTTTCTTCCTTCTTTTCTTTATTACTTTTTTCTTTTTTGAGCGTTACACAAGCTAGAGTTTATCTGGAAAGAAGAGATTCAGCTGAGAAACTGCCATACTAATTGGCTTCTGGGCAAGTCTGTGGTGCATTTTCTTGATTGATGATTGATGTGGGGAGGGCCCCGCCCCCGCCCACTGTGGGCGGGGCCACCCCTGGGCTGCTGGTCCTGAGTATATAATCCGGCCCAGCAAGGCGTGAGGTCAGTCATCAGCACTCCTTCATGGCTTCTGTGTCCGTTCTTGCCTTGCTTGAGTTCCAACTTCAGGGATGGACTGACCTGAGAACTGTAAGCTGAGATAAATCCCTTCCTTCTCAGGTTGCTTTTGGAGGTAGTATTTATGACAGGACAGACAGACTGCCATATCCTCCGCTGCCCTGCCTGGCAGAGGCTTTGGCTTTCCTCTGTGAAACTCAACACAAACACACCACTCTGCCCCCAGCTAGGTGGGGAGTGAGGGTGGCTTCGTGGTAGGGCATTTGCCTCTGAGGACCTACCTGGGTTCTAGCCTGGCACTGTCAAAAAGTTGTTAGTTCCTTTGCACACCCAATCCTGACAGCTAAAAAGCACGCAGCACACAATCCCATTTCCTCTGTGCTGATAAGAGCCCAGACTTGGGTCAGGATTCTCTGCCGAGGTCATAGGTCAAGGTCATAGGTCACAGGGCCAGCAGCAACTCTGCTCTTCCTGGGTTTCCACAGCACACAAGTCCATTGCTGCTCAGGAGGTTGATCCCTGGGGGAATCCAGGTGTCTGGTCCTTCCAGACCTCAGCCTTCAGTAGCTCTCCAGAGCCACATGGGGGAGGTGGCGGAACAACATGGGTAAGCCACAGATTTCACAGATTTGCTTCCAGAAAAATCCAGCTTAGATTGACAGGTCAGGGTGTTGCACTGATAATAATCGCATATACTTCTTCAGTCACTCTGATGGGATATTAAGCAGTAGGAGGGATGGTGGTGCTGTATTCTCAAGGCCCAGCGTGTATTTGACCCTTGGCGTTCTGATTTTTGTCATGTAAGGAGTAGTATGACCGCTGACACAAGTACAGTCTTCTACTTGGAAGAATTCTTTCTGGCTGGAGAAAAGAAAAGAGACTAGCACTTTCCGCAGGTGGGGGAGGGGCCTGCTTTTACTCCCATGGGCCCTGTGTAAACCTGGGGCTTTCCCTCCCAGCCTCAGGCAAGTCACAGGAACTCTGGGATCTCAGTTGCTGACCCTATCACGCATGCGGTGACAGTTCCCGTGGTGCCCATTGTGCTCTGGGCGAGAACCGAGGGCTTCAGCAGGAGCACATCCACTGGGGACACCACAGAGATGAGTCACCTCCTATCCCCAGGCTCCGTAATGAGTTTCAAATACAAAGGAGCGTTTTGTTTTGAAAAGTAAAGCCAGCGAGCACTCCTCCAGTACCCCCAGGCAGTGCCGGCAGGCCTGGCAGAGGAGAGGCTGGGAGGTTCCTGGCTATCTCGCCACCTTGTGGCTGGGCCTCAGAACTACACTATGGGGGGAGGGGCTAGGACTGTTTATTGTTCCCATGACAACTGTGGCCTCCTCTAGCAAGTTGGTGAGAAGAGGGAAGATGGATAAGGATCTGGAACCTGATTGTAAGTCTTTGGCCCGGCTGACGTTTGATTGCCTGGGAAAGCCTGTTTCTGTGGTTTTGAAAGTAAGAACTTTCAAACTTACTTTCTTGTGGCTGAAGGGTCAGCTCCTGGATCAGGAGGGTTTGCCTGGACCCAGAGGCCTGTAACCCACTCGGAAGCTGGAAGGAGCTGGCTGCCAGCGCTCTCTGCTCAGCTCACTTTCCCATCAGTCCGGGCCTGGCCCAGGAAGTCGTGCCGCCCACATTCAGGGCGGGTCTTCCCATCTCGATTAACCCGTTTAAGGAAACCCCTCAGGGCATGGCCACAGGGCAACCTCATTTGGACAGTCTGGAGAGCCCTTCCTGGATTCTAAGTGTGTCAAGCTGCTGCTAAGAAACCTCACGGTGGCGCCTGCGCTATGTTGTAGGGTGTGTGAAGCTGTACAGTGTGCACGCGTGTGTTAGCGAGTACGGTATCTGACGGAAGAGGGCAGAGGGCTCACTACACTACTCCTTTGTTCTCTTTAAAGCTGGGCTTTGAGAAACTTTCTGTGCTACGCCACTGTCTCGGAACACGACTTAGACATCAGCAGGGCAGCCAGCTGGGTGTCCTTTTCAAATGCTTAATTTACTGAATTATAATCAAAGATGGGGACAGTTCACATGGAATAAGTCTAACAACCCGGCAGTCCAGGTCTGAGCGATGCCACTGATATCCAGAGGCAGAGGTCACTGCGGGCAGTTGGTAGAGGTGACACCAAGCAGGTTGCAAGTCTGCCGTCCCAGTGCACAGGGCCCCGTGCCCACATCCGCTGGGGGAAAGGGCAGCGAGGATGCCAGCCCCGCTGCAGATGTTCCTAGAGAGCCACGGGTGAACGGGTGCAGCCTCTGCTGTGCTTCGCCTGGTCAGCCAGGGCTCCGACACTCAGCACCCACAAGGGTCAGAGCCAGGCCGATGGCAGGAGGTCTGGTGGGAGACGTGTCACCCGAAGGGTCTCTTGTTGCTAGAGCGTGTTCCTGGCTTGTGTTTGCTGTGGTCCATTGGAGACCAGCACCGCTGAGCCTCCTGGAGCATGCGATTTTATGACCCTTTGTGGGGCTTGTCTTTGCAGATCTTTTGGTCCCTGTCCTGATGGTGTGGGCCACCTGATCCCAGGGCTGGCTACACCCAGGTGTTCACTTCTGCTGTCAGCACATCCTGATGTCAGGGCAGTGGGCAGAACAGAGGTTCCGTGGCTTTCTTTTCTTCTCTGTGTTCAGTCCAGTCGCTCACCGTCTCTTCCCTCAGTGACCACCGAGTGCAGATCTGTGTTCACCCCGTCCCAAGTGCTTTTTCCTCTCACTCCGTGAGTTTCACCCAAACGCTGCTCATAAAAACAGAAATGGAATCAGAAGCTGGTCGGGTTGAGTAAACTGGTCTAAATGGACCTTCACATTAAAGCTACTGCTTGCATCTTGACCAAAAACAACAACAACAAAAAAAGATGAACATGTCGAAAAAAATGCCACATTAAAGGATAAAAATGTTGCAGGTGTTTAATTTAACCCACACCTCCTTGTCCAACAGCATGATGTTATGTTTTCCTCATTAATTGAATTTTCAAATCCCCCCCACAAGGCTATCTGTGTTCAGATCATTTGTGAGAGAGCCACATTTTCCGAGGATCAGGTTAAGCTTCCGTGTCTTCTGGAGTTGGGCAGAGATGGTAGGAGAGCAGATCCCTAGTGTTTTCAGTTAGGGAGGTAGTGGTTATCCCCAGTGGGAACAGAGCATGTGGTAGGCAGCGGAAGATCCTGGCAGAGAGAGTGGCAACTGGCTCTGCCAGCTCTCGCTGCAAGTCAGGTAAAGTATATGCTAAGCAGAAAGAATGCGCTGCCGACTCGGAATCTTTCCTAGACTAACAGAGAATGGCTCAGAAGAACGGCGCACCCACCCCCTCTCATTTTCCACAGCTGGTGTCATGTGTCTTTCCTACTTTGGATGAGTGAGGTGCGGGACTAGCAGTTTTGGAAAAAGTCACATTAATTTTTATGAATTGATAAGGGCATTTCTTTGAAGTGCTAAGTACTAATCAATGGGTGAAGTCTTAGAAAATCTCACTCTCAGAAGAATTTGGTTCAATATCCAGCCAGGACCATCCTCACAGGAAGGGGTGAAGCTCACTTTCGCACAGGAGTGTACTGGTGTGTCTGGGACCTCCGCTTGACCACGTCCCTGAAGGGCAGAATTCTGAGATGGCCAGGGTTTCTTAAGAGCCCAAGGTGACCCCAGACATCACTCCCAGGTCTCAGGAAAGGAGGAACTGAAGGCTCCAAGACAGCCCAGCATTCCAGGAGGCTATGGAGCAGAAGCAAAGGGTAGGAAGCCATTGCTCACTTGGAGATGCAGTGCTCCAAGTCAGAGAAAATACATGGTCTCTAGAGTTAAGAGTTACCCGGCCAGCTTGGGGAACAGGGTGTTCTGCCCTACTGCAGAACACGGGGAGTATATTTTAACAAGAACAAGTCTGCGAGTGGAATTCCCAGATTCTTCCAGCTCTGTTCTGGTCCCATGAGACCAGAGCAGAGAACTTGTAGTTCAGATCTCTGTGGACCAGCTGCCACCCTGTGTGGTTACTATGAGACAGCAGGAGGTTACTGCTGGCCTTCCATTCTTCTCAGGATGTGTTCTGACTTTTCAGGAGATGCTTTTATACCAGGTCTGAGCACATGTGTGGGGCTGCATCTAGCAGAGGTCCTGAAAGGCCCCATTTATACTGCCTCCTCTTTGCTCAGGTGGTCATGCAATAAGGAGAATAGTCCAAGAGCTGGTGCTTAGCAACCAAATCTGCCACTTGAAGGCTGGACCTGGAGGGGTCTCACAAGCATCTCAGCATCCCTCCTCACGATGGCCATGCAGCTACTTACAGATGGGCTCATCCCAAGGACTCCCAGCTATGACACGTGATGGCTGTAGGTACATCCTGGCCTGCTTAGATTTAGGCTGTTCCTTAAGTCTCAGGTGGGACTGGCCCACCACCTGCAGCCTGAATCTCCTTGGCTACAGGGACAAGAGAGGCCCCAATCTTGCTGATTTATCCCCCAGGGCCCTCCCAGAAGATTATGCCACTGGCTTTGCAGACACCTGTGGACTCTCTGCCCTCGTGGTAGAAAATGATGCTTTCTGATGACAGATCTGCTCCTCTTCCCACCTGAGTACTTAAGAAGGGGGTGTTTCACAAGGGAAAGGACAGCTGATGGACTGTTAGCTAACTGTGTTATAGGAGAAGATTAGCCTTATTTTCAGAGGAAGAAACAGGTCAGTGTGATTAGGTGATTGGTCTGCACACACATAGTCTGGACTCCAGGGCTCCCCAGGACATGGTGTCTTAGGTCAGAGTCTTTCCTCTGAGGTGCGAGGAGCAGAGCCTGCAAACACAGCCACAGCCTAGGAAGAGCCAAAGAGCTGTCAGTCACTGGGGGCTGGGTCCATGGGCCCTGACATTCTTTAGTACCAAACGGAGGGTGAAACCAAACAAATAAGCAGCCCCTGTTTATTCTCTGGCACGTCTTACAAACCACATTTGAAAGGTGACATCTTTCATCCTTGCCAAGGAAAATCCACTCAGATGTGAAGCTTGCCTTCTAAGAGAAGTTTTGTTTATGTTGTGAGAAATACTGTGTTAAGTTAAAATACTTCACCTCCTTTCTGGTTAGTGGTCTTTGTCGCATTTCTTTTACTGTGCTAAAAATACCCTGGCAAAGCAAGTTTGAGGGTTGAAGGAAATACTGGGATTGCAGTTCTAGGCAGCAGTCCATCCTACCACTGAAGCAAAGGCCCAGGAACTTCAAATAGCTAGCCACACCACACCCGCAGTTGGGAGCAGAGAGAAGGGAATGCATGCATGTTTCTACCCCATGCGCTTTCTCGACTTCTGTGCGGTCTTGGACTCCAAGCATAGGGAATGGAGCCACCTATCGTGGGCGGGTTACGGTCATGAACACAGCCCAAGGCAGACGCCTCAAGGCCAACCTGATCCCCAACAATTCTTCCTTGCAAGTCCCTTCACAGGCAGTTCAACATTGTGCCATGCTGACAATTAAAACTCTCCAGCACATTGGCCTTGGAGGTATGAGTTTTATGACTATAAGACCCTCTGAGGCGCACCTGTGTTCTCTTCATCTTTAGCTGCGCCTCAAGGTGGCCACAGGTGTCTTTGACTTATAGGAATGAAGCGGGGTGCTATTTTCTTATCCTCTCTGAAGCTCCCTCTTTTCCATGACAGACACACAGTTTGGGGCTGCCTTCCCATGGATGTAGGGGAGCCTCAGGGTTATATTTTCTTTCCTGGGCAGTTTACCTGAAGTGGAGGCACTGTGAGACTCCTGGTGTTAAGACTCTATGCAACCTGAGGAAGCTCCTCAACAGGTTCCAGGAGAAACACAGGGAGGAAATCTATGTCTATCTCTCGGGACACCTGAACTCCAGCAAGCTCTACAAGCCTACCGAGACCATTGCCCAGCACTGGCACAATGCAATCAAGCCAAAGAAGAGAGCCACCTACCCAGCCCCACCCTCCAGAGATGGAAAGATACGAGAGATGGAAGATGCTTGGGCTTACTTTACAATCAACACAGCTCTGCAGCCCGACCACACCAAAGACACGAAGCTGTTCAAGTATTTGAACCCAAGCGTGATCACTTCCAGTGCTGTCAAAGGGGATGTCACCTCCGAGAAGGCTCCGAAGGAGGAAGAAGAGGAAATGAAGGAAAGGCACGTGTTTAAAAAGGAAAGACACAGGAAGGAAGAGCTCAGCCTGCCGGAGATGAAAGTACTCAAATACCCGGAGGTGACATCCAGCCGCCAGTGCTACAAGCGTCTCCCGGGCAGGGATGTGTTCCAGTATGTCAGCTCCTACTTAGGGGGCATAACGAAAGCTGACAAGTACAAGAAGTTCCTGAGCTTCCAAACAGAAGTGTTGGTGAAGGAAGATCTCATGAAGAATGATTTCACCGGGAGCAAGGTGGCCGTGAAGCACGAGACCAAACTGAAGGAGGTAAGGGAAGCGGGACTCGGTGATGCTGTCACCCTCGTGGGCACAGACGCGTCCCGAGGAACCTCGTTTACGTGTCTAGCCAAAATGCAACAAAGTTACTGGTGCCTTTTTTACCGGGCATGGCCGGTAAGAACCCAGGCGATGGGGAAGAAGGTGGCATTTGACAGGAGTAAGTTGGAGGGGAATTTGTGATCAGCGGTGTTCAGTGACTCACGGGGGCAACTGCGGAAATACAGTGTCTGGGACAGAGAAGGCTGTGAGGAGAGGCGTGTGCCTCACCTTCTATAGAAGATGGGAGGAAGGAGCCTGGGCAGGGGACACGATGGAGATGCTGTTGGGCTGGGAATGCTGAGTGTGCTGGTGGGGGCTGTGATTCCCGAAGTCTCTGTGGGCCGAGAGGGAGCCTTGTGACTAGGATAGCACAATGTGGGTAAGAATGCAGGGGAAGGGAAAAAAGAGTCTTTTGTGGATCAGAAAGCCAGAGCCTAGGGTTTGGGCTGAGGACACTGTGGGCAAGGGAAGGGTCTTGAGGGGGTGTGTGTAGGGAGGCAGAGGGCAGGGGACGAGTGCAGGAAGCAGGGGTGGATGCAGAAAATGAGACATAAGCAAACACACACAAGTGACCAGGCTCTTAGCATCTGTGGAAGGGGATCCGAGGCTCCCCGATTCGCCACCCACTTTGCAGAGCCCCCAGCACCTGTGTGGCCTTCTCTGACTGATTTCCCAGAAGGCCAAGCTGTTCTAGAAGGAACATGGGGACCTTTCTCCTTCAAGGGCTAACTCTGTGTCGTCCTTCTAGGAGCTCCAGAAGATATGCACCTGCAACCCTCAGCAGTTCAACAGGCTGCAGGTCTTTGGGGAGATCTTTGAGGATGTTTGCAACAGCTCTTTGATATTCGGGGATCTCCTGAAGGAGATCAAGGTAACAACGCACATTCTCCAGATAACTGAGAACTGTGCACGAGAAGCCATGTGCAGGAGGGACCTCACACCTCACGGAAATCACACAGTCCCCATTCCACAGAGGGAGGCATCAGTCAGAGACTCAAGAGAACCTGCTCACTGTCTTGTCAGTCAAATGAGCCCTGTGAAGCAACCTCTGAGTTAACTTGCTGCTTAGATCTGTGATTTCTCACCAAAGCTTCCGAATTATGAGTTCAGTACCACCTGGCATCTAAACTTTCAGAATTAGGCACTTACTAGTTCAAATGAATCTTTATAGGTTTTTAAGTTAGTCATGCATTTGCGATGAAAGCTGTGTGGAATCCAGCTTGAAGTTAAATTGCTTAAAGCCTGTATTAGTTAATTTTCTTTTGCTGTGATCCAACACTCAAACAAAGCAAGGCGGGGAAGAACATGTTTATATTAGCTTATGGTTCTAGTTGGATGGATTCCATCATGGTGGGAAGCCAGGGGACAGGCAGGGAAAATGTGGGGCAGAAGCAGGAAGCCGGCTGCTCACTTTTTCATCCACACACTGGAAGCAGAGAGAAATGACAGGACGTAGGGTTAGGCTATATGCACTTAAAGCCTGCCTTCAGTGGCTCACTTCCTCCAGCAAGGCTTCACCAAGTAAAGGTTCCATAACCTTCCCCGAAGTACCAAGTACCACCGACTCAGGACCGAGTGTTCAGATGCATGAGTCTGTGGGGGCTGATTCTCATCTAAACCACCACAAAGCCTGTACTACGTTCTGGTTTCCCCAATGACAAGGGACGGGTACTGACGGCAGTCTGCTGCCTGGCTTCCAGGGCCCATGACACCTCACCTGCAGCTGGTCTCTGAGACACATGGCAGGGGATAATATGTCAGGCGTGTGTCAAGTCATTTACGACGGAACCTAAGGCTGAGCAGTAGCTGGTAGTCAACACAGGATCCAATCACAATTCGATTTTGTAAACTTGTGTGTCTGTGTGTGGTTCAGCACACCCGCAGAAACATTTTATACACTTCATGTTTGCAATGACTTTCACTGGCATCCTTAATGCCTACGTGATTTATGCAAGCAAAATACTACTCCTTGGGGCTGGGGAGAGAGCTCATTGGAGAAAGTGCTTGCCGTGTAAGCACAAGGACCCTAGTTCCAATCCCCACCCCTCCCCCATAAAAACTGGGTGTTGTGGTATACACCCCCAGTGCCGGGGCAAGGCAGAGAGACAGGAGGACCCCAGGAGTTGACTGGCAGCATGTCAAGCCAATCTGTGAGCAAACATGAGGAGGAGAGAGAGGAGAGGAAGACGTCTGGCGTCACCTCTGGCCCTGTGTACGCACGTGTGCACACTCATTCGCCCCGCCCCCCACTCGCAAGCCCTGACGTCTGGTGACATCGGGTTGTTTTGTGCACAGGATGAATATGAACTCTACATGGCGGCTCTCCTGGACTCCCAGCCGACAGCACAGTATCAGGTAATGACCGCTGGAGAGGGCACAGAGAGAATGTACGTGTCTGTGACTTCACACTTTTCCTGCTATGTAAACATAAGTTTCAGGGGGCCTGGGGCAGTAACTCAGCAGTGAGGAGCACTGGCTGCTCTTGCAGAAGACTCAGGTTCGGTTCCTAGCGACCCCATGGTGGCTCACAATTTTTTGTAACTCCAGGGATCTGATGCCCTGTGATGACCGCCACAGGCTTGAGGTGCACAGACATACATGCAGGCAAATACTCATCCACATAAAGGTAAATAAATAATAAAATAAATAAAATCAGCATCTGCCTTTCAGGACTGAGCCTTACAGGCAGACTCTGTCCCTTACTTGGAGGGGAGCAGCAAAGGAACACACATGCCCATATATCAGTCAAACATCAGAATGGAGAAGCTGGCAGGCTTCCAAGGCTCTCAGTCTTTCCATTCCTGAAACCCAGATGATCACCTAAAGACACAGAGGCCTTAGTCACCCAGCACGAGCTCCGTATCTCTACGTCCACCTAAAGACTGGTGATTCGGATTGTCTCTCACACGTTTGAAATAACCGATAACGATGTGGCCGGCCGTTTATTTGGAGTGTTCCTGCAACCCAACTCCACAAAGAAACTATTAAACTCCCTATCATACGTGGATAATAATAACCTGGAGCTTCCCACATCCTTCCCTTCTTCCCACAGCGGCTCCTGGCTGAAGTCAAGGGGTTGGAGAAGAGCCCTGTGCACAGCACTGACATCGACCAAGCCAAAGAGCAGCTGAGGAAGCTGGAACAGGATGCCTTCGAAGCTCTGGAGCACAATGAGAGGTCTGTGAGGTTTCCACTGATACACAACGCAACCCTAAAACTGACGAGCAGCACCCGCATTTTTCCGGCATTGTCGTGCGCGGTGTGATACCCGCACCAGTGCTGCCAGTTAACCTGGACTCTTCCGCAAGCAATTATATACATGACCGCGGTGCTGGACCAAATGCACTGCCCTCATGGCGAGACTCTTGGAGGTTCCAAAGGATCCTCCCTGAGGACTTACCAATGGGACAAAGGGTGGCAGGCCAGAGAGAGCCTCCTGATTCTGCTAAATTAGAAAATTCTGTAATGTCTCTGAGCAGTTGTACAGAGTAAAGTCACCATTGGTCAGGGCATGTTATTTCCAAGGACATAAAGACTACAGCAATTCTGAACCAACTCAACCAAAAAAGAAAAAAATGTGCTTTCAGTGTAAAGTCAGAGAGAAGGCTATTGTCTCTCACTCCAGTCTGGTCTAAGGTTCTATACAGCATGGCCTTCATAAGCTCTGGCCCTCCCCAAGGACCTGGAGGATTGGCTGTGGGTGATCACATAGTACCTTGCAGGTGATACTTCTTCAGGCTTAGGCCAATGTATAAATGCCCCTTCCAGCCATGTGTCCCTCACACACACCTTTGTAATATTTGCAGTGCTCTTTTCTGACCTGTGTCCGCTTCATTCCACGAAGATGGTCGCTGTCTCAGAGGCCCTGATGGAGGAGTTAGGTCCAGGTGTGTAGTCAGGTCAGACACAGAGAGGCAACACAGAAAGGTCACAAAGTCATGGAAGTTGGCTATTTATGACTCCCAGAGAAGAAGGCAATACACCCTGCAGGAACAATGGGAGGAGCAAACATTGTAGACAGTGTCCCTGGCCAGTAGGAACAGAGGGAGGAAGAAAAGTGTGTGGGGGAGGGGACCAGAGCCTGCTTCAGATCAGAGTGTCGTGCAGCATGTGTCCGACGAGGACTCTGGGGTATGCTCGGAGCCTATCCGCCATGCTCAGGGAACCCCACTGACCGTGGAGTTGCTGTAGGTCACTCTGCATGTGTGACCCATGCGATGAATCAAGAAGGTTGTTTCTATCTGTCCTCTATGAGACGGTTCCAGAAGGCTGCAGGATAAGGAGGATCTGGAAAGAGCAAAAGTCTGATGATTCCGTCTCGAGGCTGGTGTGGGAGAGTTAGGCTCACGTTCAAAACAGACTTTACTGCAGAAGTATCCAAAGCTAAAAACTGAAAACACTCACACCACCAGTATCCACTGCTCATCTTCAATAACCTTGTGAGGACAAAACTGAAAGCACCTGGGACAGAAGGGCAGAGCCCGAGGCTGGGAAGTGAATAACGCCACTTTGGGAGGAGGAGGAAGACCCCACCAGACACAGCAGCATAGTTCACCTGATGGTTGGAGCCGAGAGTCCTGGCTGTGATGGTGGCAATGATGATGGGGGTGGGGGTGGTGATGGGAATGATGATGTGGGGATGATGGTGATGGTGGTGATGAGGATGATGATGATGGTGATGATGGTGATGATGGTGATGACTATGATGGTGGTGATGGTGGCAGTGATGGTGATCATGACGATGATGATAGTGATGATGATGATGGTGGTGATGATGATGGTGATGATGGTGATGATGGTGATGATGATGGTGGTGATGATGATGGTGATGATGATGATGGTGATGATGGTGATGATGGTGATGATGATGATGGTGGTGATGGTGGTGGTGAGGAGGAGGAGGATAGTGGTGATGATAATGTGGTGGTGATGATGATGACTATGAGGATGGTGGTGATGGTGGCAGTGATGGTGATCATGACGCCGATGATGGTGGTGACGGTTAGTGAAAGTAATGATGGTAGTGGTGGTGGGGATGATGGTGGTGGTGATATGGTCATGTGACAATAATTTGAAGAGAAAGGGGTCTAAAACAGCTTTTTAAGCTCAACTAGATGTTCTCAGAAGAGCACTGCAGGACATGAAAACAATCACAAAGCAGAAATGTCAGAGGCAAGCAAAGGAATCAGACAAAACCACTAGACCACAGACTGAGATTTAACCATAACATGCCCGAGGGAGAATGGTTTTCAGTGAGAATACAAGGAACACAGTAGGGCAACGAGCAGGAGAACAATCAAGGGACTAAAAGTGAGACAAGTGGGAAAGTTGGTAGGAATGAACGATAAGCAAATAAGAGCCAACTCGCACATAGCTAAAGTTCCTTAAGAAGAAATACAGACCAACAAAAGCAGACCATTGGAGACAACTCAGGAGACCATACCCTCTGAATTTACGTGCTGCTACGGTCTGTATTATCGATTAAGCCCCCCATCTAATATGTGTGAAACCCTTAAAACATTACTCACCTTGTAGACATGTGGTTTTCAGCCAGTGGTTCTCAACCTTCCCGATGCTGTGACCTTCATGATGTGGTGATGGCCAATCATCAAATTATTTTGGTGCTACTTCATAGCTGTAGTTTTGCTACTGTTATGAATCATGATGTAAATATGTGATATGCAAATGATCTTAAGCAGCCCCTGTGAAAGTATCATTCCACTCCCAAAGGGCTGTGACCCACAGGTTGAGAACCAACACATCTGCAGTGTCATCTTCAAACAAAGCAGTGATTCCCCCAGTAGGTGCAGCACCTGTCAGAACCCTTCTAGGCAACATTAGGGTGAGATGTTTGGTTCTGTTGACTTTGCTACTGAGTAGAAAATACAGAGGGGCTATCGGGGTCATTTGTTTCTCTCTCTCTCTCTCTCTCTCTCTCTCTCTCTCATTCTTTGTAATTTACTTTTTGTTAAACATGGTAGATAGCCTTTGTAAATTCTCAATTAGGGGTGCAGCCAAAGGCATGGGGAAGGAACTGCAGCCTGCTCTCCTACGACAGTTCCAGTGTCCCTTGACTTGGGGTTTGTCTCAGAGTGCAGACTGTAAGGACTTTCTGCCTTCCTTTATTTATATTGTGTATGTGGGTACTGTAACTGCAGGTGTGTGTTTACACGTGTGTCAGTGCGTGCTGTTGTGCATGTTTATCTGCGATATAGGCATGAGATGTAGCAAGAGATAAATATCGGGTGTCTTCTATCACTCTAGACCCTAGGTTTTGAAACAGAGCCTCTCACTGAGTCCGGAGCTCACCGGCTGGTAAACTGGCTAACCAGGGAGCCCCTGGGATCCTCTCGTCTTCACCTCCAAGTGCAGAGGTGACAGCTGTGCGCTTGTCCCTTGCATGCTGGGAATCAGACCCAGGTCTTAGTGCTGCACAGCACTCACTTTAGCCCCTGAGCCATCTTCCCTACCTAAGTCTTTCTTCCCCTTCCCTCCCTCCCCCTCCCTCCTTCCCTCTCCTTCCCTAACCCCCCTTTCTGTGTATATGCACATGGATGTGTACACGCCACAGTTTATGCAAAGATGTCAGAGGACATTTTACAGGGGTCAGTTCTCTCTTTCCAGCCCGTGGTCCCAAGGATTGAACTTGGGTGGTGAAGTCCCGTTATCTACAGAGCTGTTGTCTACCCTCCATTTGTTTCTAGCTTACGAATGATTTTAATGATGAATGTAACGGCACTGAAAGGGTGCCTTTGCTTGGTAACTGGGACAGATTAGGTTCTTTAACCTTCAGAGTGTCTTTTGTGTTGGAAAGTATGAAGATGAGTGCTTGTGTCTCAGTAAGTTAAAAGACTTGCGGCGCTGGGGCTGGGGAGTAGCTCAGTAGGCAGAACAGGTAGAATGTGTTCATGAAAGCCTAAGGATGACGATTTACAATCCGTGTAAATGCAGACTAGGTGTGGTGTTTGCACTGTAAACACAGGTGGGACAGAGGGTCCCCCAGTGGGCTGAGTAAGCTCTGGGTTCAAGTGAGAGACCCTGCCTCAAAATACAAGGTTGGGAGTGGTGAAGGAAGTCATCTCCAATCAACCTCTGGACTCCACAGGTCTGTGTGTTACAGGCACATCCACACCAGCATGCATGTGTGTCCACACACATGCAAACATGGGCACACACACACACACACACACACACACACCCCACTCCTGGTATAAAAAGGACAGAGCAACAAGGCCCAAGTGGGTCCTGCTGTTTCCTGACTGTCTTCCTACCCGTTTTTAGACTCCGAGATGAACTGGAGGCAGAGAGCCTGCTGCTGCAATCTGCTAAGGAGAAATCAGGTGAGTGCCTTCCAGAGTTGTCTGCTGCCTCTCTAGTGTCTCCTCTGGGTGTTTGGATCCATCTCCCTTCCCTCCCCACACTGTGCACCTCCTAATTCCTGTCCACACTGCAGCCTCAAGTTCTCAGTCTTTGACAGAGTCTTCTTAAACATGGATGAACCCAGGTGGTGTTCACATGGGTCTCCTCAAGGCACTGCCCCACTTGTTTTTACTGAGTTTCTTGTTAGTGTGCACTGTTATAAGCAGACCCGGAAAAGGTTCTGGTCATCATTCATTATTGTCCTTTTTCACTCATCCCGGAGGCTGCAAAACTAGGCATCCACTTATGTACGGATTGTATGGATTACATGGATATTATATGGATACGCCAACAGAGGAATACCCTATTTCTGTAGACCAGGTGATTTTTATTGATGTGCTTGAGTTACGCTACAGTTTATAGTTACATGTAACACATGACATTATTACACGCACCACTGCTAACAAGGGCTGAGACGTTAAACACAGTAAAACCGTTTCCAGAGTCATCTGAAAGAAATGAAGATGACGAGAGCCAACTCACTCTGATTGAGAAGGTTGAGAAGAGGAGATGCGAAATCTTCGAAAAACTGGATGAGATGAAAGCGCTTGAGAAACACATCAAAGAAACCCTGGTGCATTCGCGAGTGTCGGATATCAAGGAGAACGAGATTAAGAGCATAGAGGTATGCAGATCGTCTGTGTGGGTATTTACGTCTGTTTTACTTAGATACCCACAAAACAACTTCATTCTGTAATAGGGTAAAAACGTAAGGGGCTTTTCTTTAAAAAGAGGCGTGGGCGGCTGTTTCCTGCCATTTGGATCTGGACGGCTGCTAACTGTCACTTTCTCACTGGTGACTTGACTCCGCCCCTCTGTTCCCGGCTGAAAGATTCTAACTTGTAACTGTTTAAACCTCAGTTATCTCAAAGGGTTAAGAAGAAAAGGAAAAGAAACAACAAAAGAGAAGCCTTTTACAGCCCTTTCTGGCTGTCGTCATCTGTCTGAGCCTGGGGAACTGAGCTAACTTAAGACCCTTTATTCCAGTAATGTTTCCCCTCCACTTGTCTCAGTAACTTCTGCCTGCTTTCTCCATCATCAGCTTCTGGAGTTCTTTTTTCCCTGTCTCTTCCCCAACTGCCTTCTCCAATGGACACCCTCTCTCCTATATACCTCCCTCCATGCTATTCCCAGAAGTCCGAGTGGCATGTAACCATAAAAGGGGGGAATGGCTTCCTAGCACTAAAAGTCTCTGGCTTCTTTTTTTTTTTTTTTTTTTTTTTAACAGTAAAATCTAATGAAACTTAGTCCAAAATATGCTTCACTTCCAAAGGTATAGAGGCTACATAGAGCAGTGAAGGCCCAGCTAACACCAGGACAAAGGTGACAGGGGTCATGGAGCCTGGGTGCTCAGGACATGGTAATGCTGTGCGCAGTGCGTGTGGAATGTGACCTCACGGGGCCTCTGTGGCTAGCTCATGTATTTTAGCGGTGCTTTTTTTTTTTTTAATGCAGACTAAGCATCACAAAGTGTATAGAAGGGTAGGTGTGTGGGTTCTTAACTGAATGCAGTATTTTCCCTCTGTCCCGTAACGGCTCAGTGGCGTGACCTGCAAGAACAAGCCTTGCACACTCTTTGCATCAGTTTTCAGCCCTCTGATTTACACTTTTTTAAGTAAAGATTTATTTTTGGGGTGTGTGTGTGTGTGTGTGTGTGTGTGTGTGTGTGTATGATGTATGTACAGGTACTTACAAAGGACAGAAGAGTGTATTGTGTTTCCTGGCGCTGGAATTACAGGTGGTTCTGGGAACTCTGGGCCTCTAGCAGAGCCGTAAGATGCTCCTCACTGCTGAGCCGTCTTCTCCAGCCCCAACGCTTTTAACTCACTCACGATTAATAATCAGTTATTGCTGCTGCTCTGTGCTGCTTACGGATGCAGGCATACCTCGGGGATGCTGTGGGCTGGTTTCTAGATGCCACAGGAAAACTAATACCACAATTAGGTGGGTTGTAAGAATTATTCGATTTCTCCGTGCATGTAAAATTATGGTTACACGATATGGCAGACAATTACATGCTTAATCATATGCCGTTTGAAACTCAATGTACACAAATGAAAAACAAGCTATTGCCATGACAGACACGCTGAGGTTTATCAGCACTGTTGGACATCCGTGGCACAGGGTTGTTACAAACCTTCAATTCCTGTGTGTTGCCTGGTAGGAAATTCTTCTGGGATCCTTATAGGAATGGCCACTGGTAAAATGTATTTTCTAGGTATGGGGAACTGACACTTAGGAACGGATGTGGACTAGTCACGTGGGACTGAGGGGGTCTTCAGGAAGGAGGAAAGCAGGGTGTTCTACCAGAGTCTGCTTGGTACCCTGGGAATGGGGCGCAGAGTGAAAAGAGGCCACAACAGGTGGTCTGCTACAGAGCTGGAGATGAAACAGGATTGGATAGAAGTAGAGGAGGGAGAGGAGGAGGAGATCTGAAGCCACCCCGCCCCTTCCACGGACCTACTTCCTTCTCTGTCAGGCTTGGAGGTGGAGGGTGCTGGGTTTGGAGGCTGGGATAACAGGACGAGTTGGGGAAAGTTTGGAGACATCCCTGTGATCCCTGGAGATGCACAGGAAGGAGGGGCGGCAGAAGGTGTTCTGCCACAGAGAAGAGAGGCCTGCAGCTTCCCAGGGAGTGCCCGTTGGAGGGGGTGGGGGTCTGGGATAACACAGAGCTGGGGAAGGAAGTTTGGAGGGGAAGATCTGAGTGGTCCACTGGAGATGGGGGGCCTGGGGGCGGTTGGCTTAAGCAGGTAGTCTGTTGCGGAGCTGGGAATGAGAGTGGGGGATTGGATTTGGAGGAGCAGGGAGAGAGGTAAGGATCTACAGTTAGCCTGCCTGCTTTCCTGACCAGAGTAAGTATGTTTAGATAATGTGGTACTGAGCACTCTTGAATTTATAACCACACCAGTGTCATAATGCTTTTATAATTTCATAAATAGAGAGAGGATCTTAGCCATTTTTTTTTAAAATTGCTTTTAATATCATTTGCTTTCAGAACGAAGCTATAAAATTGGAAACAACAAACAGGATCTTACGGAAGAAAATAAAAGTAAGATTGTCCTTTTAACAGGCGAACCAGTGTCTGCAGAAGTGTTTCCTGAAGTTTCTGCTAGCCTGTGTCATAAGTCACACAAAAGCTCACACTTTCCTTCGGCTGCATAGCTTTCTGTTGTGGCAGGGGTGTGTGGCTGTGCGGACCTCAGCACAGACCCGGGTTCTTGTGAGCAAGTGCGATGATGAGAGCACTGCGCTGTGATGCTGGGGTGACTCGTCCACAGCTGCTTCTCCAACTCATCCGCAAACCTTGGCATTCAGAGTAGTGAATGATACAATCAGCGCCGAGGCGTAGAGCCCTCCAGATGCACACAGACGATTGGCACTTACATCACAGCTGTGCACACCTGGCCTGTGTGTGTGTGTCTCTGAGTTGTGCGTGGTGTGGTTCGTGTGTTTCACCTGACTCCAGACAGAGTCGTCAATCCTGAGTCCATCTTATTGTCATTGTACATGACCAAGACCGTGACGCTCTGTGACCAAAGGATTTTAAACCTCCTGCAGGTTGCCGAAAGCCAAGTGAAGCAGCTCACAAGAAAGGGCAATATCCGAAAGGACCAGAGGCAGTAAGTATGGATTCCGTGTTTTACAATATGTATGTGCGTGTGGTGTGACGCAGGGATGTGTTTGTGCGCACCTGGGGGCACACGTGTGTGCAGGTGTGGATGTGCATGCCGAGGGCCCCACACAGTTGCACGTACCCTACTAGCAAGCTCTCCTCCTCTCTGGGAAATGGGTGTGCTACGAGGTATGCCATCTGCACGGTATCGTTAGCCTCAGAGGTCCACCTCAAATGCTAAAGAAGCCCCCTGGCATTCAAGGCAGGACTACGAAAAACAAAAGTCGCTTGTAATCTTGTCTGTTTGGGTAAGCGCGTCCTCAAGTGGATGTTTGGGCTTGTTCTTTTCATAACCGTAATGTGTATTTTTTTCCTAATCCACTGCGTTTATTTCTTGTGTATTTTAAGGATTCTGTGGGATTATATGAAGGAATATACAGACGTAGAAGATGTAGATGACAGCCCTGAGATGCCTGAAAAGTGACGTCGGAAGTCTCCGCTAGGGAGCCCACCACCTGGATGGCAGCTTTCCCACGAATGACATCAGCGTGCGGTGTACTTCCTCCTCAGTGTGCTGATCGACATGTGACTCGTTTGACTTTTATATGTATGTACTGGCTTTGTAGTCCATCTTTTATTCAGTAACTTTCAACTGCATGAGAAACTTGTGAATGTTTAATAAGAATAAAGACGTAAGCCCTGCTGCGATGTAGATCAACTCCGTTTAAGTGCTGACACCTTTCTGTATGCATTTAATAAAATAAATGGCATGTCCATGCTGGTTACACGCTCATTGCTGTGGCCGGGTTACCTGACAGAGAGAACCGAAGCAAAGAAAGATTTATTTTGGCTCATGATCTGGGAGGGGTTAGGGGGGTCTCGATTCTTTACGGTGGGGCAGCGCAGTTTGCTACGGAAGGAGCATGTGACCGAGACTGTTCACAGCAGCACCCACCAGGAAGCGGAGAGCATGGTTGGGAGGAGGAGCCCCATACGGCCACGGGCAGCCCACTTCTAAGGTTCTTCTTCTGCCAGCTTTCACCTACAGCCAGGCAGGTTCCACTACCCGGGGACAAGGGACAAGTGCCTAAAACAGACGCTTGTGTGGGGGTGGGGGTGGGAGGGCGGAGGGCATTTCAGATTCAAACCGCAACAGCAGTGCCTGAATGCATCACCGTTTAACTAGGTACTTGCTCCTTGTTACAGTGTTGGCACGGTGGCTGGCACAGAGCTCAGCCCTCTGTGAACTTCATGACCGTTTTGAACCCTAAGGATCTCTGCTCAACTCTTTCGGTGTGCACCAGTGTGAGCACGGGGTAATGGAAATGGCGTCGATTCCTCTGACCACACGTGGGAAGGATCTGAGGATCAAAGGCGAGTACTACGAAAGGGAGAGAGAAAAGAGAGGAGCGGCAAGAGAGGGTGGCGCGCAGTGGTCTGTGTTTTGTCAACACAAACCTAGACACATCTGGGAAGAGGGAATCACAGCTGGGGAGTCATCAGCTTTCCTGTAGGCAAGCCTGCGGGGGGCAAAATGAATTAGGACGGGGAGAGAAGAAGAGGAGAGGAAGGGAGGGAAAGGGGGCGTCGGGAAGAGAGGATCACAACAGCTGACAGAAGGCTTTCCATCATCAGGGAAGCAACTTGACTGTTTATGTGTTCCCTCTGCTCTTGCTGCCTTCTCCAGAGGAAGCCTGTCAGACTCTAGATTTCTCACTGTGGAAGGAGAGGCTGCTGTGTGAGCGTCTAGCTGACTCGCAACTCTGTGTGGCAGATCTAGAAACCGACCCGTGTTTTCCTGATGGGATCCCTACGCTCCATCACCTCAGTGTGCTGGTTGTTATTTTTTATTGACTTCATACAAACCAGAGCCACCTGGGAAGAGGGAACCTGTGTTGAGAAAATGCTCTCATCAGATCGGTCTGTGGGCATTGTTCTTGATTACTGATGGATGTGGGAGGGCCCAGCCCATTGTGGGCAGGTGGCCCTGGGTTCCATAAGAAAGCAGGCTGACCAAGTCATGAGGAACAAGCCAGTAAGTGACGTTTCTCCATGGCCTCTGCTCAGGTTTCTGCATCTGGGTTCCTGCCTGACTTCTCTTCATCCACTGTAAGCTGACATAAACCCTTTCCTCCCCAAGTTGCTTTTCGGTGCAGGTGTTTGTTTAGCAATAGGAAGCAAGCTAATGCACTCGTTCTGTGGTGTCTGGTGTTTGAAGGTGTTGTTAGAGACACCAAGGGCGTTTCTCCGTTGCCAGCAAGCAGTAGAAAGGTCAGTAGAACTTAAAACATGTGCCAGTCAAGTTTGTCACTTGTCTGGGATGGAAGGCTTTGTCAAAATCAAAACTTTGTAGCAGCTACTGTAACTGGTGCCTCCTTGTGACTAAAAAATTCTTTTTAAAGTAAATGAGCTACTTTCCCACTGTTCCAGCTGGTTCTTTATGCCAGCAACTTTCATTCTATCAGCATTCCAGTCTATTACAGATCGCCGGTACTCTGTGTGTATGTGTGTGTGCGTGTGTGTCTGTGTGTGTGTGTGTGTGTGTGGGTGTCTGTGTCTGTGTGTGTCTCTGTGTGTGTCTGTGTGTGTGTGTGTGCGTGTCTGTGTCTGTGTGTGTGTCTGTGTGTGTGTGTGTCTGTGTGTGTCTGTATGTGTGTCTCTGTGTGTGTGTGTGTGTGTGTGTGTGTGGGTGTCTGTGTCTGTGTGTGTCTCTGTGTGTGTCTGTGTGTGTGTGTGTGCGTGTCTGTGTCTGTGTCTGTCTCTGTGTGTGTGTGTGTCTGTGTGTGTCTGTATGTGTGTCTCTGTGTGTGTGTGTGTGTGTGTGTGTGTGTGTGTGTGTGTACATGCTCACTTCTGCTTTGGGGACTGACCGCCTTCCCTGACCCTTCCTGACCTGTGAGATTCACTGCAGCTGAGGCTGCAGAAACTGAGCCTGCCGTGCCTTCCCTTCTCTTCTTGCAAAGAGAGTAAGACTGGCCCTAGGAATTGACCGTCTTCCCAACTCCCACACCCGGCAAAATCCACATCCCCCACTGTATCATGTATACGTTCTGAGAAGGCGGTGAGACTGGTTTTCTCAGGGAATCACATCCTGTTCTCCGTTTATATGGAGGTTTCCAGATCATGTTATGATCATGTGAAATCTAGTCACAGTTTTACATATTTGATTATTGCAAGGGCTGGTATTTTAGGCGTTTCTAACTCACCAGAGAGGCAGAACTTAGATTCTGCACAGAACTCAAGGTGTGTCTCCGTCTCAGCCAGCGTGTCAGATAGAAACCCTGAAAAGTGCATCTGCTGATGGTGTCTCATGACACTTCATGAGAAGCAGTGTCTGTATCTTTGGCCCCTTTAGGACCCATTAAAGCACAGAGGTCTTTTCAAAGACAAGGGAGCCGCCTAAATTAGCATCACTTCAGACAAGTAAAGAGCTTTCATTGGCTTATTCTCCAGGAAACTCTGGGCTTGTACTTGGCCACAGGCTGATGGTAGGGAAGGATGGGGCACAGAGCTGTAGGGGGTTCTTGACCTAAAATCAAGACTGTCTTTGGAGTTTGCTTGGCTTTGGTGCGCAGTTCAACCTTTCAGTTTTTACATTTGAGTGGACATTTGCTTTATGATCATGGGCCTATAAATCCATTTGGCCTAAGTCATTGAAATGTATGTTTGCAGGCGGTGTGTTAGTATTTATTTAAAGAACTATTTAATTTAGTCTGTGATATAATATTCAATCCATATTTTCTTCTTGCAAAATGTAACAGGTGAAAACTCCAGATTTCTATCAGTGTGTGTGGCAGGTTCTTCTTGTACATTTGTGGAGCGTAGCAAGAATCAGGGCACTGACCAGCTTCTCTGTATTCCCTGCAGGAGGATGTGCTCGGCCCTCTGAGCAGGAGGATGTGCCCGGCCCTCTGAGGGGATGAGACACCGTTGACCTTCCTGATGTCCAGTAGAACTGCTCAGGAAGGCTTCTCGCCTGCTCCACACAGCACTTAGTGAGTCCCTGTTGCTTGGCACTTGCTCTGGTCTCCTCTTGATCTCAGACTCGTCTCTGACTTGCAGGAACTCAGAGATGCGGTAAGGAGCTTCTTCCCCTTAGCTTCGTGTGAACTCCAGGTCTCGGGACACTGACCCATGGTTCCTCTGTACTCCGGCAGCGTCCCGTACACTCTGTCCTTTATCTCCAGTTCTTTCTTCTCTGTTAGGTCTTCAAAGAAACACAAATTCCGCTTTATCCTTCTTGCCACTGGCCAGCACCATTACCCACTTCTGTCTTCACGAGGGACTTGTGTTATTAAATTATCGCGAAGTGTCATTACAGATCACCATCGCAGCCCCGTAACACAGCATGCCTGACCACTCCTCTGTCTTCACCAGTGATCCCAAAGAATTCCACGTTGGTAGTCCTCACTTCTTAAAAAGATTAGTTTTATGCGTACGAGAGACTACAGGTATGTATGTTTGTGTGTGCCATGCGTGTGCCTGTCTGATGCCCACGGAGGCCGGAAGAGGGCATTAGATCTCCTGAAACCACAGTTACGGATGGTTGTGAGCCACCACGTGGGTGCTTGGAACTGACTCAAGGTCCTCTGCAAGTGCAGCCAGGGCTCTTAAGTGCTGGGCCATCTCTCCACACCTGGTGGTTCTCATTTTCATCTGCAAACTAGACTCATTTACAGAGACTTTTCTAAAAGGTAAGTGCCTGGGGCACAACTCAGGCCAGATTTATCAAGAAAATGATGGGCCACAGACACTAGGACCCTCACAAAGAACTTAGTTGTGCCAGTTGAGAGGCTGTGGTGATGAACCCTCTCCTCCCAGTAGCTGGACATAGCCTACACCATTTCCTTCTTAGTCATGTAGGTGTGAGAGCAAGACCGAAGCCGTTTACATCAGAGCAAAGGGAAGGTCTCCTTTCACAGCTGTCAGGGGTCCTTAAGCTCACTTACCTGCTCATCTCAGTGTGAAAGGAGACGCCACGGTCACCAAAACCATGCTGAACCCACTTGTCTGCTCTTTGGAACTTAAGTACACACAGCACCCCTCCCCTATTGCTGTTTAGCCTCAGGTCATTTCCTGTCACCATCTTGCTGATAATTCTTACCTCCAGTTACGCCTGCTGCCATCACACCCCTGCCCCTTGTGCTGGATGGACACCTTCTTGCTAAAGTGGAGAGCCACTTTCTCCGGTTGCTTGGCTTCCCCACCTCTCTGCACCTGTCAGAAGCACTGTCCAGGGATCCCTGTGACTTTGCAGAGGAGGGCTGTCTAGACAAGAGCACCCTTCTCTTCCTTTTGACAACAGTTAATAATCTTTAGAAATCGGCTCACACAAGCCACCCCCCACCTCACTAGAGTAGGCACAAAGCCCCTTCCACTGTAGATAGCACTGCAGAGCCTGCACTGTGCTGCCTGTGTGCCCCTGGCCTCCAGATGTGAGGCAGCCCTGTACGGGAGGCGTCTGAGCTGCTATGTCTGAGCTGCCATTGTCTCCACACCGCAGGATGTGTCTCAGCGGCTGGGGTTGTGCAGCAGGAAAAGGTGCAGATATGGATATACATGCATGTTCTCCCTGTGCGTATGTCCAGATTCACCCTTATAGGAGCCCAGGGCAGATTGGGTAAGCTGGGCTTAATCATCCATGAGTAGCTACTTCCTCGGCAGGCCACCCCCTGAAGCAGAGAGTTTATCTACTTCTCTCATGTTACTCCAGAAGCTGGAAGGCAGGAAACAGGCCTGTCAGAGCTTTCCTTAGTGTCTTAGTTAGGTTTTATTGCTGTGGAGAGACACCATGACCACAGCAACTATTTTTTGTATGTCTCTGTAGACCAGGCTGGCCTTGAACTCACAGAGATACACTTGCTTCTGCCTCCCAAGTGCTGGGACTAAAGGCACGCACCACCACTTCCCAGTTGACCACGGCAACTCTTATAAAGGGAAACACTGAATTGGGGTTGAGGTTCAGAGGTTGAGTCCATTGTTGTCACAATGGGAAGCATAGTATCACATAGGCAAACATGGTGCTGACAAGGTAGCCAAGAGTTCTAGATTGGCAGGCAGCAGGAAGAGAGAGTGATACTGGGTCTGGCTTGAGCATCTGAAAGCTCAAAGCCCTCCTCCAGTGACACACTTCCTCCAACAAGGCCACACCTCCTAATAGCGCCACTCCCTATGAGCCTATAGGGCCATTGTCATTCAAACCAGCACATCTTGTGTTGTGAGAAGGGGTGTGGCCCAGTTGATACCCTGACCTTACACATCTGACCTCCAGATCTCTAGCGGCAGAGACTTCCAGTGTTTAAGCTAATAGCTCTTTACCACAGAAATCACCAGCAACTGCCACAATGGGAAGGGTTGACTGGTGGAGGGAGGTAGAATGGCTGGGAAGCCATGCTTCAATCCAGAGTGAGGCTCTGCACTCCAGTCCCAACAAAATACTGAAAGGCCAGCTAAACAAAGCCAGAGGAAGAAGCACTTTTTCCTATCCCTATCTCTGAGTCTCTCAATTGAAAGTAGGTTTATTATAAACCATAATCGCAGGCAGTCCCAGAAGCTGACAAGTCCTGTGGTCTGCCGTGTGGAAATGAGACCAGAGTCTGGCGTACGGTCTGGAGGCCTGAGGTCAGAGCTAACGGTGTAGGCTCTAGGGGTGCCAAAGGTAGGGAAAATGCATCCAGGGTGAAGAGTGGGTGTCACCTTTCCTGCCTTTTGCTGTGCTGGGGTCTGCGGTGGATTGTGTGTTCACTCGACATGGGGAAGGCCTTTGCTCAACTCAGTTCATCAACTCAGGTGTCAATCCCCCTAGAAGTGTCCTCACACATCCAGTAAGAACTAGTGTTTAACTGCTGGTCTGGGCATCTTACAGTTGACCAAGCTCAACCCCTAGGACCCACTTAACACAAGGCAGACATGGTGTTGTCATGTTCAAATCACTTCTGTGCATTGTTGCTGTGAGCGTTGGATACACCATTTCAGACATGAATCCCCATGCTTTGTTTTTAGATAAGAAAAGCACTTCTGCCCATTATATCTCCAAGAGCCTGGAGAGATGCTGGTTGGTAGGTCCGGTTCAAAGCAGTCTGTGTCTGGGCCCCATCCCTCCAGAGATGCTCCTTGCTCCTACAGGGGATGAGAGCCGGTATTGAGGTCACAATGTCTGTCTCTCTTTCATTTATCTTCTATCTTGTAGGAGAAAACTGGACCTGCCACTGGACAGAACAAGGCCTGAGACCCACGTGGACATACACAGAGACGGACCTGCCTGGGCATGCCAAGAGACAGAACTACCTGGACACGTCCAGGGAGCAGCAGCTGCAGGCTGCCAGCCAATGGGACGCTGAGCCAGGTGGAGGGTATAATAGGCTTCTCCCCCTGTAATAAACTGAGTCTGCCTTTTGCCACTCACCTGACTCCCGGAGCCTGTGTGTCTTGGCTCCGCACCAACTCTACCCCCCTTGCCTGAAGGGTCCTGTGGATGGGTACAAGCAATACTATCTTATTAGCAGATGCAGGAGGTCAGGGTTGAGGCCCTGTCATCTCCTCAATTTTGTTTACTTCTCCTACGACTTAGGTAAAACTCTGGACTCAGGCCTTGTTGTTTGGTGTGTGGTCCAGTACTCAGAACCGAATCACCACTCAGTACTGTTTAATTTCAGGAAATGTTGAGGTGTAGATTGACATTAAATGTAAAAATTAAAGCATAAAGTATGAACATAGTTCATAATCATTAAAACTGTCCTAGACAATTAGTCTTGTGTTGATGGTGTTTCTTGATTCTCAAGGCTTGCCAGCAAGGTAGTGGTGTCAGGAAAGGGGTACCCCTGTATTGTCCCAGGTTAGCCTCTGAGCATGCCTAGGTACCTGGGTCTTGGATTATGTAGTTAGTGGCTGTAGAAGGTCCTGAATGTGTGAATGAGTTTCTTTGCACAGCTGACAGAGGCCTCCATGGGATTAGGACCTGGCCCGGGGCCCTCGGGCACGCCCAGCTGCATCCATTACTGCAGTAGATTGGTTCTACCAGAGCCCAGATTCTCTGTGCAGCTCTTCAGCAGGAGGAAGAGACCAGGAGTCACCCTGGAGCCTTCCTACAGCGGGAAACAGTCCAATTTTCAGGCTGTACCGTGAGAGTGGCTTCCTCAGGCCTCCGCCCTGGCCATGCTCTCACGCAGATACCCACGGATTCTGTCCAGTGAGCAGAGGGGCTGACTTCTTCTGAGTCTGCCTCGGGTTCCCACACTGGCCGCCATAGGCCTTCTGGAGCTCCTCCCGTCCTTGGTGTCCGCTAGTGCGCCTTCTCAAGCGCTCTGCTGCAGGTGAGTTAGGGTTCCTTCCTGTCTCTGTGTGCTAGCTCCAGATGGGTTGAGGAAGCAAGTACGGGGCCTTCTGCCTGCAGCTCGGCTGGGAGGATGGCTTCTGGCCATTTCCAGCAGTGGGAAGCAGAAGGTGAACTCCTTCCTCTAGCCAAATTTCCGAATGTAAACTGACATCACTACTTCTGCTGTACTCTATGAGAGAGCAATCACTTTGCACAAAGACAGCTCTGCGCCGTTAAAGGATCTTCACAGGTCTTGTATCATAAGCCTTGTTTCTTTGCTTTGTGGGCTTCTACTGTGTTACAGAGTTCTCATTTGTTACTGGGAGCTGGCTGTCCTTGCGGGTAAAGCAGGACAGGAACTGTCAAGCCTCCAGCCTGCCTTTGTCGCAGGTTGGTTTTGTGTTGCATCCCATAGGGACACTACTGTGGATGCAGGAAGGCAAGACCCACCCTCTGTGCTAAGGATTAGGCTGCTGTGCTCCTGCAGAATGCCTGGCGCTGGCAGCTCCCTCCATGTGCTTCCCCAGGGACGACTTCTTTGTTGTCTGATCCTGTGCCGTCCCAGGCCCGTTCACCCTGTGTCTGATCCCATGTGGTTCCAGACCCATCTACCCTGTGTCCTACCCTGATCCCAGTGGCCCCAGACCCGTCCACCCTGTGTCTGATCCCAGTGGCCCCAGACACGTCCACCCTGTGTCTGCCCACTCACTCATTCCGGTGTTGAGTCTCCTTTCCGTCTTCACTCCAGACTTTCTACAGAGACACTTTAGACAAAGACTTAAAAGAAACAATCCTTACAGTGAAAAGTGAAATGCCCACCTTGGGCTCCCTTTCCACTGCAGCATCTCCTGGATGATACAAATGAACAGGAAGGGTAAGAGAATGGCTTTCCTGGAAAAGAGAATGATGTGAAACCTGAATACTTAGAGGCAGGGGTGGGATCCTTGCAAACTTCATGAGGTATTTTATAGAGGTTCCTTCAGTAGTTGCTTCGTTTTGCTTCTTGTTTTTAATTTTTTATTTAATTAAAACATAATTACATCATTTCTGCCCTCCTTCCAATCTCTCCCATGTTGCACCTCACTCCTCTAATTCATAGCCTCTTTATTGTAATATGTAATATATATATCAACTAAGTATGTAAATATTATAATAAACACACACGTGTGTGTGTGCATGTGCATGCGACCAGTTGATGCGCCCATTTGTGTTGCCTGTATGTACATGTTTTTAGGGCTGGCCACTTGGGGGTTGGATAATCTTTTCAGGGAGTTCATCTCCGAGGAAGACTAATCTCTCCACCATTGTTCGTTGCCTGAAGCTCTTCATCTCGGGTGGAGCCCCATGGTATAACTGTCAGGTCTTGTTTAGGCAGCCATTTTGTTGAGATTTCGTGAGTGCGGCTCCCCTGCATATAGAGAGAACACAATCTTGAGTAGACCTGGTCCTCTGCCTGCTACAGTCTTTCTACGTCCTCTTCCCTGGGGTTCCTAGAGCCTCAGGGCGGGAGGTGTGTTGTAGATGGGTATCAGCTGGGCTGGGCTGATAGTTGTTCTCGGCCTTTAATCAATTAGAGATTTCTGTGATGATCTCCATTTGCTGCGAAAAATGGTGTAGAAAGTGGACTGTCTTTAGGTGCAACTGAAATGCTTATAAACCCTGTGAGATTTTGGTAGATGTTTTCTTAAGCAGTTGCTTCCTTTTAAAATAATTTTTACACTTATTTCTCTTATGAGTGCTTTATTTGCGTCTGTTACCACGCCCACACAGTTTCTCTGGGGCCAGAGAAGGCACTGGATCCCTGGGACCTGGAGTTCTGAAGAACGTGACTGCCCTATGGGCACTGGGAGCCACACCAGGCTCTTGGGGAAGAGCAGCCACTGCTCTGAGCTGCTGAGCCATCTCTCCAGCCCTAGGTGCTTCCTCTTTGAAAAGCGTTTCTCCTCTGATTTAAATAGGCTTCAACCTCGTGCGTAAATAAATGTATCATGAGTACTCGAGAATAAATGTCTTTGTTCCCATTAATTTCATCAGGTTGGTAATGTAGAGAATTCAGAAAAAAATATTAAAATTTATCTAGCAAACCATTTTACTATTCATACAATCCTTCCACGTGTTGTTTGTAACAGTAATAAAATAATCATGTGCAGGATTCATGATTTTCTGGGCTGGGGACGTAGCTCACTTGGTCGAGGACCTGCCTCGCATGGAGGCCTGTGCTGCGCAGGTGACGTCACACGCCTGTAATCCCAGCACTTGGGGGGAAGAGGCAGGCGGATGAGACATTCAAAGTCAGCCTTGGCTAGAGAGAGAGTTCTTTTGGGACCAGCCTGGGCTATGTAAGACCCTTTCTCAGAAGACAACAATCAAGTTTGAGGACTTTCTGTTCTGGGAACTCTGGGCCCCTGTGTAGGACCTTGCTCAGACTGTTACATCTGAACAGAGCACCTGGTCAACAAGGCCCTGCCAGTCCACGTTACCTAGCTGTACCCATTCTAGTGAGAGTAACGCATCCATTCTGAGGGAACCCCACACTTCTAAATCCGTCCAGTGGATCAGGGGACTGCTTCCCGTGCCACTGCGTGTGACTGTGACACCGGCATCTTTGTGTCTCTTGTTGGAAGCCTTGGCATTCACTGTAAATTCTCCTCTGCTCACTCTGGCTCCTTCAGCCACTGGAGTGGATTGAGCTCATTGGTGGTTTCCCACTTTAAAAAGCTGTCAGAGATGTTATGCTCTGACACGAGAGCCATTATGTACAGCGTTCTGTTTCCTCTGTATTCCTAATGGACCCATGAAACAAAGAAACGAACAACAATACAACCACCACCAACAAATGCGTCCAGGACAGATTCCTAAATGAAGTTTATTTGTGTTTCATTACCATTTCCTGTGATGTAAAATTTAAACTTCCTACTTTTCCGATGAGCTGCTTACACGTACTGAGGAGCGGCTGCCCAAGCCACCTGCGCCCAGTGTGATGGGGCTGCAGGGTTGGTCTCTCCCACAGCCTTTCCCACCTACCGTTCCCTCACAGTGACCTAGCAACATCCCTTTGCCACAGAAACCCCTTCCCCCACCAAGCCTTTTTCTGTGTCCTTAAACCAAACCTCTGGGGCCCCTCAGTTCCTCCTGGGCTCCCACCTGCCTGGGTGAACCTCTCCCTAGGAGCACCTCTCACCTGACTCCCCCAATTGGCCGTCCATGCCTCCCTCTCCAGGACCTGATTTCATGTCCATCTCCAGTGTAGTGTGGCTTCCACTGCCGGCTGGTGTGATCCCTGAAGACCTCACAGCGGGGTTTCATCCCTACTTTAATGACAGAGCTCTTCTTATTTTTAGTTCTTTTGGATCTCTCCTCCTCACACAGCCTGGGGGTCTGGATGGCCTCTCTCTGCTGGGAGGATTCACCTCACCCTTTTGGTTGGCATTTTCTTTTATTCTTGGTTACAGTGGGATCTGGTTTCCAAAATGTTTCCATGTGATGGAGAGACCAGTGTTAAGCAGTAGGATCTTGGAGGGCTGAGAACAGCTGTCCCCCCAAGGCCTTGGTGGCGCATGCAGGCTTACCGCTGCCTTCATGTCAGACCCTCGCCTCTAGAACCACGAGTGACTAGATTTCTTGTGTTCAGAGCATCACGATTGTGGTGAACTGTCACTCCGTGGTGCACGCCTGTAATCCCAGCACTCATGAGGCTGAGCAAGGAACATTCTGAGATTAAGGCCAGTCTGGGTCACAGAGTGAGACCCTGTCAGTAATATGTAATAGCCACAGGGTAACACAACACAGAGGTTCTCACTAAGTTGGAAAGGCCAGAGACCTGGGATGTTCTACGACTGATGGGTTATCCAGGCTTAGGTTGAGTCTCCTGCTACAAAGATGATGAGCCAACTGGTGTCAGATGTTAGACAACAGATGGGGTGATAGTCACCCCATCCCAGAGAAGGGACAGATGAGGTGGGGGCTTTGCAGTAGCCTGGGTAGTCAGCAGTGAGTGACCTCACTGAGCCGGAGACACACATATTGGTACTTGGAGAGGCAAATGTGGTCACAAATTGCCAGGCAAGAGTTTTGAAGACTCAAGAGAGGCAAAGGACGGCCTCCAGGCACCCGCTTACACTTAACACCTGCATGTGTGCACTAGGAACCTCAGAACTGCTGAGTTCAGCAGGTGGAGAGTTCTCGGAACTCACACAGGGCTGGGTTGGGAGGCCCTGAGTCTCACCAGCCACTGGGTACTTGTGGCAGCTAGAATATCAAGCACAGGCCAAGAGTGAAGGCCACTTAGGAATCAGCTGACAGAACAGTTGAAGGATCAGCTGGATCATAATCTGTCAAAAAACATCCGAGCACCGCACCACCACTTCTGGAAGAAGTGCCAGGCTGAGCGTGTGGCCGAGGGCTCGAGTACCGACTTAGCTTGCTGCAGGCCTGAGGTCCATCCCCAGAATGACACAGCCACCAAAGCTGCCAGCATTGGACGAAACAGCAATCTGTGATCTGTAAAAAACTCATCAGGACGAAAGCAGTGAGCACAAGCAGACCCGGGAACGACAAGACCTTAACAGATCTTATGAACATTACAACTGCGTTCCTAACTAGAGAGAACTGGGGATGCATGGAGGAGAGGAGTGGAACACAGGAAACAGAAGGATGTCACCTCCAGCTTGACCCATCCATCACTGCCTGGGAGGGCGGAGTCACAGCCAGCTGTGGCCCCAGGGGCGGTCAGCAGGAGGGAGAGGGCTGAGGTCACCCAGCCCTGCTGTGGTGAGCTGGCCAGGAGGAGAGGAAAGGATCAACAGCTCCACGTAAACCCATCATGTCTCGAGCTCCTGAATATGCTCCTAGGACTTTACTGAAAGAATGAAAAATGTGCCATAAGCATCCAGGTATTTATTCATATTAATTTGTTGTTCGTTGGTAATTTTACACATATATGCAATGAAATATTATATCCACCCTCATCCCCCCAACTTCCTCTGTAACCTCCAACACACCCCCCTCCCAATTTTATCTTTTTCACTAAAAAAAAAAAAAAAAAAAAAAAAATGTAACTCAGTAGGTCCAGTTAGCGCTGCCCTGTGTGAACGGGTCTGCGGCATCCGGTGGAACGAGGGGAGCCTACCAGCCACCTGCCCTCCAAGAAGACTGATTCTCCCACCTCTAGCAGCTATCAACTGCGGGTAGCATCTTAATAAGGGGTGGGCCCCGGGGAAGAGAGGCTAATTGATAACTGCCCACATCCCCACGGCCGAATGGCTCTCAGATAATGACTATTTACATTGATCTATCTCTACGAGGAAATACTACACAATGTGTTACTGATTCATACACTCACAGGGACAAATCGAAAAATCTTGGTGAGTGTGAAGGCGTCAGGGAGCGAAGAGAAACTGCTGTAGGAATCGATCTACAGGAGGTTCTAGACTGTGTGGGTATGCTCGTGGTGTGTGTGTGTGTGAGTGAGAGAGAGAGAGAGAGGGAGGCAGATTGGGAGAGACTGAGAGAGATGAGAAATTAAATCGATCTGTTCATGTTGGTATTCAGGGCTGATATCTAGTGGTGAGAGTTAAGGACAAAACTTTTACTAATGACAACACTTTAGTTTATTTCTTGTCAAAACCTATTGAACTAAACGGACAAACACATGAATTAGAAACTCGAATAAGTCAGGAAGATTGTCCCTGAGTTACAAATAATCCTTCATGGGACTCCACGAAGGAGGTTGAGGCTGGACCAGGTTGAGAGGCTCTGCCAAGCCCTTATTTCTGGAACGTTCTATTAGAAATCTGGACATCGTTATCCGAAGCAATGAAGAGACTGTTCGATGTGTCCATTCTGAAGGAGGGATTTTTCTACTTACTAGCCACAAGGTGTCAGGGCAGCCTGCTTGAAAACGTTTTAGACCGTTCCATTATGAATCCCAGAGGTATGCTCAGGAGGCCCCGAGTCTAACAAGGACCTTTTGAGGTTTCCCACGGAGAACGTCCCTGCGCTGGAGCAGGCTGGACGCGGGACTCCAGCCAGGCCTTGTGCTTTGAGAGCTGGCACACAGGGACCTTCTGTAGGGTCTGCATTTTCATTCACCTCCCAGTGCCAGGCTGACACCTCAGGAAGTGGCACAGAGACAGGAAGGCGGCGGCGCTGCTTCTCAGGCGATTCTGCCCGAGTATAAAGTGAGCGTTTTGAGATGCGTGCTATCATAATTTTACCCAGGATGCATTGAGCGTCTGTCCTCGCAGGTCTTCGGCGGCTGCATTCCATTTAATGTCTCTCTTGGAAGTCTCCTTTGACAGCTGCCACTGCCGCCCCAGGAGTGGGGTGGGCAGCGGAAGGACCTGCAGGACGACAACTGTAGGGTCTTATGCTTCCTGCTGGCTGGGACCCAGATCCTTGGGTCGGCTCACCGTCCCTCTCCTCGGTCAGCCAGTCCTGTCCAAGCAGAGGCTGTGGCATGGCCCGAGCTCGTTTCTCTCTAGTCCCTGTGTAAGAAGGTGGGGCTGTTTTAGGAGAAACAGCAGTACAACACCAAAGAGCAGTCGAAGGTGAGGACACAGCCTTAGCTTTTTAACCAGCTCCGCCAGCCAGCCAGCTTCTGTTAGGTGGACCTGGCTCTAAGGGACCGTGGTAAACAAACTCTAACTCAACCAGGAGGCTGTTCCTTGTGTTAGTGTGAGTCTCTCCCTCCCTCTCTCCCTGTCCCTCTCTCAGACACCCACACACACTGTATGTGTGAGCTGTATGACTGTGAGTCTCAAAAGGGAGGCTTCAATGGGTTTCCCTGAAGATCTAGGCATCTTTAACAGTACCAAATCCTTGGTTTTAAAAAAACTTAAGTTCTTTTTTTAAGTTTATGTTTTTAAAAGTTTAATTTTGCTCTTTGTGTTCATATGCACATACGTGGGTGTCTGCAGAGGCCAGAAGAGGACATTAGACCCCCTGGAGTTGGAGTTAGCGCAGCAGTTGTGAGCTGTTTGTCCTGGGTGCTGGGAACCAACTTGGGGTATTATGGGAGAACAGGCAGTGCTCTTAACCCCTGAGCATCTCTCCCTGAAGGTTTGCAAGCTGATGAGTAACAACAACAACATGAACTACCTAAAATAATAGAAAATAAAAATAACCATGGGCTGAATTTTACCCGTCCTGAATAGTCTAGTGATCTCCCTAAGGCTAAACTGGTGACTTTTCTTACCCATACAGAGAGAATGTGCGGCCTTCGATGTGTGACCTTAAATACCCTGCGAATCCAGACAGGTTCTTCTAGATGGGAAGGACAGAACAGGCAGTTTCAATGGTCCCTAGCATGAGATATGGCCAAAGACTGTGCTTTTGAGAACTAATTTTTCTCCCTTCCATTTGTGTGTATGTGTGTGCATGTTGGCCTGCACATGGGCACACGTGTGTGTGTGTGTGTGTGTGTGTGTGTGTGTGTGTGTGTGCATGTGCATATGGAGTCCTGAGTGAGGTTGATGTTAGGAATCAGCCTCCATGTTCTTCCACTGTATTGTTGAGGCAGGGTGTCTCAGTCAAACCCAGAGCTGGTCGATCTGGCTATTTTCGTTAGTTGCTTTGTTCTGGTCATCCCGTCTCCTCCTGCTGAGTTACAGGTGAGCTCTCACCTGAACTAGTATTTACTTGAGTTCTGGGGATCCAGACTCTGATCCAATTACCACTTGCCTGGTAATTGCTTTAACCATGGAGCCATCTCCCCAGCCTTTGTTTGAGAATTTAAAATAAAGGCTTATCTACCCTGGAAGGAAAGGGGGCCTTGACTTTGACTCTGACCCAGCTCTCTCAGGGCTCCTGGGGCCCCAGGAACACTCTGCAGTCAGGGAGCTGTTTTGGCGGTTGGGGGCTAGGCTCACTGAGACACAAGTACAGCTAAGGGAGCATGCCAGGAACCCTGGGCACTGGCCAAGGTCAGGCCTCCTGAGATGCAAGCATCAAGTAGTGGAGAGGTGACACATTTGGAGGAGCTGGTTCAGAGGCCAGGTGAACAGCACCTAGCTCTCAAGATGGCTACAGTTATGGCCTCAGCAGACCTTAAGCGGTATGAGAAGAACTTTCGCAGGGGATCCAGACTCTCATGGCCCTTTCTGAAGAACCATCAGTGACAGTGAAGCTGAGCTGAGCAGGAAAAAATGTCTGCTTGTGCTGGATAAAATTCTAAGAGTCTCCTCCATGCTGGAGAGGAGGGCTGTGTGTCTGTGCTCCAGCTGGCTGTTCAGGTGTAGGTGTGGGGCCCCTCAGGTTGGAGCTAAAACAGATATATGCTTGCAAGGAACCACTTTAGGCAAACTAGCAAGGTGATTTTTTGTTTTCTAATTTTAAACTGGCTCTACTGCTGCTCGTTACTATGCAAATTATGCAAATGAGCACACATCTTCTGAAGAGCAACTTCACAATGCTTATTTAAATGAATGCAGCTTTTATTCTGTGGCTTGCCTCTAGGATCAGAGGGAGGCGCACTCCTGTTGCAAGAATTGGTGTAAAAACAGTACAATATTTTAAAGGAGCTGTTTAAACCAACCCTATTAATGCAATAAAATATTGGGAAATAATTAAATATCTAATAATTGGAAAATGTGGCTCTAATCTTTGGTAGTTTATAGGGAAATTTCTCTCTTTTTTTCCCCCTTACTTTTCTGTATTACCCTAATTTGCTGTAATTCAGAGGAGGACTCTGGAACAAAAAAATCCAACCTAGTCTTAGATACAAATTTGATCTTTAATTATATGATCAAAAAGTCAGCACATAAGCATTCTCTATTTCTGAGTTGAAGCCAAATAACAAAATTTGATCAAATTAAGATGTCAGAGAAAACTGGTTCCAACTATTTATAAATAAATGTGTGCAGACAGGAACGGATTTAGTTCCTTGATGGTTCTCACAGAGTTTTAGTGTTTCAAATTAATTTTGTACGAGTCCCATCAAAATATTAATTATATCTTTTACTAACAACTTGCTGGCAAAGACAGTGCTTTCTTCCTTTAGCTTGAAGAGACCTCGTCGCGTGAGATGAGTTAGTGTGCATGGTGCAACACTGGAAACTCACTGGGCACAGTCTTCCCTAGATCCCGTGTGATGTGTCCTTTACACGTAACCGGAATTCAGCCGTAATGTATTCTGTGTGTATTTTCTTTTCTTCTCTTGGGGGATGTTTGCTACATGATGGCGTTGGTAATTTCAAGACAAGGGCTGGCTCCCCACATGTCCCTGAAGGACCTGTCCCTGTGAGGAAGCATCTCCTGCTAATGATGAGGTCTCCCCAGCAGAACCCTACGAAGCAGCGTCTCGCGGATGGTCCTGGAGCTGAGGACTAGGCAGATGTTTTAATTTTTCAGCATGCCTGATTTTTAAAATGCACTCAGCTCTTTTTTCTGCGCCTCCTCCCGTAGACTCGTTTCCGCCTCATTAACCTTTCTGTAGTTCTCCACCGTATTCGCTTTCTCTGTTTCTGCTCTTCCTTTACTCGACATCCACTCCGTTCCTCCTTCGTGCTTTTCCAGGAAGACTGCTTGGTTTTGTTTCATTGTGAACAATTCGTCCCTCTAGTTTGCCAGAGAGCCTTGCACTGTGATGATGAAACTATTTAACCGAGCTGAGTGAATCTCACGCCGCTCTCCAGGCACACCACACTTGAAGAGGCGTTTTCAGAAGAGAGAGCTGACAGCTGATTGATGAGCCGTCAGGAAGCATATTCAGAGATATGAATATTTATCACTTGCTAGATTATTGGTATAACTGGGATGTTTCAAACTGCTAATGTCGACTTCATATATGGCTAGGAAAATTATGTTTGAGTGGACTAATGGAAAATTCCAGAGACATGCAATCCCATTTAATAGGTTTACATATCTGTAATTATTTAAAAATATATACCTATTAGTTCTTAGAGAATGTTGTGTGCATTTGGATGATTTTCATCCCTCCTCCCCCAGATCCTCCCACGTTCTAGCTCCTCCTCCCTATTTGCCCACTTTTGTGTTTTAAAGGGAAAAAAAATCCCATCATGTCCAGTGTGTGATTCCCAAATATTATTGAGTGTGTGGCCTCCCACAGGATCATGGCTGACTTTCCAGAGGCTGTGCTCTTAGATGTCTCTGTCTCCCAGCAGCTGTCAGTTGCTAGTATCTCCGTGGTAGGGATGGGACTCTGTACCTGCCTCCCATCTCCTTGCTGGGATGTTCAGGCTGAGGCTGGCTCAGGCCTGTGTGTTATCACGACGGCTGTGAGTTCCTACGTGTGCGTCCCTGCTCTGCCTGGAAGACGTTGCTTTCCTTGTGGTCATCTACAACGTCTGGGTCTTATATTCCCTCTATTCCCTCTTCAGCGATGATCTCTGAGCCTGGGGAGGAGGGGTGTGGTATAGAAGTGTGCTATTGAGGGCCGAGCATCCCACAGGAGTCTCTTCTTTACACCTTGTCCAGTTGTGGGTCTCTGTGTTGATCATCATCTACTGGAGAAAGAAGCTTCTCTGATGAGGTCTGAGAGACCCACTGATTTATGGGTAGAATGCTAAGTCATAAGGAGTTGTGTTTAATATTGTGCCCATTTAGCAGAATAATAGTAGGAGGTTCACCCTAGGGCCTATGACCTGTGTAGCCATTGGATATTGGCTTGATAATGGTGTCAGGTATGGGTTTCAGCTTGTGGGTTGGGACTTAACTTCAGTCAGAAAATGGTTGACCATGACATTTTTTTTCATTACTGAACCGGTGGGCACATCTTGTCAGGCTGGTTGTTGTTGCAGCGCTCAGGGTTCACAGGTGAGATTGATGATTACTACTTGAGTCTTAGAACATGATGAGGTAAAGCTGGTTCTGATGGGGATGCTTCAAACCTTGTGGCTGCTCCCACAGGGCTGGGAGCTGCCATGTGCACTACTGGAGGAGAAAAGCCACCTGGGATGGTTTTTAAAATAGAAACCATACCTTGTTTTCTCTATTCGGCTCACAGGCAGATGATATTATTATGTATGGTCACATGTTTACCCGGTGGTATTTGTTTATCCTTCTTATATTCTGATCCAATTAGTTTTGAAAACTCTGAAATGAGTATGAATAATAAGACTGCACCACTTACATGTTGTAAAAGTGACAGCTACGCTGAGATAGAGCATAAATATTGGTACAGGAGGATTAAAAAAAAAACCTGTTAAATTTTTTTAAGTTCTAGGTGATTGCTCTTAAGTCAGTTTTGAAAGAACACGTGATAAAGGGGTTGGTTCTTTTACCAAATGATGTGAAAGTAGAGTTTGCTAACGTTAGATCAACTTCCACGAGAAAATGTTTTTCTCCGATGAACGCCGCCGCTGCTCTGGAAAACAAATTGCTCTAAGAAAAGTTTCTTCCCACAAATGTGTCTGGACATAAAACCGAAAATTAATTTTGGTTAACTTTTACCAAAAGGCTGCGTCTTCTGAGAAATTTATTGTAAAACACGTTTAATGTTCTATGAAAAAAAAATCTCATGTTGATCTTCTATGCAAAATAATGACACGGCAGGGCTGCCACCGAGGGACCGTGAGACTCCTCACCAGGAAACATCAATGAGAACGCTGCAGGCGCACTCCCAGAGAGAGCAGCGCCAGGGAAACACAGGTGAAAATCACAGCAAGGCACGCACCCACAAAGCCCGGTATGGAGGGCTGTGGGCGCACAGTGCTGCGGAGCACGCAGAGGCTGGGGTGCTAAGCTCTGTAACTCCCGTGCCGTGAGGCAAGCTGCATCCACAGCACCACAGCAAGGTTGGCTTTATCTCAGAATCTTCCATGTGCCTCCCATGAGACCCAGACACGGATTCACGATGTCCATTGTTTTTAGGTATTTACTCAAGAAAATAAAGGCATATCCATGCAAACTCTTGCACACAAATGCTCATAGCAGGTGTATTTGCTATGGTCCCTAACTGGGATGGGGCATGTCCCATCCCCATCCCCCGGGGTCTACTGAGGACGAGCAGCTGTGGAACTTCCTCCAATGAGACAAGGCACAGAATGGTTAAACGCTTGCTGCCTCAGTCTACGCAATCCTAAGGAGGATTGTGTAGCGTGAAAGAAGCAGAACAGAACATGTGTACTGCGGGGCTTCCTTTACATAAGATTCTAGAAAATGCAAGTTTATCTGCAGTGACTAAATGCTGGCGTGTGCCTTGTCTGGGACGGAGGAGAAGAGGGAGGAAAGAAAGGAAGGACTTTGAGGTAGAGGGAGGGAACTTTGTGCATCCGTGGGTCCATGATGGCCACTGCGGTGTGGGAACTTGATAGAATTATGAATAAGTAAGTGTCCCTGAAAAATGCACATGAGAATTAAAAGTAGTCAAGAAACATAAGAGAATATGGCCTCTCTATCCCCACAGTATAAAGCCATTGCTGTTTTAGAAGTTTTGTGTCATGGTGCCACATAGGTGATTTTGGTTCCAGAAGTTGGGCTCCTAACTTCGGAGTTCCGTTTAACTTCTAACCAACCTCCATCTACTGGACACGAAGAGCTGCTAGCGCCCCCTAGAGGACGAAGGGCATCCAAGAAGGGAACTGCCGGAACCCGGTGACTGTGGTTCTCCTTCTCTCCTTTAGGCTTCGGTTAAGCTGTTCTCCTGTCCCAGCTGCATCCCAGCTCCAGCGCGTGTCTCTTTAATGTTGAAAGAGTGTTCAAAGTAATCCTTGCCTATGGCTTCGAGATACATCTCCAAAGGGCTGGTCCCCATCTGATGGGCAAGTAGTAGGACCTTTAAGAGGCGGGGCCTCATGGAAAGAAGTGAGGTCTCTGCAGAAAAGTCTTAGGATGTGAGTCCTTCACCCTTCTGTGTCCAGCAGCCAGGAGGTAAAGCTTTTGTGCTCCTTTGCACTCCCACTGTGGATGTTACTCCTGGACACAGGCAGCTAGGACGGAGCCAAGCACCATGGACTAAAAAGCCAGGAGTGTAAACACAAACACAATAGCCCTTTCTTGTTTTAGGTTGATCTTCTCTGGTGTTCGGTCACTTGGCAGAAAGCCGACTAACTCGAGAGTCAGTTCTTCTTACCACACGGGCGTCGGAATGTACACGTCTGCCCCTAGACACTCCCGTCTGTGTGGTTAGGTCTGTAGCCGACACCCATGCTAGAGCAGCGCGCATGGAAGCGGATCACTGAGGGGTCAGATGATAAGCCGCCTTTTGCTAGAGGCGGGACATGCACCAGAGAGACCTTCAAAGGCACTCGGCATCGCAGACGCATGTTTCCGACATCTTGCTTCCTAGGAGCTTGCTGGTGTCCCGAGGCCTCAGAGCTGGTGGGAAATTAGCCATTCTGGCCGTCATTCTTCAGCTTTGATCCTCCCAGCAGCAATGTGAATTTTACATATTTTTTTTCCACCGGCATACTTTGTTTTTATCACAAAGGACTAAGACTTAGCCTTTGATAAATTCTCATTTGCAGAGATAAAGTAAAAGGAGGGGGCGGATTTGAGGCCTTATAAAAAATGCCAAACTTCCCCCAACTTCCCCCAGTGATCTTTTTGAAGTTTGGAAAGACAACACACACACACACACACACACACACACACACACACACTCACACTCATACACACTCATACCTCCGAGCATAGAATGTAAATCAGGCACAGGAACGATAGAGCAGAGCAGAGAAGCGCTCTGACAAGCCTGCTCTTTATTCTCTTGAGCTAATTGTGTCACTCGACACACCGGCACCCGGAATGGTGAGATTCTGACAGGCTAATTTCAGCTTGCGCTTCCAGTGAAATGTACATAAGGCACTTGTTATGTTTGGTGACAGCCCGTGTCATTTTCTGTTTAAAAGCAATCCATTTGTGTGGATGCCTGGGAGCACAGGAGCCCTTGGAAGGGAAAGGGAAGGGTGTGTGGGGTCTCCGGATGGTTCTTACAGCCTTGGAGCTGAGGTAGGGAAGGAGAGGCCTGGCTGGTCAGGCTGCTTGGATGAACATAAAAAGCAAGGTTCAAGGAAACAGTCATCATGCCCACCTGGTGTCGGATGGAGACCAGGATGCCTTTCCATGACTTCTCTGTCAGTGGCAAGATCGTGGCACTGTAACGGGAGAGGATCAAATGGTGACCGCATTTGCTTAGCAGTCCGCTTGCTCTAGGTGTAGGGTAGGCAAGCTAAAAGCGAAGTCTCTGTGGAGTTAGAAGACACACCAAACACTGGAACAGAACAAAGTGAAAAAGAAGGCTAAGGAGGACGCATGTGGCCAGTAGGTGGCGCCATCAAGCTGCACAGAACTCGGCTTCCTGGCAGTGCCCTACTGGGGAGATTAGAGCCATATGCAATTTCCTGTTGGCATAGAAGGTGAAGCCAAGGGTTGGTATAAAGAGCACCGTGGTGAGTCTTTGAAAATGCCGCATGCCGTCAGCAAACCGGGCTCACCCTCAGAAGAACTTTAGGAGAGAAGCCATGGAGAAGGCCACTGAGTCATGCCCCCATCAAAATAGTGTCTGACGTCACTGGTGAGGACGGACCTGGAGATCTCTTCTGTTTATCCGACTGCAAAGAGGCGACATGCATTGGGTGACTAGAGAATTCATTTAATTATAAAAGACAGAGCCATAAAGACAGTGCAGAGGATATTCGGGAATGCATTTCTTAACCTGTGAGCTACAGCGTCTTTTAGATTTTTCCTTCCCAAGGAGAGGAAACAGCATTTGGAACAGCAGAGATTGCTCAGGTCAAGACAGTGTGTAATTACAGTGCCAGATGGAGACTATTTCTGCCAACCACGATTCTAATTTCGTCTTTCCCTTTACCCAGTACTAAATTGAGTCTACTTAATAGAGACACATACTGCCAAAGCCACCCACAGCCCTTGATTCCTACCTTTTTTGTAACATTTCAGACAAACCCAGAGTTTGGGTTGAATGAAGACAAGCTACAGAATCATAGAGCTGACTGGTTGATGTACGAAGAGGATCTGGGTTAAGGGATACACTAGGCTGGCACAGTCATCTGACCAGAAAAGCTGTAGGGAGAACAATCTGGCCATCCCCCTGTTGTGGATTTAAGCTGCCATTTCCTTACATTGAGTACCAGCTATCCCAGCAGGAATTTTGCTCAGAGCCTTGGCTAGAGCTTTGCTTAAGCCTCCTTCCCCCAAATCACTGTGGTTTCAGGGCATCAGAACTGAATGGGGCCATCGGTGTGCTGCCATGGAGCAGTGCTCTGGCCATGGAGTTCTGAAAGCTGGCTTCTCCACAGAGGCCTTCGGGCTTCCATTTGTAGGGAGTAGAAAAGTTTTATGGGGAACATAAATGAAAGGAATAGGGCTAGACAGAGGGAGGGATGGGGATATGAGAAGTGAAGGGGAGGATAAGGGAGGAGAGGGGAGGGGAAGGGAGGGGAGGGGAAGGGGAAATGGGAGGGGAGAAGAAGGAAGAGGAGAGGGGAGGCAAGGAGAGGAGAGGGGAAGAGTGGGCAGGAGAGGGGAGGGGAAGGGAGGGGAGGGGAAGGGAGAGGAGGGGATGGGGGAGAGGAGAGGGGAGAGGAGGGAAGGAGAGGACAGGAAAGGGGAGGAGAGGGGAGGGGAGGAGAGAAAAGGAGAGGAGAGGAGAGGGGAGGAGAGGAGAGGAGAGGGGAGGATGAGAATATCTCCCAAGGACTTGAGCAGCTATAAAGACACGCAGCCTAGTCCTGGGAGTATGGCTCTGGAAGCCCCTGTTGTGTTAAGCTTATTTTCTTTCTTATCAGAGTGAACTGCTATTACCTACATCACAGTCCTATTTCAGCAATCATGGCGATTTTCCAAAAGGGATTTTGGATTGCTCAATTTCATAAACCCAAGAGCTAAATTCCCCCTGGTTACTCATCTGAGTTCGGGAGCTAACTCGCGCTCCTTCCATATCTCTCCATTCACCGACCCCTTGAATGGCACACCTCTCACCAAGTTCAGTTAGTGTTGCTCATGTGCCCATGGCTGCGGGGCCATCCACTGGCACCAGGGCAACATTTTAGCAACCACACCCCTGAAAATAACTGACTGTCCATCAGCAACCATGGACAGCCTGTAGCTTGTTAGCTGGAAGTAGGGCCTTGGGAACCCTTCCTCAGTCCACCCCGGAATGCCGGCTGGTTGGATCTTGTGCAGTCCCAGTGATGGCTGCCATAGCTGTTGAGAGTTCCTGGATGCCATTTTCTTGTCACGATCGGTAGACACGAAGTCACCGCGTCTTCCAATCTTCTTGCTCTTAGGACCTTTCTGCCCTCTCTTCTGAGATGTGCCCGAGCCTTGGGAAGGAGGTGTGATACAGAGAGAAACGCTTTGTAATTGCTTGTTTCCCGCACTTCCATCCGCTGTGGTGCTGGGTGTTAACCTCTGCCTTCTTCAAAACAAAGCCTCTCTGATGAGAAGTGAGAGCTGCCCTTGACGGGGAAGTGCTTGGAAGGCAATGGGATACGCTGTCGATTTAGTGAAATGATAATAGTGGGTTCTCTTCTGGGTTTTTGGCCTCTCTAGCCACAGGTTCTTGGCCAAGGTTACAGTGCTAGCCATGGTTTCCTTCCTACTGAGTGAGCCTTGGATGCAGTCACACAGCTATTGGTTGCCCCCAAGACACTGAAGCCACTGTTGCACCCATGGGCATATCTCGCTAGGGCAGTTGTTATTGAACCTTTCAGGGTTCACAGAAGGGTAAGAGAGTTGGTCCCTTTCTTCCTGGGAAGCCTGCATAGCATCTCCTGATACTATGAAAGCCATCCACCAGGGAAGAAGCTTCCAGGCCAGTAAAGGCTTGATTTCTTCCATTCCTATGACCAATGGGTGATGTTGGAAACATCATAGAACCTTACTTTCAAGTTCTGGTGGGCACCTAAGAGCAACGGCAATAGCCTGCGTTGTCTCGAGGCTCTCTGGGACTCCCCAGCTAGCGACATGAAGGAAGGTACCCACACCTGGCATTGGCCCTTTTTTGGCAATCTATGACTTCAGTCAAGACCATTATGGCCCTCCCCTGTGAGTTAATTCCATTTAAACTACTTAAAAATATAGGTGTAAGAAAATTCATGGAAACAGGTTCTAAAATGTCTCCAGTGTTGTTTGCTGTTCTTCCACCCCAGCGACTTCTCTGCCCTCTTACCCTACTCCCCACTCAACTCTTTCGGTCCTTCAAATGATGGTTGTCCCAGGCTATTGGCCCTGGGCTACCCCAGGCCTCCTTCCAAGGCAGGGGTTGCTTATCCTGCTCACAGGCAGGTGAGAAATGAAGGGGTATCTGGAATGTGGCATGCGATTCCGTTCCTAAGCTGCGTGAAACCTTCTTCATCGAGGCGTCCACTTTCCCTTCCGACCCCTCAGATGACACAGGGTGCTCATTTCAGAGGTCAGCCTTCCAGCTCGCATCTCCATCTCCCCCACAGACCCTTCCCTCAAGGCTGGCCGTGTCCTTCATCAGGGACAGGCTCCCTACTGCTTGCTCCCTCCCCATGTCCACATAAACAATCGGATACTGAGTTTTAGAGAAGGAAAGAAAGCTTTGTCTTACGGTGGAATGTTGTCGGGCATTGCTTTTATTATTATTACTATTATTATTTGCAGTTATTTGCATTATTTGCAAATTATTTGCACACCTGGGGTACTTGGTAGGCTAGCACTCCTGGGGTCTCAGTCCTCAATCATTGGTTCTAAACACTAAAGCTGTGGCTTTGGTTTGGACACCTCCTGAGGACATAAGCACTCTCTGACCGCTAGCAGTAGTGACACGGTTGGTATCTAGACTTCTGTGCTCGCCCCTTGACGTGTTCTCTACACATGAGCGACACCTTTGGCCCATGCGTCTGTTATGTCATTTTATATCAGAATACCCCAGCCCGTGCCAGTTACTCCCGGGACACAAGCTCCCCCCGTGCCGTAGTCTCTACTCGGTCTAAGACAGGCTGGTCACACTTCAGCCTCATTCCACATTCCTTACACAAGGTCTGCTTCCCGGCAGTCATTCTGTCCTTTGGGAGTGTCCGTACATGATGAGCTATTTGCAGAGGTATTTGCATTTGCTATTCCTGCCCCGGGATGCTTTTCCTGAGCTCCGCTCCCGAAGTCTACCTGCCATAGATCCTGGCTCTTTCCTTCCAAGCCCTGCCTCATCTAGCTGTGGTCTCCACTGGATGTGACCCATGAAAATGGCATTGTGGGATTACGTTTCCTTTATTCCCTCGACACAGGGTCTAGTATATTAGAAACTTTCAGTGGGATAATCTATTGAACTAACAGGTTCACAGGTGAAAGGCTGAATTGATTCGCCCTCTCATCTCAGGCCCTGAAGCCAGTCTTCTGCTGTTTTCTGTATAGCTCAACTCTGCTCTTCCTGCTCACATGATGTCTTCAGCCAGACGACGCCCCTCCCTTCTGCCCCCACCACCTCCCGTCTCAGACTCTCTTCACCTTCTTGTGTAATACCATGGAGCATAGTAATTAGCATGCAGTGTTAACGAAGAGGTAACTTCTCGCACAAGCATGCTTTCCCCTCTCTAATGGTTCTGCCTTGAGGATGAGTCCATGTTTAACATCTTCTCAGTGTCCCAGAGCTCCTCCATGCTGTGGTGATTGACTGAAGGACGTGAGAAAGAAGATTCTGAGGGAGACCAGTACGATGCTTCAGCCTTCAGCAGGATGAAGCAAGCCCTGCGCGGCTGAGTACCCGAGACTCCCCTAATCTGTATCATACTCCGAGTTCCTCAGAATGTGTCAGAAAGACAATGCTAAGTCAGAAATGGTATGCAGCGTGCTTCTGCAGTGACAGGTACGGGGTGCCAGGTGGAGCCATGTCCCCACTCTCCAACCTTGAGCACCCCATCTTTAGAGCAGAAATTCACTCTCCGTTCTTTTTAATTTGATAAATGGAGGAGGAGTTAAATTATCAGGACAATTAGTGGAGGGAAGCTGGGGAGGGAAGCAGGCTGTCGCTAGGCCGGGATCAGGAGGGTTTTGGAGGTTAGAGGGTGGTGGAGCTTGTCAGCGGCTGTGTCCGGTGACAGTGCCACAGGCCCGGCTCACTCACGACGCTCCGCTCATGACACTGTGCCTGTGGTCACAGTGCTGAGGGTGCTCTTACACGCAGTGCCTTGCCTCGCATGGTGAGAGGAAGCAGTAGTTCTGAGATGGATCCAAATGGCTTTGTGGTTTGGCTTCCAGTCAACAAGGCAGTGATAGAGACTACTTGCCACTGCCTGGGTACTCCGAGGGCCGTGCATTCCCTTCCAATGCATAGAATGTTGGACGAGGCGCCCAAAGCCGACATGATGGAGGGAGAACTGAGGAGTGACATAGAGCAGATACAATAAGAGGAGTCAGACTCGGAGGCGCCAGGCAACAGCAGCCATTGGAAAATGAACAATACCAGAATAATGGGGGCCAATTAGTATAATCCAGTCAATAAAACCAAACTGGGAGCCAAAAACCTATCAGCTCGAGGACAAGCTGATGAGGACAAGGGAGGAGATGAAGCCTCTTGTCCTCCACGTCCTCTTGAAGAGAAAGGGAAATGAAGGACAGATTGGAGGTTGATCTGTTTTCTATGTTCTTCCCCAAAGTGCTCAGCTTTGGGACTAAATCTGTATCATAAGGCTTTTTTATATATTTTCTCGGGCACTGGTTATGTTTCAGGCTCAGTTCCTGACCAGCGAACAAAAATGACAGAGACTGTCTCTGTGGAGAACTTGGTATCCTGAGGGAGGCAGCAGCGACTGGAGGACAGGGCGCAACACAAGCTTGTTTTTATTTAGACTAAAGCTTGTGAGAAAGAACACAAAATGCCAGGTCAGGAGGTTTGGATGTAGGAAATGAGAGGAGACCCAGGCACGTACATTCTGAGTGAGTCACCAAATGTGTGCGTGTGTGTGTGTGTGTGTGTGTGTGTGTGTGTGTGTGTGTGTGTGTGAGCGCTTGTGCGTGTGTGCATGTGTGCGTGGGTGTGTGTGTGTGTGTGTGTGTGTGTGGATTATATCTTAATTTTAAATTTCAAGGTGTCACCTATTTGGGGATAAGCCTGAGTTAACACAGTGTTACCTTGTTAACCTGCCCTATTAAAGGCCCACTTGATTCTCTGTAGAAATCATCTTTAGCCTAAATCCACCCGTCGAGACCCCACCGAGGAGTCGGTAAGAGCATGGTCAGGTGGTGAAGATCCACTCTCAGCCAATGGTCAGTGTGGTAAGTATAATGTTGGTTTTTGATCCCCGTGCCTCGTCAGAACGCTGGGGAGGTTGACCTGGCCGTTATACATCTCAGTGAAGCTGGATGGGCAGGAAGAGTGCTCTCTGGCCCTTGACCTCATTTATGTGACGTGCAGAGGTGTTTTACTTGACTAAGTGCCATTTATAATGATCTTAATTAGTTGGAGAGCTGTTTCCAAATGGACTATCAAGCAGACAGACTATATACTGTCAATGAAACCAGAGAGCCAACATCTCCCAGCAACATGATGAGAGCCAGAAACTGGGGTTCACAACTTGAGTCAAAGGAAGGTCTGGTCAACCTCAGAGACGACAAGAAACAGCTAGGCACACAAGTGCTCTGCTGGCTCTGCCCAGGTCAAAGCTGTTTCCCTTTCCGTAGAGCAGACCGTAAAGGCAGGCCGCAACCTTGCCTGGTGTGAGCTGGATGATATGGCCTGTTTCTTCGAGGTGTTATAGTTGTCATAGTTACCGGCACATCAATTCTAATAGGGAATTACTTTTATGGGATGAGTCTGATTCTACAGGTAGTATATAATTTAATAATATACTAGCACCCAATATTTTCTGTGTTTGGAACAGAACTTAGGATGGAGAATCAATGAACGTAAGCAGTGCACAGGGACTTTATCTTGACATCTACCCACCCTTGATTCTTAGTCTCTTCAGGCTGTGGTAACAAATTAGAACCTGGTTGGCATGGAAGCAGCAGAAATTCGTTCTCCCAGCTCTGGAGGGGAGAAGTCCAAGGTCAAACGCTGGCACGTTGTCGTCTCCTGCTGCGTCCTCCTGGGGTGAGGCGGGATGTGTTATATCAGACTCTTTATCAGCTTGACCCACCATGAATACTTGGCCCTCGTGAGCTAGTTACCTCACTGGTAGTCTCTTCCTCCTTTTGGTGGTCACCTTAGGGGTTATTTTCAATATGAATTTGGGGGCCTCACTCGTGAAGACCATTACACACGTGAAGCTTTTAGCAGCAATAGCAATGCAGAAGAGGAGAGAAATTGCTCCAGTCAATGAGAAGACTCCAAGCTCTGTTTCTAATGCTTTGATTTGAGACCGAAGCAGAGCGGTTTGCTTTTCCTATGGAGAAAGGATCTCATCTGAAGATCCAGATAGAAGAAAGAGACTTAACTTCCCGGAGGAATCCTTCCCAAATTCTTTCCTTGAGCTCGACATTGGTCTCTCCCCAATCGATGTGTCAGTCCTCCTAAGCTACTTCATCGGCAAAGACGTTCCTGCAAAAGGAAGCTCCCTTCTTTACCTTAGTCATCACCCATTGAGCACTATCCTCATCCTCCCCAGACATCTGGACAGCACTGCCCACGTGTGCCGTCTCTGCTCTCTGACTCTGTCTCGTTTCTCAATACTCCGGTGACTTGGCCTTCTTATTGCTTCAGTGGTGTGTGTGTGTGTGTGTGCGCGGGCGCACTGTCTGCCTCCCATCACTACATTTCCGGTCTGTCAGCCCCTGTGGCACACAGTATGGTGAACCTCTGTGTCTCACTACCTGGACACCCTACTCTCCACGGGGAGTCTGAAGTCTTTCTTCCTGCACCGGGGCTGAGGACAGCCCAGCATCTCCATGTGCTCCGTACATGCCTTGCAGTAGCTCGTGTCCCTCTTTAGAGCTCTGCGCCACTTGCAGGGAGGCGGCCTGGGAAAGCCTGAGGGCCATGTTTCATATCTTATTTCCTCCAAGGCAAGGCAGATCCGAGTCAGCTAGCGCTGGAGAGGTTGGAGTCTGTGGGGTGTGGGACAGGCTCACGAGGGTCGTGGGGTGCAATGTCCAGAGGGCAAGGCTTGCTTTAACAGATGCCCCAGGAAGGGCGGCTCGTGTTCTCTGCATGCAATGACTTTCTATTGTTCTTAGATGCTCACAGCAGAGTTTTCCACTAGCTACACAGCTTTTAATGCTCTGCAGGCAGAAGAGGGAGAAATATTTTGATTAGTACTATGGACAAAAAATTATCACCTAGTAAACATGTGTTTTGTTTTCTGTCTTTGATTTGATAACTAATTTTAATTATAAAGCTTTTTTGATTGTACACATGCTAATGAGCAGAATAATAATTAACTCGAGCACCCCATATGTTATTCGCCTTTAGTGTTCATGTTTCATTTCAAACCTCATTATCATCTACCATGTGACGGTTGTTTTCTTTTAATTTTGAAGAGGACTGATCCCATCCTGATACATCTGAACCTGTGCCTGGTGTGAGCCATTAGAAACTGTATCTCGGGGCTGGAGAGATGTCTGGGCAGATTAAACTTGTTTTATCTTGTTGCTCTCCAGAGGAGTGGAATTGGATTCCCAGCACCTACATGGTGGCTCACAACCAAGCAGTCCTAGGAGCTCTGATGCCCTCTTCTGGCCAGTGTAGGTACTGCACAGACATGATGCATATGCACACAAACTCACAAACACATAAAATAAAATAAATCTACCCCCAACCTGTAACTCATGAGAACATTCAACCCTGTTCCCAGAGCTCTAAAGAAGGACACAAGCTACTTCTTGTAAATGAACTCCCTAAGCCTTTCAGGATGACCCCAAATCCTTTCATTACATCTGCTTTTACAATACCAGCCTGTAAAACCCTGGCTGTGTGAACAAATGCCCACTCGGATAGAGGCAGGAGCATCACAGGGAAGACTCCAGAGGATGCCGTGAGAGTTCCCCATCTGCATGCACAGAGGATGTAACAGTTGGCAAGTGTTCTTTAGTCTGCGTGAAGATAAGAGGTTTGTTTCTCACCCTGCAATTTATCATTTCCCTCGGAATGTATATCCAGAGCAAACAAAACCAACCCCACGCATTCATCTCCTACTTTAATAGCTTGACAGTTACAGGTGCCCAAATGACTTTTGTGTTTTCAGATAACCCCACTGTCATTACTTTCCCTGTCTACTGATGAGCATTGCCCAGGTAACAGTCTTGTCTGAGTCCTGAAAATATACAGCAGTCACCAGATGATGGGAGCTCAGGGTGGAGATGGCTGGACCCTGACAGCGTGGAATCCTATCTGTTCACCCCGACCATGCTTTCCCTTGGTGGCAGAATGCAAATACAGAGCCACAGGGTTTTCTTTGCATCAGAACTAATGGGACGCAGAGTTTAAAACAAAAATAACCACAGCCACACCACCAGGGCCCCCATTCCAGGAGCAGCTGTGTGGCCTTGCTGCCTCCTTCCGTCCCCAAGCCTGCCTATGTGTAGGACGTCAGAGGGCCGCGGTGGCTTACAGCTGTGGCTCTCTGTGCCCTTCCCCCAGGATGAGTACCTTCTCGGTGCCTGAGGTCATCTGCCGTCATGTATCTCTGCACAGTGTCCACTTTGGAAAAAGTGAAATGTCTGTCTGGGTCAAGTCTTCAGAGGATTTGAAGGCACGCTGAAATCTCTATTAATTAATTTCCCCTGTGGCGTTGTCTAATCTTTAAGATGGCAAATGTGAAATGTACCCAAGCACACAGAAGACACAGCCACCCTGTCCTCCTAAATGAGGCAGTAGCAAATTCCCATGGGATCAGTTATTAATATTTCCCGACATGTGGGACTTGCGAACAAACAGCCAACTGCACTTGGTGGCGGCTTCTTATCAGCCGACCGAGACTCTGGAGGTCAGTCCTGCGCAGACAGCGGGCAGAGGGTGCCCCCTCCCCAACAATGCTGCACAGGGTCTAGAAGACAGCTTCTTTGCAGTCAGGAGGCCAGGAGTGAATGCAAGATTTGAAATGGCATCAGGAATATTAGGACCACAAAATATAATTAGCTGAACTGACAACGGACCCGGAAAACAAGAACAAATGCATCCCATCTCAGGCCGGGTTTTAAAATGAACATGCCTTTGCCTGGGCGCCATCAGGGAGCAGAGACACAGCTACGCTGCCCTCTTCACCTCAGGCTGTTTTTATTGCAGATAGTAATTCGGGCTCAATTTCTTTATATCTACTGCTCCAGACACATTAAAAAAAGTCTCTTACAGCAGCCACCGACGGGAAAGCATCTGCAGAGCACGAGAAGAGAATCTCGCCGTGGCGAGGGTCAGAGGCCGTGGAGAGTTCTCTGCAGAGTGTTTCTCCGTCTTTTTCTGTGTCCGCTCCTTCCTTGTGCCGCTGGTCGAGCTCCAGAGGAGGCAGAATAACTGCAGCGCCAAACAGCCTTTCAAACTGCCGCCACCAGCTGTGGCCGTGGGCGGAGTCCCTGCTGCCCTGCGATGCGGCCACGCGTTCGATACCCGTTCGCGCCTTCGAACAGACGAGCCGTTCTCTTCGAAGACATCTGGACGAGACAGAAGCTGCTCCTCAATCCGGAGATCAGAGCTTCTAGGCGTTCTCAGAGAGTGGGGCGGAGGAAGGGTAGAGTCGGAAACATGGAGTCTTCTACATGTTGCCAGAGCTGAGGGCAAGCCTTGCGGAGCAGCGGCGCCAGGCTCCATGGGAAGCGAGGGAAGCCCGTGCTCGCTGTCCTCAGGCCAAGTCTCCCATGCCTTAGGTAAACTGAGGATAAGGATATCACGGTCTGAACGCAGAAAGGACGTGGTTGGAGGACATCTGGATCAATCGCTTTGCTCTTGCTGTGACAAAATATGAGCGTGAGCAGAACCTAGCAGCCTAGAGGAGGGAAGGGCGTATTTTAGTTTTCGTTTCTGAGGGGACACAGTCCCGCACAGCAGGGAAGGCATGGCGGCGGCAGTGTGAGGCTAGCCTGGTCTTCAGGAAGTAAACTGGCCATGCGTCATCAACACACAGGGAGTAGAATGAGAATAGAAAGGGGGGCCACACTACCCATCCTCAGAGCCTGTCTCAAATGATGCTCTTCCTTTAGCCAGACTCTGTCTCCTAAAGCTTCCATGACCTCTCCAGCGCCACCAACTGGGGACCGAGTGTATAAATACGCGAGGCTACGGGGACATTTCTCACTCAAACCACCACAACCTCAAATTATGCCAAGTGTTTTTCTTTTACTGCTGTTTTATAGTGTGTATATTATGTGACCGTACGCAGCCATGAGAGAACACATTAAATTGCTAAGAAATAAATGAACTGAAAAGGGAAGCATGCAGCGGCCACGGGTATAAGAAAGCACACTCCATGTGACTAGTCATCAGGGGAGTGGAAATTAACGGCTCAGGGAGGTGTCGCTCCATGCGACCTTACGGTGACTATTATGAAAAAGACGAGGCGCGGTGGGTGCTAGAGACAAGGGGGCTCTGAAGGGCATTGGGAGGAGAAGTTGGTGCAGCCAGTGTGGCAAATGGCAAGGAAGTCACTAAAACAACCATTCATCAACTCAGCCTCTGGTGGTTATTAAACATAAATGAGGCCAGCTGGCCGAAGGTAGATCCGCACTCCTGTTCATCCGGCACTTCTGCTATGGCCACTATGTGCCCATTGTATCTTGGGACAATGGGTAAGAAGCAGAAGTATATATACCGACTTCACCCCCCCAAATGGAAAGGAATTCATTCGTTTGTGGCGTGGATGAGCTTGGAAGGTACGGCACTCCGCGAGCTAAGCCAGGCCCAAGGACAAAGGCTGCACTGGCTGTGACTGCTTTGGATGTGTCTTCAACCTTTTTGACCGTCTTCTTCTGAAACTCCATTATGCTTAATGGGGTCACGATTTTCTGTGGCTCTGCTCATTTACATTCCCTCGCTCTCTCCTTTCTTCAGGTGGCTTAATCTCCATAGGTCGGACTTTACGGCAGATGATGCTTATTCTGGAAGCTCAGCTCTGTGTTGAGCCTCGCTAAAAACACCCTTTATTTTACTTTTCAACTATAAGTCTTTCACTTGAAACGTTTGTGAACTTCTCTTTATTCATACTCTTTCCTTGGTAATGTGCTTCCTGTATCGATTACTTTAATTAAAGCCTGGTTTCCTCAGATTCGTGATGTAGGTCCTGTCAAAAGCTTCACACTTTTTTCATGGCTGAATGTATTCCATCGCAAGGAAATGCCACAGCTTATTTCTCTGCTCACTTGGTGACAGATGTTGGAGCTGTTGGGTTTTTGATGGCTTGGGGCCCCTGTCATCATTTGTAGTTACTCCAGTGATGAGAGCTTTTAGGTTTGCTGAGCAAAAACTCTAGTGTTTTCCAAAATGGCTGGAGCATGTTGCAGTCTCACCGCAGACCGAGGGTCCCGCTGCTCCACATCTTCGCTCCTCCTTGGTGTCCTTGGTTTAAAAGTTTGGTTCCACTAGGCAGGTTGCAATGGAGCAATTTGGGATCTTCAGTTAAATTTCCCTACTGGCTAACGCTGCTGCCATGCATTTTTAAATGTATTTCTTTGGTGACATATGGTGAAATGTTTATCTTATTTACGCCTTCGCATCTGCGATATAGCTTATGCTTCAGCACTCTTCGAAGTTTTGGATTTGAATCCCTTACTAGATATGCACTTGCAGGTATTTCCCCTTTTGTGGCTTATCATTCATTTTCTTAAAGATGCTTGCTGAAAAGCAGAAGTTGTTTATTGTTCTTTATGTTTTGTTCATGTTATTTTCCCCTCTAATTTTACTTTTAATGTAAGGTTTTATTAATTCTTTGAGAATTCCACACAATGTATTTTGATCATATGTTCACCTTCTTCCTTTCCCTAACTCCTCCCAGATCCACACCCCACTCCTCCCAACTTTGTGGCCTCTTTAAAACATTTAAAAAATAACTCACTGTTTTTGTTGGGGTTTTCATTGCTGTGATGAAACTGCAACCCGGAATGAAAAGGGTTTATTTGGCTTATGTGTTCTGAATCACAGCCATTGAGGGAACCCAAGACAGGAATACACTCAAACTGGGCAGGAACCTGGAGGTGGGAGCTGATGGGGGAACTCCATGAAGGAGTGCTGCTTACTGGTTGGCTCCTCTGACTTGCTCAGCTTCCTTTCTTCTTATAACCCAGAAGCACCAGCACAGGGGTGGTCCCTCCAAATCAATTGTTAATTAAGAAAATGCCCTACAGGCTTGCTTATGTCAAAAGACTTATGAACGTCTTTTCTCAATTGAGGTCTCCTTCTCTCAGATGACTCTAGCTTGTGTCAAGTGGACACAAAACTTAGCTAGTATGTCCACTGAACCCATTTTATGTTGTCTGTGTACCTATGACTGCAGCACCAACCGCCGGAGCATGGCCAGTCTACTAGAGGACATACCCTTAAAGAACACTGACCCATCCTCTTCCAGAAGCCATCAGCTGTTAGTATCTCCTCAGTTAGAGGAGTAACAGGCCCCAGACTTTAGTAGGCCCTGAGACTTAGCCACAAAACTGACTTCATGATGGAAGTGCCATTCAGGCTGTGAGACTCAGCATGCAGACAGCACCACCTGCCAAAACTAAAACAAAGGCCTAATCCATCAAAGTTCATACAGTTCTGGGAAAGTCTCAAAAAGTGCTAACCTTGCTTTTTAGCTTCTGTAGCTCTGCTTCTGGTTGATTGTTCGTGTTAACTGAAGTATGTCAACCCAGAATATGGTTTTTGTTCTTAAAATCTCATCCCGAGAAAGGTTTGAGGCTACAGTGGGATCCCCAACATCCAGTGTTGTCGCCAGTTGAATGATAAGGACTTTCTGTTGATTTAAACCCATACCCAAGCAGTCTTCCCCACAGTGGGGACTGGTGAACCCCTCCCCTTCCATGTTAGACTGCGGACTGGCTTGATCTTATGCAGACCTTGTACAGGCAAACACAGCTTCTGTGAGTTCTTGAGCGTAGTGGTCCTATCACGCCCAGAGGACACCATTCACTCTCGTCCTCCGTGATCTGTGGCTCGCACAGTCTCTCCAGCCACTCTTCTGAGATGCTCACTGAGTGTGGGGAGGGTGTGATAATGGTGTCCATTTGTGAGTGAGCTCACCACTGATGCTTACTCTCTGCACTTCATCGGTTGTGAACATCTGCGTTAATAACTGTCCATCATAAAGAAGCTTCTCTGATGAGGTGTGGGAGCTTCAATAAACTATGGATATTAAGTTTATTTACCAAAACAATCATAGTTTCATCCCTGGGCCTGTGAGCTCCCCAACTATGGGTTTTTGACCAGATTTATGACATAGGCATGTGCTTCCTCTACGGAATGGGCCTTAAGCTCAAGCAGAAGTTGGTTGGTTACCCTCATACCGTCCATGCCACTATCACACCCATGAGCAGATCTGGCCGTGCCAATCATCACTGTAGTTCATCCCGCTCATGGCTAGGTAACACTGTTGGTGGCTCACCCCTTCCCTGCCGAGAAATTTGCATAGTGCTTTCCAACACTGAGGCTAGCTGTCAGGGAGGAAGCTACGCAGTGCCCACTTAGCAGTGAGTCTTCAGATGTGTGTGTTTAACTCAGAGAACTTGCAGAATCAAAAAACTAGAAAGCGATCACTGGAGGAAAATATCTGAGAGTAGGTGAATGGTAGAGCACAAACGATGTAAAAGTGTAAAAGGATTTTGGGGGAGGGAGGTTTAGGGGAGAGAGAGGTGGAAAAGTAGGGCAGAGGGGTGGGTTGTGGAGGGATAACTAACATCAAGGGTACTCAAAAAGTCACATGAAAGGAGTTTATTGGAGTTATCTTATATAGCAGGTAATATTCTCCAGAAGCCATAGGCTGCCACGTAAGATGCCCAGTGCCAGGGCGTGAATACCTCCTGTGGAATTTTTGGCTAGAGTGAATCAGAGACCAAAAAACAATACAGGCTTTGACACTGCTCTTGGTTACCCCAACCCCCGAACTGCATGGCAAGATCCCATTCCACAAGACACCATACTTTGGCCACAGGACATGGAGAAATCAAGTTGGTACTGATTTCTCTAATTCTAATGGTTTCGCCTACCACGTGGCTCATTTTGAGTTAGTCATGTGATAATGAGAGGCAAAGGTTAGGGCATTCTTTGCGTGTCTCAGTGCTGTCTGGCCTCTGGTTGCCCCGTTCGTGGTAGTCACACTGCCTCTCTCTTGAACAGCAGTGACGTCTCAGTGCGGCCCATAGACTGTGTCAGGGACCTCAAGAGCTTTAGCCAGTACTCCATGCTGCCTCCACCTCAGCAGAGTCTTATTTAGGAAGCTGGGAGAACTTGCCATGACTTCTGCAATGCTCAGACAGTTTTCCACTCTGTGCTTGTTTGCATTGGGTTTGGGGACTTGAGGGCTCTCAGACAAGAGTGGAGCTGCTTGCTAGCGGGCATGACAGGGACATGGTCGCTAAAGGGAAATGCTATAGGGAATGCACATTCTGAGATGCCTGTTAACACCCAGGCATGGGTACCTAACAGGCCCCCGGGATCCCCGGAGCCCTCTTGATAACTTGGGAGTGGAGCAGAAGACCGTGGAGAGGGAAGTTCAGGGTTTTACTTTGATTTTGGGTTATAATCCCAAGGAAAAAATATAATTCCAGGAAAGAGCATCAGAACTTTTAAAGTGAAGCGCACGTGTAGTGCGTCAGAGCTCTTAGCACGCGTCCTTGTGACGCATCATCTGTCGGGCAGAGCTGGTTCATAAGGCAGACCGAGTGGTCACTTATTTTGTATAGGTGAACTCTTCTGGTCACTGAAAGCTTTCAGGTGGCTTTCAAAGGCTTTGCATGGGTGATGAGTGACCTGAGGACCACAATGGCGGTGGGGAAGGATAAGGAAGAGGAAGGGACGGAGGAGCAACGAGGAAGAGGAGGGGGCAGGAACAGGTGACAGATGAGACAAGCCGAAGATGTGCTTATCAAGTCAGACACTCTGACAGCTCACATGATAAACACAGTCTGTTCCCTGAAGTCATCTTTGTCTACAGTTATGAATCTGCAAATTTAAATAGCCAGGGATCACAGTGTTGTAAAAACAAAGCTTTGCACCTGGGAGACGGTTCAGCTGGTGAAGCGCTTGCTGTAAAACCAGGACCTGACGTGGGTTCTCTGTGTCCATGTGGAAAGCCAGGCACAGTGGTACAGGGCTGCGAGCCAGCACTGGGCGGTTGGAGACAAGCAGCTGCCTCCTGCTCATTGGCCAGCTGACTTAGATGAAGGGCAGAAGAATGATGTGTTCAGTGAGAGATCTGTTCCAGAAATGAAGGTGGAGAGAGGAAGACATTCAACATTGCCCTTTATCTTATACACACACACACACACACACACACACACACACACACACTTACACTCACACACTTACACTCACACACTTACACACTCACACACACACACACACTCACACTCATACTCACACACACACCCCCCTCACACCTATGTATGTGCTCCTGTGTACATGTTCACACATATGAACACATATCTTCTCCCCCACCGAATAATAATTCTATCTTCTTGCTGACCTTTGCTGTGCATTTAGGTCTACAAGGGTGGCCTCTCTAAGCATCATGTGCAGACTTATTGCCATGGTGATCTTCCCTAGCTGACGCGCCTTGTCTGTTTGTGTTCCATTTACATTCTATTAGGTCAGAAGGAACTGAAGACACAATAAACATGGCTCTCACCTCACATGGAGTAAGAGTTTAGTTTGAAGCCAAATTCGAGTGATCATGGCATGGGAATATATATTCAGGTCTTCCCAAATACAGTGTTCCACCCTGGGAGCAATTTTGTGGATTTTTTATAGTGGCAGAACAAAGAAAGTTGTAAATCTAACATTAGGGAAATCACAGTGGTGGAAATGTCAAGTGGGCAGTTGCAGCAGACAGAGGAATCTTTTAGGTCTCAGATCCATCAGATGACATTCCTGGTCTTTTGATTGGTGCAGAGTAGGGTTTTGTTAAGTTAATATATTCTAAAGCCTTTTATCTGTATATCAGGGCATTGGTTCTGACGCAGAGGTGGGGCAAAGGATGGTATTTTAGGAGCTAAGGAGAGCCCAATAGAAATTAAACTTAGAATATTGAAACAGCAACATTCCAAGCTCTTGTTTAGAACCCAGAAATGACTCGGGGCACACAGAAGGCTGTATTCAGATCCTATTAACAACTGATACTGTTTAGTATAAGAGATTTGAACATCATGGATTTTGTTATTTGTGTGTGGGGTTCCTGAAACCAGTCCCTCACAGATAGTAGTGGATGGAACACATATTCTCTCCCTTGCCCTCTTCCTCATCCAGGTGGCAGTTGTCTGGGCCTGAGATGACTGGTGGTCTCAGTTTCTGTTTCTATGGGTCAGTTTAGAACAGAGACTGTCTTTAACCCTAAATGTCCAAATCTGCATTTCTCTGAGGTCTGAGACTTTGTAAACACTGACCCAAAGCCAATGCTACCTCAGATAATGGACCAGAGAGTGAATGTGTGCCCAGGCCTGGGCCTGGAGCTGGAGCTCAGTGCTAGAGCTCTTGCCTGGCATGTACAAAACTCTGATCCCATCCCCAATACCACAAACAAAGCAGTAGCAACAATTACAACACCAAACTCAGAAGCAGGGGCCCCCTGTCTCAGACGATGCTCGGGCTGTGTATAAGGTGTGCATGAAACAAGAATGAATTTGTGTTTACACTTGGACCCAATCCTGTGATATCTTTTTATGTATATGGAATATCCACAGATCTAAAATCCCAAATCTGAAACACGAATGCCTGGCATTTCAGATAAGGGGTACTCCACTTTGACTTTTAGATCAGATCTTTTAGATCAGATCTTCTCACCCTGTGGGTCACGACCCCTGTGATGGTCAAATGGGCCTTTCACCTAAGACCATCTGCATACCAGATATTTGCATTATGATTCATAACGGTAGCAAAATTACAGTTATGAGGTAGCAAAAGAAATAACTTTATGATTGGGATCAGCACTGCATGGGAGCTGTGTTAAAGGGTTGAGGTGTCAGGAAGGTTGGGAGTCACTGCTTCCAATGCTGTACTGGACTCCCCTCTATTTGCTTATTTCTCAATTGGCTCAGCCTTGCACAGGGAGAGTGTCTTCCCGCAGTGAAGAAATTGGACACTGCTCTGGCTTCCTTTCTGTTACTGTGGTAAAACATGCTGGCCAAAAACAATGTCTGAAGGAAAGAGTTTATTTCAGCTTACAGTGCGAGGTCACAGTTCACCACAGAGGCAAGTCAGACCAGGAACTCAAGTGGAAACTGCAGCGCACAGTACGGAGGGGTGCTGCTTGCTGGATTTCCCTCTGGCTTGCTCCCTGGTTTGTGCTCGGCTAGCTTTCTTATGTAGCTCAGACCCGCCTGCCTAGAGACTGTGCCGCCTGCGCCTGCAGCGGGCTGGGTTCTTCCATGGGATCAAGACCATTTCTCCCAGACATTGACACCAGCAGGTCGGATCTAGACAGCCCCCACTGGAGACTCAGATGACTCTAGGCTGTGTCAAGGTGACAGCCCTTTGTTGGGCTGGATCATTAATCCCTTTGTTGTCAACTATCAGACCCATCTCTAAGGCCGATGGAACCACATACCTTACAGAGAAACCAGACTGGATAGCGCGTGTAGTTAATTCTTCCTTTTGCAAAATAAGAAATAAGTTTTTGTTTTAAGCAAAGTGAAATCAGCTTCCCTGGATGACAAAGATAGTTGATGGTAGACCCGTCTTCTTGGAAACAGTAACTAGATGTGTTTCTTTTCCTACCGACTTCTAGCTTTGTAAATTATTATTAGTTTTTCATCACTTGGCTGTCATAGCAGCAGCATGGAGTGCCCAGTGGCTTGATAATTTATGCATTAAATGCATCAACTTCTTCCACTTCCTTTCTCGAGCAGCTTATCAAAAGAGATCCTCACTCCAGTGCCGCAGTGGGTTTCTGAAAAGGTTGGTGACGCGAGTCTGTGAAATCCGGTTGACACGGAGCCTCAGGGGACTTCGAGACAAGGAGGGTCCTAAAATATGAAGGAGGGCCCCATGGTTTATTCAGATCTGATTTTCTAGGAAGATCCTCAGATTATTCAGTTTTAAATAAAGAATGTTAGGGTGACAATGTTAGGGTGCCGTGGACGGGCGGGCTCTGGATCGCCTGCCTCTGCGGCAGGGACTGCGGTGGCCACAGGACCACAGCCCGGCCGGTTCGTTTTAGCAGTTGTGTACAAACTAATGTGTGCGGAGGTGGTAACACCTTACACACCCTGTTGATTCTTTCTTTGGGACAACGTCTCATGCATCCCAGAAGACCTAGCTTCTCCAGGCAGCCAAGGGTGGTCTTGAACTCATTTTCCTTCTTTTCTTCCGGAGTACTGAAATACCTTTGTGTGTATGTATGTGTGTATGTTTGTGTGTGTGTGTGTGTATGTGTATTTGTGTGTATGTGTGTGTGTGTGTGTGTCTGTGTGTCTCTGTGTATGTGTGTGTCTGTGTGTGTGTGTGTGTATGTTTGTGTGTGTGTGTGTGTATGTGTGTCTCTGTGTATGTGTGTCTCTGTGTGTGTATGTGTGTCTGTGTGTGTATGTGTGTATGTTTGTGTGTGTGTGTATGTGTGTGTGTCTCTGTGTGTGTGTATGTGTGTGTATGTGTGTCTGTGTGTGTGTATGTGTGTCTGTGTGTGTGTGTGTATGTGTATGTGTGTGTTTTTGTGTATTTGTGTATGTGTGTGTTTGTATGTGTGTATGTGTGTGTGTGTTGTGTGTGTGTGTTTGTGTGTGTGTATGTGTGTGTGTGTATGTGTGTGTGTGTGTATGTGTGTGTGTGTATGTGTGTGTGTGTGTAGGGGAGAGATTAGAGGTAGAGATTCTGGAGACAGAAGTATTGGCTGCTGTATGGATTAGTCACTATCCTAGTGTTGTGATAAAGTACGCTGACAAAAGCAAGCTAGGGAACAAAGGGTTTATTTCAGCTTATAAATTCCGGAGGGAGAGTCCATACTGGCAGGGGAGGCTTGACAGGGCAGCAGCATGGCTGGAGGAGGCGGCTGGCTGTCCATCACAATTTAATCAGCGCGCAGGAAGCAGAGAGAGAGAACAAGGCGTGGGGTGCGATTACAAATCCTCAAAGCCTGCCCTTGGTGACGTCCTCCCTCCAGTGAGATTTACTTCCTGAAGGTTCCAGAACATCCCAAACAGCACCACCAACCGACAGCCAAGTGTTCAAATATGCGAGCCTTTAGGAGACATTCCCATCAAACCATAGCACTACAGAACATGGAGGGTCCCAGAGGCACATGCTGCTTCATTTTCAAGAGGCTTGGATGTATTGCAATGGGTTTGGGTGAAGCAGACCATTACCCCCACCCTGGCCACATCTAAAGTGTCTGCATTTATGGGAGAAGAAATGGATGTGGAGGTAGGATACAGTTCAAATAAAGCTAGCTATCCACAAATGGTGTTAGCTCCTAAGGACAGACTGGTGGAAAGGTGACTTTGTTATCTCAGTGTCAGAGCCGAGTACATATAAGTCCAGAGACAGGACAGGACAAAGAATAGTTTCCTCTCCAGGTGGCAGGTGGCCTGACAACTCCCGTTCTCATTTCCCCTTTAGTAGAGCTAACCTGTCTGGCCATTCAATTAGATCACTCCTATGTACTGTGGTTGTGGGTGTCACAGACCGGGCAGAGGCCCTACACTCTGGAAAAAGACAACACCCTAGTTGTTCTCAATGTGAACTGAAAAAGAAAATCCCAACTCCCTCTCCCTCTCCCTCTCCCTCTCCCTCTCCCTCTCCCTCTCCCTCTCCCTCTCCCTCTCCCTCTCCCCCCTCTCCCTCTCCCTCTCTCCCCCTCTCTTCCTCCATGCACACACACAGACATATTTTTCTGCAATATATGTAGGTGGAATATCAATAAATTTTGATGTCTGGCATAGTCATAAAGTGGCAAACCCCCTAAAATTCATACTCATTAAATCAGCCCCACAAAGCATCATATTCACCATGTCTCTTAGATCTTAGATTCCAGATATCCATGTTGAAACAGTGGTGACGTGAGATCCGTAGACAGAAGAGCTGAATTACTAGGAGGTGATGACGTTTGTAGATACGGTTAAAAATAAAACCCTGGTTTGTTTTTTTCTGTGACAGAATGAAAATTCTAGCTGCCCAGGAAGGCAAAGGTTTGAATGGTCACTACACTCAAGGCACCGAATAGCCAGGCAGCAGGTGGAACGGGAGCCGTGGGTGAGAGGCAGGCACAGGTCCTGAGCAGAAGGATCCTGCAGCGATCGCATCCGGCCATGCTGGCCACCTTGCATGTAGCATGGCTGCTACAGCTCAGCCATGTCACAGGGGTGGCTTTGAGCATTCTGGCTCCAGATTCTTTTTACTTTATATGCTTTTATACCCTTCTATATTCTCTTTCTCTCTCTTTTCCTCTCTCCCTCCCTCCCTCCCTCTCTTGTGTGTGTGTGTGTGTGTGTGTGTGTGTGTGTGTGTGTGTGTTTAGACTAGCATGTGCCACAGAGTGCACGTGGAGATCCCAGGACAATGTGCAGAAGTTGTTCCCTCATTCCACCACGTGGGTCCTGGGATCAACCTCAGTTTGCTGGCCTTGGCGGCAAGCGCTTACCCATCTCATCCACGGTCACCTCTTATTCTTAGGAGGGAGAATGAGAGTTGTTTCTTGACTAAAGACTCAGTTATGTGTTAGTTCATCTACTATCCTCAGTTCTCTTACAAAAGTGTTCATAAAGGAGGATATCATATAGCAGAACTGACTGTGCCGCGGTGAGCTGAGAACCGCAGCGGAGTCTAGCGCTGTCTCCACAGGTGACGGACCCAAAAGTGAGTCTGAGTCCTCATTCAGTTTCAACCTCAATTCACATCAGGACTATGATGATCAGTCTCCATGCGCAACTTGGTGAGACAGACTCATTTAGGAGTTAGCGTCTGGGCATGCCTATCAGAGCTTCTCCTGACTTGGTTGATTGGGGTGGGAAGACCCGACTACTGTGGGTGACTCTATTTCCTAGGCTGGGGTTTTGGATGGTGTAAAAAGAAGAAAGTGAGCTTCTCATGTGACCAGTTGCTGCTGGGGTTCCCCGCCACGTGGACTGTACCTTGAACTGTGAGCCAAAAATCACCCCTCTCTCCATTAGTAGCCTTTGTTAAGGTATTTACCACAGCGACAGGAATGTAAACAGACAATGAGCTCAAGAAATACTGTTACTCAGGATTTCACTTAAACAGTGGGATTTAATTTTTACTGATTTTGTTCTATTTTGCTTAATTAAAACATGTTCCGTCTATTTTTTTGCTGTAAACAAGGTATCATGAAAGCACATAAATCATAAAGAAGCAGCCCTGTGTTTGTCAAGGTGGTCATAGTCAACCAGAGAACACCAAATTTGAATGTCTCTTTGTGTGTGTGTGTGTGTGTGTTTAAGTGATTTAAATAGCATAGACTAATTGTACAAAATTATGAGTTCCACTGTGAGATTTTTTTCATATGAATTTTAATATCGAGACATGCTTCAGATTCCAGAACTCTCAGAGTTGTACAGAGGACACCAAGGGAAGGGGAGAAGGGGCTAAAGCCAACTATGGCACGTATCCCACGGCCTTGGGTGAGATGATGCGATTCTACCATGCGGATGCCTGGTCTGCAAGGCAACTGTTGGCGCATACTAAATGACCAACCTCCCAGCTGAAGGGAGCATGTAGCATCTCATACCACTTCTGAGGACCGCAGTCCCAGCAATGGCACAGCTGCGTGCTTTTGGCTCCATTCCTCATCAACAGTCAGGGCTTCAGTCATTGGAAGACTTGATGGATGGGAGATCAACTTTCAAACAGCTGTTCGGAGGAGGCTCCGTGCCTCGCCACACCAGTGTTGCCCCTTCATGGGGCTGCTTGTAGAACGGGGAATACCCCAAGCTGTAGGAGTCAACGAAGAGCATATAGTGTATGTGTAGAGAAGAGAGAGGAGTGAGGGGTGAGTGGAGGGAGGGAGAAAGGGAGGAGGGAGGGTGGAAAGAGAGAGCCAGCCTATGGAATCCCAGTGTCCTGTACTGTCATATGGTACCACACTAGATGGAAAGAAATCCCTGAGCTCGTCTTAGAGCAAGTCCAGACTAGGCCGCATTTGGGGTCCTTCCAGTCCTCTGATTACTTAATATTGTATTTATTTGGAAAATGGAATCCATTCTCCTTTCTCTTTGACATGCCTGAATAAGAAAGTGTCTAGTGAATTCTTGCTTTTGTAATGAGGACCACGTGCCGAAATTACCTTATCATGCTCCCAGTGGTGGGATATCTTTCTTCAACCTCTTTGGGCACAGCCTTGCTATCCTAATGGAAAAGAAGTTTTCTGGAGTCAGCAACATAGATTTTTCTCCTCGCTGGAGGCCAGGACCAATTACTTACACACAGTCAATAGAAGATACCAGAACCTGTTGACAGCTAGAGTTACACTCTTCTTGTGAGTTCAAGCCACCGAGATGTTTGTGAACAGAGGGTAGAACAATACAAGCAGAGCAACCAGCGGTGTGCACAGAAGTGGTCTTGGTGGAAGCAGCTGGGAGTGTTCACATGTGAGTCCAGGGGGTATGGGTCCTAGACTTTCTCCTTGGCAAACAAACATGGCATGTGCAGTGAGTCACGTTGAAAATCTGAGTCGTTCCACGGACTGTCCCTCTCAAAGCACCTTTTTGTCAGTTCAATCATTTAGGCTCTGGCTGGGATCCCCACAGAGCAGGCTTCTGCCTTCTGCTGTGCCAATCCAGGGCAAATGCATCTAGTGAAACGGAGGCCCATTGTAGGACGAGATTAGCGATGATGTGGGATTATGTCCCATCCTCAGGCTGTAAGAGGCTTATGTGGTGGTGGAGCTCTGTGTAAATGTTATTAACTTCAGCTAATTAGGACCCTCTAAACCTGAGAAATCTGGATTCCAGAAGCAGACATGAGAACACTTGGACCAGTTTGCTGAATTGCAGAGTAGCTGACATTTGCCTGAGCCTGGGGCTTGTGCAAATCCTTAGGCAGCAGAGATCTGAGCCAAGAATATTGTATCTGTTATGAGTGACTGTCTGTAAAAACTCCGGGGCTTCTCGTCTGCTGCCAGTGGGGTGACGACTGGGTGTAAAGGTGAGTCCGCTCGGCCCGGACCTTCAAAGATGGGAACTCTTTCCTGGCAACACCAGGCTAAGAAAGCCATTATTGAATATGAAAGCAGTCAATGAACATGGCATACTCCTTGGATGCAGGATGAGCACTGCCAGGCTAGACATACCGAGTGGTCCTTCTCTGATGAAGGAAGATGCTCCGGAAAGCACAGGTCATCCAGCCCACGCACTTCAGTCACTGTTTTGTATTACTGCTTTATTACTTACTTAACTTCATTATCCCACCACACACATCACACAATACACTTCTGGATTATATCTGCTCCCATTACCCTCTCTCATATCTGCACCTCTGAACCTCCTTTCCTTCCCCCAAGACCCTTCCTATGTTCATGTCTCTTTCTCTTGTGACCCACTGCATTTATCTGATTATATCTGCTCCCATTACCCTCTCTCATATCTGCACCTCTGAACCTCCTTTCCTTCCCCCAAGACCCTTCCTATGTTCATGTCTCTTTCTCTTGTGACCCACTGCATTTAATTAGGGTTGCTTGCATAAGCATGGGTATGGGGCTGTATATTGGAACAAGGGCAGCTTACTTGTGGCCAAATCAGTGATCAAAATCACGTCTCCAGCAACATTAATGGCCTCACAGTGGGGTGGGCATAAGCTCTCCAATACACATGATGGAATGCGGACGCGCTAGGTCTTGTGTAGGTAACCACTGCTTGCTCGTTCTTGTGAGCAACAGTCAGGTCATACCCAGAGGCCATATCTCTCAGCGTTCTTCCCCATGCCCTAGCTCTTATATTCTTTCTTTTCCCTCTTCTCCAATGCTCTCTGAGTTTTGGAGAGGACGTCATAAATATCTGTTTAGAGGCTAATGACTGAACACCCAACACTCTCTTCTTCTCAGCACTTTGAGTTATTATGAGTCTCTGCATCGCTGCAGCTCTTTCCAAAGAGAAGCTTCGGTGACCGTGTAAAAATCTGAAGGCTGATTGACAGTTGTAGGTTCACCTCTAAAATATACAATTATCCCCAGCCACGGGCTTTTGACCAATTTTACATTGTAAGGCATGACGTACAGTGGAATAGACCTCAAATACAACCAGGAAGTTGTTGGCTATGCCCGTACCTGCTACGCCGCTGTTGCACTGAAAGAAACGTCTTGCCCAGAAAGTTGGTGTGTTAGCAGAGGGCGCCTTTGGTGAAGGCTAACGATGGCTTTTTTCTCTCAGCTGGCTGCATATCACTTTCTGTTTTGTGAAAGCTAGCCAGCAGGAAGGAAGCTTCCGACTCCTTTCCATCTTGGCTTCTGTTTGTCTTACGACTGAAGTGTGTGATGGCTTCTGCAGCAGAGCCTTGCCATCTAGCTCTGCGTGCCACCCAGAACAATAATAGCCTGTATTACTTTGGGAGCCATGATTAATAGCTCATTAATTAAGAGCGTGGTACTATGATTTTCACGTATTAACCTGTGGCTTCTGGAAGCGACATGGCATGCTAATTATATGTGTCGGAGCGGTTCCGTGTGGTATTTTAACACGTGGGCACAATGTATAGATAATCACATGAGACTGTCAGCATGTCCTCTCTTTAGCTTTATGTTCACAGCCCTTGAGTTCCTCTCCTCGGAGTCTTCATAGAATACGCAGCTCCTTGTTGCAAACAGCAGTCATCCTGCTGAGCCGCTTCACACCAGATGGATTTCCCTACTTAACTGCTTTACCATTTACATTCCTGTTATTCTTCTCTTGTCCAGCCTTCTCAAACCTGAGTGTCGGAGTTAGGGTTTTAATTCTGCAAAGAGATACCATGACCACAGCAACTCTTAAGGAAACCATCTAATTGGGGCTGGCTTACAGGTCAGAGGTTCAGTCCATTGTCAACACAGAGGGGAGCATGGTGGGGCCCAGGCAGACATGCTGCTGGAGGGAGCGCCTAGCGTTCTGCATCTGGATGGGCAGGCAGCAGGAAGAGAGACACACACTAGGCCTGGCTTGAGCATCTGAACCCTCAAAGCCCTCCCCAGTGACGCACTTCCTCCAACAAGACCTCCCCTCCTAACAGTATCACTCCCTGTGAGCCAATGGGAGCCATTTTCATTCAAGCCACCACACCTAGCAACTATTCTCTATCTTCTCCTTTCTGACGGACATTGTTAGCCCTTAAATTTAAGAAAGAACTAACAGTATCTGTTCGTGTTACTTATACTATATTGTTTCTCAGTTCAAACTTAATTTTAGTCTTCTCTTTTGACTTTACTATAAAAGACTTGCTAATTTTGTTTATCTTTTAAGAACCTGCTCTGTGTGTCATTGACTTCTGTGCCATTTTTAGTGTTTCTATTTTCGCTCGAATCTCTTTTATTGTTGTTGTTGATTTTGTTTTGTTCTGAATCATTGATAGTAATCATTAGTTTGTGCCTTGAATCTATCCTTCCTGATGGAAGAACTTCCTGCTCTCAGCTTCCCTCCGAGCACTGTTTATGCTGTATCTCACGAGTCCTGACCTCTTGGGTTTCCATTTCCTTTTATTTTGAGAGATCTTTAATTTCTCCTTTGGTTTCTTCGGTAGGTCTGTGTTGTCAAGTTCCTGTGTATTTGATTATCTTCAGATGTGTCTTTTGAGTATTTTCAAATGTTTCTTTTGTTAATGATTTCCAATTTTATCCTAGTACAGTCAGAGAAAATACGGGAGATTACTTCAGTGGTTTTGAAATTGTTGGGCTTCTTTTGTGACCTAATATATGTTCTATTCTAAAGAATGTTCTCTGTGGTGACTTGAGAGATGTGTATTCTGGGGTTTTGGATAAAATGTTCTTTGCATAACTGCTGGGTCAATTCACTCCAGAGTGTAGTCCAATGCTGGTATTTCTCTGCTGATTTTTGTCAAGATGGTGTGCTTACTGATGAAAGTAGGGTGATAATGTCCCTGGATGTGGGGTCCTGTGGCCCCTTGCCTTGGTGCTTTCTTCTCCCCTTAGACTGAATAGCACTTATTTTTTGAAATTGTACATTTGGCAGAAAGAGTGATACACTTACAATCAGTGTGGGTGAATCAGGTTGTTGGGGAGCACTCAGCCCCTCAGGCTCTCCGGATCCCCTTCCGTCTCCAGGCCCCTAACCTGAACACTGAAGTAGTCTTCAGTGAAGAAGTCTGCAGCCCCGGGCTCCTGCATACTTAAAGAAGGCCCTTCCATACCTGCAAATCCAAGTGCCCAGGCCAGCAGGGTTCGTGATCGGTCAGGAAGGTCAAGGTCTGCACGTCCTGATAAGGGTGCGTCACAGTGGTTCACACCCACCCCGGGGACAACTCCCTAGGCTTAAATGTCTGTCCCGGCTGAGCCCGGATGCTCTCTACGCTGCCTTTTCTACTGTGGCTTCTCTGTTGAGCGGGGCTCAAGGAAGGGTCTGGGAAAGATTACGTTTTAAGTGGTGAATGGGCCATAGCACTTCATATATGATTCCAGCAAATTATTCCCCCAAAAGAATTGCTCCCCTCCCAACTAGTGAAAATCAGTAGAGTGTGACAGACACACAGGCACACACATATCCACACACGCACACGCAATACACATGTACACACACACATACACACACACACACACATGCATACACATACACACATGCATACACATACACACATGCATACACATGCACACACATGTACACATACATAACACACATACACACACATACACACACACACACACACATATATACACACACATACGCACATACACACACACACACACAGACACACACAGACACACACAGACACACGGTGCTGGCCACTTCACCGTGCCTTGCACGATTCTTACCTAACCCATTGAACACTCAGGACAGTAGGTGAGAAGTGTAGCTTACTCTCCAGGACAGGATCTTGCCTCTCCTCACTGTGCGACCTTGCAGTAATTGCTCATCTACTCTGTGTGCCAGTTCCCCTGAACCTGCCTATGTCTTTCTATCATCTATCTATGCATCCGCTAATCACTGGCTGTAATCTGCCTGTCAATCAGCTATCACCTTTCTCTGTTCATCTATCTGTGTGTTTATTATCTCTCTGTCTTCATCATCACATTATATACCCATCCTAAAGATAGGGAAGTCAACCAGGTTCTTAGTACTGTGCCTAGCACACAGTAATCATTGAATTCATAATGTTAGCACTTAAAATACATTAGTAGAAAAAATAAAATAGGTAAGCGATTCCCTTACATTCTGAATGTTAGTAATGCCCCGTGCTTTGTCTCTCCGTTTTCCTTAGTATCCACCTTGCTTAGTTGCTGCCATCTTTGTAAGACTTTCAAATACGTGTGTGTGTGTGTGTGTGTGTGTGTGTAGTGTTTTGCCTGCACATATGTACCACATGTGTGCCTGGTGCCTGCAGAGGCCAAAAGGGGACATTGGTCTGCAGACAAGAGGTGAACTTTGAACAGCACATGTCAGTTGATATTCATTTTGCCTCAACTTTATGTTGGCCAAGGGTTGGGACCATCTAACCAAAGGGTTAGACCGTGTCTCCTAATTCATCGCTAAAACTAAGCAGAGTGCGGTCGCATCTCGGCTCTAAGAGGCCTGTCACACGTCTGAATATCCATGAGGTTATTTAAAACAATGTGAACTGACAGAAAGTAGAAAGATATGCATGTTTTCAGTACAGAGAACAGAGCTTCAGATTGGGCAGTAAGGACACTCACTCAGGAAATTATATTTCAGTATCTTTAGGCATTTGTTGGATTTTCTAAATAATGGTTTCTTTTTCATAAATGACCAGGTTTGTTTTGTGGTGGTCTAGGCATCCTCCCCAGTGTCATTCTGCCCTAAGACGCTGGTGCTGTCCAGATGTGTGAACCGTGGGTCCCATTCTCTGCCAAATATTTGAGGGTATAGTATTCTGCGCGGTGTTGGGGCTAGACATTGGAGAAACAGGGGAAACCAGGAGAAAATACTCAGCTTCTTAGTTTTAAGTTTTTCAGGGAATCCATGAAATGTGCTATGGAATCTCTTTTTACTTGATTTTAAAGACTTTTTTGGTGTTAAAGGTGTCCTCCCCATCATGGCTTTAATGCCAGAATTCCTCGATGTCTCTCTTTGAAGACAGGGCTGCTGTTCTCATATGGACACCGTGTGAGTTTGCATGTTATTCCTAGGAAAGGCCGTGGTCATCTCCGCATTTACTCAGTGCTACTGCAGGAGCTGCGGAAGTGAACCCCAGGGCTTTCTATAGGCGCTCTTCAACACGACTCTTACTGGTGCTACTTGACCTCTGTTTGTCATCTTCAAAAGCAGACCCCTTGTTAACTACAGGTATGTCTGTTGAGCCCTGAGCCTAATCCAGCTCCCAAGTCAGCTTTTGGTCCCCAGGGGCTGAGCTCAGGCATGATGCTCACTGAAGGACCATCTTCTCCGCCAGCATCACACACACACATATGATGACATTCTGTGCTGCAGACTGCTGGTCTGGCCCCCAGAAGGCTGGTCTGGTTTCAGTCAACTTCATGGAGCTTCATTGTTAAATTCTCTTCAAACCCTGGTTTGAGAAGAAGAGAAGACTGCAGAGCAGAGTTTAGAGAGAAGAGCTCACTAAAACCAGGTTAGTTTTGTGCATGTGAAGGTTGGAAGAAGCTGCCTGTGGCCGTTCCTGGCTGGAACAATCTGAGAGCCACAGGGCTTTGCGTGTAATATAGTATGCTCTCTCCATGAGTTATAGTTTTGCACTAATGATTAAATCTTAGCAAAATATAATTGCATATTTAACAGTCAAGGGATATTTGTAGGGAAACTATTTCCTGTGGATAACAGCCAGTGGAGATTTTTTTCCCAGAACATATGCCCTGTCTTTTCTACCCTGTATGAATTAGAAAGCTCAGTCAGTGATTGCTTTAAATAATAGGATCTAATCTTTCTGCCAGGCAGTCACATAATTACCTAGTCCTTATCCGTTGCCCACTAATTTTCCATTTGTAATGTGTCTATTTTGGAATGAGAAGAGGAACACGTAGGATTCTAAAATAGGAAGAGGAATACAGATTGCAAATTAAAAAAAAAAAAAAAAGCTCTAACAAAGAAGAATAAAGGCTCTCTCACCCCTTCCGAGTTGTGTGCGCCGCTGTCGCTGGCGGGCCCGCGACCTTGCGGGAGGATGCTGTTTTCTCAAAGTGAACTGGAGACTTGAACTGCAGCACCAAGTAGCATACGAGGGGAAAAGTGAAGGCATCTCAGTAATAAAGGCTGATGGAGTGACACTGACTCCCGTTTTGGCTCATTCAGACTGCACGCGTCTCACAGAGCCAATCAGGATTACTGAAAAGCAGACCACTTGCTATCACAAATATAAACGCAGGCTAAAGCCACTTTAACGCAGCAGGTTGTTAAGACAGCCTAGTGCTCTGAGCCAGTGCAGTTGGAGGAAGTGAGTGGGCTGGGCTTGCTAGACAGTCCTTTCCTCTGCCAGGTAAAAGCAGCGTTGGGCAAGCCCCACAGGTGCCCAGTGTTTGCGTACCCCAGCACCCTCACAGTGCAGGATGGTAAGGGAGTGTCACCACGAACACTTTCCAGAGACACCTCAGAGTCAGACTCGTTTCTTCTAGACATTGGATAGGCCTGTTCATGATCTTTTCTTTTACCTTAAGTAACCCTTCTTCTTTTCACAACTGGGGAAACTAAGGCACTGCTGTATTAGAAAATCCTCTCCCATGCCTGTGTTCCCAGTGGCAGCTCTTCCGCCTGGAGCAGCGGTGGCCAGCCTGTCATCTGCAGTCTCTGGGCTGAAAAGACATACTGCAACATGGCGTGCTGGGCCATGATCCTTATTACACTCTCTTCCTGTCTTTGGGGGAGCCCAGTAAGTTGGCGGACACAGGAACTCGGGAGAAAATGCTTCATCGGGCGATCTTGTTTAATGCAGGGTTTTGGGTGCCTTTTATAAGGTTACTGGCAGGGGAGGGGCCATTGACCCCGAGAATGCTCATTGGTTAAGACAAGGACACTGGGAGTAGCCTCATCTTCACGAGAGGAGCAAGCCTCTCCGTGCTTCTAGCTACAGGTCAGACAAAGCTTCTGCCAAGCCACCTTTGCTTCTGTGAAGCTGTCAGGCTAAGGAAAAGGAACAGCCAAATGCCTTCTGTTTTCGTGCCTAAGGATGATGTGGGGTTCGAAGCCAGCTTCGACTTGTTCTTAGCTCTCAGAACAGTCCCACAAGACACAGCATTTAACCAAACCAAGGGCCACATATAGCATAGGCTTCACTTTGTAAAGCTGGGAACTCTAGAAATAGGAAACACAGTAGAAAAGAAAGTAATGCTATATAAAATTACCGTGATGTTTATTCAAGTTAAATTGTAATAAAATGTCAATTGTAATTTCCCGGGGAACCAAATTAACTCAAGAATACAGTTAAAGGAGCAAGGCAATTAAAGTGTCACACTGTGATACATCTAATTAATATAAAAATACATAAGCAGAGAAATAAAAATCCACAATTATGTAAAGCATATTGAAACACAAAGATTATGGTAATAAATTGCATGTTATGTTAGTAATTGCATTAAAAGTAAATGGATCAAATTGTCCCACGGACTCAGCTTTACCTCCCTTACTCTACGAAGCTGTTTCTAATTTTTTCTTTACTCTCTATGATTTCTATTTGTATGCAATAAAATATCATTCACTCCCTACTTCTCTCTCCGGCGTTCCACACACATTCTTTAATACATGCCCCTTTTGATTTTCTGTCAATCAGAGGAAAATGATTCTGAACAAAGAAGTGCATTTGTTCTCTTTAGCATATGTGTATAAAGCTGACTTTACATAGCTAGGATTGTTTCTTTACACAGTTGTGGTTTGTACACATCTTTAAATCTGACCACAGATGAAAGCCCTGAGCCCTCTCAGCTCCCTCCAGAGAAGCCATGTAGTCCTGCAAACCCATCTGTGTTTCTGAGTTCCCAGGAGCAGGGTAGAGCTCCAATAAGCTTTCTATCCTTTTCTATGGAAAATATGAGGTTAAGCAGTATCTACTGATTGTTTTCATAAGTGCCTATAAGTAAAATACTCACAGGTGTAGAATAAAGGAGTTTGTAAAGTAAAGGTAGTTATGGACAGGCTGGCTTCCGGGAGCCCGACACAACCTTTCGAATCTGTGAGGCTGGTCAGCCAGCCTTCAGATCTCTGCCGGTTCCTCGAGAGCTGGAATTTAGATCCCAGACCTACACAAAAGCTGGGCAGGCACGGCAGCTGCCTGGGAAAACCGACACTCAGAAGGCCGAGATAGGCATGTCACCTGGACAAGCTCCCTGTTTGGTGAGAGCTCTTGCAGGCTGAGGAAATGCCGCAGGAGGAGAGAAGCAGGACAAATCAGCCCCTCACTGCTTTAGCTGGGGTTCTCTTGGTTTCCTTGAACTCTGCTTGGATGTTGCATGCATGCTTTGTCTCCAGAGCTCTGAAGAGCTAACCCACTGGCCGCCGTTGGCTCATTTCTCTTGTAGAGAGCACGGCTTTGGGGTTCTTCTTCCCCCATTGCAGTTGTGGCTCCCTTTACTCCACTCTGCTTAACTGGAATGTGGAAGATGTGTCTGTGCTGGAGTAGAACCTCAGGCTGCTCGTGTCTAGAAGGAAACAAGAACCTTATGTGAGAAGTCATTTTCTGATCCTGATTCCTGTTATTCTTACTGTCATTTATAACCAGGTGCCATCTACTGTACCACACAAGACGCTTCAGTTAAATCATCATTGAGAAACATTGATTTGAATGTAGACTGTTACCCACCCGAGGATCGTGTGTTTGAACACTTGGTTCCCCTCTGATGATGCTCCTCGGGAATGTTGTAAGACCTTACGACTTGGAGCCTTATTGGCGGTCATAGGTCACCAGGAGGACTCGAGTTTTCATAGCCCAGACCCACGTCCTGTGTGCTCTGCTTTCTGACTGCAGATGAGTGTGACCAGCCAGTCACCTCCTCCCGCCAGCACGCTTTCCCCGACTGCTCTCACGTCTTCCCACCATGAGGAACTGTACTCCTTGAGCAATGAGCCAAATTAAGCCATTTTAAAAATTAATTTTAAGATGGATTTATCTCATTTTGTATGCATTCATGTTTCGCTTACGTGTGTGCATGTTCACCGTGTGCATACCTATTGTCAGTGGAACCCAGAAGAGAGCATTGTACCCCCGGGACTGGAGTTAAGGATGACTGTCCGCCACCGTGTGGTGCTGGGAACTGAACCCGAGTCTCCTACACGAGTAACCCATGCGATTAGTGACCGAGCTTTCCCTCCAGCACCCGGATAATTTCTCCTCCCCTTACTTTGTTTCTTGTCGCAGTCTTTGTCACGGAAATAAAAAAGGAAGCCATACTGCGTATCACCTGTGACTGCATATACGCGTACCGGGATTCCAGCCTTACGGAGAGCTTTGACAATAAGTGGAATACGTTTCCGAGTGAGGAGGCCGTTGGAGGTTTTGGAGCGGGACTCTAATGAGGAGAGCAGCGCCGCAGCAGAGCTCTGGGGATGGCGTAGGCACGGGGAGGCCGATCTGAGTGAGGCACGCTGAGAGTGCCTCACGTGCTGGAGTCGGCCAGGGAGAGCACTGGAGAAGTTGATGTCGGAGGGCTTCTGATGAGGTGTTAAGGCGTTGGGGCCTTGAAGCACGTGCATGTAGTTAGCGGAGTCTAACTTTCTCCAGAAGTCATAAAAAACTTAGAGACACTTTGATTCTTTGCTTGAAAAAGGTAAGAGCCTTACGACAGTTTTTCCAGGCTGCCGGCTCTCGGCTGGTGTGGTGAGATAGGACCAGTCCAATTTCAATTTCACTATCTCTTCTCCAGACACATTAGAGCGTGACTAGCAATAAAAATGGAAAACACACCCCACGGGTTGATAGCTGCCTCTGGAGAAACACCCATCTTCCCAGGGACAGTTGCATCTCCCAAGTTAGAGGCAGACTCAGCAAAGAGTCGCTTGTCGTCCGTCCCTCCACAGACTGGAGCAGTTTGGAAGCAAAATGCATAAAAGATTTAATTTGAAAGAGTCCCAATTATATACTATGGTCCCACCGAATCCTTCCACAGTGGAACCGAGCGCGTCTCATGAAAGCGCAACAATTGCAGGCTAGCTGCCTCTCCGTGTTCAGTAAGAGCTCTAGCACGGAGACACAGAAGCCACGAGGATGGCTGCCCTCACATCATGAGGAACTTAGAGAGCAGGGCTCATGAAAGACACACGATTATGTCTGCAGATAATGGCCATTTGTGCTTGATGCCACAGCCACTGTTAGAAGCCCTAACTACGGAGACCTGGGCCACAAGTTTATGCTTAACCCTTGGAAAGTCAACATGAAATATGTTATTTTCACACTATTAATATTCTTATGAAGAGGCTGCTAAGTTGAGAGTGAGAAATAGACATCTATTTGGTGCCGAAAAATCTTTCGAACATATTTTTAGAGGAATAAGAAAAAAGAATAATTGAATTTTTGCCTGTGGAAGAAATCAGCTAAGTGGAAATGGAAGTTGGTCCTGAAGGCGTGTGCAGGCACCTGTCAGCACTGCATTTCCAACAGCTCCCATGCGTCCTTCTCAATATTTAACCAGTGCGCAGACCCGTATACCTTTACTTACGGCTCCAGTAGACTGCAGGGTAGAATGGTTGCTTCCTGCGATTGCTGACCCGTGTTCTAACCAGAAACCCTCTAAAATATTCACTTCTCACTGAATAAAACATGAAGCGTTTAAAACTTCCTTTCCATCGCTTAGCATCTGTACATGATACTTCTAAACACCGCATTTCTAAATATGAACAAAATGCAAAGCTAATATATTTTTCCATTTTGATCTGAAAACATATACTTTCCTCCCAGCAAGAAATTTTAGATTAATATCATGTAATAAAACCTTCTGCTCTGGATGCCCATGGGTGTCGTATCTGAAGAACTTTTACATTTTTCTTTTTAATGGGTAGCAATTTAGACATTGCCAGGGTGCTCGAGGCTTCCATCTTGGACGGAGAAATTCAGCACAACTCAGGTGTGGATGAAAGCGTAGTAAGTCCTCCTGGCCAGCTGTGCCCTGTTACTCACTTCTGAATGTCCATTCTCATGAGTTCTGGGCCGGGGCCTTTGTGAGGAAACCTCATTTAAGTTAGACTGTGTGTGTGTACATGGTTGCAGTTTTGATTTTTAGTGATATGAACTTACATATATAAAGGAACACGTTTTCAGATGAAATTCAGTCATCTCCACTAGCATTTATGATTGTAGACTCACACCCAAGAAGAGTGATGGAGGAAACCCCAACGGATCTGGAATGCACCCTGGATTCCCACGCACTCCATGCCGCATTATCTAACCCTAAGACTGGGTTTTACCATTTTGTCTAACTACATCCTATACTATTTTTTAAGATTTATCCGTGTTGTTACCTGATGTAATGGCTCTTTTTTTTTTATTGCTGAGTGACATTCCCTCATATGGATTTTTTAAATCATTTTGCCAGCTGTTGGACTTTTGGTACTTAAAATTTTTTCCATTATGAAATAAAAGCTTTTATGTAGATTACGTCATCTTGGGAGGCTTAGTAGGAACACTAGGTTGAGTGGCAAGTGCACATTTAGCATTGGAAGAAACTTCCCAAACCACTTCCTGTGGCTCGGTCCTATTGGCCGTTCCTGCTGACAACGCTTGGGGGATTGAGTCACTCCACCGGTCTAGGGTGGTGAAGGATTTTTACCTTTAACCTCTGTGGGGCACAAGAAGCAGGGTTTGTGCTTATATAAGTTCTGATTGCTTGGGATATTTAGGGACTGGTTTTCAGTTTCCAGCTGAGTGTTGACTATTTTCTCTCTTCTCACCGCAAGTTGTAAGATATCTTCACGTATTCTAGAAACAAAGTATTTACTGGGTATACATTTTTTAAAATATCTGCTTCCAGAGTAAAGATTTTTCTTTTAAGTGCTTTTATAAAGAGTGTAGTGAATTTCTGATGCTTTGGAGTAGACCACCCTCTTTCTTACTCTGACTCTTCCTCTGCAGGCCATTCAGACTGTTTCTATACACCACCTTGCCCCAGTGCCTCTCAGGGTTACACTTCTATTGACGGCAAAAAGAAAAGCCTTTCCCACGTGCCCTCTCCTATTGATACCCCTCTCGCCCACGCCACATTTTCTGCTCTTCCTTCCAAGCCTTCTGTTGCTGCTTAGTAGATACAGACTGAGGAGTGGCTTTGGCAGGGCTGAAGATACCTGCTCACATCTGCTCATCATCCTGATGTGTCCGTCAGGGCTTCAGGCCCCACCCTGGTTCTTCATTTACTTCACTCTCTTCCTTTTCATCTGAAATTCCCCTCTCTCCATCCAATCAGAGTGTGGAAAACCATTCAACATGTACAACCCTCTGGTTCCTTCCTTGGTGCCTTTCCACGCGCACTAACCCTCACCGGACGTCTGCAGTGTTATCCTCTGTGTTCACACCTGCCGTGGTTTGTATGCATACACTTCCTGTGCCCTGTTTCACAGGAGTTTGTAAAACTCTCTTCCATGAAAGGAATCTAATATTCACAAGGGTTTCCCTCAAATCTCTTAATGCAGCAGATCACATGATATGTCCTTATCAAATCTTTGATGAATAAGCTTAAGCTAGAATAAAGAAACCATCAAGACTGAAAATAGAGCTATAAAACCAAGACTAATAAAAACCATGTGAGATTCCAGCCACCACACTCCATCCTGTACCCAGGATAAATGATCCAAAGAGGCTCATTTCCTGATGTAAATCTGCTTAGCAACAGATCTTGTCTTGGTTCCTCCTCATTAGTGTCTATTAGCAGAAATACACTTTGTGCTCATAGCATTTCCCATTAAGCAGGAACCTCAGCTGATGGCACAATGTGCTAATGGCTCTCACTGCGAAAGGAAACCTTGAAGAAATTTGCCTAGAAATAACCCACCAACTATAAATGATGTAAAGGCAGAATTTCATGTGTTTTTTGCATCTCAACACTTCCTTTGACACTAATTTAGTTGTGCTCACAGAAGTTCTTGCAAACACATGTACATGTGGACACAGGCACACAGAGTTAGACACAAGCATACACATGTGCATGCACATACACACACACATGTACATATGCATGTATGCACACACATGCCTGCAGCATGCACATACAAACACATACACACATGGTTAGTGTGCTCTTTTTGTTGCTGACTGCATGGTGGCCAACACAGAAGGTAGAGGGAAGGCATGGATGGGGTTTTATATCCCACAGTAAACCCTGCATTAAAAATCTTAAACTCACAAGGCATAAAATGTGTACCTATTAAAATAGTGAAAACACAAAATGCAGTGGTATGCATATGAAATCAGTTCATCACATTGTAAGACACAAATACTTACTGTACTCAGGAGCCATTTCACCCTGGGCATTACAGCAGGGTCTGAGAGCTTGATATTATTTAAGCCGTTAAAGGGATTTTAAAAAAGACTTTAGATGAAGTTTTTTTCTCAAAATTCCACTTGCATTTTATTGTACGTCTGGACTAATGCAGGACTGAATTTTGTTCTCAAGCTTTCACCTTTACTTAAGAATCCGAAGAATTATGTTGACGTGGGGCCCTTGAGCACATCAGCAGATACAACTCGCAGTCATGAGACACAAGGACACAGGGGTGCTGGAAGCGCTGTAACTGAGAAGGAACCCGCTTATGGCAGGTAAATTAGACAAGTAACCAAGTATGCATTTTCTCACAAAAGGGGTGCACTAAAGCGAATTAATCTCTAAATGGTTTAGTAAAGTTGGTAAGGTGAATGGGCCCCGTCTTGTATGCCAGAAGGTTAGGTCTACACTGTCAAGTTGGCGGTGAGTGCTTTGGTACGGCAGCATTTTATGGCGTTATCTAGGCAACGGCATCGCGTGTTTATCCGCAGATACACTGGTCCAGAACATTGATGACAATAGTCAGGTGAGCACTGGAGTGAGGGCAGCAGAGGCGGCGCGAGCACACAGAACAGCCTCTGTGTGGCACACGCAGGGAGCTGGCTCACAGATCAGTCTTTAGTTCTTCGCGTGCATCTTCTCTCACGATGAAGAGTTTTACAGATTTTATTCTTTTTCCTCAGGAAAGGACTTTCACATCGCACTTTATGTTTTGCTTTGTTTGTTTTATGTTCTAAGACTTTAGGATTTTAGAGTATACTCTTGTGCGTAGAGATAATATGGTGTCCACCCCACCCCCACCCCCAAGCGTGTAGAAAAATGCCGTGTGTGATCAGGACCATGGACAGCACCCAATGACCTGGGCCTTTCCAAGCTGTCCTTTAACACTGGGGTTATAATAATTTTTCTTCTATACTCATTTTCCGTGCAGAGGCTGCCTCCCAGTGTATTGAGCACTGCGCCTGCTAGTCACGTGTGTGCGCGCCGCGCGTGTGCGTGTGTGTGTGTGTGTGTGTGTGTGTGTGTGCGTGCAGTTTTTGGAGAAAGCAATACAAGTAGTACATGATCAATGAAGACAGTTAATTGTGTTTCAACACATAATTAGCAAAGCGTGTTGCCAGCTTTCAAATCCTTTTATTCACATTCCTGTTTCTCATGGACATTTTACGATTCAATTACTGAAATTGATTTTCCTTCATTCTCTAGAGCTTTAAGTATTTTATGAAGGATTGATAGGTGATGGATTTCTTTTTTTAATTTCTTTTTTTCAATTTAATTTTGCTTTTAACTTTGGGTGTTGAAGGTCATTCAGTTTTTTTTTTTTTTTTTTTTTTTTTTTTACTCTTTGGTATATTGTATATTTTGTATATTGTGTTTTGAAAAAAGAGGCATTACAGAAAAGAAAAATAGAAGTTTGGAGAGATGGCTCAGTGGTTAAGAGCACTTGCTGCTCTTGCAGAAGACCAAGGTTCAGTTCCCAGCATCCACATGGTGGCTCACAACAATCTGTAACTCCAGTTTCAAGGGATTCAGTGTCCTCTTCTTGCCTCTGTGGGCACCAGGAGCACGCACAGGGCACTTAGATACTTATGAGCAAAATACTGATACACATAAAATAAAAATAAGCAGATGTTTAAAAATATGTAAAATTCATCAGATATATTTTGTAGCTGTAAAACCACTTGATGTGAACTTTTTAAAATTCTGACTTCCTTATGGCAGGGTATGTCTACCGAGGCTCCCGTCCTTAGCTTCAGAGGGCAGCCATCTCATGCTGTCTGCAGACGCATTTCACTTGGGCACTCTTGCTCTCTTGCTTTCCTTATAAAGACATCAATCACACAGGGCTAGGGCCCTACTCTTGCCATCTCCTTTAATCTTAATTGCCCACTGGGCACTTACCCCTAAATATAGCCACATTCTAAAGCACTATGGGTTAGGGCTTCAACGCTAGAATTTGGTTACTGAGAAGAAAGTCCCCAGTAATGGAAATTCAACAGGACAAATAACCAAACATCTTATTGTGCAGATGAGGTGGTATGATACCTGGAATTTGCTTTACTTAACCTGGACATTCTGAACTCCTAAAATGAAGTTGGGCAGCACATTAATGAAATAATTAAATAAAAATGAAGGACACTTGACATTAGGTGATGGACTAATTTTACTACTCTCTCCAATTTTGTAATAACATTGATAGAAATGTTTACTTATGAATTAGAAGTTACACTTCCTGTGTACCATGGAAGGATCCTATTTCTCACATGTTTAAATCCAGATAGTAAGGTTTTTCTGGTACTCATGTAATAATCCTTACCCAGAGGCCTACCAGGATTATTGTTTGAGCAGCAGTGATAACATACTTATTCTTTATTCTTTTTGCATTATTGAACTCACTATCAGGCCTGAACATAGCCCTTCAGGTCTCATTGTAAAATGCTCTTTAGGCTGTGCTTCTGTCTCAGTTTCTGCTCCTGCCATTCACCATGTGTTTCTCAAGCTCCTTCTTCTTGCTACAATCATGATATATTAAGAGTCTGTGGTGCATTTTTTCTCTGTTCTCTTCATTTGTAATGTGGGTTTTAGAGGGCCAGGAGAAGGTATTATTTATTTATCTTTTATATCCGCTATTGTAATATATGTTCATCTGTGATAGGATGTCATGTAGCTGTTCACCTAAGGTGCTGCTCATCAAGGAAGACACAGAGGCATTTTCATAGGTGTAGACTCTGACAAACCTCAGCAGAGGAACCCACCTCTCATGCCCAGCACCATACTGGACAGTGGAACCCTGAGCGTCTCATCTCAGCGGTTTTGATTGATACAGAAGCTCCTCGGGTGTTCTATTGATAGCATTTGCAGATCATGAGCAATCAAACATCTTTTACATAAAGCCAACACCTGCAGACAATACAAATGACAAGGCCCAGGCAGTCCTTTTCCTAACAGTACACAAAACAAGTATTTTAAACATAATTACAAATAAATTTCTGCATTAAGGCCACCAAATCAACCTGTAGAAGAAATAGTTTATTTTGGTTTATAGTTCCAGAGAGAGAGAGAGAGAGAGAGTCCATGACAGCAGGGAAGGCATGTTATGACAGGAGGAAGTTAGAGCAGGAAGCTAGCTGGTCACATTTCAAATTCATAGACAGGAAGCAGAGAAAGTGAACGAGAAGCGGTCTGAGGCTGTAGATTCCTAAAGCCTGTCCACAGGAATGTACTTTTTCTAGCAGGGCTCCACCTCCATAAGGTTCCATAGCCTCCCCAAACAGTGCCACCTATTGGTGACAGTGTTCAAATTCATGAGGCTGTGGGGGACATTTCCTGCTCAAGCCACCACAATGTGTAAAGGAACGGGTTTATAAGAGGGCTGCCATTTATGTTTTTCTGTGTGTAACGGGATAAAAAGCTGACCAGACTGTGTCTTCATGGAGACACCATATGCTGACATAGGGAGCGCCTACACAGGATGGAGCATGTCTCGCATTAGTACCCATTGGAGACTCTCGTTGTCTTAGGAGGCGTCCTCAGTTGATAGCACCTGAAGTTCTCCACTTCCCATATGCTAATGCCAGTGAGAGAGTAGCGAATTCTCTTTCTTCCTGTCTTTCTGGCCTTTCTCTGTTGGTCTCACCTTTGTTACTCTCTCCGTCTGTGTCTCACGGCATCTACCTCTCTATCTTGCTTTCTCTTTTCCCCTCTCGGTCTGCCTTCTGTCCATCTGTTTCTGTGTGTAAATCTTTCCCTCTTTCTCATCTCCCCATACCACAGTTTCCTCCATAACGTGATTTCAGCCTAGTTACGGGCACAAAGCCTGGGAGCCAAAGAGCAGATGGGCTGACAGTTTCTGTAGCATTGGCACATTGGTTTGGCTTCTGAATCTGAAGAGCTCTTTCCTTTCCTATCCTCTACCAGATGAGATGAGCAGCCTCTTGCCTGCAAGGACCTGGCAAAGATGGTCTTTGGTAACAAGGACCCAGCTGAGGTCATCAATGGGAAATTCTCATCCTTGCCAGGAGAGTTTGTATAGTTTGGGTGATGAGCTCTTCTCAAACCCTAGAAAAAGAACACAGTCAGAGGCTACTGCGTCCTGAACAAGTCCAGGAATCCACTCTCCTCCTACAGACTTGCCGCTTTCAGACTCTCTCTGCCAGCAGTTTGGACAGGGCTGAGCATGTTGATAAAATTGAGATTGCAAAGCATAGTCCCAGATGGCAAGCAGGAAGTTGGCTTGGAAGACTCATTACTGCGATGTAAACATGGGCTTTCCACCGTTTCCATTATTACTTTGCACCATGACCCATTTTTATTTCTCGAGTAGTAGCCTGAAAAAATCCTGCATGCCAAAAAAATGCCATGTCCTAGAAAGATTAATTCATGAAATGCCTTGTATATTCATAGGTGAGTGGAATTGGAAACTTTAGAAATAAATAAAAAACAGACTTCTATAGTAAATAGTCCTGAGGATTTTTTTTTTTCAGAATTTCCACTTAAGTGTTGAGACGTTAAATCAGTGTCACCTCCAGTTACCCCATCAGGTTTTGTGTCCTTTTTAAAAAAGGAGACTGGTAAAAACCAACCCCAAATGCCACCTTTTATCTCTAGCAAGACAGAGAAGGCATTTTTGGTGGGAAGAACGCTTAGTCAAAATATAAACATTTCAAATGACACAATGACATCTGTAAAAAATGACTTCCATGTACATATTTTTCTGTTTTCCTTTAAATACAAGTCTGAAAATTCACAGAGCCATAGACATGCCAGAGAAAAGAAGCAAATGTTTGGGATGTCTACCTGAGAGTGTTGGGTTCACTCTGAGGCAGGCACTCATACATTACGTGATAAAAGGCTTTGGGTAAACTGACTTGTAGGGAGAAAGATACACTTTGGAGCATGGTTCTTGTGGCTATGGGACTGACGTGAGGGCAAGTATCACGGAAGGGGCTGTGTGGAGGAGCACAGCTGTCTTATCGTGGAAGCTGGGCAGGAGCGAGAACCATCTGAATGACAAAATGTCCCCTCCAAGGTCAAACTTTTTATGGCCAACCTCTTCCTACTAGGATCCACCCCCTAAAATCCCCAACATCTCAAAATAGCACCACAACCTGGGGGCCAAACCTTCCACGTAATGAGTTTTTATTGGGCTGGACACTCAAGCCCTAACAACTACCACAACTCTGTGGACTGTAGACACCTTAACAGATTCTTCTGTGTCTATAGCACAAGACTTAAGAGGTGTCTTGCAGTTCCTTTTCTTCATTGATTCTAATGGTAAAACTATTAAGATCTTTAAAGAAGATACAATATGTCTTTTCAAATTAAGAGGAAAAGTTGCTCTTCTCTCCCTCCTATAAGTCATACATTTGCATATGCATGTACACGTCTCTCTCTTTCTCACACACACACACAGACACACACACACACACAGACACACACACACCCCACACACACTGGTCACCACAATCTGGTGCTTTGGCAGTTCTTCAACACAATAATGAACTGTGTCACACGGCACAATCTGGGAACAGCTCTGCCCCTGATGGGTTTTCTCAGGATTCCAGAAAGTAGAGCCTATTAAGGAATCTTCTACATTCTGTTAGAGGAAGGGGTAACTCGTGTTTGAGGTCACTGAGTGTGGAGTTGAGACTTCCAAATCTAGCGCTTCTGAGCTCCTTTTTAAGAAATTTCTCTCCCTCCTCTAAAACTGCTTGAACATCCTTGTGATAATGTCTCACAGCCAATATATCATTAATTAAATTCCAGTAAGAAAAAACTGTCACAGATACCTTTTCTGGGCCAAATACTTTATAGTAGTCTTTTAAACAGTTTCTCATCAATAGTTCCCTCTTGAGGAAGCCACGGACAGGCTTCTTTTAAAAATTCAAAAAACTTAACTAAATCTTTCTTTTTAACCCTTACCCCTCTCACGTTTAATGAAGTCTTTAAGTCTCCAATGAGCTTTTCCTGTACACTTATGCCTTGTCCCATGATTGCATGGTCCCCTTACCTTCCAGGTCTCTATTCCACGAGGCGGGCGATTCTGCGGTGACCACTTTTTTCTTATCTGCTGGCCAGCTTCTTTAACTCGGACGGCTCCTTCACTGAGTCCATCGTTCCTTGGGCCCCTCATTGTGGCGCCAATTTGTCCTGACCCGCGGGCTTCTGCAACAATAGCCCTAGGAGAGGGAGCAAGGTTTCGGGGGGAAAACAAGGAAGCGAGAGAAATGAAAGGCAAGTCTGATATCTGATCAAGCCTTTGTTTATTGAACACACAGCACAGACTTTTAAAGAAGTTTCGAGGTAGGGAGGGGGTTTAGGAGTGCGTGAGCAGGTTACTATGGTACCTCTATAGGGCGGGCAGACTGGTTGCTTATCTGAGGTCACTGAGTCAAGGAGCTGAGGGAGTCAAGAAATGCAGCTACAGGGTTTCTCCCAAGACAACCTGGCGCTAAAGGTGCTGTTTTATCTAATTTATAGAGGTAGAAACCTTCCACAGAATGAGGGAGAGATAGAGTTGTTAATGAAGTGGTGGTTCCTTTGAACTGGGCAGCTTCAGGCTAACTGACCTTTGTCTGAACTCTGTCCGTAGGACTGGAGGAAAGTAGAGCCTTTTAAAGCAAAAATGGAGTGCTGTGTCTCAAGTCTGAGCACCCAAAAACACGGCCCTCCACAACTGAGATGTAAGAAAGGCCACTCTGTAGGCTGGACATCCCTTATCTGAAGCGTGTGATGACTGTCCCTTTTCAGAGTTTTGTTTTCATTCTGAGATCTTTACATGAACATAGTATCTTGGAGCTGGAACCCAGTTCTAAACTCAGCATTTATTTAAGTTTGGGAGGTACCTTATACACATGGCCTACAGATAATTTTATATTATGATAGTTTTGATTGCCAGTTAGACAAAGTCTAGAATGACCTGGGGAAATGGCCTCTGAGAATGTCTATGAGGGATTATTTTAATTGTGTTAATTGATGTGTAAATATCTGTCCACTCTGGGTAGCACCATTCTCTGGACTTGGGGTCATGACTTGTATAAAATGGAGAGAAGGAACTGAGTGCCAGCATGCATGGGTCCATTGTCCTCTCCTCTGGTGTGGGTTCACTGTGACGCTGCCTCAAGCTCTTGAGGCTTTGACTTCCTGGCTAGAACAGCTGTGATCTAAATTGTGATCTAAAATTAGACCTTCCTCCCTTCCTCCCCTTCTGATTGGGGTTCTCAACTTGTGGGTGGTGACCCCTGTGGGGGTCAAATGAGCCTTTCACAGTGTTTGCCTAAGACTATCTGCATTTTAGATACTTAAATTATGATTCACAACACTAGCAAAATTACAGCTATGAAGTAGCAATAAGAATAATTTTATGGCTGCGTGGTCACCACCACAGGAGGAACCATATTAAAGGGGTGCAGCATTAGGAAGATTGAGAACCACGGCTCTTGGCTATTGTAGCTCAGACCAGGAGAACGTGCAGTAGCTACGGTTTGGCCTTCTCCCAACACATTCTTATTTTGTTGCTTTATTTTCTTTGGCATAAACCAGAGTAAGAGTCTGCAACAACAATGTCTCCGACAACTAAAATGCAAACATCTATTTTATGTAGTCATTTCTTCATCTGAGGGAAATTTCTCTTCCATAATCCTGGCACGTTATGTACATTGATAATAAATAGCAATTTATGCCTGGCATTATGTGGAAGTAGTCACAGAAAGGCTTGTGATCTCCACAGAGCATAGCAGATAAAACAGGACACTGCAATTAGCATCCGATGTAAGCCCGGGAGAGGTGTAAAGAAGGAGAGGGCGTGCGTCTCTCTTCTGGAAGGATTTTAAGAGAACTAAAGCCAAGAAGGATATTAAAGTGGCAAGATAATGATTTCTTTTATAAGTCTACCCGGATGCCAGTGACCATTGTAAGCTGTGTAAGAAAGCATTCATTAAGCATCTAATGGGGCACACATGGATAATAATGTTAATTCAATATTTTAGCCCAGAAATCATTTCCAGGAGTTGTTACCACCGTAAAACCCACCCCAGAAAGTTAGAGTCAGCTCCATTGCCATTAGCAAGCCACCCCAGTTATTGGAAGCCGCAGTTTAGTTCTCCTGCAGGATGCTAAGCCCCCTGTGGAATGCTGTCACCATCCCACTGTCGCCGAAGGAACGCAGCCAAGATGATTTGTACTCATCTCGAGGACCCGTGAAACAGTTGAAAGGAGGAAAGGACCGCTCCTGTCACTGTTCTCTGTGGGGTCACTGTGGGCATATTTGGCCCGTGGGAAGTAATCAGGCAATAATTTAAGTGCTTCTACGATTAGGGGTTCACATAAATTTTTATCTCTATACAGCCAACCAAAGACTCAGTGACAAATGACAGTCATGTCTGTGAGCTTGCCGCCACATCCACATCCACATGGGTAACCGGGATGCTGACTTCCAGAACAATGGATGGATCCTGATCTGTTATGTTTCACACAACAAGCATCATATATCTGTATCTACCTATATCTATACCTGTATCTGTCTGTCTATCATCTATCCATCTACCTCTATGTATGTATCTATACCTTTCTTTATATCTATATACATATATATGTATATAGACATGCATATATGCACACATATTCATCCTTTTTCTTTAATCCTGTCACTCGGTGTTTTGTTCTTTATTTCTTCCGGGTTGTACGTAGTACAGTTTTACTCATTTTCATAGCCTGGTACTGCTCCATTGTGTTCCGCATGCTTCATTTTAACATGAGAAAATACCAACTAAAGCCAGATAGAGCACGCCCCTTCCTGCTTGGGGTATTTAGTTCACATGCACATTGTGTGGAGAATTTTCTTTAATTCCCTTTGACACTCAAAGTGTCCCAACAGCAGTACCTTTGGACTGGCTCGTTGGTCTTGCCTTGTCTGAGCTCTTCCCTCCAGAGCAGCCAGGATGTTCCTGGAATATTGTTGACTCTCATGTCACCAGACCTGGCAGCAGCCTTCTCCAAGGGTTGAGGTGCCTTTTAGCAGAAGAGAAGTTAAATGGGGCATCTGTCCCCAGGAAGGCTCCAGCGTCTCTCAGCCATGCAGCCCAGCATGAAGGAGGAGGTGACACACAGCTTATGCATGCATCTGTGTGAACACACATGCACGCATCTATGTATGTCTGTGTAGCACATATTGTTTATGAGATTTATTGATTATCTTCTATTTTTATTTTGGTGAAATATTTTTATCGTAAATAGACATAGTAACTTTTTTCTGAATTTATCAATTAATTATATGAAACTACCTACTTACCCCATTGATTTAGAGACTATTGGTTCAATGTTTAAAATGACATTTTTGGAAGTCATTTTGACATATCTCAACATATTACTCTTCCTGAATTTTTTTGAGAACTGTACAATAAATTTTGCATTTAAATCACTTCTATACCCTTATCCTCTAATTCCTCCTGTGCCTCCCACTTCATCTTAAAGTCATGAATATATGTAATATAATATTATATATATATATGTATATCTATACATATATATATTATATTGATTGCCTCTTGCTCTTCATTTAGGGGTGGGGCCTTGTGAGATTTCCCCAACTTTGCCAGCAGGTCAAATGGTTATGTCATTGTGTAGGTCTTATCTGGGCGGCCACATTATTAAGATTTCACTTATTGTGTGAAGAAGCATGTTAGCATCCTGTATAGCTCAGGGTTTTATATCTGTGGTCATGAATGACATTGGTCTTAGTTTCTTTGCTTGTAGTATTGTTATTAATTTTTATTGAGGGCCTGATGTCTTTTGCTCTTCTGCAGAAGAGTTTGTTTGACAGTGTTGGTTCTTTCCTTAAGAGTGTGAATAATTTATTGATCCAGTTTTTTGGACTGGAGTTCTCATTTTGGAAAAGTTGTAATTACAGGTTTACTTGCTTTTTCTTTTATCATAATGATGCTATTTAGAGTTTCTATTTTTATTTGGATATGCATTAAAAAGTTTTTTTTTTCCATTGTAAAACATTTTCTAATTTTGTCTGAAGCTTCATACTTAGTGGTTACTGCCAAAAGAATAGCAAACTGGGATCAGTGTCTCAGCTCTGTGGACGGTGATTTCACGGAGGCAAACAAGATCATTCGGACACTTTTACACAGAAATGCAGACAATGAAAGGAGACTGGAAATTCTAGTGGGATAGGAAAGTTCCAAGACAGGAAGACTATTGTTGGAGGAGGGAGACACTGAACGGAATAGGCACCGGTCAGCCATCAGATGGGAAGACTATTGTTGGGGGAAGGGAGACATGTACATATGAGTTCAGGTCCCTGCAGAGGCCAGGACATCAGATCCTCTGGAGTCGGAGTTACAGACAGCTGCTCTGTAGGTGCTGGAACCTCTTGTTCTCTGCAAGAACATCAAGTAATTCTGCTGCTGAGTCATCTCTCCAGCCCCAAGATCAAGGACATTGTTAAAAATGTTAGGCAGAATTCATTTCCCACACACCCCACACGAAACCAACAGGTTTGCTATAGGAGAGCAGGTAAACCAGTAAGCTGCAGCAAGAGCTGAAATCATCAGCAGAAGTGTGCCTGCAATACGTTTGGATGTGTGGGTGAAGCCATCCTACCGAGGTTGCTATATTATCTAAAATGTTAGGGTTCCAACAGTTCCAGGCATGTGAAGGGATAACAATATGCCATGCTAGCATGAGAAGGAACATGTCCTTGATAGACGGAAGTTGGTGAATACAGAATGCATGGCTAGAGAATTAAAGGAAAGTTGAATAATGTCCCACTGAACAGTGACTGCTGATACAGGTTATGTATAATATACATAAGTACACTTCAGAGAGAATATTTGACTAGCCATGCAGTGTACATATCTTAATGCCAAAGCTGGCTTCTGCTTATCATGACTGTCTAACTTAGTAGACATTTGCTCTGTGGGCCATGGTTGTATACCCCTTACCTACTGATTTCTATAGTCAAAATCTGCACTGTTGGGAACATACACGTGGATAATGTGTCTGAAGCACTGCTGGTCACAGTATTTGATGTGTATGTTGGGATCCAAACTTATTTATTATACCTGTGCAGTGAGGTTTTTACCCACTGAGTCCTCTCCCCATCCCAAATTAGCTGGTGTTTGGTTAGGTTTGTTGCAGGACAATAATAACACCTTGACAGAAATAAAAGATGGCTTGTACCCATGTCAGCACCCAACGGTGTGGTTTATCAGCCGTTCTATGTCCTAAGAAATTGAGCACCAGTGTTTTGTTACAGTGAGAAGAAATGTTTTCTGGATGCATACAGCTGTGTTCTTGAACTTGTGACATTTAAAGGGCAATGACACACTAATGTGACTAATAAGACAGAAGAGAGTTTTGTAGCATTCCACGTGAGACCCTAGATTCTCATTCACTTGCCTTTTAAAATGACTAAATTTGACGTCTTATTTTGCAGAGATTGAAATATATAATCACTGTGGATTCAAATGGAAATAACGGTAAAAACAAAGGCACTTCTACCTCTCAATAAACAGGTTGTCATGTTCCCTTTCTACTGTAAGAGAAAAAGCCTGTCAGAATAGGTAAAGGGCGTCTTTCTAGATGTGGTGATCTGTAATGACTTTTGAATTACTGAGGGGAGATGAGAGGTTGTAATGCAAAGGTAATTCTTGCTTGGTAATTGATTTTCATACTTGCATTTGAACACACAAATCTGTTTTCAAGACTTATGTATTCCAGTGTGCCTTAAGCAAGGGTACTGATAACTACAATGCACAAATTCTGCAAGGTCCTCCTCGTCACTCGGTATTTGAACAGGCCTACAGAAACTGGTCCGAGCAGCTGCGCGCTGTACACGGCTGGAGACTGTTCCACCAAAGGTCCCTGGACTGAGTGGGGACATTGGGGAAGAAGAATTGAAATCAGGAAGTTACAGAAGTTATGGCACACAATTATTCCAGAAAAGGCCTATTTTAAGGAGGACGAAAAACATGCTTTTAGCCATGAAGTCATGTCTTACCTCTGTAAGGACTTGATAATGGAAGAACAGTCACTAAACACTCTAATATGTGGCAGGAGGAGAGCGAGATGCGGACAGCCTTAGTCTCTGGTGCTGGAACTCACAACGATCCTTCCACGTAGTAAAAGAATGAGCCGGGGTACTGACTCAGCTCCTCCCTAGTGCTGCGGGTGTGGGCTTCATGGGATGGAAAGGGATTGCAAATGAACCCATGGACTCTTACGTTGGCCAAGTGGGCAGGGAGGCTCCCACAGGGTGAGGCTGGGCCACCTGGTTTTGGCTTGTTTCTTGTGTGGAGTATCTCCAGTCTTCAGGTCTCCAACTCTGAGCCTCAGGTGTCGGACCTGCATCTACATGGACTCTGCCAACAGTAGCCATGCTCAACACTCCCAAGTTTGGCTGGAAGCTCTCCTTGGTGTAGACTGAAGACTAAGGTTCCCTTCTCCTTCTCAGACTCCCTCCCTGAGGTTCAGCAGGACTGGCCGCTCCATGCCGTGTCTAAGAGTTAGCTCTTTGTCTGCAGTGGCTCACTCTGAACCTTGGAAAGGCCTCCTCCCTTCAGATCCACTGTGGTGAAGACTTTCGGCCGTCCTAAGCCACCAGATGGTTCACCACTTCTAGTGATTTCTTTAAACTCAACAGGATTGCGGACTGGTCCATTTACAGAACTGTTTTCAATACCTGTGTGTGAGTGGATATTCCTGTCCTGCCAGGACCGTGATGTTCAAAGCAAAGATACAGCAGACATGCTGGCAGCCAATCAGTATGGTCCACCACCCTGTGGCACTGTCCAGTGTGGGACTCTCAACCTTTGTGGGCTGTAGGCCCATGTGACGGGGTTTGTCTTGCTTGCTTAGTTATGGGAAAAGCTTGATAATCTAAACTTAAAAGTGGGGAAAGATGGGGTCTGGAGAGATGGCTCAGCAGTCAAGAGCACTGATTGCTCTTCTAGAGGTCCTGAGTTCAATTCCCATCAACCACAAGGTGGCTCACAAGCATCTATACGGGATCAGATGCCCTCTTCTTGCACGCAGGTATACATGCAGAGAGCGTATAAATAAAATGAATCTAGAAAACAGCAGGGCAAGATGACATGAATGGGGTCTTTGCTACTAGAGACAGCTTTTGACTTCAGAGGTCTGTGGAGATTGGTGAAGGCTGCGTAAGACTCCTATTAATAAATAGGCGAAGAGTTAAGTAAGTCACTAATATGATGGTCAGAATTTCTACTATTCGGTGTGTAATAGGAAAGGAGACTGAAGTCATAGATCAAAAGGGCGTTCCCAGGACCATTTCTCTATCAGCTCAGCAATCAAAATGAAGGCCTCTCCATCCCCCCCCATATATTATACACAACTCTGTGTGTGTATGTGTGCACGTGTGCGCGTGCCTTAACACCCTCACACCTGTGTGTCAATAAGAAAAAAGGCTGCCTGTATGTTGCTGATCTCACCACTGGGAGGTGCAGGAGGCTGGAGCCAGCAGGGGAGAGATGCGGCCTTGGCAGAATCCAGAGCCTCACCGCCAGTCTGCCAGCGCTCTGCAGATGAAAGGTGCTGCTCTCTAAGTTAAGTTGCTTTCCGTGACTTTCTTGTGAAGAGGGAAACCAAGTCAGCTGCTGGGAGCACAAAGTGATAGCAGCCCATGAATAAGGGGCAGCAGGCCTCTGGCTGACAGGGGCAGGTGCAGAGTGAAACCAAGGAAGGAACAACCCTACCCTGCCTTCTCCGAGGGAGGCCAGTTAGGGTTAGTGAAGGGGATTGTGTGGAACCCTAGGGTGGGCTGTCATTTATGTGAACACAGCCTGATGATTGCATTTCTGTTTCAAGAATTCCCAGCAAGTCTGTTTCTTATCTTTGAAGTCTCATGAGCTGACCTAGTTCTTGTTACCCATAAGCTTACACACACACACACACACACACACACACACACACACACACACACTCACACGCACATATACACACACATGCACACACATGCACACACACATGCACAGACATGCACATGTACACATATATGAACACATACACATGCACATACCCATGCACACACCCATGAGCCCTAAGACTCTCACACTTGTGAGCCAATCAGAGAAGGAGCTACCTGTGCATCCCATCTGCCAGCTACAGCTGTATTGCCCCCTCGGTGGGGTCTCTTTCACAGTCCTCCGTTGTCCTCGAAGCCAGGACTGGCTGCACACTGGAATGCTATATGAGGAAATAAGCTCACCTGCAGGGAGTGTGGGACTGGGACCCAGGACAGTTGCTGTCTGTGCGTGTAGCTGGCATTGAAATGTGCAGCCAAACGGTCAGTGGAGGACATCGTGGCAGTCAGGGCAGCCTGAATGCTGGAAGCACAGAGTGGGCTCTCTGTCTCCACCCCACCCAGGAACAAGCAAGGCAGAGTTGATGCTGAACAGAGAGAGACAGAGGGGCTCTGGAGAACTTGCTACCCTGGAAGGTGGGTCTTCACACACACCCAGAATATGGTGGAAACAAACCCCATGCTTTGGAGGGAGAAAGGTCCCTTAGATGACAGACCCAAGGGAAGAAGGGATTAGAAGTCTGGCTCCTAATGCCAGATGCCAGGAGGGATTTGGGAGTCTGGGGGCAGGATGTGTTCAGTCTCCAGAAGAGGAACAAGGGAGCAGGCTGGCCAGTTAAGCCCAGCTTAGCAAAAGACAGCAGAGAAAACAGTAGGGTATAAAAGCAGGATTTGACTATCTAAGGAGTTTGAGGGTGTCTGTGCAGGGCTGGTCTGGAAGATTACTGGGTCTGAGTCCAGGTTCCAGCCCCTTGACTTTTGTAGGGGTGTGTGTGTGTTCTGTGCATGTTTGTGTGCGTGTGTGAATGTTAATGCCCATGTGTGTGGAGGTCAGAGGCTTATAATTAATGTCTTTCTCTACTTTATTTACTGAGGCACGGTCTCTTGCTGTTCTGCCTGTACTCGGAGCTTCCTTGACCTGATGGCACAAAGCATCTTTGAACATTCTTGTTGGACACTTGGCTATTTTAGTAATTGACTCACCTGACTGCTTCCTTCTGAGAGTTCTGTGACTCTAGTTCTTCATTTCGACCATCGTTTCATTGCAAACAGCCGTCACATGAAGCTCGAGGCCAGTATCTTTCTTTGCCTGTGGAAACTCACCTTCCCAGGACCATGGGTTGGGATGTCTATTTCTTCCCTCTTCCCTGCCTTAGAAGCTTTGATGGAAATCATTAGGGAAACTTTATTTTTAAGAACTCAAATTATGACTACAGTTTACTTTCCCCATTGAAGCCAGGAGAGCTGAGTAAATATCATAATTGTATACAGCGAAGAGAATGTAGTTACTGTGGGGATATTGGAGGAACCCGACAGGAGAAAAGGGACAGAGCCGCCCTGATCTGAGCTGCCTTCATCTAACCTTCACCCTCTTGGCAAGTTCTGCACAGCTTGCAGCTACCAGAATTTTCTTTTCACGTCGTCAGTGAGCGTGGCCCTTTGGGACATTGATATTTTCAGGATGCCCCAGAGAAATGGAGTGATAGGAAGGTAGCTATCTGTCACTCTATTAGCCCACACTGTGGATATGTATGAATGAGCATACAGGAGTAGCATAAGCCAAGACAGATCTCACAGCCTCCCGCTGAGGCAAGAGGGCTCAGGGATGCTGGAGGTGTATCTGAGCACCCTGGAATCTTGGCGAGCTTTCAGGAAGGGTTCTCTACTCTGATCACCAGTGTCTGTCTCCATGGAAGCGGAACTTGTTGTGTGTGTGTTGTGTACCGATGGTGGCGCTTCTCTGTCCAAGCCACCTTCCCAATCTGCTGACTTTATTCAGAGTATTAATATCCCAGCCTCAACTTTTGCTCACACAGGTTTTAGTTTTGAATGAGAAGTTATTAAAACAAGTTATTAAAGAAGGAGCTGATGACAAAGGTCTACACAAAAATTCCTCTAAATTCACTTGACTTAGTAGTGTTTATGGATTTTCCTCCCACTGAGTTTCTCCAACTCTTTTCTATTCCAAAATGGCCCATGAAATTGGTTTTGTTATAAAAATGTTCCTCATTTTAATAAAATATTTTAGGTTGAAATAACTTCAAATCTATAGAAAAGTTATAAGATAAACCCATCCCAATTTATCTAGATATATCAATTGTTTGTAGTCTGTCCTGTCTGTTGTTTTTAACCCTTCTCTCTCTCCACATACGATCATCTATATGTATATTTTGTATATTGAACATTTGTGAATTAAACTACATGTAACATGTGTACCTTTCATTTTCTATTGGAGAGCATGTAGCAGATATGAAGTCAGTCTATCTTTAAATATTTTAGATTTTATCTTCTAAGGAGGGTGTCCTTTAAATAATCATGGTTCAATTATAGAAAGCCAGGATAATTAATACTGAGGCAGCGCTGCCATGCACTCTGGGAAGTACGCAGAGCCTAAGAATGTTGGGAGCTAATCTGGGTTGTTGCAGAGAGCACCCGCTCCTCCATTCATAAAGTCACCTGCTGTCTGATTCGCCCAACCCAGACTCTCACCTGTGACTTATTCATTACTGGAATCATTTACTAACATGTTTTATTAACTATCTCTCAGGGCAGATCAAATTACTCCATTGTTGATTTGAAAATGAAAGTTTAGAAAATTATCTTTAAAAAGGATTTAAACCAAGCATAGGAAATAAAATGAGTGAAGATCTGCCCTTTCACCCAGGCCTCACTGTGTGGTTAAAATGGAGCCGCCAGCAGGTAACACATCTCTCAGGGCCAGCCCCCTGGTGTCTTAATCGTTTGTATTAAAGAATTAGAGAATGCATGAAATGTGGGGTGGAAAATGAGAAAGCAATGATGTCCGTAAAAATAGCTGCTGTTGTGGCTCAGGTAAGAACCCAAACACGGATAATTAATACAGAATGGAACTTGTGCTTCCAGATGGCGTTCGATTCAAGCAGGGGGCTGACAGAACCCAGGAACGCATTCAAATCCTAGAGCTTGTATTTAGAGTCCAAAATAGAGACCTGCGAAGGCATCAGAGGACCGGAAAATAGAAACAGGAAGCATCTTTTAAAACTGAAAGAATGGCCAATCGTGGTAATTATCCTAAACGTGTAATTCTTGCTAATTTTGTAGGAAATAGATAAAACAGCTCATCTATCTGAAGTCAGCCGGTACAATTAAAGCACTCTCTGCACTTCTCGAAGGCTGATGATGATTCTGCCCATCTTGTTTCCTGTCTGACCCGCTGGCCTGTGATCTTTGTCTCCTTCAGTATGATACCACTCCCTCCCACTATTGGCTCTGCTGTCTCAGTCTCAGACCATTCGTTCCTCAGAGCTATCAATCTTCACCTCTGCCTTTCCCCTGAACACACCATTCCTCCGTAATGGTCTGTCTTAATTGTCAACTTGAGTCAACCTGGAATCGTCTGGCAGAGAGCCTCAGTGAGGCACTGTGAGATCAGGAGGCCTGAGGGCCTGTCTGTGGAGGACTGTCTGCATTACTCATTGGTGATGAGAGACTCAGCCCACAATAGGTGACACCATTCCCTAGGCAGGGATTCCGAACTGTACACGTGTAGAGGGAGAGCTGAGCACAAGTGAGCAGAAATGCTTTCTCTCTCTACTCTGGACTCTGGGCTGTGATCTTAGGAGCCCTTTCAATCCCCTGCCTTGAGTTTCCTGTTACGATGGACTACTGCCCAGAATTGTAAGCAAACACCCTTCTCCTCGGAGTGCTTTTTGTCAGGTGTTTATCACAGGCGTAGGAATGAAATTAGAACACCATCCTAGGTGATGCTGTTGGACATCTGGCCCATCCTTAAGAGTAAGGATTAGAGAATCTTGGAAAGCCTTTAGTTTAGTGAGCTTCTATAGCCTCTTGCACTACTGCCTGCTCTGTAAAAACTCCATGGGGCTCAGTCACCAGCACCACTACACCGGGCTTCTCCAGTCTTAGTCCTCAGCGTGGCTCAGAGAACTCAGGTTAGTTTTCAGTTCTGATGGCTTTCTTTGTCAGCTATTTTTGAAAATAGTGTTAGATAGCCAAATGCATTTGGAAGTTGCTGTTTTAAATGGAGGTGATTGACTTTCTTCACCTGGCATGTATCTCCAGTGAGACCCACAGTGTGAAGAATGCAGCTCGCTGCTTGCCCACAGGTTGTTTCCACGGACTATGGCACCTGTGTGCGGGGAGAAGCATGAGCTGTACTTTGTGAACAGAAGATCCCAGAAAGAAGCCACATCTTCCACTGATCCTTTTACAAGGCTGATTGATTAGGACTTCAGTGACTGTGGGGAATTTTGAATGTTTCAAGTCCTTATTTATTCCTCTTAATAAACAAGTCCTTTGGAATGTACAGACATCTAGTACCCGCCGACCAAAAGGCTGTAAATGCCATCAGACAGCGTCTGAGACCTGCAGTGCAGCTTTGCTTGCTTTGTTGTAACTGCCTCCTTAATGTTTCAGCCAGTGTATTTAAAAGTGTCCTCATCTAGAATTTCCTTTGTTCTGTCACTGGCAAAACTTCCTTCAACTGTTACCACATTGGAATATGCAATCTGGGATACTGTGTTGCTGAGCCATGATCACCCTGGCCTAAATAAACTATCTTTTATCTATTTTAAACTGAGTGTGTGTGTGTGTGTGTGTGTGTGTGTTTGTGTGTGTGAGTGTGTACAGGCATGTGCATATAGGTCTTAGTGTGTGTGTGTGTGTGTGTGTGTGTGTGTGTGAGTGTGTGAACATTATGGAACGTAAGGCCGGGCTCCAGCAATGACCTACTGTTCACAGAGGAGCTAGTGAGTGGATGAGGTGGGCACCAGTGTGAGCTCACTGAGTCCCAGCTGCCTGCCTTACCCCATAGTTGGGTTCTGGCGAGTTTTCTCCAGGGTTTCCCAGACCTGCTTGCTTTGGTCACTGTCCCACTTCTTTGTTTTGAGCTGGCTGTGTAAGGTTCTACTCAGTAGATACTCCCCAGGTTTACAATCAGAGTGTCTGGTTTATGTATCATCTTTGTTTGGTCTGGAAGCATTTTGTTTTCTGACATTCACTTTGTGTTTTGTCTTCGGATCTCTAAAGTCTGGCTGTTTTGTTGAGTGTGATCTCTGGACGCTCCTTCCACATCCCATGTAAGGAAAGGGGAAATGCTCGAGAACCAAAACACAGAGTTGTTTGGTATTCCAGCAGGTTTTATGTTGACTAGTGTGTTAATTACTCAACTTGCAAGTGTTAAAAAAAAAAGGAAAGCCTAAAAATGACTTTGCTTTATGTTTCTCTCAATGGTGAACATTTACTATCTCTAAATTGGTTTATTTTGAATGCTTAACTAAAGTCTTCATCAATAAAACAAACAAAAGTTTGAAAATCGGCCACCTGCTCTAATTGGGATGGAAAACCATCCCCCCGAAGGAAACTACAGAATTGAACAAGAACTTCTGAATCTACACATTAGTTAACAGGGAGTATTAAAAATAAAATAACAAATTAATTTAAAAAAACTTTAGAGGTTATATCAGAACTAGAGATAAGTTCTGAGGACAGCCATGTGCTCAGCTCTCCCTCTCAACTTGTCTCTTCCTTCTTCATCTCCGCAGAGGGAATCTGGCCCATTTTAAGATAACCGAGGAAAAGCAGATTCCACTCGATATCAAAATCTCCCTTTTGTAAAGTGTAAATTCCACTTTAGCTTGGGAAGGGACACTCGAAATTTTTTATGTCTTGTTTTCTCCTTTCCTTTAACTCCAGTTCTTGTCATTTTAAAATATCCTTGCCAAACCAACTAGTTCAAAATACTTTTTAGTTTCAAAGCCACAAATCCTGATTCAGACTTAGTTGAGCTCCCTAAAAGTTTAGGGAAACACCTCGGGCTGCTAAGGATGGAGAGATGGAGTGTTTTTTCCTTTTCTTCAGCTCTAAAGACCTGGGGCCTCGTGCTGGGACCTGACTTGAGGGCTTGTTGGTGAGTTTCCCTGCCTGTCATTTGACTGATCTACCCTGCTAAGCATGGTTACATGTTACTTTAGATTTCTTTGCTTCTATTTTTCCTCCAGAGACCCACTTAACATTTGAAAAGTACAATTGGCACCGGTAATGGAAACCCCTCAGACTGATGCATGCTCGATTTCTGTGCTGGATAGATCTGTACTTGGCTTTTCTGTGGGGCACCATTGTAAGAATGGATACCTCTCCTGTCCAGCACTCTCTTGTCTCCAGAAGAGCAGCCCCATGCTTATGGATCAGTAGGATTAACATAGTGAACATGGCCATCCTGCCTTAAGGAGTGCAGATTCAATGCAGTCCCCACTAAAATGCCAACACAATTCTTCACAGATCTTTAAAGGACAATTTTCAACTTTGTATGGAAACGCTTGTCACACACGCAAATAACAGGATAGCGGAAACACTCCCGAATAATAGAAGGACTGCGGGAGCTGTCGCCGTCCCTGATTTCAGACTACTACAGAGCTACAGTGTTTTTATACCACAGGGTAAACATGGGTGCCCTCTGCTGGAAGTGCTTATGTAGCTGTTCCCACGGGTCAGTGTTTTTAGTTCCCTTTGCTATTCCAGGATCTCCTTCCTCCCTGCTATAGGACCAAGGTCAGCCTGGCCCGGTACAGGGAGTCTCAGTGGACACTCGAGATAGACATATTTGACTCTGATATAGAGGCTTCCACCTTGATCTCACAGTCTGTTCTCAATAGCAACAATATAGCATACACCAACACCACTAAATGTTTACATATTTCTAATATTTTGTGTCTGAAGGGTGAGTATAAACATTCTTTAAATGTCACCCAGGAATCTGTAGACTACCACTTTCATGTTCTACGTTCGGATACACGAGACAGCTGAGCAAAGCTTTTCAGATGACTCCCACAGAGGCAGCATAGCTCTTTCTACTCACGCCTGTGTGGCACTCAGAGCGGCTGCGTCTCCATCACAGCAGCTGTTAGCTGCCCAGCAGAGTGCGGACCACTGTGGCGGTGAGGCTCCTGGGTCCTTGTTCAGTTCTGGGAGTCTGTTTGTTTTTATTACGTGAGAAGACACCAGGGAGGGAAACAGGGCAAGGAGAACTCAGGCTTTCTCCCTAGAGTAAGTCCTTTGGAGGCGAGCGTGTGGACAGTGGACGGTAGACACCTGCCTTGTCCCGGAAGCTGCGCGAGGGAGCACCGCGTGTGCCAGCCTTTGGGGTCGCAGCACGAGATGGATGAGGGGACACTTCAGGTGAAGACTACAGCAGGTGGATCGCATCGAAGGAAGATGGCTGTGAGCAGGCCTTAAAAATACGTGAGGAAGAGAGAGAGAAGGAAAGGAGTTGAGGGAGACAGGCCCAGAGCAGATGTTTCAGGACTGAGGGGTGCGTGATGCCACGGGACGGATGGGGGCGGGGGCACGACTCAGGAGGGCAGCTTGGGTCATGTAAAGAAAAACCGTGGGGAAGCAAGGAGAGGGTGTGGGGGCTTCTCGTGTCCCCATGAGAATCTGTGTTCGTGTCTGAGGGACCCCACCGGTCACACAGAGGGAGAGAGACAGGTGCTTCCTGGCTTCTGGCCGGAGCGTGTGCTCTGTGAGCACCTATCCGCTTAGGTGAGGGAGAAGGAAGGAGGCCTGGGCTGAGGGAGCCTGGGGGAGAAAAGGAAGGCTTGGCTCAGAGTTCTGGGTGTTATGGAAGTTATATCTGCAACAGAGACTGACAAAGAACTGCCGGAGGTCACCTGTTCCTGGGTGGTCACGTGAGGCTCACTGAAGGGAGCTCCATGGAAGCCACTGAGAGACTGGCTGAAAGGAACATGACTTTCTCACACGATTAAGATGTCCTAATATCTATTTAAATTAATTCAAGTCTTTTTCTTTCCTTCCTCAAGGGTTGGTGTTATGATTGCATCCAATTAAGAGCGACGGTTGAAACTGCGGTGGCATTTTCTTGATGATGGTTGGAAAGGCTTTGATGAAGTAAATGTCTCCAGTTCTATTGCTTTGCATGTGTGCAGGTGTGTATGTGTGTGTGTGTGTGTGTGTGTGTGTGTGCACGCACGCATGCGCGCATGCTTGCACGTGGAGGCCAGAGATCCAGTCCAGGTATCTTTCCTCAGATCTATCCACTTTGTGTTATTTTTCCCCCACCTGTATTTTGAAGTGTTTTTCCTCCCTAGGATTGGAGGCTTGCTGGTCAGGCTAGGCTGGCTGTGTCACAGGCCCAGAGATCGACCTTTCTCTGCCTCTCCCCTTGCACTGGATTACAAGTGTGTACAATGATTCCTGTCTTTTCTATGTGGGTCCCGGGGATGGAATTCAGTTCCTTATGCTCCTACAGCAAGTGCTTCACCAATCGACACATCTCTGGAGCTTTTCAAAGACACGTTGCAGGCTAACAGAGCAGTGCTATCTTTGCCTCTCTCCTCTTTGTGGTATGTGATGCCCTGGAACCCGGAGGCAGGCAAACCATTTACAGCACGACGGCTCTTGCTGCTCAAGAGACCTTCTGACGGTGCCTGTGAAGCACTAAATGGTTTATCCTCCACCCTCTCCACAGCAGCCACGAAGTAGGTGGAATCCGCTCTTTAAAATCCTGTTTCAGAAATGACCACCTCACTTGCATTTCCTGGCACGGGAGGATCTTTTGGGGTTGGAGTCGTGACGGAGAAAGTGAAGTTGCGCAGGGAGTGAGCAGGGGCATTTGTCTGAAGCCAGAAAAGGAGAGGAAGAGTAGAGGAAAAAGAGCTCATTAATGAAGTTGTCTGAACTGAAGTTTTCATGACTGGTAAAAATGGCCTCTAGCTCTCACATCCTGAGACTAGAGACAACAATACCCAGGGTATTCTGAAGTATTTCATCCCAAGTGAGCAGCAGCTGTGGCGCTTGCATACTCTGGGGGAGAGAACAGTAGCCAGCACTCTTACCTGCACACATCTTTGCACGCTTTCTGCACACTCTAAAGTTTGCCAATGTGTTGGCCCTTAGGTCAGAGTGCATGTGCTTTCATATTTTAATTATTTAAAATTCCTAGACGTTAACTTTCAGCTCCCAGAGAATTTAAATGACGTTGAAAATAACCCCACTTTCTAAGAGTTGGTGACGAGCACAGGTGACAGGCACCTGGTGCTTGTTCCATCAGCATCTCTGTCCCAGAGCTTCCGGGGTGAGACACTCCTCTGCATCTGCAGCAGCTGGGGCTAATCCACCTAGGGAGGAATGGGACTTGTTCTAGGGAGATGTGTCTGCCAGAGCAGTTGATTACCTGCCTTCACTTCTCTGGAGATGGGGTGCTGATCGCCACTTCTCGCGATGGTGTGGCGCCGTGCTCATTGTCAGTTTGTCTTTCCTTAAAGAACTGCGTGCGCATGCATATATACCGCCAATAAATGAATGTAAAAATAATGTATCTAACAAAGGAAAAATTTCCCCTGTCTTTAGCAAGTCAGTAAGAATAAATGCTATCATTACTTAACAGAAATCAGTCTTAGTGTGTGCCACAGGCAGGTGCACAGAGTCCAGAGGACTATTAGGCAGGTGTGGACCTCCTGAAATAGGTGCTGGGAAATGAACCTGGGTGCTCTGAAAGAGCACCAGTACTCTCCGCTGCTGAGCCATCTTCCCAGATCTATACATATTTATAAGTCTGAAAAAAAGCTTGTTTTTACTAATGGTGTCCACATTAGCAGCATTGGCTAGACACAGGCTGTAGCTTTCAAAATTAGATTTCATATTTCTCAGAAGAAGAAAAATACCTTCTTTATGCACAAAGCAGCTTCCAATTTCTGCTTTGTTTTATGTTTGTCTTTTAGTTCACTGACTAAAAGAACTTTAAAAATGACATAATGATAAAATAGGGGGGGCTATGATCCACTGTTAGGAAGTCATCTATCCATCTATCTCTCTATCTATGTATCTATCTATCTATGTATCTATGTATCTATCATGTATCTCTCTATGTATCTATGTATCTATGTATCTATCATCTATCTATCTATCTATCTATCTACCTACCTATCTATCTATCATCTATCTATTTACCTATCTATCTATTTATCTTTCTGTCTGTTCACTCATCCACATTTGAGGCCAGTGGGAAAAAACTAATTGTGTAGGAAAGGCATTAAGCTAGGGCAGTGTACATGGGAAGAAGCATTCTCTAGAGACTTGCTGCTCCAGAAGTGTGATTTGGTCCATATTTTCCTCTGTTGTCTTTGAGAGGAGATCTCTGTGATCATATTTGAAAGATCACTAAAGTAATTTTCTCTTGGTCCCAGTTTGATGATAGTTTAGATACCAAATATTAAAATGTGATTGTTCTTGCTAATCGTATGTCAATTTGACACTTAATCTAGAGTTATCTGAAAGGCAAGAACCTCAATTGAGAAGATACCTCCTTAATATCTGTCTGTAAAACATTTTCTTAATTAGTGATTGAAAGGGAGGTCCCAACCCATTTTGGGTGGCTCCATCCCTGGGCTGGTGGTCCTGGATTCTATAAGTGAGCAGGCTGAGCAAGCCATGGGAAGCAAGCAGTAAGCTGTACCCCTCCATGACCCCTGCACCAACTCCTGTCTCCAGATTCTTGCCATGCTTGAGTTCCAGTCCTGACTTCCTTCAATGATGAACAGTGATGTGGAAATGTAAGACAAATAAACCCTTTCCTCCCCAATTTGCTTTTTGGTAATGGTGTTTCTTCACAGTAATGGAAACTCGAACTGCTGGGCAACCAGCCCCAGCACTCAACAGGGTCCAGAGAAGAGATAAGGAGTAGGAGAAAGGAGATTGAGTCAGAGCCCAAGGCAGGGAGGACCTTGAAGCTCTGACTGCAGCTCTGACAGGCAATCAGGGTGCTTTTTTATTTATACAGATTTCACAAAACAAAGACAAACTCATGGTTTCCAAGGGGATACAGATCATATCATTTTGTAAATATCTGAGCCAGTTTAGGTGAGTCCCCAAGCCTTGAACAATGTGTAATAAAACTCTGGTGGTTTAAAGTTTAACTCTGAAAGCTTTCTCAAGCCTAAAAGCCTCTGCAGCTGACTTGCTTTTATGATCTCTATAAAACTCTGTTTGTATAAGAGAATTCCTTTTGTTTCTTAGTTAAGTGACCTCACTGTAACCTGGTATAATCCAGTCTTTTTATAAACGACAAAGTCTTCTAATTCTTTTTTCTTTTATATCATTCTACTATGTAAGGTAAAAGTTGTTTTAGCTAATCTAACTTTGTTACTAAGTTCTTTTTTTTTTCTCTGGGAACATGTCATATACGGCATCCCATCTCATAAGCTACATGTCCAGGAAACTCTGAGTGTTTGTAAGAGGAGGCCTCTGATCTGCCATCACTTCTCCTGACCAGCTGGAACTTATTAGCTTTCTCAAGTTTACACTGCCCTGATTGCCTGCTTCTGAGTTTGTTCAAGGGTAGTTGAGCTAAGAAGACTGTGGAGCCATAGCCTCATAAGAAATTCTTATCATTTCTGTACTCATCACAATCTCCAAGGCATAAAGAAGATTCCTGGGTATGGTCAGATAAGGTTATTTCCCTGAAAGCAGAAGGGGCTGTAATAATTAGGACTTTCATAAATAGACTCAGAGATAATTTTCTTGGGTAAAGATATAAATGAATCATAATGTAAAATAGTCACTTAACAATACAATATGTAGAGACCGAAACCTAGAGTGTGAGACAGCACGGCAGCAATTATAGCATTTGTCTCGGCTTTGCTGGAAATGTGTCAAACAGCTGTTCTGGCTTCACGACTTTCATGTATCCATAGGTCATGGCTGTCTTTTAAAAGATTATGTTAGACAACGTTTGTTTGAAAAAAGAGAATAAGATTGGATTGACAAATGTTTCTGTTAGCAACATGCTGACTTATTCAGGACACATCCATCCACTCATCCATCTACCTATCCACCCATTCATTGGTTCACCATTACATTTACCTACCCATTCATCCACATACCCATTCATCCACATACCCATTCATCCACATACCCATTCATCCACATACTCATTCATCTATCCACTTATCCCCTTCTACCTATCTATTCTTCCATTTATTTATACACATATCAATCTATACATCTATTCGCCCACTCAACCACCTGCCCACCCACCCATTTGCCTATCCATCTCCAATTCTACCACTCCTCTGTCCACCTATTTGTCTTACCTATCCACTGACCTGTTATTTACTCTGCCATTCAAACATCCACACGCTCATTGTTTTAATCTGTCCTTTTATGCATCTGTACATCTAGTTACATCTACTTACTGTTTCAGCCCCTGTCCACGCATTCATCCACAATTTATCTGTTTTTCATATTACTTGTAGCTGTAGATTCACTAGAGGTAGATGTTGATTCAGGGCAAAGGCTTTTAAAAAAATATTTTATCTAATTAAATTACCAGTCCGAGTCCTGGAGCTCTGGAGCATTTCTACTTCTGTCCAGTCTACTCTTAAGTCTAGAACTCGAAGGCTTCAGTCTTAGCTTCTGTACAATCTAAAACATTTAAACCTCTGTACAGTCTAATTAACCTTTGAGACTTACTGCTGACTGAGCCACTCTGACTAGCTCCTTCTGAACTCTGACTTTCTGGTTCAACTGATTCATTGTTCTGGCCCAAACTCTCCCTTATATAAGCAGCTGGCTCAAACCAATCTTCTGAGCTGGCTGACTGTTTCTGACTCTTCAGTCTCTGGATGACTCTCTGACTGCCTCAGACTAAACTGCTTTGCTTGGCTTCAAACTGACTCATTCTTCCTGTCTGATACTGACTTCCTCTGCCAAACTGCCTGTGTGTCTCTGCATCTCCAGTCAGACTGCCTGCTTCATATTGCCCTAGTCAGCCTCTGTGCCTTATTCTCAGTCAAACCATTTCATTGTCTCTGTGTCTTGTTCCCCATCTACCTGCTTTATAATGACTCTTTCTGAACTCTACTTCCTGAATGTGCTTCCATCTAAGAGATTAAAGGTACGGATCACAACCAACTTCTGATTACTGGGATTAAACTGTTTGCTCCCGCTGCTTCTGAATACTGGGATTAAAGGTGTTTGTTACCACTGCTTTCTGAATACTGGGATTAAAGGTGTGTCTACATTCTATCCAGACCACACAGGCCTCTGAATATAGACCCCTGGAGTAAAGACTCTTCCTAGCTTTTACACATGTTTCCTCTACAATTACTTGTTAAAAATTTGAAATATTTTTATACTAGCTTTTTCATAGTTTTTGGTGCAAAGAAAAATGAAGCACTTTTCATATAGTTTTGTGGAGATACAAGCATAAGCATACAACTATAATGCAATTAAATTCCATATATATGTATTTATATTGTGTGTGTATGTGTGTGTGTATGTATTTATGAGAAGTACCCAGCAACAATAGGTAAAGGTCAGGGCCTACTTTGCCTACAGCCTTTTCCAAAAATTTAAGGAAGTTATTATTCATTGATCATAGAAAACTTAAGTATACTTGTGGAACTCATGCACCTATTACTTATAAATCCAGGCAATGGAAACCTTTACACGCACTAACCTGGGGAGTGCAGAGGCTTGAGGGTTGCAACTCCGTTCTTAGAGCTAACATAATTTTATGAGTGAAAAAACAACCTCGTGTGGTAGCAAACGCCTCTACTTGCAGCAGTTAGGGTGCAGAGACAGGAGCCTTGAAGCCAGCCTGACCACATTAGGGGCCAGCCTGACCACATTAGGGGCCAGCCTGACTACATTAGGGGCTAGCCTGGTCTACATAGGGAATTCTCTGTCAGCCAGGGCTACATAACAAGGCTTAGTTGTTATAAAACACGTGATAGAATCAAATAAGTGATTTAGCAGTTAGCCTTGAAAACGCAGGATCTCCGTGGCATTTATAGCGGCGGGCACCTTCAGAGCGCTGTTTTGATTGAGAACGTAAGATGTGAGGAAATAGTCGTGTTAACTTTGTCCCTAGGATGACAAGAGATTCGAGGATAGGCCTCTAGAAGAGAAATTCTATTCCCCAAACAGAGACCAAACAGAGAAGGTTTGAAATGTGTTCGGTGTTAGAAAACCCTGCGAGGGAAGGGAAGAGGCGCACTGGTGCAGCGCCGCCACGCTGACCATTAACAGTGAAACGCACAGGGCCCTTTGTAGGGTAAGTGCGCTGTTTTTCCAGAGAGAAGGAGCCAGTATCCCATCTCACAGACCGCCCTGCAGTCTTGTAGGCCTCCAGAGAGCATGGGATACAGACGGATTATTAAATGGCCGCTCCACATGAGGGCTCGGGTTTGAATTCTTACGCGACAGACGTTTACGGCAAAGCAGAGTGACAGTGCTCAGCAAACAGCAGTGGTTGCCGCTTCTGAAATTCTGTCATGGGGTCTCAGTTCTGATGAGTTTGCTTTGTCAGTTATTGTCAGACTGTGGTCTTCTGACTTCAAAAATAACCAAAAATTTGGAAATAGCATAGGGAACTCACAAGCATAGTAGAGTCACGTTGGTGAATTATGCCTCAGATGGGCGATGGCTTGTCAAACAGGATCGTTTCTCTCTGCACCAGGTGCACCCCAGGGGGTGGGGTGGAACCCAGGCTCACTTGTATTTTCTGGTGCAGGATAACTTTAATTAGGTATAAATGAGTTTGATCACTGAATAATTAACTTCTATTAAAGTTTAAGTAGATTGCCCGACCTGGCTACTCTATTTTGAATGTGATCTGGTACGGGGCTGATAATTAGTGTTAAAGGAATCGGTGCCAGAGGCTGTCCTCAGCTTCCCACTGAGAAGAGTTGAGTCAGCCAAAAAGTTAATTTTGGAGTCGGTGTCTCAGGCTCCTGTAGTGTGATTTTACTGGGAAATGTGACCTTCAAGAGGTTGACAGTTGTTTGCATTTCGGGATCTACCACCCTCAGTAATGCTTTGTTGAACCCAAGCGAGTCCCTCAGGGCCATGTTTCTTGTGTGCTCAAATCTTCAGGGCTCATATTCGAGATTCGCTAAGCAGTGATCCACACATCGATTAGTATATTCATTCCCTTCTGTCTCGGACCTATAACGGATTAGAAAAGCGTTAGTTTCCAGAGATAAAAATCTGAGCCAAGCCCTGTGTTAGCTCTTAGAGGAACTCACAGAGCAATAGAAAATTTAGGTGCAAAATGAGAAATGGTGTCTTAAGGTTCACAAAACACCAGGGAGACATGAAAGTTCTCCCTGAACACAGCTGGATAGAGAGTGGTATTTGGAGACTGTGTGTTTCTTTCCAGCTGCCACTCAGTGACTGGCACTTCACACGGAAGCAGGAAGGGCTGTTAAGTCTCAGGATGCACAAGCAGGTGATGTGGACAGACGTGAGACAAGCTTTGAGCCTGAGACGGTCCGGACGGACGCAGCATGTAGAGACGTCCTCACCTGCACATGGTGTATTGTTTTCCATATTCGAGTTAATTTATTTAAAACAAGTTATCACAGCACAGAGAAGGTAAAGGTAAAATGAGAGAAATTATAACTGCTGCTGTTCTATCTCCTCCTCTCCTTCCTCCTTTCCCTCCCTCCTTTCTCCTCCTTTTCCTTCTCATCTCTTTCTTCTTCTCTCCTCCTCTTCCTTCCCCTCCTCTTTCTTGTATATAATTTACACTAATAGCACAGGAGCTATATTTGGATTTCTAAAAGCAGTTAGTTCCCCTGCTGCTCCCTCTGGGTGTCCACCAGGGTCTGTAGAAAGTGACATTCAGATCCAAGGTGATTGAGTTTGGCGAGGCACACCTCTGGTTGAGTCTATGATAGCACATCTAGGGAGCGTGACTCAGTAGGGGCAAAACCAGGATCCGACGTGGGCAACCCCATCCCACAAGCTGGGAAGGAGAAAGCTAAGCCTCAGGATTCCCTTCTCTGTGCTTCCTGCCCACAGCGACCCGATCTGGTGTGCTCCATTGCACATTTCTTACTGCAATGACTCAGCCCTGAACATGTGGGCCCATGTTGGTACAGCAGTGTTATTTTCTGAACTTCAACTCTTCTCACAGCCCATTCAGAGCACAGAGCCATGCTAGGAGGAACGGCAGCAGTTAAAGCAGCTGGCTTAGGACCAGTGTAATAACCTTTCAAATGCTTGTATCTGCAGAGTAGAAGAGGGGTAGTTCACAGGAGACCTCTCCCAAATTTAACAGTGAGGGTTCTATCCTATGTATCTGACAGCCATGGAATTTTTCCAAATCAAGAGACCTATGAAAGGGCACTATCAGTAATTAATCCACTCAGTATGAAAACTGAAAGAGAGTAAGACTGATCACACTCCCAATCCCCAGAGACAACATTTTTTTTTTCTGTTCCATCCATTTCCCTGAAAATTTCATGATGTCATTTCTTTGTTAAGAACTGAATAATACTGCATTGTGTAAATGTACCACATTTTCTTTATCCATCTTCTGTTGAGCAGCATCTAGGTTGTTTCCAATTTCTGCTTATGAATACAGCAGCAATGACCACGCTTGAGCAAATGGCTCCGTGGTAGGATGGAGTGTCCTTTGGGTATACACCCAGGAGAGGTACAGCTGGGTCTTGATTTCCACCTTTCTGAGGAACCACAATACCGATTCCCACAGTGACTATACAAGTTTGCATTCCTGCCAGCAATGGAGGAGTGTTTCCCTTGCTTCACATTCTCAACAGCAGGAAATGTCACTTGTGTTATTGATCTTAGCCATTCTGACAGGTGTAAGATGGAATCTCAAAGTAGTTTTGATTTGTATTTCTTTGATGGCTAAGGCTGTTGAACATTTCTTTAAGTGTTTCTCAGCCATTTGAGATTCTTCTTTTGAAGAAGAATTCTCTGTTTAGATCTACATCCCATTTTTAAATTGGTTTATTTGGTTTTTTTTAAATATCATTTCTTGCATGCTTTATATATTTTGGATATTAGTCCTCTATCAGATGTGGAGTTGGCAAATTTTTTTCTCATTCTGTAGATTGCTGTTTTTTATGAATGGCAGCGTCCTTTGCCTTACAGAGGCTTGTCAATTCCATGAGGTCCCATTTATTAATCGTTGATCTTAGTGCCTGAGCTAATGATGTTCTTCAGGAAGTTATCTCCTGTGCCAATGCATTCAAGGCTATTCCACACTTTCTCTTTTATAGGGTCCAGGGTATCTGATTTTATGTTGATGTTTTTGATCCATTTGGAGTTGAGTTTTCTTCAGGGTGACAAGAGTGGATCTATTTGCATTCTTCTACATGCAGACACCCAGTTTGACCAACACCATTTGTTGAAGATGCTGTCTTTTTTCCAGTGTGTATTTCCGCATTCTTTATCAAAAATCAGCTGTCCAAACATGTGTGGGTTTATTTCTAGGCCTTTGATTATAGTCCCTGGACCAACATGTCTGTTTTTATGCTGTTACCATGCTGTTCTTATTATGATAGCTTTGTAGTATAACTCGAGATTAGGAATAGTGAGACTTTCTGTGGTATTTTATTGTTCAGGATTGTTTTAGTCGATCCTGTTTTCTTGTGTTTCCTTATGAAGCTGAGAATTGTCTTTTCAAGATCTGTAAAGAATGGTGTCGGGATTTTGATGGATGTTGCATTGGATCTGTAGATTGTTGTTGGTAGGATGGCCATTTTCACTATGTTAATCCTACTGATCCGTGAGCATAGGAAATATTTCCATCTTCTGATATCTTCTTCAAATTCTTTCTTCAAAGACGTGAAGATTTTATCATACAAGTCTTCATTTGCTTGGTTAGAGTTACACCAAGATATTTCAGATTATTTGAGGTTATTGGGAAAGGTATTTTTTTCCTTGATTTCTTTCTCAATTCATTTTTCATTTGGATATAGGAGGACCACTGATTTTTTCCAGTTAATTTTGCATCCAGCTACTTTGTTGAAAGTGTTTATCAGCTGTAGGAGTTCCCTAGTAAAAATTCTAGGGTCACCTGTGTATACTGTCATACCTTCTGCAAATGAAGACACTTTGACTTCTTCCTTTACGTTTGTATCCCCTTGATCTCCTTCAGTTGTCTTGTCTCTTTAGCTGAGTCTTCAAGTACTATATTGAGTAAGTGCGAAGAGACAGCCTTGTCTTGTTCCTGTTTCGAGTGGAATTGCTTTGAGCTTCTCCTCATTTATGATAGTGGCTGTGAGTTTATTACATTGAGGCATGGCCCTTATACTCTATTATCCCCAGAACTTTTATCATAGAACGATGTTGGATTTTGTCAAAGGCTTTTTCTATCTCTAATTAGACAACTATTTTTTCTATTAATTTGTTTATATAGTGGATTACATTAATTGATTTTTCATATATTGACCACTCCTGCATCTTTGGAATGAAGATTATTTGATCATGGTAGATGATCTTTTGATGTGTTCTTGTATTATGTTCGGAAGTTTTCTTGAAAAATTTTGCATCTACCTTTATAAAGTAAATTGGTCTATAATTTTCTTTGTTGGGTCTTTGCATGGTTAGAGTATCAGGGTAATTGTTGGGCAATGTTCCTTCAGTTTCTTTTTTTGTGGAATAGTTTGAGGAATATTGGCATTACTCTTCTTTGAGAGTCTGGTACAAGTCTGTGCTAAACCCATCTGGCCCTGGGCGTTTTCTTTGGCTGGAAGACTTTTAATGATCTTTATTTCACCAGGGGTTAAAGCTCTGTTTAAATTGATTATCTGATCTTGATATAACTTTGATAAGTGGTAACTTTGGAGAATATTATCCATTTCTTTTAGATTTTCCAATTTTGCGGAGTACCCGTTTAAGCTTTCAGTTGACTCTGTTGTTGCTGATATACAGCTTTAAACCAAGTGGTCATTTAGCGAGTTATTTTAATTTTTTGTATCTATTGAGATTCTCTTTGTGTCTGAGTATGTGGTCAGTTTTGAAGAAAGTTCTATGAGTGCTGAAAAGAAAGTATATTATTTTGTGTTTGGGTGAAATGTTTTGTAACTGTTAGGTTCATTTGGTTTATGATATCTGTTAGCTTTAGAATTTCTCTGTTTAGTTTTGTCTGGATGACCTGTTTATTGGTGAGAGTACTCTCTCAATGTGTGAGAGTCAATATGTCATTTAAGCTGTGGTAGTATTTCCTTTACAAACTGGGGTTCCCTTGTGTTTGGGGCATAGATGTTAGTAATTGAAATGTCATCATTTTGATAGACGTTCCTTTGATGAATATGTGGTATCCTTCCTGTCTCTTCTGACTTGTTTTGGCTTGAAGTCTATTTTGTTAAATAGTAAAATGGCCACACCAGCTTGTTTCCTAGGTCCATTTGCTTGGAATATCTTTTTCCAATTCTTTAACCTGAGGTTATATCCATCTTTGATGTTGATATGTGTTTCTTGGCTATAGCAAAAGCATAGTTACCACAGTAGGCCCTGCATATTCCAACATAGCTGCAACACAAGGAAAAGACCTTAAAACAGTCTGTAAGAGGATGATAGACTTTCTTAAAGAGGAATTGACAGATCCCTTAAAGAAGTCCAGGAAAACACAAGTAATGGGAGGCAATGAATAAATCCCTTAAAGAAATCTAGGAAAACACAGCATGCAGTACAAGAAAATTAATAAAACTGTTTCAGATTCGAAGCTGGAAGTAGATTCAGTGAACAGAACTCCAACTGAGAGAATGTGGGCTCCAGTAGAGACATTGCATTGCCCTGGCTCTTACTGGCTGCGTTTCATGCTGGCAGCTAGGTAGATGGGATTGGGATGACTATCGGTCTAGGTGTTGATATCTGGTTTTTAACTCTGTTTGGTGGATACTTTGTTCCTTGACTTCTGCTTTCTTCCTGGATTTTGGGAGAATGTGGTGGCTATGTGCTGCCTGGTAGGAAATTTTCTGTGGGCCTGTTTCCCTGACCTGGTCAGCTGGTATGTTCTTAGTGAATGCCTGCTGGTGATGGAGGCTGGGATAATGGGATGAATTTAAGGAAGGAAGGTCAGTCAGCCTGCATGGCTTTCTGGAAGGCATCAAAAGAAATCTTAATTCTAATCAACAATTGAGTCATGACTGGGGTTCAATGATTAAAGTGCTGAGCATGCAAGCATGAAGAATTAAGGACTTGTGATCTCTAGAACCCATGCAAAAGGCATGAACTTCCCTACCAAGGTCTATACATGTGCAAACATGCGTGTGCATGCACGTGTATACACACACACACACACACACACACACACACACACACACACACACACACACAATATACAACTGAAGTGAAATTAACATTACCTTTCTTTCTTTATGTGCCTGTTGTTACCTGTCTGTGTTGCTGTGGTTCCGGGCATCTATCTGTAGGGAGAGTTGTTTATTATTTGGGTGATGTTGTTACCTGTCTGTGTTGCTGTGGGGCAGCACTGCTGCATCAAGCAGGTAGTGACAAGTGGATAAGAGGAACATAGATCACATTCTAATCCTGCTCTGCTTAGGCTGAGCCTAGGGATGTCTCAGCTGCTGCCTCCTGGTCAGCATCCCCCACAGAGGACCTTGAAGGACATTCATGGGTGGGATGTTGACTGAAGCTCTAACCCAGAAGACCCTAGAGTAGAAAGCACCAATTGACACATGGGGTCCAGGTCTCCCTGGGGTGCCTGTCCCAAGCCAAAGCAGATCTGGCTACATGGCTCACAGAGTGGTAAGGTTGTCTCTCCTAAAGCACCCATCCCAGACTTCCTTCATCTGGGTCCTGTAGGCATGCAGGTAAAAATCAGGGAGAGTTCTTAATACAAGGCAGAGCGGGGACTCATAGTCACATAATGAGAGGGAGTCACAAGAGCCTGGTTACAGTGCTCAGATGTCACTGTACCTGGTCACAGCCTAAGAGCTGCTGAAGGCAGCTGTGAGAAGTGCTTGTCTAGGGAATCATTGTTTCTGTGGGAGCCTCTGGTGAATGGCAAGGCAAGTGCGGTACCAATTTCCATCAGGCAGAAACCGTGCAGACAAGGCATCTATGGAAGAATCTGGGTCAGGAGAACCTCTGCCAGCAACAGATGGGCAGGAGGTGGAGGCAGGGTGGGGGCGGGGGTGCAGTCAGCGGGGAGTGAAGCAGAGCCTTTCCCATGTAGTGAGGCAGAGAATTCTGTGTGGGTGGATGAGGACTGGAATGTGCTCCTCTGCCAATCTGGTCAGTCTCTGACTAGAGGGGAACCACCTAGTGTGTGGTGGCCTACACTGCAGAAAGGCATCCCAAGTGCAGGGAATGTGTGCCTTTCCAAGCCTTCACATTTTCAGCAGCAGAGACTCTATTCTGGATAAAATCCTTGTCCTGGCAAAGTGGAGAATTCTTTATCCACAATCCTGCTGGCATTAAATGTCAGAAAATCCACACTGGAGATCTTCAGCATGTAGAGAATATGCTCTCTTCTCTTTCAGCAAGCTTGGTCACTTGCCGTCGTCATGGAGTTACTGGGCTCGTAATTAGCCACACTAAAGGAGCCTCTCTGAGAAGCAGGCATGTCAGCTCTGCAGCTGGTGAGGCTCATGGCTGTGTATGACTTCCCGGGCTTTGTTGTTCTGAGCGCTTGTGGCTGAAGCCACCACAGCGCTCTACCCCTGGCAGCTCTCAGATGCTGGAATTAGCTCTCAAAGTGCTATCATGCAAATGATTGTTCATCCTCACAACTCCCTGGAGAGGATCCGAGTGCTCTGAAAAGACCTTCTGGGTTCACAGGCATCATCTTCTGTACAGAAACACGGTGGGTGTCTACGGGGCTGTGCTGGAGTGAACTGGAACAATGGTGCCTATTTTCCAGGTGTGTCCATAGGAATCCCCATTAAATGTGGCTTTGCAGGATGAAGAGCTTGCAGGAATTTATCAGCATCTTTACACCGGTATTTCTTCTATGCTCGGTGCTTCTGGCAGAGAAAATAATCCAGTCCCTCCACTGGTAATTGCCACTTCTACTGAGGCTTTTTCCTCTGCTTAACAGGAAGAAATAGAGGGCAGAGTAGAGCAGATCCCACAGCCCAGGGTTTGATGTTTTAACATTTCCTGCCTGAATTTAGGAGAAGGTGGTCCGTCCTTCACTGCTTACTAGACACTGCCGCAGAAGCCGGGGACAGACACGGTGCTGAGACAGTGTGTTTACCCAATCTTCTTGTTTTCTAAGATCAGGGGGGGGAATTCAGATTTCCACATGCAGTGATTTCCGTATTTCTTTCAGGCATAGTCAACACACTTTAGCTCTCTGCACATGCCTAATGACCCAATCAGATGCGATGGTTAGCCTTCGTGGTCAGTCGTCTGCATTTGAGATCACACAGGAGACAAATTTCTACTCATGTCTGTCAGGGAGTATCCTAGGCAGGGTCTCTATCGCTGTGACAAAACACCATGACCAAAAGCAAGTTGAGGAGGAAAGCATTTATTTAGTTTACATTTCCACACCACAGTCCATCACTGAAAGATGTCAGGCAGGAGCTGATGCCGAGGCCATGGAGGGGTGCTGCTTACTGGATTGCTCCTCATGGTTTGTTCAGCCTGCTTTCCCATAGAATCCAGGACCACCAGCCCAGGATGGCACCACCCACAGTGGGCTGGGCCTTCACCATTAATCACTAACTAAGAAAATGCCCTACAGGCTTGTGTGCAGCCCAGTCTTGTGCAGACAGTTTCTTAATTGAGGCTCCCTCTGCTTTGATAACTTCAGCTTTTGTTAAGTGGACATAAAAGTAGTCAGCACAGGGAGTTTCTAGAATAACGGAGGAGGGAAATCCCACCCTGCATGTGGGTAGAACTGCTCCTGGGCTGAAGTCTCAAACTGAATAAACAGGAGGAAATGGGCCTAAGTACCAACATTTGTCTCTCTGCTTCCTGACTGTAAATGCATGTAACCAGCAGCCTCAGGCTCCTGCCACCATGACTTAGCAAATGTTGGCTCTACCCTTGACCTGTGGTTCATAATAAACCTGCCTTCCTCAGGTGACTTTGGGACAGCAATGAGGAAAGCAACTTGCACACCAACTTGCCATCTAATACAGGTTTGTAATTTGGAAACAAGACCGTGTGTATGAAGCCATCATCAGAATCACAATAATGAGCGAATTCATTGCCTGGAAGCTGCTTTGGGCCCTCCTGAATCCTCTGCCCTCCCTGCCTTCTCAGCCCCACAGCCCAGGAAGCTACCACCTCTCCTCCTATCCTTTGTCTCCTTTACACGCTCAACACAATTAACTCTTATTTCACCTGATCTCTTGGGCACAGCACAATTATTTCGATACTCTCTTTGGCAATGCATATGAATAGTTTTTTCAGTTTACTGCAGAGAAACATTCTATGCAATGGATGTAACTGGATCTGTGTGTATTATTTTTTACCATCCCCATCCATGTCTGTGAGCACCTGTGAGCACACAGAGCATTTTCCTGCTTCCGCGTGATTTGAGCACTTTGCCTATGAGTGCTTGCATAATGTATTGATTCTTCGGTGAACAGTAAATGTATACATTTTACCTATACATACTTAAATGCACATAGTTCTTTTCAGTAAGAAGAAAACAGTGAAAGACTAAAGAAATGTTTGAGCGTTAGTCATTCCTCAGTAATATCAAGGGCATTTTTTGAATCAGATAATAGAAGAGTATTTTATCAATTTCTTTGTCTTCTTACAACATAAAGCTACAGAGGTGGTAGGCTTTTGAATTTCAAATGTGTAATTTAGACTTTAGAGTGCAAATCAAGCTCTACAATATGAAATCAGCAGCCCATTCTGCAGCTCTGTTGAGTGTGAGTGTGTGAAGGCGTGTGTGCTAGCATGCTTCCTGCTCTGGTTTTAGATGAGGTGCTCCCTGAAGCCTCCTATGCTAGAGCTTTGGATGTCAGTGATGGACTTTGTAAAAACTGATTGGATCACAAATGCTCCGACCTTACCAGTGGCTTATCTGCAGTTAGATTCATGAATCTACTCAGGCATGGCTGAGAGTTGGCCCAAACTAGAAGCAGGGCTAGTTGGAAGATGACACTGAAGGCATGCAATGAAAATGTGTTGTTTGTTCATTCATGTTTCTCTCTCTGTCTCTCTCTCTCTGTCTCTCTATCTCTCATCTCTCATTTAGAAAGAGCCAGGAAAGAGGGCAGGATGCATGACTACAGACTGACAATCAAGTGCTTTCGTGACTCACTAGATGCATCCCTCAAGGATCATCCCCTTTACACGATGATTTACACTGTGTGGCCAGCACTGAACATCATTAGCTCACAGCGCCTGCCTTTGGGAGCACTGAATTCTTAGTGGCTTGGAGGGGAGGATTCATCTATATCCTAGGTCTTGGCTTAGCATTCTTACCATGTGGATGTAGAGAAGACTTCAGACTGTAAATTGGGACAGAAAGAGAGTACCTAAGCATGTAGATAGCACCCCCAAAGATTCAATAATCAGAGCCTCTCAGGGCCTTTACAGATATTTTTATTACTGCTCCTCTTCTCCTATGGAGGTAGTGCTATAAAAGTGGCGGGAAAAGATAGCATGGGGGAAAGGGAACCTTTGACAGTGTGTGATATGAATTAGTACAGAACACAAAACCATTGCCATTTTATCAAAATATTAACAATATTGTAAGTCACAGGATCCATCAATTCTAGTCCCGAGCAAATATTCAAGAAGGACATTAAGTCAGTATGAGCAAGACACATTTGACTTTTGTGTTGTTTGCAAAGTTATTCTCAGTAGTGGGAGTGCGGGAGGAGCCACTGCACCCTGGGTGGACAGATGAGGAAGTGGGGCAAAAGATTAGCCCACAGGAGAGAGGAAGAAAATCCCATCTCTCCAGGCAACTTGGGGGAACCCAGCAAAGGTAATCTTGGGGGAACTAAGTAAAACAATAAGATTCCTCATGATCTCACTAATATGTAGAGTCTTAAAAAGGCCACTGTAAGAGTTCAGGGGTATCCTTTTGGGAATTTGACAAGAGAATATGGGTGGATACGATAAAAATATATTTTTACGTGTATGAAAATTTGCAAAAATAAAGAAAATTCAACAACGAAACTACAAAAGTCCAATCCATGGAAACAGAGTGGGATGGTGATGCACAGGGGCAAGAGGAAGGGAGGGTGGCATATCCAGGTAGGGTGCCAAGCGTCAGTGGGAAGACGGGCTGGGTCCTGAAGACACATAATACGACAAAGCAACCTCAGTTACTAATAACCTGCACACTCACAGTTGCCAGGATGTATCCTAAATGTTCTCATTCCAAGGTGCATGCAGGGTGTGTATTTGTTGATTATCTTGATTTAATTTTACATCCATGTGAAAACAACATATGTGTGCGTATGTATGACTTACATATACGCACGTCATGATCTCGCCAGTTATACATGAATAAAGTTGGGTTAAAGCTAGAGTCCTCACTGTAAGATAGGGAAAACAAGAGGCAAAATAGGTTAGAAGGGAAAATTAAAATACCCAGGCCGAACGGCTGAGAAGAAGAGGTGTAGGAAAGCACGACAGGAGAGGGGCCATCATGGTATCAGCAAGAGGGGTGAGGCCAGACTGAGATTGTGGGCAGCGAAGATGGTTTTTGATGCCCACAGGTCAGACAGCAGAGAACAAAGCCCGCCTACCTCCTGCCCACTGGCAAGGGTGCCTGCCCCTCCTCCTTCCCCTGCCCCTCCTCCTTCCCCTGCCCCTCCTCCTGCCCCTGCCCCTCCTCCCGCCCCTGTCCCTCCTCCCTTCCCGGGCTCATGCAGGTCACTTCCTTCATGTTGTAGGAAGCACTGCAAACGGAATTCTCCAAGGAGCACCCCCCTCCCCCCCAACCCCCCTCCCCCCCAACCCCCCCTCCCCTGCCCCCTGTCTCTCTGATGAATACTCCCTCCCACCCTGGGCGTTTATGATTCCTTATCAGATTCTGTATAGCAGCCCCTGTGCCCACCAGTTCTGATGCCATGGACTCAAATGCATAGATCCAAAGTTCCAAAGTGTGTCTGTATCGAACATGAGCAGACTCTCGATTGCTGGTATTTCCCAGGCAAGATGGTTGGACTGACACAGGGTTTGCATAGTGAGAAGTATTACAAGTCACCCAGAAATGTCAATGACCATGAGGACCGTGTGGTCTTATCAACAAGGAGGATATTTTATAGAGGGAATTTAAACGCATAAAAATTAGTACTTGCACTTTTGTGATTAATAGCTATCCTCCCTTTGCAAAGAGTAGCCTGCAGTGGCCTTTTCTGTTTTTCTTGTCTCTGTATGAGTTGGATCTGGCACCTTGACTTCCCCTGGGGAGCCTTGAATAATAACTTGTACACTGAATGGAACAGATGCTTTCTAAAGCCTATCTAACAAATCCATCTTAAGCTCTGGCTGAAGGCTGCTTATTTTGACTGTACCCAGGTAATGAAAACAAGACTGGAAGGTCTCTGCAGCGATGAACTCATCACGCCCTTTCTACATACTGTGTGACATGTGTATGATATGGTGCGGAGTCACGACTGTTGCTTTGCTTCATGAGCAGAGGCACAAGATCACACTCACGCAGCGCATTCAGGGCTGCAGCTCCGTCTGCTGGACTTGGCTTTATGTAGGTCTAACTGAAACGACCGTGAGTCTGTGTGACCACCCCTCCTGAAGGAGAAGCCCGGACGCGGTATGCCACGGTGCTTCAGGGCTGTCTCATTGCTTAATAGTCAAGCAAGTCTTTCTACGTAAACCCACCAGTCTGTGTGGCGGGAGCTCTTCCTTCCCCGGAACAAGCCTCCCTGGGGAAAGGTTTCCTTGAGTGATATGCTTGACGTCTCTGATGCCCATTTATGACTTCCCTCTCTTGCTCTTGCAGCCACAGTAGTACCATGCCTTTCTCCTAAATAAAGCAAGTCATTCCCTTCATTTTACAAGTTTCAAGCACACAATTTCTTTTTACGTATATTTGAACTCAAAGCTAGTTCAATCTTCAGGCAAGGATACTCCTGAAGAAGGGGAAGCTTTTCCAAGATGGTCAAGAGTGCATTTCTACATCATTCTGCAATGTACATGTGTGATGTTCGTTTCCAGAGGCATTGCAACAAATGAGCATTAGAGGGGCTCACTGGTGCTGTCTGGAACCCCCCCCCCCCGACCTTATGCAGTTCCTGTTAAATACTAGAAAGCTGTCAATATGTACGCAGTCTCTTGCTTCTTCATTTATTTAGATTTTTTATTTCATTTTATGAGCATGAGCATTTGACTTGTACGTACGTCTGCATCATGTCCACGCCAAATTCCCATGCAGGACAGAAGAGGGTGTCAGGTCCCCTGGGACTGGAGTTACAGACGGTCATGAGCTGGTATGTGGGTGCTGGGAGACAAAACAGGGTCCTCTGCAAGAGCAACAATTGCTCTTAACCACTAAGCTGTCACTCCAGCCCTCATTCTGCCTTTTGATGAACTTGAGAATTAATCACGGTTTACAATCATCCTGACAGAGGAGACGATGAAGCCTTGTTTTCTATTGATTTTGTTTCTGAGCTTTCCTGAACATTGCACTGAGGTTTCTGCAGCTGTAGTTTTGTTTTTTCCCTTCTAGAGATTCTGCTTCGTGCTCTGTGTTCAAGCCCCAGCTACACAAGGTAAATATTGAAATATAAACTGACCTAAAATTCTAGTAGGAAATGATTTCTATAAATCTGTACTGGATGCCTGGACAGCTCCATAATATTTACTAATGGGTAGGTTTCTAGTATGAAAGGTTTCAACTTTCAGACTATTTCCGTTCTAAATGAAGATAGCCACCCAGGCTAGTTATCAGCTAACATTATTTTCAAGCATGGCTTTATGTGGCTGTCTCTGAGGTTTTAGAAGCCGTGGGCTGAGGCACTGGGGTGGTAGGAAGGGTAAGGGAGGGTTGGGGTGCAGGAAGCTTGCCTGAGCTGCAGTAGGAGCACCTGAGAGCAAGCATGGTCATATGACATGACACACACTGGGGAGAGGGCTTAATTTCTTCTTGTTCTGGGAGGCAGAGTAGGAGGAAAAGATTTTGAAAGAAAAGATTGGCCACATTTTAGCTGCAAAGGCAAAGTGCTCAAAGACCATGGAAAAATAGATGTCCCTCCATCTGTACAGTGAGATCAGAACAACTATAGTGTCCGTAGTGAAGCAGTTGTGTAACCAGTGAGCAGTACTCAATTGTGAATATATTTTACAAAGGTCTTTACGTTGGTTATCTTCTGAAATAGTTTGTTCAGGAGATCTTGGTAGAAAACCCACTTGGGATTCCGTGAGTGAAGCTTCCGATTGGGCTCAATGGAGACGCAGAAAGCAGTGGGGCCCTGGGAGACTTTGCAGGGGACACGTGTGGTCTGGAGACACAGACTAGAGGCTTGAAAGATCTCGGTGTTTGACAGTGAAAAGTGGAAAACATTCACAAATAATGCTGGATCAGCTAGTTCAGTTGTAAATAGCAGAATTCAAAATTTCACATTGACTTATGAAAGGTATTTTTTGTTTCATTATCAGAAACTACCTAATGCCAAATATGCCACCACGAATCAGTCTTCCTGTACCTGGCCTCTACTGGCCCAATGGCAGCTTTGTCTCTACTCCAGCCTTCTTTCTGATATGAGGGGAGAACGTCTTAACAGCTCCCACGTCACATAAATCTTACACTATGAGATCAAAGAGAGAAACATGTTTGCCCAGATCATCCAAACCAGGCTTTACCAAGAGTTTATGGTTGACCTGCAGGAAGGCCCTCCAAGGTTGTACTCTACAGACAACTGACCACAATCAGATTTTTCTGGAACTGAAACTTGGGTCTGAAAACCTGAGGTTAGTGGAGGCTGGTGGACCATGGAAGGACGGATGCAAAACTCACTGTCGTGATAGGACTGGTAATTGATGATCTGCCTTTAGAATTCTAGGGGTATGGCCACAAACCAGACCCTAGTAAGGTTTTACTTCTCTATGGACAATGTATTTTTATTGGCCATTTCAATTGCTACACTGTCAAATTCGTGGCTTTTTGTTTTTAATGTTTTTGATAATAATTTTGACATTTTTGTTCATTCACGAAAGTTATGTCACCTTGGTTCTCTGGTACTTAGATAAATGATAGTTATTATGGAAAATAAAATCTCTAGAAAGGATGCAAAAATTAAGGCCTCAAATAACCTGTAGGGTCAGAATGACTTCAGTGACAAAGTCAGGCAGCAGAGAAACCCACTGCATAAGGCCGTTTGCTTCTGGATCGCCATATTCCCCATCCGTCTTTGTGCCTGGCTGTGTCATCACTGGTTGTTGAAATCTCCAAATCAACAGTCAGCTCTCTGTGAGTCAAACTTCTCAGGGTCCTGAATGTTATTCGTTACCACTTAGGCTGTGCACTCTTGGCTCTCAGGAGGGTCTAGTGAGGCTTGGACAGAAGCATTTCGTCTGTGGCTGCCAAGCCTGTGTCTGTTGTGGTCCTAGGTGCGAGGAGGAGAGGTCATGGAGGTGGATGAGACCCTCAAAGGTCGCAAGCCCTGAGCTAAAGTCCTGACTGTGCCACCGACAGGTGTAACCTGAGTAGCTTGCCCGCTGTGCTGTGATGTAGACTGTTGACTTGTGAAATGAAAAGGTTGCCCAAGTCCACCAGAGACCTGCATGTAAGGTGTAGACACTTCGTGGAAAAATTAAAATATATCAACATTTAGATTGTTCATTGGTGTGCTGACCATTTTTGAGACATTTGTGTCCCTGTGAGGATAGCTTAGTACATAAATTTTTAACCCATTGTGACTTAGGATTCAAAGTGAACTCCTATATAATTCTAAACAAAGAGAAAATTCCAGGGAAAAACAACAGATGGGGCCGGTCAGGGATAAAACACTGCACTTGAGCTACGCACAGGCACTGAGCATCTACTGTGTGCCTACTGTGTGCTGGCTCTAGCCCTGGGCTGGAACCCATGTGTCATGAGCAGCTGTGCATTGCCTATTTCCTCTCTCTTGTTCTTTCCCAGGTAGATGCTGCTGTCTGTGTCTCTTTTAGCATCTTCTCTCCAAACTGGTGGCTCAGCCTTTCCCAGGGGACGGCTTTGTCTACGCAGCACAGCACTGCCAGCTGTTGTAATCAATACACACTGGGGATGCTGGCAGATTGTCTCTATCTGTAGAACAAGCTACCTGTCCTCACACTCAGCTGTATCCTCCTCTGCTTTCAATTGTAGAAGTTTTTTTTTAGTTGTGTATAAAGTAATTGTTCTGTGCACTGTTGGGAAAAGGGTAGCCTACCTAGGCCTTGGCATTTTGTATTGTGTGCAGGTATTAGATTTATGTGGGGGATGTTTGATTATCCGTGATCTGCAAGTGCTATCAGGAGAACACCTGAGGAGTTCTGTATCAATAAAAACACCTGAACTGAGGCACTCAGGGTTCCACTGTCCAGTATGGCACTAGTCAAGATGGTGGTTCCCTCTGCTGAGGTCTGGAAAGGTTTGCACCTATGATTTTGCCTCCTTGTCATCCTTCATAAGCTGCCACCACAGGCATACAACCACAGCTTCCTTAGAACCAAAGGCAACATTTGGACACTAATATATTTCATTTCTGTCTTTTTCAAGTGATATTGGCATGCATATAGGAAAAAGGGGTATGATTCATAGACATCTCAGGGCTGCAAGGTTTGCAGGTGTGTGTGTGTGTGTGTGTGTGTGTGTGTGTGTGTGTGTGTGTGTTGATAAAAGCTACCTACTATGAAGACACATAGATCTCCAAGGCCGCTGTGTACCTGCTAGTCAATGAGCCTTGCCTCTGAAGCGGGGTGCTTTTGCCTTTGAGGCTCATTTCATGTGGTAGGAAAGATGCTTTAAGCACAAAGCCAACCACTTTGAGATGTTTGAATTTTAGTAGGAACCAACCATACAATGCGACTATTTAGTGAATCACCATCTGGTGTGCTCAGGGTTAGACAGGTGTAGACTTGGCTACTTTGGTGTTGCAGAGCCATCTCAAGGTCCTCTTATTGGCATATCATGTGGGTAGGTAAAATACTTACAGCTCCTGGCAGGTATGTTAGCTCATAGCCCTGGACCTTGATGTGCTCACCATACTTGACTACAGAAACTCTAGCCGTGACGTGAGGAGGATGATACTCAACGTTATGTCGGGAAAGTGATGTCATCACAGAGCGCAGACCCGTTGGAGCAGCACAGTGGGAGGGTACGAGGGTGTTTCGTCTCTTCACGTGTTTTTTAAAGATGGGAGTGAATGTTTATACCAACGTAAAACTATTCACTTATTTCTGTGTATTGTGTGTGCCTATGTGAGTTTATGTGCACGATGCACACGTAGGTGCTCAAGGAAGCCAGAGAGATCAGATCCCCTGGGACTGGAGTTATGTGTGGTTTCGAGTTGCCTGGAGTGGGCACTGGGACTAGATTTGGGGCCTCTCTAGGAACAGCAAGGGCTCTTGGCTGCTACACCATCTCTCCAGCCACACCTGTTCTGATTATATAACTATATTCTCTTGTGCCAGCAGGACATCATCAGAAAACAGCAGAGCCATTGTTTTGTGTTGTTTTTCTTTCTCCCTGTTTATAGGAAACAGGTTCACAGTTGCTTTCCCCACCCCTGACCCTTCTGTTTAAGAGAGCTAACTGGACAACTCGAAGACACTAAGAAGAATGGGGTAAAGAGGCCTGAAGACCAAGTCTTGGGAGCTATACTAGGGTGTAGCTCAGTAGTAAGACACTTGCTTAACAAGAGGCTCTAGGCCAAAGACCAGCCCTCAGCACTACTGCAAGGACAAAACCAAACATACCCATAAGATAGCAGTAAAACAAGCCACCCCTCGGTGCCCTCTGCTTATGACTACAAATTGAATGGCTTTTGTGGGGGGAAGCATGCCTTCCCCGTGCTAAGAGTGAAACCCAGGGTGGCATCCTTAGCTCAGGAGAACTGTTTTCTGAGCCACGCAATAGTTGATTCACTTCTGTCAGAGGCTATTTCTGACTAGTTTAGCACGGATAGTTTTCATCTTTGAGAAAATAATCTATTCTCGTTTTTGTAGGATTCTGGCTACTTTCCATTTGGATCTTGTTAGCTCCAATGTGAGGAATGGTTTATACACCACAGGGACTGAGACTGAGCTTCTTTCTTGGGAACTGCAACAGGTTTCAAGCATTTGCACACATGAGAGCTGCCCGCATAACAGAAGATACGACTGCTGGACTGTGTGTCAGGGGTCAGCAAGGAGCGTGCATCAGAGCCAGGTACACCTTCATTTGTCCTGGTATAATGCTATGCCATTTTCCATAGCAAGTTGGAATTTAGGCAAATGGTTTAATTTCAGTATGCCCAACCAGTACTTTTAACTTAGCTAACTTTGAGCTAAGGGGCTTTGTTACCAGGGAACCGGACAACTTGGAATTATTAAGGTAACAACCTGTATCATTTTATAAAATGACACTATTAAACATATTCTTCAATAACATCCAATCAGTAATGTCCATTTTCTAATGTGAAGGCCTTCTCCAGAATTTTTCTGGGTGTTTTCAGACTCTTGCTGTGAGGGTTCCACACAGGACCTTGTACTCCGCCGAGGCTACGTCCTTGGTGGGCTCAGATTGCTTCCCAGTCTGAAAACCAAGCTAAGGGTTTTGTTACCTGTTTGTGAGGCAGTCAGGAGAGAAACACCAGCCAAGGCCAGAGGAAAGTCTCTGCCACCTTAATGAGGACCAGGGAGACAGGCAGGAGCACCAGGGAGAGAGCACATTTGCGACGCCATCGGCGTGTTCCACGGGTGTTGTAGTCCGTGTGCCCTAGCGAAGCCTTCAGGGTGACGCCTGATTGGGAATGCCATTTGCCTCTTTGTGTTGATCAGTGTGTTCGAGCAAATACCTGAAACAGGAAGAGGGTTTTATTTCTCCCACATTTTGAGATGAATATTATAATCACATTCTATCAAACACTAGCTTTGCACCCTAAAGGTACCTCTCTTTTCTTTGAGTCTTTCATTTCTCCTGTGATTAAAAAAAATAAGCAAATTCAAAATTATTTAAACCTGTGTATTAGGTGCTGATTTTCCTATTAAGTCCTGACTTGAATAATATCATCTTAATTTAATTTGTCCCTACTACTTATCTATGCCATTGAAGAGCTTGAAATAACACTTACTATTTCATCTTTCAGCTTAGCAAGAGAAAGGGAAAGAAGGGTTAGGACAGAAATTAAAGAGGTCACTGGGGAAGCCAAAACAATATCTTGAGTCCCAAAGATCCCAATTTCTTGCCAAAATAAGCCTTTAAGTTTTGTTTCTGTCTGCACCCGACCCCGAGCTTTATTGAGCTGGCACACTCCGTATTCCCTGTGCTCTCAATACTCTGGAATGCGCCGGGCCGAGAAGGTTTCTCTGTCTTCTAATTAGGGGTCCATGCACTTCCATCTCCAGTTGTCAATCAACACTTTCTGATAATCTTGCCCTCTCCCTCTGCCCCCACTCTTCCCCCTCCTCCTTTCTCTAGTCACTCCGGTGGTGATGGCAAGTGATTGCCCAGGCTCTACCTTACCAGTCAAGGCTTGTCCTCATGGATATCCCTACTGTACGGCTGAATATACCCCTCGAACCTGTGAAAACACCTCTCGGCCCATCTCTTGAATCTGTCTCTTTTATCGTTGTCATCTGGGAAACAAACATGCTGAAGTGGACAGACATTGCTGTAGCTTTGAGCCTTGAATAACATAGTAGCCTATGCTCAGAGAGTAGACCTCACTGCATGGAACATTCTGGAAGGTCCCAGGACAAGTCCTGCTCAGTGCTGAAGGCACTAGCTTCTCTCTGTGTGTTAGAAATAGCAGGATACTAGACAGGCAGGTGAGGCAAAGACGTCTCTATGGACACCAATACAGTCACCCGGAGTATACGGTGTCTGAGCCTTATTGTTGACTGTGCCCTGTAGGCTCCTTGGTTTTCTGTTCTACTCAACAGAGGAGTTTACTACTCAGTCCACACGTGCGGCTTACAGCCCATCCCATGGCCTGTGCTGCCATGCTTTCATTTTTCTCTAGGTCCTTTTCAATCTGAGAAGATAAATTTCTGTCTAGTGAAATACCCAGTTCTTAAAGGCACAGTTAGGCGAGTACTGACATTTTGTATTCAGCAACTTCACCAAGGGTCAGAATATTTCCATTATCCTGGAAAGTGTATTTATGACTCTTTTTCATTCAGGTCCAACAGACAGAATCAGTGCTCTGAGCTTTGCTCTGTTTCATACAAATACTGTCCTGTCTGGAACAGTGGTGCTCCAGCTGATGACGGGTGATAAATGTTTGATGGACCCATCAAGCCATGTCGCCTATTGATGTGCCTGCCATATTGGATTATAGGAGCACACACTCAGCTTCACCCGACAGTGACATGGTGGATAGGAAAGAAACAGCATGTGTGAGCACGTGTCAGTGTCCGGCTTCTTCCACTCTGTGTGATCATTTGAGATTTATTCACATGCCTGAGCCACACATGGACTTGCTGATGTGCCGGGGAGTGTGTGCAGGCAGCTCTCCTCAGTGGGGATTGCTGCATGTTGTCTAATGAGCAGGATCAGGGCAGACCTTACAACGTGGCTAACACAGACTGACCCTGTTTTTAGCACATGCTATCTGACGGCACATAAAGCCAATTTGTTCTTTTATCAACTGTTAATTTTGTTCATTTTGCCCAGCTAGATCTCCCAGGTCCATCTGTTGTAAGGTTATGACTCTGACTTGGTAATCAATATCTTGAGAGAAGATTCCCCCCATGTTGAGTTAAGCTTCTGTTTCTGTTTAGACGTTCCAACTGCTGTTTTTAGTGTTTATGATTCTGTCTGCATGAGTGACTGTAGGGTGGTTAGTACAGGGTGCTTTTCTAATGTGAATCTGTTCTTTGGGACACGATCATAAAAGTCACCTTCTTACTGCAATACGAAGCTATGCTTCTGGATTAGACATGCCTCTTTGACCTGGTGGAAGCCATTAACTGTGGGTTTCCCTGTGTTTTCTCAGTGTCTCTCTGTCAGTCAACACTCTTAATTTTGGAATGAAAACACCCTCTCGTTTCAGAACCAGTCCTGAAATTGGTATTTTCTTTATCAGTAAAGAATGATATTCACAGTTGCAGATTTAGGAGCTGAGTGTGTCGGTCACCGCTGCAGGCTTCCTTTACTTCATGTAAACAGAGTCACAGAGAGCATGGACTGTCAGTCCATGTAAGGATCAGAATGTACATGCACATCCTCCTGGCAAACACAGGTTCGTACTGTTCCTCCGATTTCAATCCAAAAGATTTATTTTTATTCCATTTCTCATTTTTCTATATAATAGACATTGAAAATCCTGGCTTTGTCTACCTGATACACTCTCTCTTTCACACACACACACACACACACACACATGAATATATATGTATATATATGTGTGTGTGTATATATATGTACACACACATATATATGTACACACATACATGAATATATATGTATATATGTGTGTATGTATATGTGTAAACACATATACACATATATATGTGTACACTCATACATGAATATATATGTATATATGTGTGTGTATATATATGTACACACACACATATATATATGTATACACATGTATAGACATAAAAGCACACACACATATTTCAGTGCTTGAGGTCAAACCCAGGGCCTTACATATAAATCACCTTTAGCTCTGCATCTACTTTCTTACTTATTTAATTCTGAAGCTGAGAGGGGGGGTGTTAAAATCCCCTGATCCCTCCAAATGAGGAAAAACACAAAGTCCTAAACAGCAGAGTTCATCTGCTTACATCCCCTTGTGTTCATTCTGAGAGTATGTTATAAAAATAGGCTATGCACAGTTCTCCTTGGTCAGCTCTGACCTCTTTGCCAGTGTGGTTACATCCCCCATTAGCAATGTAATTCTGCTTATTGTTTGTGTTTTAGGTTTACACTTGACTTCATAGTTTTTATAGATTGTATCTATAAAATCAGACATTGCAAAACAACACACCAGATAATGTAGCAGTGCACCATAATCTTTTACCCTCTCTTAAGGGAAAGAGAAGGGAAGGATAGAAAGAAAGAAATCTCCACTCTTGCAGGCAGCCTTGACAGATAGAAATAGAGAAAGATAGAAATCTTCACAGCCCTTTAGGCAGACCGAAGCTTGGAGAGCAGGCGCTGACAGTGAGCTGGACTAGAGTCTCAGCTCACTATCCATGAACCATCTCTCCAACTGAGTTCTCGGCAATATCCAATGAACCAGTGACAAACCAACCAACTCACAGCCCACAACCCACCCCGGCTCTCGGGACTTAAACCCTTATATACTCTAAGCAAAAGTCCCCAGAATTCCAACTGGCACACAGTCCTAAGGACAAGCTACACATGGCAAAACAGCTGCACATAACCGAATTATAGCCACTCACAACGAGCATTCCAATCCAACTCGTAATCACCTGCCATACCTGGGACGGGACCAGAAACAGTCTAAATGCCATTTTGCATTTTTAAAGAAACCAAAGTAACAAAACTTCTTCCAGGCATTCCGCTACAAGATAGATGACCCAGCCCCTCATTTCTCACCCTATTTCCTATTTTTTCTACCTAGCTCTTGTTTTATAAGCGGCCCCTTGTCTGTGTTGGGGATCAACCCAGGGAGCAAGCAAGCACTCTGCCCCCGTCACATATCCTGCACACCCTGGATCTTCTTCTGAACGAGTGACTAGAATACCTTTATTTTCTTAATTCTACTTCTAATACGAAAGATCACAAAACTATCCCCTCTTAGCAGCACACCTTGGAGCTCCTTCAGGAAAATCTTGGATCTGCTTCTCATTATTTCCAGCTGCACAGTGCACTCAGCAGAGGACATCCACCCCCCCTTTTTTTTTCCCAACTGCTGTGTGCAGGGAATTGGTTGTCTCTAATAATTGGTGATTATAAGTAATGTTGTGGTGAGAAATTTTGTGCATATGTATGTTGAGGGAGGTCTTCAGGGTAAATTACCAGACTCAGGATTGCTAAGCCAGAAGATAAATGCTAAGTGGGGTTGCTAAATATTGCATGAACCAATTTGCATTTCTACCAGAAGTGTATGAAAGTGTGTTTCCCCACAGCCTCAACCAAAATGTGTTATCACACATTAAAAGATGTTGACACTCTGGTAGGTAAAAAGTAACACCGGAGCCATTGTTGCAAACTTCATTGTGTTTATGATTTACATTTATGTGTCATACCCATTTTAATTATATGTGGTCTGATGATTTTAAAAAATATTACTTTAATGAAATGTTACTTATTTATCGTGTGCGCATGTGCTTAATCATGCCAGAGCACATAGTGGGGGTCAGAGGATTACAAAACTTAGTTCCTTCTACCACGTGGGGCAGTTATCAAATTCAGGTCCGCAGGCTTGGCAGAAAGTACCTTTACTTACCGAGCCTTGCTGGGGCTAGTACGGTGACTTTTGAATGTATATACATCAGGATGGACCCCTGAAAAATTGAGTAACAAATGCTTATGCGCACTTCTTGTGTGTTCTTCTTTTCTGCCCTGAGGACTAGCACCTGTGTGCCATTTGGAACCAGCCTTCCTGTCACACAGAATCACAACATTACTATTTCATGACCGACGTCCACTGAGCACAGTGCCTTGCATCCATCCAAGCTGTCAAGTGCTGTTGATTAACGATGAGAACTATTACATGTGGGTATGCCAAGATTTATTCATCTGGCCACCTGGGCATGGGCGTCTGTGTTGTTTAGTTCTGCCTCCAAGAACCAATGCTCCATGAGCACTTTCTTGAAAGCTGTCATATAAGCCACATTTGGTGGTACCCCTGTGTGACCTCAGCATCGCTGAAGCTGAAGCTGGAGGGTCATGAGTTGGGGGCCAGAGGTCTACATAAGCAGATGCTGCTTTACTAAAGACTTGTGCGAACATATATGCTATTTAGGAATGGCTGGATCAGAGAGATACATGTCTTGTGAAGGACTGTCAGACTGCCTTCTAAAACACAAGCTGTGTGGAGGCTTCTCCCCACTGGCTCTGCGCCCTCGCAGACACTGCAAACACCCTTCAGAGGTTCCATCCTAGAGTGCGCTTGCCACCTCACTGAGATGTTAATTTACACACACACACACACACACACACACACACACCGGGAAGATATCGGTCTCTTTTGCAGACACACTGACCGGGTTTCAGACATTCTTTTCAACCACGCCAAACATTATTCCAGTTTACACTGAGTTTTGTTCAGTAAGAGGTTGACGCGTGAATCTTTTGGATGCATTATTTTGTTGGACAGATGCATTTTTAGATATTTATGAGAGCCCGTGGCTCGGATGTTCATGTTCTTAGCCCTGTCTTTGAAGGACAAAAGTTTTATGTGTGGGTCCAAGAACAGGAAAAAGAAAGGAAAAGGCCTACTACCCAATAAAGAAAAATGTCTTGAATTTTCAAAGCATAAATCATAGGCAGATGTTGATTAATTTAACACACCTAGAGAAAATAATTTTGTTTACTAAGGGGTGCGGTGATATAGTTTCCAGGGGACAACGGAGTTACACAAGAGAGACTGGCAATGTGCGAGAGGGCAGAGGTTGTAATTAGTCACTTGACATTTGCTGTCTTGAAAACATTGTATTTACTTTTGCAATTCTTTTAAAACAGAATTTTCTCTGTTACTATGTGAGTTGCATTCTCAGTCTTAACTGCTGCCAGGCAGGTCGTGCCACGGTACATCCCAGTGGGAATACCTCATGAAGCTGACCGCCTAAGGAAGGCCATCTGTCCTGCCACCTTCGGGTGCTTCCCCTCTTCCTATCTGGGTTTTGTGGTATGCACAGCAGCCCAGAAAATCTGCCCCATCACTCACAGGAACATGCCTTAATTGATGTGATCAATTTTGTTAAATTCATTATTTCAGTCCATTTTGGAAAAGGCCAGGGGGTGCTGGAGCTAAATATAGTATTGTGTCTCCAGTTGATATGAGGGGCAGAGAACTCTTGTTCCTCCTCTCACCAGTTACCTTGTGAGTGGAGGCAGTGGGCCCACTGTGGTGGTGTGAATGAAAATCGGCCCCCTAGGCTCATAGGGAGTGGCAATAGTAGGAGGTGTGGCCTTAGTGGAGGAAGTATGTCGCTGGGGAGGACTTTGAGGGTTCAGGTGCTCAAGCCAGGTCTAGTGTGTCTCTCTCTTCCTGCTACCTGCCAATCCAGATGTAGAACTCTCAGTTCCTTCCCCAGCATCATGTCTGCCTGCCTGCCACCTTGCTTCCTGCCATGCTGACAATGGAATAAACCTCTGGACTCTAAGACAGACCCAATTAAATGCTTTCCTCTATAAGAGTTGCCATGGTCATGGTGTCTCTTCACAGCAATAAAACCCTAATGAAGACACCACTGTCAGCTGTAGTTTTCTCCTGTGTCTCTGTGTGTGTGTGTGTGAGTCTCTGTGTATGTGCATGTGTGAACATATGTGTGTGTGTCTGTGTGTATGCATATGTATGCATGTGTATGTATGTCTGTGTGTGTTCATGTGTATGCGTGTGTGTGCATATGTATGTATGTCTGTGTTGTGCATGTGTGTATTCATGTGTGTATGTGAGGAGAGAGGGAGGGAGGGAGGAAGAGATTTTGTCAATAAGCAAATTTAATAAAAATAATGTCATGATTGGGGCTGTAGCTCAGAGGTGCAGCTCTCACTCTGCTGCACATAGCCCTGAATTTGTATTCCAGAACCACAAGAACTGATTTTGTGAATCAGGGAAAAGGGTTACAATATTTCTATGGGAAACACTGACAATGACTAGAACGTTTTTCTAAAACTTACATTAAATACACATTTAATTTTGCTTGCTTTGTTCCCAAGACTAGACTGTGTGCAATCTCAGCTAATGGGTCTAGAAACTGTGGGGATTAGCATGCCTGTGGTTACTTAGTGCTGCTTCTGACCTTGTGAATGCAGCTTCGTAACACGGAAATGCAGAGGCTAACTTCAATGCCTTCAATTCTGAGGACATTACCTATGAACATACTATAAGAGATGAACTAAGTGGAACCAAAAATGCTATGCTTAAACTAAAAATAGAATTGGAAGGGCTTGAACTGGAGAGAGCACACTCTATTGACTGTTCGTTGGATACCCCGATTTCCTCAGACGTAGCTTATATTATCAGTGGATATATTGGTGTTCTGCTTTGTAAATCAATCTCTCAGAAAGGAGGTCATGATATATCATTTTGGAGGAATTTGGTTGAATCTGGGTAAGCTGATTAAAAAACAGAGCTGCAGTCTTATAATCTTAAAGATTTTTCTTTGAAATATGTATCATTGCTCTATAGTGAAATGAAGCCAGTGGCCTCTGGGCTGTGGAATCTGTGCTCACCATCTGGCTATTTAGGTCCCCGAGGGCTAGGGGTGTTGTGGTCCTGGGGACTGCATGCTATGCAAGGCTGACACGGTGCTCTGCAGCAGAGGCTGGGAGGGTTTCTTCCCCTGTAGCCATTGCTGGGCCGGACAGTTGCAGGTGGCCCCTTGAAGGGCTTTATTTATTGATCGAACCCGTCTTTACATCCAGGCTTAGCATAAGGAGCCGAGCAGCCCTGAGGCGTGGGACCCTTGATTCCTTATGTAATTCACTGTTTCCAAATATTCTCTTTGGCTCAGAAAATGGATGAGGATGAACTATAATTATTAAGGATAATGTGTTCACTCAAGCCCAAGGGGTATTCTAAAAGCCGAAATAGTTTTCCCATTCTAAAAGAGGAATCTTCTATTTGAATGTGTGTTGGCAGATGGGTCTGCTTTGAGGGTAATGTTCATTCCAACCTTGAGAGATTTGGCATGTGAGATTTTATAAAACAATGCAATAAAGAAAGAAAGAAACGTAAAACACTTGTAATGACCTACGTGGGGGAACTTGTGCGGGCTTGTCCTGAGGCTCTCAGTGTCTACCTGGCTTCGATGCCTCTGCTTCGGTTCCTGCCTCTGGGGTCCCGTCTTGAGTTCCTGTACTGATGTCTCAGTCACTGTTCCTTCGCTGTGAAGAGACACCACAGTTAAGGCAGCGATTATGAAAGAAGGCGTTTAGTTGGGGACTCACAGTTTCAGAGGTTCAGTCGGTTTTTCCATGGCTGAGCGTGAGCGTGGCAGCCTGCAGGCAGGTGCTGGCGCAGGAGCTGAGCGCCACGTCCTGATCCTAGGCGGAGAGTGCTCGATGACCGGATAGTTTGGGTTGAGCGCAGATGGGGTCTGTTCTATGCATCTGTCCTCCCGTGAAAGGTTATGTCGGCCTCGTCCATGCATGGGCCATTACGAGTCAGCCTGCCACAGAGGTGTAGGCAGGGTTCGATTCCGTCTTGACTTCTCAGCTAACTTAGTGAAAATGATTACTGGATTGTGTGGGGAGGCAGGGATCAGTTTTGTAAGAAGATGGCAGTGTCTTTCAAGGCAGGTATGGCGTGTTGGGCTCCGCGGCAGGGTGGGCAGGTCTTCTCTCAGCTCCAGGTCATCTCCAGCTGTTGGCATGCTCGCCATCAGGAGCTGAGCCCCTCAGGAGACGCAGAGCATTATTACTCTGTTTGGATGTGCAGTTCTCTAGTTCCGACATGGTGTTCAGTACTCTTCCATGTTAGTTTTACTTGATTTTCTTTGTTTGCTGAGGAGGTTGTTCAGAACTTCAGCCGGTGTTTTAATTGGATTTAATTGTTTTCCCGTTGTTGAATGTTAAGACTTGTTTGTAGGTGTTTTGAATAACCACCTTTCATCAGGTAGATCCTCGGTAAGGACTCTGCATGTATCCATCTGTCTGTCTGTCTGTCTATCTATCTATCTATCTATCTATGTATCTATCAATCTACATCTATCTATCTATTATATTTTTACCATCTATCTATCATCTATCATCTATCTATTATCTATTTATCAATTTACATCTATCTATCTATCATCTATCATTTATCGACTTATTTATTTTTGAGATAGTAAATCTCTCTGTAGCGCTGGCTGTCCTGGAACTCATAGGTAGACCAGACAGAGAGATCCACTTTCCTCTGTCTCTCAAGTGCTGGGATTAAAGATCTGGAGGCAAATACCCTCTAAATAAAATACTTGTTCTCCTGTGGTCATTGGTTAATCATATTACCAAGGAATTGTTATATTTCATTAATTTGTTAATATAAAATTGTGGACTGTTCATTTCCTGTTACAGTGCTAAGAATCCAACCAGGATGCTGAGTGTGTCAGAGAGAACTCCGCCTCTGAGCTGGACCCCAGCTCTTGCAATTATAAGCTTAATTGCATGTTTTGTGGCAATCTTTAATTTATTTCTGGTATTATCATTTTTTACTTTCCCTGTTTTTTTCTTAGTAGCCTGGATAGGTGATTATTGATCTTATTATTATTTTTCCCCCCCCAAAGAACTAGATTTGAGTTTTGTTGAACTGTTTTCAGTTTTATTGATCTCTGCTGCGGTTTCCGTTATTCCTCTCTGCTTACATTTAGTGTGCTCTCTTTTGATCTAGCTCCGCACAGTATAAGCTTTTTAAATATTAATTTTGGGTTTTCCTTCTTTACCAAAAGCACATTCAATATTGTTGATTACTATCCACGGATCGCCTTAGCTGTGTACTATGGAGTTAGGTAGGTTTTGTGGTTGTCGTTCTATTTAACTAATTTCTGTTGAGAGTCCTGTTTTACTCATGCCATATGCAGAGGCCGCTTATTGATCTTGGTGTATTCCTAGCTATTTTCTGTTACTGATTTCTATCTTAATTGTTTTGTAGCATGAGAGCAGCTATCAAGTGGTTTCCATTAAATCTGTCGTGAGACGGGGGCGTAGGGGTGTATCTCAACGGTAGAGCCCCTGCTGGGCACACACACGCCTGGGGCCCCGGCTCAGTCCCTACCATGAAAACAAGCCACTCAACTGCACTAGTGATGTTGTCAAGGTTTGCTCTCCCGTCCCTCATGCTGCGTGTGGTCTGCACTCTGCGAGCTTGGGAAAGAGTGTGTGCTGTGCTCTGCTGTGCCCACGGGATTCTGTCCGTAGATGTGCGCAACAGGCTGGTGGTGTTGCTGAGTCCAGACACACGGAGACCCCAGCCAGGTGTGCACTGCCATTCACTGTGCTCACACACGCCAGCTCTGTCTAGGCCCCTGTGCCCACCATCATTTCCTCCAGTTGGATGCTGACATTGTCCCGTAATCTCACTTCTGAGGCATTTCTAAGAAGAGATGTTTTTTCTGTTTGTTCACCTCATTAGCTGTGCCACTTACATGAGGGTCAAGCTTGTGTCTATTTAAACGAACTAGCGATAGTCCATGCAACAAGGCGTATTATGTCATTGCTCAGAGTGGGCTCAAACTAGACAGTCAACTGATTCCTCTTTCAGTTTTCTACAAAATTAACAAGTTATAAGGAAAATAGGTCCTGGATGGGGCTTATTATGATGTAGAGAATAAAACTGTAAGAGTTATAGTAAACTAAATGTTTTACAGGTCAGCCTGATATATCTATGCTAACTTATAAATATTTCATGTGGCATTTCAGTAAAATTCCTTCCTGTGTTTAAAAATTGATTTTTAAATTATTTATCTTAAAAAGGAAAGCCAGTAGAAAAAAAAATTTTAGTGTCTACAAGAACTTACTTATCCCTAAATATTTTACCTTCAGACTAAGAGGAGTTGACCACGGGTTGCATTTCTCAAGTAACTTTTTCCATAGCATGAGAGCTACTGGCTTCAGGGAAGTAATTTAAAATTTTCTTTTGTTGAATGTTCCCCACCACAGAGCGCTAGGGAATATGAGAAAAACACTCAGATTGCTTTGTGCTTTGCACACAACGAAAGTATTTTAAGTTATGGAAAGCTACTAGGCAACTCATTTGCTTTCCAAATAAACATTTACAGCCCTTGGATCAATCCCGCAGTTCTATATATGGACCAGGGAATTCTGTTGAGGGTGATATTTCCCCTTTTATCTCTTGAATACATATCTTAGGTGCGTTGTGTTCTAGACAACTCCAGGGGCCACCGTTTAGATTCAGGGATTCTTAGACATAGGACACTTCTAAGATTTATGCGAGCAAATGGCTATGTCTGAGAATTAGCATGTCTGCACACCTCTTTGTGTGTATAAATCTCTGTGAGCAGGTATACATGTGTACAGGAGTGCAGGTGTACATGTGTATAGTGCAGGTGTACATGTGTACAGCAGTGCAGGTGTACATGTATACAGGAGTGCAAGTGTACATGTGTACAGGAGTGCAGGTGTACATGTGTATAGGATTGCAGGTGCACATGTGTACAGGAGTGCAGGTGTACGTGTGTACAGGAGTGCAGGTGTACGTGTGTACAGGAGTGCAGGTGTACGTGTGTACAGGAGTGCAGGTGTATGTCTGTACAGGAGTGCAGGTTTACATGTGTACAGCAGTGCAGGTGTACATGTGTACAGGAGTGCAGGTGTGCATGTGTATAGTGCAGGTGTACATGTACATAGGAGTGCAGGTGTGCGTGTGTATAGGAGTTTAAGTGTACATGTATGTACATGTATGAAGACCCGAGATCAACCTCAGGTGATGTTTCCCAGGTGACATCAATTTCTTTTATGAACCAGGTCTCTCGTTGGCCTGGAGCTCGCCAAGCAGGCTATGTCAGCTGTCCAGGTAGCCATAGAATCCCCCCTCCCGTGATTTTGGAGACAGGGTTTTCTGTTGTAACTCTGTCCTGGAACTTATCTGTAGAGCAGTCTGGTGTGTCTTTCTCAACAGTCCCAGCTCTGGGGTCATAAACACACGCCATCATGCCTGGCCTTTACAGCAGTTCTGGGGGAAGGAGGTGTGTCAGATTTAGGTCCTCGTGTTTGCAGGACAAGCTCTCTACAGCTGGGGTCGTCTCCTGGTCCTGTGCGTTCTCCCTCACAGGCATTGCAGCCACCTGGGCACCTGCCCCTTAGCCACATTCAGTGGCCCACTAGAGGGGCTGCGGGGGTGCAGACATGCAGGGCTGCAGGGGTGCAAGGGGAGCCGCGGTTGGCTGTGGACTGTTCTCCTTGTTACACACCGATGTCTACATGAAGATGGACCCCGTCGCTAAGCAAGCTTGGAATTTGCCCTCTGCCTTTGATTTACTTCTCTTATCTCTTCCGCGCAGTTCTCAGGAAGATGAACACTGTTGGCTTAATTGTCTTCTGATCCACTCTAGACCAAAGCTACATGCATTCTTGTTTTTGTGAGTGAATGATTGAACAGTTATATCACTAAAACTATTAGATTCGGAGAGCCTATTGATTTGGAGCCTTAGAGCAAGAGTGGTCGATACACTGTTTGGTATTTTAGCTCATTTAGATTCAAAAATTCTTAGAGATACTGGAGTCTGAGGTCCTTCTTTTGAATTAAAGATCATAATGGCTGAGCAATTTCACAGAAGCCTCAGCTTTTCCCTTCCTAGAGTTTAGGAGATGACGCCTGAGGGCCCATCTGTGCGTGTGATTAAGCACATATACAGAGGCTTATTGACACCAACTCCTTGATATGAGTATCTCTGGCTTGTTTAATTTGGGTCTTGAGAAATTGTGCCTTACAGTAATCGACAACTTGAATCATCTTAGTCATATTTTGCTCAGCCTGATAGAGTTGGTATATTCCCCAGCTAGGCTTAGAATTGATCAGCTGACCATCATTAGTAGAAAGAATTGATGGTTTAAAATTCAATCAGCACTTATTGTATACCTTCAGCCATCGGGATCCATGCTCGGAAACATCTAGCTTCAGTGGAAATCAGGCTACCTTTGCAAATGATTCTGAAAGATTTAAAGTAGAATTAAATCTGAATTGCTAATTTCTATCCAAAATGGAAATGACATTCAGCTTGGCCGTGCTGGACACCTGGCCTGGGTTTTAGGAAAGAGACCAAGTCAAACCAACTGGATATGGGGCAGAACAGAACGCTGAGCTGGAGAAGGCCCAAATTGAATGAGCGTTATCAGTCTTTAATTTATGAAGCTCTGGTGGTCTGAATTCCTGTAAGCCCTGGAAGAATTCTAACCAGTTTAACACTGCCCATATGCCAGCAGGCTGCAGGGCTCCAGCTGGCAGAGGGAAGCGCTCGGGCTGGTGATCACATGAGCTAGAGAATCTGATGACTGCAGAGGCCTCTACACAACTCAGGGACGTGCGGTCTCTAGACTTATTATCTATTACTGGAACTCTGGGGGAAGGTTGAAGGGCCAAGGTGGGGCTCTGTGCTCATAATGTTAATTTCCAATGATTTTCAAAACTCCTGGATATATGGGTGGGGAGGGGATTTTGTTGGGTGTTGCTATTTCTCCAAGAGAAACTGGCTTCTTCTTCCAAGTAGAAACTGAATCTAAGCAAATCCTAGTCACCTCAAAGCTAAACACCGTTCCTGTGTCTTCTGTTGGCTCCGGCTCCAGTCGTGGCTGATAACATCTAGTTCCAGATGTTGTTTAGATGTTGGGTATGACGCGGGTAGGAACCACATCTGATGAGGATGTACTGGAAAACATACCATTCTTATTGTGCCTCTATCTAAGGAAATGTAGGAGATGTGACTAGGATGTTCAGGGAACAGAAAGAAAATGACTAAAGGAAGGCTTGGCGGCCCCTGGCTGTAGGATTAGTGTCACCTGTGTTCTTATCTCTTGATCTGGTTTCCCAAGACTCAAATCACTTGGTTTATCCAATCCATTTCATGCTCACTCTTGAAAGCTGGGACCATTATTTTTTTTAAGATTTTCTGGAGTGGGTAATGAATTCTTAATGATAGCATGACTATTCAAAGAAGTGGGGCTTTGATGCCATGGGGCTGTGCAATTAGGGTGACAGGAGCAGCTATCCCAATCTGAACTGGCATCGAAGCCAAGCATAGGATGATAGAAGTCAGCCCCGTTAGCCTGTCTATCCAAACCTGGTACCGATTTCCTCTTCTTTCCAGGCTGGAACAATGGATCCTCTGCTAGCCCAGCCTTGCCCATTCTTTAGAAAATTCCCTTTATTTAGATGAAAACTGACACACCCCAGTTAGAGTGTAGGCCCTAAAGGATTCTTCAGGCAGTGAACCTTGTTATGATAGGTACACGCTATTAGACATTTGTTCAAACTCAGAGACTGATCAACCACAAGAGTCAACCTGGCTGGAAACTAAATCTGAGCACTTTGCTTCTGCTCAGTAAATCAGCAATGGCCCTTAAAGATGCCTAGTGGGTATCTGGCCAATCAGGAAATGTGTGTGTGTGTGTGTGTGTGTGTGTGTGTGTGTGCGCGCATGCATGTGTATATATGTGTGTGTACCCACCGCTGACCTAAAATAATATACTCTAAGCAAAAGGGAAAAAGTGACTTTTCTGGAAGCCCAGAAACAAAAGGGAACTTATACTTGACTTTTGATGGACAGGCTCCAAGTGGAGCAGAAGGCCTTTTGTCAAGAACTTTCCCCATAGAGTAGAACCAATTGGTCATATGGTGAGGACAGCTGAGTGCCCCAGACACCGCCCCAAGCCACCACTGTGTGTGGAGTTAGCTAAGGTGGGTGTACGGCCCTCTACACACCCAGGAGCAAACACCAAACAGGGAAAAGCTCCCTGACGGTGTTGCCTGAGCAGGGTGAACAAAAAGCATTCCATTACCAAGGATATGGCAGCATGAAGGGGCACACACAAACACACGCACATGCACATGCACACATACACACACATACTCACACATGCACACACATACATACACACACACATATACACACACACATATGCACACACACATATACACACACGCATACACATACACACATACACACACACACATACATATACACACACACATACACACACATACACACACACATGCATACACATACACACACACACATATACACACAAACACATACACACAAACACATACACACACATAACCACATACACACACATATACACACACACACGCACACGTGCGCACGTCTAAAGATCTAGTACTAATTTTCCTATAATATGAAAAATTATATTTCTAGGTAGTTTTGCTTTCTTTTTAAAACAACTGTGTGTTCTATTTGCATGTGTGAACACATCTGTGCGGGTTTGCATGTACGTATAGAGGGCATAGAGGGACTTCACATGACCTGCTGTATCATCCTTTATTCCCTTGAGACAAGGTCTTTGCTGAATATGAGAGTCACAGCGTCTGCTAGGCTGGTGGTTAGCCCAGGACCTGGCCGTTTCTCTTCTCAGGGTTGGCGTTTTGGGTGCATGGCCACCGCTGGGCTTTTCATGGGTACTGGAGATCCAAACTCAAGTTCTCATGCGGATGCAGCAACTGCCCTCACGCTTTGAGCCATCTCGCCAGCCTTAGGAAACTCCACCTCAGTGTGTCTACATTTCTGTTTCCTCCTGGTTTCCCTGTGATGTGGATTTCTGGTCTTTCATATTTTCTAGTGATTACAGGTAGACACTTTTCACTACCTGGGTACCAGTTCCCTTAACTGATGGAGCCTGTTGTGGAGAAGGAAACTGCTTGCTTGCGCTCCCTTTCCTGCTGCACCCTGTCTAAGAGGCAGACACCCCTGTACTCTCCAGTCCCGTGCCCAGGATCCTGTAAAGATGGCACTTGTCATAAGCAGAGTACCACTTGTTATAAGCCTTTCCTCTTGAGAGGGTGGTCAGCATCATCGAACATGGCAGAGGCCACGAGACGATTAGTTTACCTCATATGACAAAGGCAAAGAGAACTTCACTTATGTAGTTAGGATCACTAATCAAATATCTGGGCTTAGCCTTACCAGACAGGTGTTTCCTAGAAGCTTCAAGGGGTCTTCTGGCTCTTCGCTGCTGGCCTGGAAGCGCTCCGAGTCCTACAGAGGCAAGGATATGCAGGCCCCCAGCAGAACCATGAGTTTGGGGCAGTAAGGACTTTGAGTGTCCAATGAGACCCTGGCCCCACCTTAAGACTTGATTGGGTCCCTCAAGAGGACACAGTTAATTTATGTCCAGTTTGTTGCCATAGAAACCGCGAACGGATCTCGTATAAACCTGCCTCCCAGCCATGGACATTAATACAGTTCACCCACGGTCCTAGATTCAAAAAGTCATATCAGGTTTTTGACAAGACATTGTTCCAGACTTCAGCCTGACCGTAATTGAGTCTTTGGTGGCCACGCCATGCTTCCATGAGGCCAACAGCTTCAGCACTCGGCAGAGTCAATGAATCCTCAGGCGCCAGCATCAGAGCGCTTCTTCTGCTGGAAAACAAAAATAAAAAGTGTTTTTGGCAGCTCTGCTATGTTATGGGGTACTGTGGCAGTAATCCCAGCATGCCTCAGCCTGGGATGTTGCTTCTGGCAGTACCAGGCAGGGAAGGGACATTTATATCCAGATCATTGTGCTTTCTGCGAGGAACAAAACACAGGGTCCAAATATAACCAAGCTGCCACAGGTGGCTGGCTGTGCTTCCCAGGACCTGTGCCACACAGAGGCTCTGACAGCCTCTGCTGTTGGCGGAGTAGACGGTCGGTAGAGTCCCTCACCGGTTAGCCGTGGTGAGGGTCAGCTGTCAGGTCCTGTGCAGGCCTGTTCTCTGCTGCCATTGCATTCCTCAGACAAACCTCGTCTCAGTAGACACGGAGATGAACAACAGCCACAGGCCCTCAGATGGCCCATCCAATTCCCGAGAGCCTTCCTTTGGGGACAGTCCTTGCTGAGTGGCCACATGGCCCACACAGGTTTTTCACTGTACCCATTGGGGGGCCATCTGTGTGCCCATCATCTTCCCTTCTCTTCTTTCCCATTCTCTCCGTCAGGACAAAGTGTCCCGTGCATTATGAGTCAGATTAGACCCGTGTCTGCTATGGCGGGATGTCTGTGTGGCTCCCAAACTCACGTGTTGAACTTTGACTGTACACAGTATTAGGATTCACTGCCTTCAGGGGGTAATCGGGTCATGGTGGCACAATGCTTATGACTGATACTAGATTATTCACAAAAAAAGTCCCAGAGAACTCTCTAGCCCTTTGATCACCATGTAAGCATACCACCAAATTCAATTCTGTCCCTCAGTGACTGTTGACTCCTCCAGAGCCTTGATTTTGAACTTTTAGCTTCCACATCTCTGAGAAGCCAATATCATGTTTTTCCATCACACAGCTTATGGTGGTTTTGTTTTAGCCAACCAAGCTGACAGATGATAACGTCCATCTTCCTTCAGTCCCGGGAGAGTCAACAGTCTGATGTGGTTAGCGGAACGTACCCTGCAGGACCACTGAGGAGCTTTATAGCGTGGAGACTCACTGATGAGCCACCTCTGGGTGGCCTCCTTCTGTAGGCGGCATATGGCCCCTGTGTCAATGAAAAAGGCGGGGTGTTGGGAGGTGAACTGTTGTGAAGTTCCTCTGTGCTTCTGGGATTTGCTGCAGTCCCTTGAATACGTTTGTCTTAAGACATTCGAGCTATTGCCACTTCTTGATTGCCAGGTTCAGTCTGCTTAGATAGTATCACCACCATGGTGAGCTGGTAAGATGGGTAATTCCATTTCCTGAAGGATGGCAGCACGCATGGTGTGCCGGCTGTTAGGCAGTTTTACTGTTTATACAGGAAGTGCCCCTTTCTTCTCCAAATAGGCCCGTGAGCTGAAGGTTTGGACCAATGAGATGCTGAGATGTTTGGCTTTAGGATATGGGTCATCATGAGGACTCAGACCTAATCCATGGATTAACCTTTCCATGGATTCCCCGTTTGATGACATTATGTCCTGTGGACATAGGAGGCAGGGCCTTGTTGAAAGATGTAGGTCAAAGGGCATATCTTTGAAGCATATATTTCCCCCTGATTCTTTCTACCTCCCCACCATACCCGTTACGGCGGTGCTTGCCCCTCCAAGCCTGGACACAAGGGAACCAGCCTCTGCAAAGAGAAACTCCGCCGATGGACTCACTTGAGATTTCCTACGGCGAGGGGCTTGCTCGGTCTCCCTGTCACGATGGCACACTCACACAGACAGTGAAGTACACCATGTCTTTGCCAGTGGGAGACGCGTGAACGCTATCAGGCACAGCTAGACGGCTGTGAGGAAGAAGCTTCGCCGTGCGCACAGCACACACAGGCGGTTAGGTTTAATTGCTGAGGGAGGAGATCCCATTGTGGGGGCGGTCAGCCTACAACCTCGACACTTGTAGTTTCTGTGGTCCACAGCTACGTGCCTGAAAGTGTCCCACCTTCTGAAAAGTACCCAGCGGGTAAAAGAAGAGAGAGCTTGGTAGAATAGTGACCACTGTGCCTTTTGGGTATTCCACCGTGACGCTGATGTCTGCCGTTCCCCAGGCATGTGGCATAGCTCTCGCCTTTATATTCTGGTATGTGGAGGTATTTCAGAGGTTTCTCCTGGGGTCTTCCTACCATGATAGCCTTCATTTCACAGGTCAGAGAGCCAGAGAAGAAGTCTCCCAGCCATTGATGGTTTGCTCTCAGCTTTGCTTTGAACAATGGAACTATGAGCATCAGGGTCCATGGAGTCCCCGGACTTACTGTGAGTTGGACCAAAGCATTTCTTCTCCAATTTCCTGAAGCCCTCATACTGCCCAGGGAGAACCCTGCATTGTTAGGACCCCAGACACGTAGGTGGCAGCCCAGCTGTGCCTGGAGCCTGTGTCTTGTGATCTCTACAATGCCTAGGCATTTTTTTTTCCTTTCATAAGATTGTTTCAATTTGATAAAAGAGGAAGTGCAGAGGAAGCCAAATGTGGCAAGCCTGTGGTACCCAAAGCCATGTCTGCTCAGGGGAAGCAGGGCTCCTTGTCATCACAGTGCTGTGGCTCAATCATACCCACAAGGAGCCGTGACTGTTTGTTGAATGCAGGCCAGACTTTGGCTTTCTAAGTTTCTGATTATACAGATGAAGGAAATATTTTGTCAAGGGACCTGTGTCTTCATTCCAGGTACTATTTTACACTGCCAGGACATCTGGACCTGAAATTTCTGATAGTTGTTCAGCCACAGAACCCTTTGTGGCAATAAACAAGGCCACAGGCCTCTCCTACTATGCCCTGTAGAATCAGAGAATCCCTTCCCTCAAAAGCAGGCAGGGTCATTTTAGAGAGGATTTCACAATCTGCCCAAATGGCCTGGTGCCCTTTCCCCACCCCCAGGCTCTCTGTCTAGCCCAGTCAGTATTCTGCCTTTTTATATAAGAATTTACATGATATCCTAAATCAAGTTCAAATCACATTATAATTATGCACCAGTAATATTAAAGTCTGGGCATGATTTCAAGTTACATAGCAGGGTTGATAAGACGCGTGGCTTCACAGAGTGATTGCTTCATTCTCTAATTGTACCTTGGTTGGGGAGCTGAGAGCTCTGAGGTTGCTGTTTTTTTCTGTTTGACTTGAGGATGCTTGGAAGTAGCTGGCAAATTTATGGTTTTAGAAAATTGTGGTAAAACACGCTTATCCCCAAGGTTTATCTTCTTAGTAATTTTTAAATGTACAGTTCAGGCATAATAAAGGTATATTCACATTGTGACAGATCAAATCTAAAAACAGCTTTTCATCAATTAAAACTGCAATCCCACGACCCCCAGTTTTATGTTCTCACCTCTCCTTCCTGGTCAAAGGCAGTAATTACTTCTTCTTGCTAGGCTTCTGTCCTAGAGGAACGTTGGCAATGACTTTGTCGGTGCTTGCCCTTCATTCTGGTGGGGAGATTATTCTTCCTCCAGTTGTCTTGGGTCACATGGCCAATCCTGGGCTCACATCTGAGGACACATCACTCTTATCTGAGTTACATAGTGTAATAGGGAGTCTCCCACCAAAAGGAGTCCAGGAAGCAGCCAGCCTGCTCAGTCTAGTGGAAGAGATGAGAAAACCGGCTCCCTCCAGAGTAGGGAGCACTGCCACAGGGGCCTCGAGGGCCTTGCCCACCTCTGCAGCTGCTGTCATCGAGCCACACCTATGGTTCTATATGGATGTGTCTGGAGTCCCCATCACTGAACACTATTGAGCAGCACGGTTGGGCTCTTAAGCCATTGCCACTGTGATGCTCATCACCACCAGGGAGGTGAAAGTTCATAATTGTCACTTCTTAACAAGGAGAGGCCAGAACAACTCCCTCTCCTTCCCTATGTCTCTCCCCGCTTCTCTCCTTTCTCTTAACCCTCCCTCCCTCCCTCCCTCCCTCCCTCCCTCCCTCCTTCCTGTCTTTCCTTTTTCCTTCCCTCCCTCTTTCTTTAGTAGAAATCTGTGTGATCAGTAAGCAGCTTGTCCTCTTTTCTTAGTTTCTTTACGGAATGTGAAATTTCCAACCGTGCGCAGAGCAGAACCTGTGAGAGGTTCTGTGTCTGTTGGGAGGCAGGACTGAAGAGAGATAAAGGTCGGGATATGGACAGAAATGCTCACATCCAGACCAGACTCTGCCCTTCACAGACTGACTTAACAGGGTCCATTCTAAAACTGGATAGACAAGAAAGGTATCATTGGGCAAGGGAGAATACTCAAGAGTCAGAAGCTGGGCCAGGCAAGAAATTGTCACTGATCATCTTTAAAAGTGCTCTGAGCTCATCAAACCTATACATTTTTATCAAGTTAACTTTATTTGATGTTTATTGATATGTATTATGTGTCTGAGTGTGTGTGTGTGTGTGTGTGTGTGTGTGTGTGTGTGTGCTTGCACATGGCTGAGAAGACCAGAAGAGGGCTCTGACTCCCTCGGGGCTGAAATTGCAGACATTTATGAACAGCTGATGTGGGTGCTGGGAACCGAACCTGAGTCTTCAGCGACCGGATTTGGCGCTTACACCAAGCTCTCTCTCCAGTTCCTCCTGTCAAGGTCTTATTCCTTGGCCAATCCTTCTAGTCCCCCTTTAAATACATTTCACAGAGTTTTAGAAGGAGAGGGAGAACATACTCTAACCATCATTTGCAACTGGAGGCCAATGATCTCAAGTCTTCTCTCTATTTGCGCCCAGTACCTTTGCTTTTACAGAACCCCAGCTCCGAGTTGTGTGTGTTCAAACCTAACCTCCCTCTTTCTCAGCACAACTAGGGCAAGTGTTTTTGCACACTTGTAGTACACATTGCTGCTCTCTGCAGGGCTCCCGCGCTGCCTTGCTGGGTAGATTTCCCAGGACCGTCAGAGACAGCGCTGCTGATACTCACCAGCCTTCTGTGCTTGTGCAGAGAACGCTGAGGTCAGAGGAATCTAAATGTGATTGCTATACCATGGAGAGAGCACCTAAAATCAAGTGCTTACATTTTAGTTATAAATTGTTTTCTCTATGTATCATGTATACTTATGTGATAAACATGAGGAAGGAGAGGTTGGGGGCGGTGCACAGGCAGTGTTTCCTTGAGTGAGCTTGTGATTTAGCAATGCTTTTGATTTAGCAGTCACGTGGTCACCTAAGTAGACCACATACACACACAGAATCTATCACTGCGTACATGGATGTACCTTTGTCGGAAGCTCATGTAACTTAAATCTTAATTTAAGAGCAATCAGCATTAACAAAATTTTACTTTCCATCTTAAATGGGAATTGAGAACTTCCTTCTGGTGAATAGGAAACAATTTTCCATTGCGTTCCTACCAGTTTTGTTGTGGTATAATTGGCAACCTTATTTGAGTTATACAATGTAATGACTTGATATACATTGTGAAATTATTGCTAAAATCATGCTAATTAGCATATTCATCACCTTATGCGATTAATTATCTGTGCGTGTGTATGTGTGTTGAGGACTCTTCATATCTGGTATCTTAGCCAACCCCAGGTCCTCAGTAGAGTTTAGCAGTACTCCCATGCTTTGCTGTGGACCCCAGAACTTGCTCCGAGGCCGATTCTCAATGCACTAATAGCAGGAGAATGTTCCAGCACCTTTCCTCCAGGACAGTGTCACTGGAGGTCCATGAGCAGAAGCATTTGATAAAGAGGCCCCTGTGCTGGGTCTTCTAACACGTACAGGCGGGTGACCAGGACACTGCAGGGAATCTAGTCCATGCGTGAACCTCCCCCTGTGTTTCTCTTTATTAATTCCCAAGCCGATTTCTCAAGCTTCTTAGGTTAAATTTTATTTGACAATCTGGTCACATATAATGCATGTTCCTAATTTTGGAATACCCTAAAAACTGCATGGCTTTAATATACTCGCTGAACTGACTGTCTCAAGATAATTGAGAAGTACTCTGGATGCAAAGCAGCCCTCAGCCTCTCCCAGGCCAACGTGACGGGACACTTACCCAGTGATCTCATGGCTGGAGGTGCAATCTACATGTGCACAGAGGTTAATATCACAGGGCTCTTGGGCCAAGCAGCTGACAGCTTTTCCTGCTCTTGAATTTTGATTTTCCTTCCCAGGGACCCTACGTTTTCATTAGGGCTGATGCATATTTCACAGACATAAGTGAGAAGCCCCGGGCAGTGGTCGGGAAAGTGGTTCTTCTCTGATTTCATCTTGTCTTCTTACTCATTTCAGAGAAAATGTTCCCACTCTATGCAGTTTGTAACATGAACTCCAGCAGCCGAGCACCCTCTTAAATAAGGTAGAACTGCGTCTCTGATTGGTTCCAAGATCTTAGAGAAGAGAAATTCTCAGCCAAGTTACTTTTCTGGCTGAATTATACATAAAGGCAATAAAACTATAATTATACGGCCACCCTGCTCATATTTAGTAATATACCTCTTTTGGACTCTATAATTTATTGTCATTTAACCCCGATCACTGCACATTGCTTTATTCAACTTGTTACAAAACTCAGTAAACACTAGAAGCCTAGTGCCTCAGAGGTCAGTATCGTGGCCAAGCGCCAGCGTGTAGCATCTGTGAAAAGGGCAGGTGCCATAGACAGAAAGGCCTACTGCTTGCCTGGCTGCTGATACAAAATGGCTTCCCGATGTCCACAGACCATCTTTTGTGAACTGAAGGTGATAGTCCGTGCTCGGTAGCTTCCTAGGCTCATGTGTGCAAAAGGACTAGCCCCTGTTTGCTGAGGATGTCTCTGACATACTCTTCGATACAATGATGCTCAAGTACACGGCTGGAGACTACACCTCCCAATGCACACTGGGAACTCATCGTTGTAAATGCCAAACACCCACTCACATTGAACTCAGGCAATGAACTTGCATGAGTGCAAAGGCGTATATCAAGCTCTTATTCACCAGCTAGCTGGCTCTGGAGCTTCCAGGGATTCCCCTGTGTCAACCTCTCTTACCATAACAGGACTGTGCGGGTTCTGGGAATCCATACTCAGGGTGCTCTGCTCGCACTCCCCGCTGAGCCACCTCCCCATCCCTAACAGCAAAACATGTTCCTTGAATGGACCAGCAATGACCGAAGCTCTCTAAAGGAGTCTGAGTGAGCCTGTCCAGGTTCAGAAAGCCCGAAACAACCCAAATTTACATTTATTAAGGGAGATGGTAAGGGCATGGCTTCCTGGCGTGTGCTGGCTGCATTCATATACGTGATTTATTATCCTCCTGGTAAAAGTAGAGTTTAATACAAAGAATGTGTCTTGGGACCATGGCATTGAGAAGGCACACAAAATGAGTTTTTGATTCCCTTAATCTATCAAAAATATAAATAGAAAATGTAATTTCTTCTGGGCATAAGTCATATTTGTCTCTTGGCATATCTGGTACTTTTTTTGCTGTGTACTGTAAATTTGAAATTGTTGAATGTCTGAATAGGTTACCACCCAATGAAGTGTTCTGGGCTTGATTTTTTTTTTTAAGCGAGAAAATTATTTATGGTTTAGTGTGAGTCCTTGGAGAATTATTTCAGTCTGTGATAGAGCAGCCTCAGCAGAGCCTTTCACGTAGGGACCCTGTGGGTGTGTGCTGAAAAGTATCTTGTGGAGGATCTTTGCTGAGGGAGCGATGGTTGCAGTCTTGGATCCCCATAGATGTGAACTTGAGAAATCCAGGATGTGCTGCTCAGTTAGGGACTCTGGAGCCCTTCTACCATCTCATAAAGACACCCCACTGTCTGACGCTCCACACACTCATGTTAGGTGGAGACGCCATGGACCCTTTGTGTTCTCTCCTGGAGAATTTGTTTTGGGTGACACACTACCTCCCTCCCCTACAGCGTTCTTGAATTTCCAGAAAATTCCAGTTGCTCAACATCCACCCTCTGATTCCTCCACCCAAAGACACCATCACCTTATGTGTGCTTCTAGGTGAGACTCTACCATAGACAAAGAGATCTTCTTGATTTTTTTTCATGCTCAAAGGCACCCCGCGCAGTCTGAGGTGACTGACATCTGAATGTGTGCATCCATTAGTGTTGTTCACAGGAGAAACAGAAAGGCTAACCCTGCACTTCCCTGCACAGGAATGGTCCCTTCACAATCACTGCCGACCCAGTCCTCATGAGGACTCGGCCTCCTTCGGGACATACAGCGAGGTTTGAGGGGGAATGCAGCCCCCCATCAAGTTGCTGAATCAACTACTCTTCTGTCACTGTGTTAAAATACCAAAGGCAACCTAAGAAAGAGTGTTTATTTTGACTTAGGATTTCAGAGATAAATGTTCATCACGGAAGGGAGGCATGTCAGCAGGCATGACAGAGCAGGAAGCTGTGAGATCAAGTGTTTGACAGCAAGCCAGAGCAGAGAGAAGGAACTAGACAGGGAACTAGAAGTACGACATGGCTATATAATCTCAAGCCCTGCCCTCAGCGATGTTCTTCCTCCAGCAAGACTAGACTGCAGAAACCTCCCCAAGCAGTACCACCAACTGGGCACAAAGTGTTCAAGTACCCACACCTATAGGGGGCAGTTATCACTGCAACCACTACCGTTGCCCCGACCCTAGTGAACAGCCTCCCACCCATGCTCAAGCTGAATCTTTGTCAAACATCCCCAGTGCAAGTCCTTGGTGATGGACGAGTAATGAATCTAAAAGAAAATGAACCACAAGCACAGTGCATGCCCAAGCCCTGACCATGGCATCAGTCAGACCTTGTGGAGGAACCATGCAGATTATAGGCGGGGAGCAGTGATCCGTTCCTAGGCTACGGGGGAATCCTTGTCCACTCGTTCCTCTTTTGATCTACGGGGGGGCATTTATTAAGTGCCCTCTGGACATCAATTCAGCAATGAATATATTTAAAATACAATAAATCCTCTTTTCTATAACATTTTTTTTCTAACATAAAATGCTACAGGGATACAGTTGACAGAGGAAACTGTATGTGTTAGACAGAGTCATTAAAATTTGTATGTTGGGAAATATAAATGCGTTCCACTGAATACTTAATCAAAATTAATTAAAAAGAAATCCCTCACAGCTTCTTACCAGCTCTCCAGCTTGTAGACACAGTCTGGATTCCAGGGCTGAGCATGGCATCAACAGGTATCAACGGCAGATACTGCGGTCCTGATGACACGTGCTCTCTATAGGAAATATGAAGCTCAGTTGTTTAGTTACACACAGTCCCTGAGTTGGTGACATCATCTACAGTGTTGTGAAAGAGTAACAAACATGCCCCCAAATCTTCTGCGTTATAGGGCTTTAAATTTTATTATTTCAGTACTAACAATGTAAATATCAGTACTCGAGGAGATTGTAGCTACCTATAAGAATCCAAGTGCTAAAGAGGGAGAGAGACCATAGCAGGAAAGTCTGGCCCCAACCTCCAACCCCAGACTGCAAGGTAACCTAGGCCTGGGATTCAGTAGCCAGCAAAGAGCAAGGAGAGAGAAGTAGGAGGGCCGTTTGGATCCTGGCATACAGTCCTGGTGTGTGTCTGGTGTTCTTAAAACGTCAACAGTAGAATCACAGGCGTAGGTCCCAGAAATATGGATGCTGACCTGGGGGAGACAGTGGAGGAGAAGGTTGCTGGTCTTGTATATTTTCCACTTATTTAAGTCATTAGCTTTTTCCAGCTTCAAATCTAAGGACCATGATTTCTGGAAGGAGAATTTCTCTTCTCAAAGTGTTGGGACCAGAATTGTTTCAAATTCCAGAGTTTTTGGAATTTTGGAATATTTATATAATGAGATACATTTACATGACATACCTCATGCATAAGACTCGACTCTGAACATAATATTTATTTGTTTCCTGTTTTAGAATATTTTATCCACATACTCTGAAGGTAAATCTATACATTATTTTTTTTTGAGAATTTTGTGCATGAAACAGGTTTTTTTTTCTTCGTGTGAAATTTCCTACCCATGTTACCTGAGATACTCAAAATTCTCTGATTTTGAAGTGTTTTGTATTTAAAACTTTTGGGTAGGGGATGCTAAGCCTGTAGTAATACTTTCTATATCTATGTGAGTGTTTTCTCTAGAAGATTCTGTTCAGAAGACCTGAAGAGTTCTGTCCACCTGTCTGTCTGTCCGTCCTTCCATTGTCCATCCTTCCATCCATCTTTATATCATCTATCCTTCTGTCTACCTCCCTATCTATCTTCTTTGAAGACAGGGTCTCTGTTGTCCAAGGAAGCTGGAAACTCATTATGTGTCTGTGGAACTTGAAGTGATCTTTCTGCCTCAGCCTCCCAAGTGCTAGGATTAGAAACCCGACCCACAATGTCCAGCTCTCTTTTAAGTGAGATTTGCTTTGTGGTTTAAGACTTCATGTTTTTACATACTTTGAATGGGGATTCAGGTTGATGTAGATTCATTGTAAATGCACCCTTGTCATGTACAGGGGCCATATCTAGGTTTCTGTAGGGAACTGGTTCCAGGACATCCCTGCCCCAAGATTCCAAAATGCCTGTATGCTCAAGTCCCTTACATGAAGTGATCAAGCATTTGCATACAAACTAAGCATATCCTCACTGACTTTAAATCATCTCTCAGTTGCACAGAGTCTATCACACTGTGTAAGTGTTGTGTGCATGGCTGTGGCTTGAATAGTTTATGGACTAGCAAACAAAATAAGCGTTGGTTTGTGGGCAGTCCACAAGGCTCACTCTGAGTGTTTTCTACACATAGTTAATTGACCTCATGGTTCTAAAGGACCACTCCACTTGGAAAAGGACACAACGCTACTCTGTGATGCTGTATTTTATCACACTGCAGAAATGGAAAAGAACCTGAAAGCACTAGGGAAAATACTATGAACAAGGAGAAAAATTACTGAAGGATTCTTAGTGCCAGGGCTCTGGTCATCACTCCAAGGCTTCTTCCAAAGATGGATTCCTTTCTATTATTTGTAGGAGATGAAGACAATGAATGGGTTCCATTTCAGAAGGAAGGTGCGCACTTTTGGTTTTCATAGTTGGAAAGAAATAGCGCCACTCAGTGAGTGGGTGGCTGGGTAGCCGCTGAGACGCCATATACATGCTCTATGAGCTCTGCCTCAGAGTGCCAGTGGGAGGTGGGAAACCATACGCTTAGGAAAATGTGCCTTCTGCTGAAGCCCCGGGACCCCCATGTTCTGACAATGCTATGGCCACAGGAAGACATCAAGGATAGGTCTCTAGCTCTCTTGAAGCTCATGTCAACTGTGTGTTCTGGAGTCACATGACATAGTCACAGGGCATGTGCATAGGGATGCTACCTTCAACAGTGGCTTGGGTCAGTATGTTAGGAGCTGTGGGCACATAGTCGCAGTTAGCCCACAGCATTAATTGTGTGGCTCCTTTTAATCACCAATGGCTGGTAACATTTCCACACTGAGGATTCCAGAGAGACAGGATCATGCAGGCAGCTTCCTCCTGAAGGCATCTCACTGAAGACAGGGCTCTGTGGGAAGCTAGAACTCCTGGAGACTTTCAGGTTGTGTTGGAATGGAAACAGTTCACTTCTGAGTGCAAAACACTCAGAAATGGGAAGTTTCCACACCTGTCTTGAGCTTCACTCTCTAGAGGAAGCTGACCTCTTACCAGCTGAGGAAAGAACCAGGATTAATTCCCACTGTCCCAAAGAAGGAGCATGTGTGACTAGTGTACATGTAGGCTGGGTACATCTCTGTTCCTCCGAGTATATGCACCTATACATGTACATGCATGTGTATAACCGTACCAGTGTTTTTGTATATCGATGCATATCTATGAACAAGTATGCAAGCATATGTGTGAATGTGTGTTCCTGTGAGCATACACATGTCTGTATAAATATATGCTTGTCTATGTGTAAACGGTACATACACATGTAATCATGTGTTTTTGTATGTGCATGAGTGTAAATGTATGTGTTTTATGCATGCTTATACATATGTGTGCACAAGGAATGAAGTTATAGGGTATGATAGGAGTTGTCTGGGAATGTGCACAGATGTGTGTGTGGTGTGGGTGTGTAAGGGGATGTGTGTGTGTACAAGGTGGAGGCATATAAAGCATGCCTGTGGGAGCACACGCAGCTGTGGAAGTGTGTGCACAGTTGCTTGTGTGAGGGCATGGACACACATGCGTGTGAGCGTGTGTCTGTCTAGTGCGACGGGGAGTCACCTGAGCAGGCTGTCTCTGGTGTGCTAAAGTCACACTCTGGAGTCAAGTGTGCTCCTGGCACCTGAGGAGGCTGTTCACCTCATGAAAGCCACGTCCTTGTGAGGCAGCACTTCTGTCCTTTGTTTCCTTTTCTTGTCTCTAGGAATGGGAAGAGATGGGGTCACTGTGAGAGAGGGCTACATAGAGCTCCTTGGCAATTAAGCTTCCCAGAACGGGGATAGGATCAGTTAATGCTCCTTGACTGGCGGCCGGATGTCGCAATGGCACTTACTAACAATTGTCTCGTGCTCGGGAGCTGGCAAGCAGACTGAAAGCAAGCGCTCTTTATTCTACACTGCGCTTCTTCTGTTTCTTCTTCCCTTGGCCCCTCGCACAAGAGCCACTTCCAAATAGATGCTTCGGGTGACCTTAGCCCGTGTTTATTGTCTCCCACCTGTCAATCAGTCTGCTGGGAACAGAGGTCCCAACCGTGAAAAGATGAGAGTCCTTTGGGAGGAGCTGAAGCAAAATCTACAGCTGACAACCACGGCTTCTGAGCTGCACACAGTCCCTCAGAGAGCCCCGGAGCAGCTTTCTAGAGTTAACATTGCTGGTGTGATTTTCGATTTTTGAGGAAGGAACAAAAGAAAAATTTGAATTTAAGCTAAAACAGATCAAGAGGTAGTGGCAGGAGAGATTTTTTTTTTTAAAAGAATTTGGTATATGGTACCAACAAATCTGTTTATCATTTACTACTTCTCCATATATTATGTATGTATGCATGTATGTATCCGTCCATCCACGCATCTATCCATTCCACCTATCTATCTTCCCATCATACGCACCTACCAATCATCTGTCTCTCATCTGTTATCTCCGCATTGGGTCAGCATTCAATCTGCATCAATACTGCTTTCAAAGGCAGGCGTTCCAGTGTTATACTTTTAACTTACTCTACAGATAGGGAGGAACTATTGCTGATCTTCAGTCAGAAGGAGGAGAAATTGCAACTTCAGGTCTGAGCTTTGGAGAGACATCCCATTGTGGACTCAAAAGCAAGGCTGGGAAAAGGAGTTGCTCAGAGGTGAATCTCCCTGAGTCTGAGGGGTGCGGGTCTGAGCCACACAAGTTTGGGAAGGGGGTGGGTGAGGGGCTGCTGAGGGTGGGAGAGAAAACTTTTCAGTGTACCCAGCAAAGCCAGAGGAGAAGCACTGGTGATCCAGCGACTTCATGAAGAGGCAGGAAGCAGGGGGAGGAAGGCCTGTGGAGGAGGTGAGGCCATCCATCATGCCCAGTGGTGCAGACAGAGCAAGAAGCATGGAGACAGAAGACACGGGCCTCTGCGGATGCCGGAGGATCTCCTCCAGGGGGTGGAGAGAATGGCTGCAGCAGGTAGGAAGCAAATGGACATGGAAGGCCTGGAAGCAAGGAGGCTTCCTGTGGCAGACACAGGGAGGAAGAGCATGCAAGGAGCAGCAAGGCCACACTCCAGCTCCAAAAAGGAACTCTCCGGTCACCTGAGTTCTTAAGTCAGGAAACTGAAGCAACCAAGAGAGTCTTGTTCACAGTTGTGCTGTAAATTTATTTATGACTGGACTTTCTTTTAACATACGGAGCTTGGGGTTTTCATGAGGGTCGGCCACAGTGAACTGTACAATATTTTTAGCACTGTATTGTTAACTGGAAGGAGTCTCTTCATCTTTTAAGGCAATGCCTTCTCATTGAATGTGTGTAGAATGCATTTGCTAGCCATGAGTTGCAGTATGTGTCCTCAGCGATGGATTCCACAAGGCTTCCTTATTCTCTAAAATACTCCTGAAAGGGAGGATTTTAACCAAGTACTGCATTAATCCTCATAGAAAATTTTCAAATAGATAAAAGTTTTATTCCATAAATTAGCAAACAAAGCAAGACGACAAAACATGAAAAATGGTTTTTATTCAGTAAGTTATCTTATTTTTAATTTATTCAGATTATAATTTGTTAAATATTTCTACATTGAGTAGTCATCCATTCTAAAGAATGTAAATGAAAGAGTGTTGACAGTTCCTTAGGAAGTCCGTGTCCGTCATTAAACACCGACCTTCTTAGAACAGACAGTGAGAACATCACAAGACTGTTCCTGGGGAGAGAGAGAAGCATTTATTATCCCCAAGGAGAGACGACAACGGTCAAGCAAAGAAAAGACTCTGCCCAAGTCCCCTATGGTGAAACAAAGAGTTTCCTGGGGTCACTTACAGGGGGCAGGGTGAGTCACAGGGAGCTGTTCCCCCAAAACCTCTCAGGAACTGTTTATAGAGTGGCAGTTGGAGCCTCAAAAGGGGAGGGCTTGGGAGGACCTAATGAGGATCCCAGGAGTCTGGGGAGTCTGTGGCCCTCTCCCTCCTCCCACAGGGAATGCTAACTGGTTTGATCTTGCAAGGTTCCATGTGGGTCACCGTGGCTATTCTTCAAGACAATGGTCGTCATATCCAATCGGGAGGATACAGCTGCACCGCAGGGATAAAATGAAATTGTGACACGTTGTGAAAACTTGACATGTGTAACTCTGTGTCAAGTTTGGCAATCAATGTTTTAAAAGTTAGTAAAATCTTGACATGAAATTTCAGTGCCAGGATTCCTCTCTCCTTAATAAAGCTGATAAGTCAGTGTGTTGAGTGATTTATGGCACAGTAGAACTGGGGAAGTCAGTCGCTGTCCAGGAATGAAGTTCTGTGTGTAAGATCTCTTGGTGCAGCGATAATCAGCCAGCCTTGACCATGAGGGTGTTCAGATGAGGACTGCATGATCGCAGAGAGTGGGGTCTTACTTTCTGTGACCAATGCATTACACGGTGTGACTCTTTTACTCTGTCCCGTTCCTGTGGATTTATTTTTATCTTCTTATACTATGAGCCTTGAAGAACTATAACTGGGTTTCTTTGCCTCAATCTTCATCACACACGCAGCTCACATTCTAAAAATACTAAGCTAAGGAGTCCCATTGGCAAGGCACAATCAGTCCTGAATCAGATTAATATTGAGTAGTCCCGACTATTTCAGAACAAATTACCACTGATATCACATCTCCAAAGAAATGACTCTGAAGTATTGAGAGAGAGAGAGAGAGAGAGAGAGAGAGAGAGAGAGAGAGAGAGAGAGAAAGTCCTGGTTGTTTTCATTTTTGAGGCTTCAAATTAAACCTGTCTTTATCATCATCAAACACTGGTCTCTGGGGCTATACTATAACCCCAAGTCCCTCCTCTCAAGATGCATCTTAGTTGATAAACAAATTCTGTATGTACAGGATTCTCATCTTAGCTTTCCAACATTAACAGGTTGGTTCTGACATTTCAGAAACATAATAGAGCATGGTCTTAGCCCACAGTACAGCTGTGGTGGGGAGACTAGTCGGGCCTCATGCTAGGCACTGTAGTTGTCTGGATGTTAAAACGTTGAAGACGTCTCTTTGAGGAGACAGAACCTAACTGCACACAGGACTGTGCAGCTAGCTTCTCCCTCCGAAGCACACAGCAAGTAAGAGGACAATGGAGTTCCTTCAACATGGAAAAACTTAAAAGGATAAGCCTCGGCATCGAAACCAAGGGCAACACTAACGTGTGTAGCCATGCCAGTAGGGTGCTTCTTGTGATATGTCGGTTCACATGTGCACTTCACATGTGCAGTGGACGTTGACTTTTAATTATGTATAAAATAATTGTTTTGTGCACTGTTGGGCAAAGGGCTGCCCAGGCCTTGGCATTTTGTATTGTCTGCAGGTGTTGGATTTCTGTGGGGGATGTTTGATTGCTTATGATCTGCACGTGCTATCAGTAGAACACCTGAGGAGTTCTGAATCAATAAAACACCTGAGCTGGGATGCGCAGGGTTCCACAGCCACGATCGTGGTTGCCTCTGCTGAGGTCTGACAGGCTTTGCACATAAGAATATGCCTCTGTGTCTTCCTTGGTAGCCACCACAGCAGCATATTACTACAGTTCTCCAAATCCCAAGCTCTATTCCAATGATGAGAAAAACCAGATAAACCCCAGGCAAGAAGCAGTCCACCAAATTTTCACCCAACATTCCTCAAGAATGCTACAAAAGAAGTAAAATACTGAGGAATTATCACAGCCAAGAGGAGCCTGAGAAGACTTGCTGACTAAGTGGAACGTATCTTTATGGAGCCCCAGGACAGGAAAGTGAGACTTTGCAAAGCTAGGAGATGCTGAAAATTATGAGTCTTGAGCATTAATGCTGGGTTGATGATGGTTCGCCACTTAATGCCTTAGTTACTCTTCTACCACTGCGACGAGACGCCATGATCAAGGCAACCTATGCAAGGAAGAGTTTATCTGGGGCTTACAGTTTCAGAGGGTTAGGGCCAATGAGGATCGTGGTGGGAAACCTGGCAGCAGGCAGGCAGGCGTGGCGCTGGGAAGCCATGTTGAGACAACAGCCACAGACAGAGCACTAACTGGGATGACATGGCTATTGAAACTTCAAAGTCCACCCCCTAGTGACACACCTCCAACAAGGCCACACCTCCTGATCCTTCCCAAACAGTTCTACCAACCAGTGACCAAGCAGTCAAATATATGAGCCTATGGGGGTCATTCTCATAAAAACCACCACACTGATGGAAGTATCATACTGACCAAGATGCAGCTATCAGGAGAAGTGATGTAGGTTTGTGGGAAAATTCTACATCTTCATTTCTACATTTCAAATTGTTCTAAAATAAATAAATATGCTTCCAGAAGCACACCATGTCTTTGTTCTTTTTTCAGCCAATATCATGTGTTTCATGACACTTATTTAGCTTTGCCCATTGTAGTCTTCAATATTGTAAGCTGTCTTGATACTCTCTATTTCATGGCATGCTTCCTTGATGAAGGGCACTGTGGCCTGGTGGTCACAGGAAGGAATTCACTCTTCTTGGTTTTATGGATTGTGAGTGCTCAGGACAGCACTTACCACGAGGGGCATAGGTCCTCTGCACTTTCATTCGCTAGGGTTATCCATTTTAGAACCATCTATAGAGCAGGAGGAGTGAGCCTCAAGGCTCAGTGAGACTGTGATTGCTCCAGCAGTAGAAACCCTTGCTGGTGATTCTTCCTGAGAAGTCCGCATCTCCGTCTCCTGGGTTCTGACAGTCCTATTTTCTAAGTCGCCTTCTTGGTCTTAGGCCGTGTCTTTGCTGCATCTATAAAGAAGCCCTACTTGGTGCAATTCCAATTTATTAAACTTTGTAGCCTAGCCTAACTCATGCAATTATAACTGCTTGATCATGAACCGCAGTAAATAGTTTATCATTAGTGTAATTACTTGAGGTACTGGTTTCTTTCCTTGTTGATACTAATTAACCTCATTGGCTGCTCTCTCAAATGAGAGCCAAGTTTGTTTATGGAGAAGTAGAAGCCAAAGGGACCTGTCCTTGAACCACTCAGTTCTTTTTATAGGCAGTTATTTTCTCTTAAAGAGCTTTGTAGATGGAGAAATTGTGTCATTGTCTGTAATGACTTTGCTCATTTTTCTGTTTTTTAATATAGAACAATTCTTGCAAAGCTTAAAATAATTCAGTTCCTGTGCATTCAGCATAAAGCTGACATTTGTTGATAATTGACACAAAGAAGTTATTTAGAGCAGACAGCATTGAAGCAGCTCTTCCCCAGCACTGAGGCACTCTTCCCCAGCACTGAGGGGCTCCTGGCCCTCTATGGACACAAGTTCCCCGGTCTTGGCCTACAGGACGTAGCAGTGCCTAGGGCATGTCTTCAATATACAGTGGACATAGACCTTGAATAAATGACTCAGTGGTCAGAGGCCAGAGGTTCTCTACCATTATGAGCTGGGAACTGTTTCGGGGCCGTCTACGGTCAGAGTGCGCAGTGCGAAAGGGAGTTGTACCAGCAGCCGTCACACTCGGTGCTGCTCCTGCCTGATCTGTGCGGGAGACTTTTCCTGGATGTGTGAACTGGAATGAAAGCAACCATGCAAATCCCTAAGACCATCCTTGCCTTTACCTTTCAAAGCCCTTTTCGAGACATAGGCTAGTGACTTGTTTAAACTAGACAGCATTCATGATAAAGCTGTTTTGATGACACTTCACCGATTTATATCCAATACTGAGGACTGAAGTAGTTTGCATCTTAAATAACCCCTGAAGACCTAGATATTAAATTTTGCCTCCAGCCCATGGCGTGACTTGCAGGTGGCAGAGGTCCAGCCTAGTGGAGGGATGACAGCCCCGCCCCCTGCTTTCTGGCTGCCATCAGATGGACAGGCCTGTCTCCTCTGTCACATGTTCTGGTCAGAGTGCCCAGTGACAATGCAGGAGCAGAGCAACAGAACCACGGACCATGAGCTGAACCCTCTGAAAAGTGTAATGATTATTGAAATATCTGATTAATTAATTAGTTAATTAATACCTGACTACCGCAGGTCTTTTGTCACTGCTGTGGAAAGCTAACTAACCCAGGAAGTCAGCCTACTAACAGCTTGCAACTTGGAACAGAGATGGAGTGAAAGATGTTTGGCAGGGGAAAGTCCTACTGAGTGCTCTTAAGGAGAATATTATTCTCACCCACACAACGGCAACAGTGGCCAAGCTGCAAATTAATGTTAAATCCATCAAGATTCTGAAAGCACAGGCCTCCTGAAGGACTAGATGCTGCCTCCCTGCTTCCTGGGATGCAGACATTCCAGGCAGCTGGCTGAGAGATGCAGACAGAGATTCTTGAGATCTAGCCTTTTCAAAGCTGAGTGTGAGCTGGACCAACAGAGTGTGGCTGCCCCATGGACCACTGGATTGGGGTGAGGTTTGCCCACAACTGCAGGCTTTTCCTTGGGAACTGAGATTTCAGACTGACTAGATGTCCACAGGAAATAAAGACCGTTCCCTCTCTAGAAGGAAGATGGCGGTCACCATGGAGGGTCTGTCCAGACCAACCTACCTCTTCTGACTCAGGAATAAAACTACCTCCAGGAGATGATGAAGCCACAGGTAGAGGGTATCTGTGTTTTGGGAGGATCAGGGTGAAGACTCTTTGGGACCAGAAGTCATCTTGGCCCGCCACGGATGTCAAGCTACCCTCTTCGTTTGCTTTTTTGCTTGGCCTTTTCCTCTAAGACACTTCCTGTCGGCATCTCTCTTATAATTTAGAATCTAACCTCACAGCACCTCACCCACAGACCAGCAGCATTTCCTCACCAGTCTGTGCTTCATCCTCAGAAAAAACTTACTTTCTGCTCTCCCTCGTGCACACAGTCATCCGCCTAAGAGACCTGAGTTTTCAGAAAAAGAGAGAGAATGCAAATAAGGAGGAAGGAAGGAACTAAGAGAGAAAGAGGGAGGAGAAGGGGGAGGGAGAAGAAAAGGGAAGAAAAGGGGGAAGGGCAGGAGGAGGGACCCCCCTCCCCCAGCACTTGGCTTTCCCTTGGTCACAAACATCTCCTGAGACAAAGGACTGTCTGAAGTGAGAGGAGAGGAGAGGCGGGCAGAGCACCTCTCTGACCTTGGAAGCATGCATCCGAATGCAGACCACTGGCTGCCCTGGTCAGCTGGTGTTTGCTTCAAGGGTAAAGCCAGAACAGTGACTCGGACTCGCAGGCTGTTCCAAGGATGAGTAGATGGAAATGCCTCGCTGACCTGAAGTTGTCACTGTTTCTGCACAGATTGAAAGAGGATCCTGAGGCCCTTTATCACTCCCTGTGTCTCGCCCCATCCCCTGCTCTGGGATTGGTTGTGACACAGCCAACTGTGACTGAGTGGGAAACACATCTCTTGTCTCTTTTAAATCTGAGGGGACACAGAGTTCTGAAGGCACGGTTTAATTTTCATGGAACAGCAGTGGATTGACCTCTACTTGATGATTTTGCTACAGGGATATGCAAGCCTGACCTCAATGAGGCCATTGATTTTTTTTCATACTTTCTTAGGAAGCCCATTAGGCGATTTTCCCTCTAGAGCCAGGGCTGCATGGAGAGCCATTGGTCCGTTTTATGAGAGGCAGTATAAACAGGTTTCTCCCAGCATCCACACATCACAGATGGCTGAGGGGTCAGGGCAGGCCCTGGCAGCAGTTATTTTCTTCCTGCTCATTAGCACCTTCTAATGGGCAGTAAATCACCCTCCCTCCATTGCCGAGGACTCTGTTCTCAGGGGGACAAACGCACAAGGGCATGGTCATTGGGTCTTCTTCCTAGCGTGGGTGGGTAAGTGCCTACAGAGGTACAGGCCAGGGCTGGAGGATATGGAGGTCAACTGGCTCCAATTTGGCAGATATGATCTCCGTGCCCGTGCCACTGAGAAACAATTTGAACTGTCCGTAGCTGATGATGACTTCGTGTAAATATTTTCCAAATTAAGGACAAACAAGTATTCTATGTTTTAATTTGGGTTTCCTAAATAAAAGATAACCGGTGAGATATAATTTCATATCCAGAAGCTTTACTGGACAGAAAAAGTAATAAAAGCAAAAACGTCATTTTCTTCCTTAGCCTGCCTCTAGATTTTGGAGAAAGCAGAAAATTCATTAGCAATATACCAGGCGTGTATACAGGTGGGTTCCTGGAAGGCCAGGGCAGGTTTCTCCCTGGGACCTAGAGGCCTCAAGTTTTGCCTCAAGGTTCACTTTAATCTTTGATCTGATTTATCTGAGAATCATCTATTCTTTGAAAGAAATATGCACAGAATAATTAAAAACTGTAAAACTTTTTAGTATTTATTACGTGGAGGTTTTTTATTTTTTAACATAGTTCCACGTATATATTTCTCTCTCTATGAAACTCAATGTTTGGTTCAGGTGTGTAATGACTGATCTCCCTGATAAATGCATGCAGGCTGTGTCGTTTTCCATGGATGTTGTCCTAGTTAATTTTTTGTCAACTTGACTCAAGTTAGATCATCCCAGGAAGACAGAACGTCAATTGAAAAAAAGTCAGTCAGAATAGCCTGTAGGAAAGCCTGTGGGGGACATTCTCTTGACTGATTATTGACGTTGGAAGGCTCAGCTCACTGTGGGGTTTGCAACCCCTGGGTAGGTAGTCCTGGATTACACAAAAGAGCAAGCTGAACAAGCCAGCAAGTAGCAATCTCCCATGGCCTCTGCCTTAGTTCCTGCCTCTGGGTTCCTGCCTGGCTTGAGCAGCTGCTCTGACTTCCATAAATGATCAGCTGTGACCTGGATGTCTAAGCCAAATTAACCCTTTCCTCCACAAGTTGCTTTTGGTCATGGCATTCCATCACAGCCATAGAAATCTAACCAAGACAGGTGTTGCAATCAGTGGTTTCAGCTGTTAACTTGGTGCAACCGGGAGTCACCTGGGAACACCCTCATCATCAGGTTGTCCTGTGGGTGTGTCTATGTGGGGATTGTTTTGATTGTCTTGATTGATGGGAGAAGGCCCACCCTAAATGTGGATGTGGCTCCTACTGGTGGCACCCAGATAGGACATGGAGGAAGGAACACTTTGCTTTTATACTTACTTGGTTTTTGCTGTCTCTGGCAAGTTCATCTTTCTTGTCACAGCGCTGATGTTTCTCTGATACGGGAACGAGCCTCTGGGCTTTTGAAGTGAACCAGTGACTATCCAGAAATGCCAGATGCCTTTCTTGTCAGATTAGGACTGTCAAGGCACCAAAACCTTGTTTTGAATAACTATTGAGATATAACTCAATAACTTAACCATTGGGTTCTCGGCCTCTTCAGGTTGGAGGCAACCATTTTGAATTACTCCAACCATATTAAGTCAACCTAAACATTTCTCCTTCGAGATGTATTTATTCTGTTGTTTCTAGAGAACCCCAACTAACACAGGTGTATGTTATAAAATTGTGAGGAACAGTGTGAAATGTTTAAGATGTCTGTTGGTTGTTAGAACATCTCCCACATAACCCCCAAGATGGTGATGGGTCATAAAAGAACAGCCAGACATAAGTAAAATTCTAACCTTAGACACACTGGCCCGAAAGTACATATGTCCTCTCCTTGCTCTCCTCCCAGCCAATCGGAGACAGCCACCCCAACCCTTCTTTGACTGCACCTCCCCCTTTTCCCTTCCTGTCTAGAACCCTTTAGAGTCCATCATTTGCCTAAGGCCACATCTGTCTCTACTCTATCCAGTGGTTGCTTCCCCCTCTGCCTTGCCCCTTTCCTCCCTTCTTTCCCTTGTTCTCCATCTCCTGCCCTTTGTGCCTCTGGTGCAAATGCATTTCCTTTGTGCTAAGAATCTGGTGTCTGGTGTGTTCTGGTCCCTTCACTATGCAGCCACGTTCTCTGCTTTTCCCCTGTTCTCCCTCTTTGTTCTCTGTTGTCTTGGTGTCAGGGCAGCATGCACCCACAACAGAAGGTCACAGGGTGCTGTACTTAGGCTGTGCTTGTGTGGCCTGAGGGTTAGGATTCCCACTTCGTTCTTGAGTCAACGGTGATCACTCAGACACACTTCTAAACTCTGGCAACCTTCGTGGCCTCCATGAACAGACCCGCCTGTGGTCCTGTGCAGATACACTCAGAACTAGCGATTGCATTTAATTACATTTATTTATTTATCGTGGGGATGTAGACACGTCTCATTACACCTGTGGAGTTTAGAGGACAGGTTGCAGGAGTCAGCTTTCTCCTCAGGGTTCCAAGGATCAAACTCAGGTCGTCAGACTTGGTGGTAAGTTTCTTTACCTGCTGGGCCATCCTGCCAGTTCCACTGTCTTGGACCACCATGGTAAACACATTGTAAATGGAAGCCAGACACAGACATGGTCTCCATAGAGACTTGGACTTTTGTCCATTTATTTCTCTGGGATAGACACCTCTGGGTGTACTGATGTTTCCAGGGATGAGTGGTTTTGAGAACTATTAAGTGCACACCACTGAGTGGGATATAAGCTAACAGTCTCCAGAAAGGCTGGGCCAGTTCTCCTCATACACAGATCAGTGTGTCAGCTGCACGTATTCTCACAGGAGGTGTCTTTCAGAAAATATTTTGGTAAAACTGTTCAATCTGCTTGACTGTTGGTGACGTGACATGTTGTTTTTAGAGGGTCCAGATACCTGGTGAACATCTGCCTTTTCCTCAGTAGCTTGTCTTTGTGAGAACCAGCCTGTTTCTGTCGACAACACCAATATAAATAGCCAGCATCAGAATATCAGAATAGCCAGCATCATGATGAAAATAGATTTTTCTCCCAGGTTTTCATTTTCAAGTCTCCCTGTTCGTGTTCAGCTTTGCAGGGTTAAACAAGTTTTGAGTTATTCTGTTACCAACTCTCTTAGACTTTCCCCTGAGATTCTGCCTGGCTGTGGGAAACCTAGTTGGGAAGTATTTCTCAAGCCCATGAACGATCAGAATCCAGCCAGGTTTGCTGTTGTAGTCACTCACAACTTCGAAGGGGGCCTCTCTGTCAGAATTTTCTAAAAATGTTATTCACTTAGCACAACTGTTTCGAATGCTGTGTGAGTTGCAAAGATGAAGAGGTTGTATGTAGTTTAGGGTTTTGCTCTGATTCTGTGCGCCTCTGCCTGTGCTGAGCCAGGGTAGGTCGGTGTGTCTCGGTGTTTGTCTGAGGGACCGTGTGTACCTGAGGATTAAGGATTGAAAACTGCACAGATATTTCTATAACCCCATCATTGAATATTACTATGTATTTCTACCCAAATGCTGTTTTTAGGATTCAGTTAAGTCTTTAATTATAATAATATTATTTGATGATATTAACAGGAGAACCTAAAATCTCACCTTTTATTCATTGGCTACTTGCTCAAAAAGATATTTCTCTAAGATTGGATTTTGCAATCAAGCCAGTTCTGCATGTACAAGCCTGTGTGATCTTACTTTCTGTGTGACACGGTATCTAGCCAAGATTAGACTTGTCATCTTTGACTTTGAAGTGGAAATAATACTTATATTTTAGGTATTTTCATGGGGAATGCTTAAAATAAAGTATGTAAAACACCCAGTTGGATGTAGGGTTGACACCCAAACATTTGTTCTTTTGTTCTGACAAAGAAAGTTCTGTTGTTGAGAAGATCAAATGATTTGGTTGACAATCTAATTGGTTGGAAGAATTTTGGTATTGTTGTAAGGCTTGAAAGTTTGATCTTCAATACTTTTTAAAAGAAAATACTAGAATTCTGTGTTGAGTTTCTGAGCCGACAGTAGACACAAGGGCTGCCGCTGCACGCAAGGGTGAAGTGAGTTCTTCAGAGCCGCAGCCTTGTGAGTTCCGCATGAGGACACCGGTTCCCTGTGGGTTTCTCTGGAACCCTGCCACGTGGCAGGGAGCATCCCTAGTGGGTGCTTTCTGTATTCTACCCTAACCCACTGAACGTAATAGAGAAAGGGCAAAGGTCAGCATGGGTGCTTGGCATTCCAAGTCTTTGTTCATAGTGAAAAATCACCCTCAGAAATAAGTTTGCACAGTGGTGAATGTCACATACTGCTAACTGGGCTGCCAACTATAACAGAGAAACTGTGAGTAACAGAAAACGTAGTGACCGAGCATGCTGAGAGATAAAAGCCTGCACACCCCACAATAGCATGCGTGCTTGGGCCACTGACAGCGTTTTCTTGTTATTAACTGCTAATTAATTTGTCCACTAGTTTATAGACCTGCTGGATGTTCCCTTCTCATTCATATTTTATGACTTAGGTTGAGTAATTAAAGTCTCCCGGGTAGCTTGCATTTCTGCTGCACACGTGGCTTATCTCTTTTGGGGACTCTGTCACTGGCAATGTAAGCTGCACTCAGAGAAGGCTCCTAGCTCTCTCCAGCTGGTTCCCTCCACCCTGCCTGGGGAGCAGGGATGCTGGTCTGTGCGGATGAGCTCAGATGAGACGGAGTCCCAGCTGCTTCCCGAGCGTCACCCAAAGAGCCCGTCTGCAAACAGTCCCTGTGTACAGACCTAAGCTTCGCGAGGCCCAGTCAGGGGCATGGCATTTAGGAGGGGCTCTTGTCACCCTGGCTCTGGAGACGTCTGCAAAGGACATCCATGCACATGCTCATTTGCCTTGTAATTCTCACGTTCGTGAATTTGAATGTGCCAACGCCCTTCGAGTAGACTAGGTTCTCACGCTCTTGGCTGGTTTCTGCTCCTGGAAACCGAACCTGGGAACTGAGCGCAGGTGATCCTCCCTGGTCACCTCGGGCAGCGGCCTCTGCTTTGTGTTGATACCTCACTCTGCATGTCCACTCTGGAGGCTCCGGTTCCCAACATTCCACTGGTCACACTCTCACTTCCTGTTAAGAATATGTGTCCTTATTTGCCTGAGGAACTTTAAGTGACCCAGTTAGCAAGCCCGTCAACAGTGTCATCTGCTAACATGCCCCTCTTTTCTACCGCTGGTCCTTATAAAAACAATGTTACCAACTTCTTAGGGAACAGGATTCCTTGTTTCTTGAGCAGGTTCCACTCAGTCTGTTCTGGACTCTATTCATTTGCTCCAGAAGCGTTTCTCTTCTTCTGGAAAACACAACCCAAGAAAGCCATCATCAATGTCCAGGTTCCCACTAAAGCGTATCCAAGGGCAACACACCCGAAGAAGAGCTGGCAGAACGTTACGTTACTGATGTTTTAAATTTTAAGTTGGAATTAAGACTCTGTTTGCTTTTTAACGTATAGAAGCTTCACTGAATAACGGGCTCCCAGACCAGGCTGTGCGGCTGACGGCGTCAGCTTCTTCATACACATCTGCCGAGAAAGGTTTCCTTTGAAGAAAAATTTTTGGAGTCCTTTAAACTATTGTCTTTTCTCATGTTTAGATTGATATGGAATTTTCATGCCAATCATAAAGACAAATCCAACGGGACAGGGAGTCAGCATGGATTTATCCAGAAACAGGCTGCGAGAGGTGTTCAACACGTGTAGGCTTTTGTATGCAAATCAAAACAAAAATCGGGAATCGCTCATACTCCTGAGGATGAACAAGAAAACAAAAAACAAAAAACAAAACCTCGTTGGTAGGATGGCAACTCTGGAACCCCAAATGACAGAGTTTTAGGAAGTAGAGTCTCCACAAAAACAACTGTGGAGTTTTTCTCGCTCATAAACATCCTTCATATAACCAAGAACCCATGCCTTGTAGAGTTTATCAAAGAGAGAATTTTAAACTCATGTGTGCACAAAAGATTCTGGAGCAGAATGAACCCCAGCACCTCACCTAAGAGTCACAACTAGAGCCATCTTTGGTATTACTAACTGAGCAGAGCGTACACAAAGCACATCGACCCCTATGCGGACTATTGCTCAGCCCTGAAAATGAAGTGCAGGCATTCGCTGTGACGTGGATAGGACTCGAAAGCTATTCGTGTGGAACACGTCAGAAAAGAGCAAGTATCACGAGATCCTGCGTCCATGGTCAGGGTAAGAACGTGCTCGGATACATGACGAGGGATTGGAGGCTGGTGCCGGGGGAGGCCGGCCGGCTGCGACTGCTAATGAGTGAAGGACTTGCTTTAGGAAACAATGATCTAAATGGAGTTATTAAGCTGCCACATCCACCCCACTGTGTACTTTAATAAGTAAATTTTATGGTGTGTGAATTACACTGTAATAAAACTGTTATTTTAAAACAGTGAAATTAGAATTCTATCCCCAACACGCAGGAGTGCTTATGATCTCCCCCTCCTGGATTGAACTGGTTATGGGATAATGCACTGTGCACCCCTGACTTCTATTGACCTGGTTATTGGGTAATGCACCGTGCACCCCTGATTTCCATCGAGCTGGTTATTGGATAATGCACCATGCACCCCTGATTCCATTGAGCACAGAGGAGGCTGCAGCCCACCTCAGAGTGTATGTGCGTATTTACCAGCAGCTGGTAGACACAACCAAACATAGTATGTGTGACTGGGACCTGGCCACTGTAATTCCAACCAGCTACTGCTCAGAGAGTTGGCTCCCACAACGGGAATAACCAGGCTGATGAGTAAGGGCTATCGGCCTCACAGAGCTGTGCTGACATCTCTCAACTGCTATTTTAGGAATGTTTAATTGACATGACTGCCACCCGTATGCTTCCTCAGCTTGGCCCTTGACAAGGTAATATTAAGCTGAGGAGACACTCCTGGGAGAGAGAGTCTGCGCCTGAACTTCTTGGGGATGGGGGTGCTGCTTTAGTGTGGCTTGTGAAATGGCGTGGGCAGAACGGTGTTCTCAGAGGCACCTCGGATTCAGGAATGCGCGCCACAGCTCCCAGTTCAATTTCCGACACAGCAGCCCTGTGCAGTAGGCAGACTGCTCATCTGCTCTGCAGAATAATGAGTGCACGGTGATGGGTGGGGAACAGCTCAGTGGGCATCGACGAAGTGCTTGCCTTGCAAGCATGAGGGCCTGAGTGCAGCTCCCCTGCAACCAGGTGAAAAGCCAGGCTCCATGGCATGCGCTTACAATCCCAGCACTGGGAAGGGATGGTAGGGCATCCCTGAGTCTCGGTCACCAGCCCAGGCTCTTGCTAGCCTAGCTCTTACAGATCCAGGCCCATAATAGACCCTGTCCAGAGCAAAAGGCGAAAGGCCTCTGAGGACAGTACGGAGATTGTTGTTTAGTCCCCACATGCACACACACAGATGCCTGCATGCACCCACATGTAAACATGCACCCCACATGAACATGCACACATGCATACATGTGTACATGCAAAAACACACATAATCATAGCAAGACTTTGAGCAAAGAAGGGATAATTTGAGACTCCAAAGCCTCTTAGACTTTAGTTTAGGAACTACATTTCAGATGCTGGTTTCCTGCCAGACAGGGGTAGGGCCATTTTGTTTAATCATGAAAACCAGATGTTCTTCCAGCTCTGGAAGACCTTTGGCTAGATGCCACAGAAGACTGTAGCATTTGCATTGTATTCATGGGTCCTGGGAGTACAGGATGAGGGCTGGGCCTGGAAATGTCATTCCTGCAGACAGTTCTGCACACCTTTATATAATGATACTGTGTGCTTGGAATGTGGACTGTAATGTCAGGCATCTGGTGCCTGTTTCCCAGAAGCTCAGGGCAGAAGTTCAACCCTGTGCTGGAGTAAGTTGACCTGTGGTGAACACCACAACCAGGAAGCATGGGAGGAACCAGGCAAATTAAAGCTATAAACAATTAGCCCTCTCTAGGTTTGTGGCGAGAGATAACTTGTGAGACGGAGTAATACTGGATGTGTGGCTCACAGATGAGCAGATGGGGAGGGTTGTTCTCATTAGAGAGTAGCTCCGGCAAAGATGGGCCGGGAGAGGTGTCTGTGATGGCCCAGGGAACTTGCCAGGGGACCGCCAGGCCATCACAGTTCTGTTTCATGCTGACATCCTCTGTCTGTGAAGGGATTACCACCCATCTGTGTGTTTTTGTTTTTAATTATGCAAAACTACAACTGCATGCAAGCAAAGGGAAAGGCACTGTACGCTAACCACACAGTCCCAGGCACGATCAACTTACTGTCGATTTATCTGCGTAGAAAGACGCAGATCCAGGCGCATACATTTTTCTCTATCTGGAAGACCTTTTTGAATCTAAGCGAGATACCAAGCCAATGTTACTCAAGAATGTTTTAGTGTGAACCTCTACAAGGGTACAAACTCTGGGAAACAAAGCAACTTTGTTATCTCATCAAAATTAGTGGAAATAACAGAAATCTCCCCAGCAGTATCAGAGTCACGTGGACACATCAGTGGGCAGGACTCTTCTCTCTCCGGTTTCCCTTTGGAATTTCGCATCGTGAGAGGGGGGTGCTGTAGCAGACGGAATCTTACGTCTGATCTCAAGGCAATGGCTTAGCAATTGTGCATTCCGACTCGGTCACTGTGGTCAGGAGGCTTCTCCCATTAGAAGGCAATGTGTGTGGTCCCTGTGGCCTATAGGAGGTGATCCTCATGGAAGGTTCTTAGGTCAGTGGGGTTCGCCTTTGTGGAATGCTGTCCTTCTGCTTTGTCTATCTGTTTGGTTGGTTTTTCAGTTTGAAAGAAGCTGGGGTCATCTGGAAAGAGGAAATTTCAGTTGAGGAAATGCTTCCATCTGATTAGCCTGTAGGCATGCCTGAGAAGTGTTTTTGATTATTGACTGGTGTGGGAGGGCCCAGCTCACTGCGGGCAGAGCCAGCCCTGGTCAGGTGGTCCTGGGTTGTATAAGGAAACAGGCCGAGCAAGCCGTGGAGAGCAAGCCAGTAAGCCTTGTTCTTATACAGCTGCTGCTTCAGTTCCTTCCTTCAGGTTCCCGTCTTGAGTTCCTGCCCTGACTTCCCCGGATGACAGACCACGAGATGTGAGATGAAATGATCCATTTCCTTCTTACGTTGCTCTTGGTCGTGGTGGTGTTTATCACTGCAGATGAAAGCCAATGAAGACACGTTCATTCATCCATGGGGGGCAAGGTCCACTCTGTCAGCTCTCCTACCGTGATAGCCTGCCTCTCTAGAAGTCCAGGGTGCAGGCTGCTTTATCATGGACTGAAATCTTCCAAACCATGAGTCAAGATGATCCTCTCCTCTTCATAAGTTAATTATCTGCTTTCTAGATTGTTTTAGTGACAGAGGGTACATTAACACACACACCATGCTTCACTGCAGGCCTAAGTTTTTTTTTAAGCCTATAAAATTGAAATTAGCACCTGTCTTAAGTGATTCAGCTGGGTGAGTTCTCAATACCTAAGGGTATACTTTGCCACAGAATCTAATAACCACTGGCTTCCCATGTTCTACCCCAACTCATAATCCTGTTTGCAAATGTCTTAGGCAGATGAGGTTAATACAGCTCTGACTCATTTTTTGAAGCACACTGACCTGGGCTGTGGTCAGATCACGGCACAGCTGTGAGCCTCACATTGGAAGTGAGGTCTTGTCCAGAGGAGGTTCTGGAAGGGGAGTTGCTTTTGAGGCTGTGACTGACAGATAGTGCCTTTATACCTAGGCTTATGCATTTAATTCTCCGTAACAGAGAAAGCATATAGACGGCTGTCTATTCTTCCTTCCAAGAAGAAGTTGTGAAAAATTTCTTCCTTTGATAATTGCTCCTGATGTTCAAGTACTGTCCCACGTCCTAGAATTACTTTGGAAGTCTGTCCGTGTGCACATGTCCCAGACTTGATCTCCGTTCTGTTGAAGCAAAGTTGCCCAAGTTGTTTCCAAGAGATGGTTTGTTTTTGGTATCCTCTCACTGCTTTGGCTTTGTGAGCAATGCAAGTGGTTCTCAGACATTCAGCATCCCTTCCCGTAACCACGGTGTTTAGTGATGTCAGGGCGCTCATGACACTCCCCTCCTTGATTTCACTGTAGCCTGCGAAAACTCAACAGGTATTCAGTAATGACAGTCCATTTTCCCTATGCATTTTATATATCCACAGAAAGGAATTGCCCCAGGTTGCTCTCTGCTACTGTAATAAAACACTGACCCAAAACAGCATGGGGAGGAGAAGGTTTCTTTGGTTTATATTGAAGGAAATCAGGGTTTTTAAAAAAAAAAAAAAAAACCCAAAGAACTAAGGATTTATTTTGATTATTCTTGCTTGCATTTTATGCTGCCTGCATGTCATTAGGACTAACAGGAAACTCAGTAGGCATTTATCTATATTTTGAAGTCTTCTATTGCTCCGTCTCAAGATTCTTTAAACACAGTGTTGCTGCAGGTGCAGATGGGAGGCGGAAATACCAGAGAAGAAATGGAGCACCATGCAAGCCGGTGGCAACGCCAGTGCCCTCTCTCTGGGGGCATCTGCCTCTGTTAGTTCCGTCTCATGGTGATGTTGCTTCCGATCTGCGCCATTTTGATGAAGCATTTACTAATGCTTCAAATTTTAACCAATGAATGTCATTTTAAATAAGACTAAAAGGCTTGTCAGATGCAAATTTTTGAACCAAACAGTTCCATTTCAACTGGCTGGTACCAAGTTCTCAGTCTCATCAGCCAGAAGCAATGCAGAGGCTGGTGAGGCAAGTGATAGGGGCAAGGCTTTCCCCTCCATTCCAGCAACTCCTCACCCAGAAAGCACAGCAGCCTGCACAGCACAGCACAGGTAAACAGCCCACGGGCCGCAGAGAGTTGTGTATCTCACGAAACCTCCAGGGAGGGCCGCTGACACCCGGCTCCTCCTCCTCCTCGGCGGCTGCTGTCACTTTGTAACTGGAAATTGATTTTTCCAGGAGGTAGCTGCAGTGACGGGGCGCTATCTTTTTGATCCCAATGATCTCCTTCTTTTCATCCTTTACGATAATCTCCAGCAATATTGTGTGTCCTTGCAGAGGATGTTCAAAGCCAGAGATAGTCCCGATAATCAAGGCAATTTGTCATTGGATTATCATATGCTTAGCAGGGTATAGTGGTTCAAAACGGCTTCGCTTTGATTGTGTGAGACAGGCTGATGACTTTATTTCGTTCCTTCCTCTGAGAATCCCAGCGCTCAGGCTGCTAAAGGAATTGGGAAACTCCTCCAGCCATTTTATCAGCCCGAGCCTCACCTGTGCTACTGGAAACACCAGGACGTAGATAATCCTCCACCGCTATTAAGCCTTCGTCCTGGGGTAACACAAGAGTACGAGACAGAATATTATGTCTTCTAGACTCCCACGTACACGTGATGCAGTTCGAACTGAAGGAAGTTTTGGAAAGGCCTGTTCAACTGAGCACGGGGCTTGGTAGGTGCTGACCGTTTGGCACCTAAAAGTGAAAGGTCATCCTAGGTTTGTTTTATTGTTTATTTTACATGTAAGCTGTGTTGCCTGTTTGTATATCTGCGCACCCACAGAAGCTAGAAGAGGGCGTTGGATTCCCTGGAATTGGAGTTACAGATTCTTGTGAGCTGTCATGTGGGTGCTGGGAATCGGACCCTGGTCCTCTGACAGAGCAGCCAGTGATCTTAACTTCAGAGCCATCTCTCCAATCCCAACAGGTGTTTGCTTTCCTGATGTCATTCCTAAAGTCATGTGACTTCTAAACAGCATTGCATCAATTTCTACCTACTCTTCACCTTGTCCTAACTCCATGAAAATACTGACCATCCTCTCTTGACATAAGTGTTCTGATGACAGGTCTTCTGTCCCTTGGGACCTCAGGTCTGATGGGGACTCGTAGGTGATGGAAGCGAGACATGATTACATCTTGTTAATGGTGCTTGTGTCAGCTTCTGTCTTCAAAAGGACAGCAATCTCAGTTCTACACGATGATGCTTCTGCTTTGGGTTATTGATTTGCTCACTTTGGCAAACCAAACGCATTGTCTCCAGTAAAAATATAAACCTCTTGCTTCTAATACCTTAGTTATGTCTCCCTTCCTATAAAGCCTGAAAACGTGGTGCCGAGCGCTGAGTGTCCCATTTCTTCCTTCTGCGTTTATCCGACCGCCTATTCCTCCACTCTCACGTGACCATTCCAGTAGTCAGACAATTGTCGGTTTGATTTTGTCTTCCCACGCTTTACCCTTTATTTGATTCCAGCCCTGTGCATGGCTGCCGGAGGGAAACCAAGTTTCGTTTGTATCTGGTGCCTTTGTGGATTGTTGCATAATCTCCTCTGTATATCCGTTCTGCAGTGTCAACATGAAATTGTCTGGTATATGTTTGTAGCACTTGTTCTGCCTGAAGTCTATGGGCCTTTGGGGTGTGTTGCATGGGGTCAATGGTAATTTGAATGAGAAATGTCCCCACAGGCTGGCCCCCAGTTGGTGGCGCTGTTTGCAGAGAGAGGGTTAGGAAGTGGGGTCTTGCTGAAGGAAGCACATCCCTGGGGGCCAGCTTAGAGAGCTCTCACTTCAGGTTCTGTTTGCTCATGTGTGCTGTTGACAGTGTGGTCCCTCAGCTTCCTGCTCCTGACACCCAGCCTTGCCTGCTGCCAGGTCTCCAGTCTGTGATGGGCTCATCTCTCTGGAATCATAGGTCAAACTAGACTCCTTTTTCCATGGTTGTCATTGCTCATGGTGTTTCGTCTCAGCAGCAGAGAAGTCTCTCACGCCGTATCATCCACTTTCCCAACCTACAGCTGAGATCCCTTCATGTTTTGCCTCTCCCTTTCTTTCTGCAGCCTCTTGCTATGTGTATTGTGCCCACATAACTGGCCACAGTTGTTGGATATTTTGCTCCATAGTTTTTACATTCTACTCTTTGCATCTCAGCTCTGGAAGTTTCCCTTGCCACATCTTCAACCAAAGACAGGTTCACATTTGTGTGTTTCCAAATCTAGTATTTCCTCTTGGTTCCTTCTTGGAGTCTTTTCTTTTTTCTCAAAAGCATAAATTTGTGTGTGTGTGTGTGTGTGTATGTACATGTGTGTGTGCATACACATTCCTGAAGGGATTCTGGGTATTTTTCTTGTCCAAGGGAGGAGTAAGATGGTAGGGCAGAAACATCTTTTTTCCTTATCTGTCAGGATTCTTGAGTTGTTAAATCAAGATAGTGCTGTAGCTATTTTAAAAACTATATTCAGCTTATTTGCTTGTGTACAGGAGGTAAGAGAGCACCATGCTTGAGTCAGTTCTGTCCTCTTACCAGGTGGGTCCCAAGGACAAACTCCTGTCAACAGTCTTGGTGGCAATCACCTTTACCTACTGAGCCATCTTGCTGGCTCCTTTCTTAGAGTTTCTGTTTCTTTGCCTGCATAACGGATACTTCCACATGTGGTATTTTTTATTACCGTCTATAGATTATTGATCAACATTCTTCTGAATATCTGGTCTGACAATTTTAAAATCTGTGTTACCTGTGAGCCTGGCCCTGGTTTTCACTCTGTCTCGTCAGAATACTTCATATGACTCGTGATCTTCTGTGTGAAGCCTAGTAGAGTTGCTTTGACTAAAAGAGGCCTACAGAGACAGGCTTTCAGTGAGGAGACTGCTGTCCTGGTTAGTTTGTGTAAACTGGGGTCACTGAGGAAGAGGGAACATCAACTGAAGAATTGCCTCTTTGAGATTAGCTTGTGGTCAAGCCTGTGGGGCATTTTCTAGATTAATGATCAATAGGGAAGGGTCCAGCCCACTGTGGGTAGTGCCATCCTGAGAAGCCGGTTCTGGGTGGTGTAATAAACCAGGATGAGCAAGCCATGGAGAGCAGATGAGTAAGCAGAATGCTGTGGTCTCTGATTTGGTTGCCACCTGAAGGTTCTTGCCTTGAGTTTCCTCAATGATGGACTCTGATGTGGAAATGTGAAATGAAGGAAACCTTTCTTCTCTCAAGTTGTTTTGGTCAGTGTTTTACCACAGAAAACAGACTAGAACAGCCATGTTTATCTGGCTAGGAATGAGTCAGAGTTCACCGTTTCTGGAGCTGTGTTGTCAGAGGTAACACTTCCTCTACTGTGTGTCTCTGACTGCCTTTGGTGTCCTTGGAGGGTATTGGATAGACCGAGTCCAGCAGCTGTCTGGCTGTTACCTCCTGACACTATACTGGGGCTCTGTTGGTGTGGAGGCAGGGATAGAAAGAGGAGAGGATGCTAATGTTGAGGTTGTATCCACATCCCTTTGTCAATTGCATATTTTTCTGTTTTGTTCACACTGCACATATTGCTTTGCTGCGCATGCACACAGATGGTCCCTGCAGGTAGATTAGCAGGCTCCTCTTCCTCAGCTGGTCCATGGTCTTCATAAGCCTGTGGTGGGCATCTCTTCATTCAGACTGTCAGGTTCCAGCAAGCCCCACACATTAAGCTCCTCAAGATACACCATCATGGGAAACTGAGAGGTCCTGGATTCTTTTGGAAGGGTTAATCTTTTTCACTGGGAGGCACTAGGGATTTTTTCTCCAATTTCCTCCCAGAGCATCTATGAGGCCCCTGGAGGCAAACCCAGTCCAATATGGAGCCCTAAAACTGGAGATCTAACTCTCAGAGTCCTCCACAGGGAGTCACTAGTTGAAAATGCTCTCACATCAGATCTCCAAGGGCCTTCCTCTCTAGACATCTGCTCCTGGCCTCTGCTCAGGTAAGCTCAGGTTCTTCAGATCCAACTGTCTCACCCACTTTCCAGGCTGTCGTTTGCTTTGCCCTCCCAGTTCTCTCATGGAACTAAGAAAAGTCATTTTCATCTTTGTCAGACTTTTTTCTTGCCATGGAAATAGCAGTTTCTTGCTCTGAGTGGTGTTGGATCACTGGGCATGGAGGTTTGCTAGGTACCACTGTTGTGTGACGCTGTTCCTGGAGGATGTAAACAGATGTTACTCACCCCACTAAACTAATGACAGACCAACTCATGATACCAACTAAGTCCAACCTGGTAACTGATGAGACATTAGGGTTCCTTACAGGAACATGGATGATTCAAAGATAGCTACATCATTGACATTCCTCCCGAGCACGGGTGGTGACTCAGGAAAGCTGGAAGCCTGGAACCCTTAGCAGGCTATGCTGAGCAGCTGATCAGGTCTGCGAGGCTCCTTGGCAGTATTTCCGGCTTATAAAACCTTGGAGTGGGAAGGGGCCTTGTGAATCTGCAAAGTTTCAGGGACTTCCTGAGACTTGTGAGCTGGTTACTTCTTGAACCCTAAGTACCCTCCACTTAGAACTTTCCTGGTCTTAAAGAGGTTCCTCCAGGAAGGAATGCTTCGTCTTGGAGGTCGCTGATATTCAGCAGCCTCAGATTGTTGTCTTCCCTTCGTCCCACTCTTGTGAAAGCTGCCATGTGATCCTGTTCGTCTTGTCGCTCACTGTGCAGAACAGACATCGTCTCTCATGTTCGCCACAATTCGTGTGTGGCTTGAAAGATAGATCTGAAAATATCACTGCCCTGTTTGCCGTGGCACGCCTGAAACCATGGGCCAAGTTATATCATACATGACATCTTTTATAAGCAAGGGTGTATGTACGTGTTCAGATTCACAGATGCTTCATATACGTATTAATTCTATTTTATATGATTTATTTAGCTATTATTTATATATTTATTTCATGTATCAACATTTGTACAAGGAAAGTGAATTATAAGAGCTGCAGATCCATACAAATTTTACATGTGCTAAGTTGAGCATACAAGCCTGAAGTCTTGTTCCTTTACAACCTGACATTTCTATTAGTATTTCTCACAGGTGGCCCAATTTGATGGCTAAACACAGTTTATATCCAAACACTCTGTGGAGCAAGCTTTGCGTCTAACACAAAAAGCTGAGCACTTTGAGCCCCTACTCTGATTCTCCCATGGGTAACACATCTGTAACGTGTGCCAGGTTCTGTTGAGTGTGTGTGTGTGTGTGGGGGGGGTTGTGGGGTGGGTCTGGCGGTGATGTCATCTGTCCTACGACTTTCCTTCTTATTTTGTTATTGTTCTTTGATTCATGTCTTATTTGATTTCCCTCTCGAAACATTGAAAACCACAGTGGGACACATACTCTCAGGCTGCACAGTGCTCCTAGTTACTGCTCTGCGTCCCGGTAACCTCTCAATGACCTTCTGAGGTCTACAGACATCATGTCAGGCCCACTGCTGTCTCTTTCTATCTGGGAGAACTGGGAAAGCCAACATAAGGGCTCATCTGTTCTCTTACATTATTTTTATTTTTTTAAATCAAATGATTTACAAAGATTAGAAGATGTATTTCAGTGAGTTAGTATTTTATATCCTGGGAAAGTCAAATTATCATTATTTTTTGTTGCTGTGTTGTTTGGCTTTTGAAACAGCCTCTCAGTTCATAAACAAGATGAACCTGGAACTCACTAGTAGTCTAGGCTGGCCTTTAACTGTGAGCCCCCTCCTACTTGAACTTTCTGAGTGCTGGAATTGCAGGCTTGCATCTCCATGCTTACTCGATTTCTTTCATGAAAGCATGCACACACACGCGCACACACACACACACACACACACACACCACACATATATTCATACATATATATGTACGTATATGGAACCATTAAGGTACTAACATTGATTCCAACATTTCTACTGTTGAGATTGGAGCCTAGAAAAAATATGAGTGTGGACCAATATTGATATAAAATCATACTTATTGATAGTAGAAGAAAAATAGGAAAAGTCCTTAGGTCCAAATATTAAGTAATAGCTGCACACACACACACACACCATCATGAGAAATGGCGGCCATCTAAAGGTTAATGTATGAGAGCATTTATGACAAAATATAGACACAGCCTGTACATCTACCTTTCTCACACATGTATGTATACACAGTCAAGAAGTTCATGTGGGAAAAAAATGACAAGAAGAAAATGCTGCTCCTGGTGGACTTGGGCTCCCATCCTGTCTGTCTTCACGTATGTCTCTAATTCCACAGTTTTATGATTCTGATAAAGAAATAAGTATGAAAGCATCAGGGGTAACACGGTGGCCTCTCATTTGGAAGCACTGTCTTAGGAAGGTCATCTGCTCTTAATTCCGTTCGGAAGTAAACGGGGTTGGGGCGGGGGATGCTGTCCAGCGTGTGGTGGGCACACAGTGTGTTTCTAGGGCTATTACTTTAGTGCTTGATTTTGTCCCCCTGGGGCAGCACAGGGGCCAGAGGAGCCCAAAGTGAGCGGCACTGCGCACCTGCTGCTCCTGGTTGCTCTGCTCAGGATCCAGCCCCTCGCCCTCGCACCATTTTGGTCTCTGGAGCTCTGCAGCCACCTTAGAGCATTCCTGGTGGCTGTCTTTCCCTGTGTCCTTCTGCAGCTCAGCTCTCTCTGATAACAGGAAGAGGGTGCCCAACAGCTGCTTCAGCAGTGAGCAGGACCTGGATGCTCCTGCTGCCTCCTGGAACCCGTGCATGCAGACAAGGAGTCCCGGGAATCAGACATTGGCTCCCACCCGCTTGGATCTGTTGTTATTTTCTCTTTTCTCAGAGGAACAAAGGCTTAGAACGAGTGCGTAAGTACCTCACAGTTTCCAGGCTAGTGGCTGGAAAGTCACAGTTCAATAATCCAGAGGTTAATAAGCCAGCGCTGAGACAAAGAGTAGTGAGCACTTTCAACTCACAGGAGACACAGGGCGAACAGGGAGCAAGGCTGCTCTGACCTGCGGGATGCATGAACTTTTCCTGCTCTGCTCCACCCAGAGCATGGAAAAAGAGTCGTCACTCCCATTGGATGGCGTCCAGATTTGCACACCGCAGTCTCTTACGTCTGAGGCCCGGAACCATAGCTCCGCTGTGGTTGCTCCTTTCCTGGTTTCCATAGCCTCCCGGGATTTGCATGTCTCTCTCAGGAACCTCCCGGTGAGCCTGGGGCTTTGTCGTCTCAACCGGGGCTTTGAGGCTCCAGGGCTGCTCTGTGGGCTTCGGGACACGGGGCGCATCAGCCCCCCTTCTGTGCGTCTCCGCCTTGTGAATCTGTTTTCTGGACTTGGCTCACCACCCAAATTTGCTTAATGCACTACGAAAATCTCAGCTCGACCTAGAGGAAGCCATAGCAAGGGAGAAACAACTCTAGTCAATTACAAAAAAAAAAAAAAAAAGACAAAAGAAACATTGTGTCAAATTTATTTTCTGCAGCGCGGCGGCGAGGCGATGGTGGCTCTCAGCGCCTCGCCTGGCTGTGCGTGAGGGTGCTTACAGGGAGTAGTGCGGTTGTCTTGGATTTTAGCTAAAATAAATCATATTCGTGTCAAGCTGCAAAGGAAGCACTGATTGACCGTGCGAGGATAAAGAAGACAAGTTGTAAAGTAGCAATATCCAATAATTACCCCAAATTTACCACCGGTTCGCTCTCTACATCCTTCCCTATCTCGTATATATTATCATTTAAATTTATCCGTCGGTTTAAATAGGGCACCGGGTCCGTTCCGCCTTCCGCCTGTGCGTGTCTGCCAGTTTGCAGGATGCCTGCAGCTAAGATGAATCAGGAAACAAAGAGAGAGCTGACGCCTGTGGATGCCCAAGATAAACTGTGACCTAAAATGAGACCAGTCTAAGGAAGAGACAGATCCTGGGTGCCACGCGTGCTGGAGACCCATCAGGGCCAGCAGATGGCAGCAGAGCCCTGGGCTCCCACCCCGCGGACCTCTGTTCCCTTTGAGCAGTCAGTCATGTGTGCCCTCTGTGGCACAGACCCGGGGAATGGCGTCCTTCAGCTATAATCACGCATAGCATCTCTCTTTTACCACAAATCTGTGGCACTAATTCAGAGTGCACTGTTCTCTGGGTGGGTCAGTCAGACTACTAGAAAAGGAGAAATAGAGTTTAAGGGGTGGAGAAATCACACAGAAAAAAAAGGTGTGTGTGTATGTGTGTGTGTTTGCTTCTTCCCTTTCTTTGAGCTTGTCAGTCTATTTCACCCCATAACCAAAACGGAAATGTTTTGGTTAAAAGTGTGTTTGCAACCGGTTCTTAGCAGGAGGCAGCACAAGTCTTTAAGACTTGGGAGGCAGAGACAGGAGTATCTCTGAGAGTTCAAAGTCAGCCTGGTTTACACAGTGAGTTCCAGGTTACAGGGCTACAAAATGAGGCCCTGTCTACAAACAAGCAACTCTTACTTAGCTGGCCACTCACAGTTTTCCCACACTAAATAAGATTCAACCTCATGAACTGTTTTAAGATACTCTCTCAGCATAATATAATTATAGTGCCCAGAACCAAATTTCACATTGTCCTTAAAACCATAGTCCCTGATCTCTCCCAGCGACATTGCAATGGTTTAATGATTTTCCAAAGTAGAGGACTTTGGGAAAGGATAGGATGTAAAAACAGATGTCTGTTGGCCTTATACAGGTTTAATTAAATTAGGGTTAACTTGGTAAGTTGAAAGGGAGATGGGCGGGTAGTATTTTTCCCCCTCAGCATTCTGGGAGCATCCCAGAATGTGATATAACCTCGCAAGACTCTAGATGGCGCTGCAGAGTCACCATGCAGTTTCTATAATGGTTCAAGGCTCTTTATTTTTCTCCGGTTTCTGGAGAGCTTGCATCAGAAAATATACCAAAAAGAGCAGATATTTTTAAAAACGTAGCATCGTCAATGAAATTACAGAAACTGACGTCTGAGAAAGATGAGATAGGCATGCGTATGCCTGTTTAAATTTAGATTCCACATTTAGATTAATTTTCAACCAAGTATGACAGTCTAAAGTGTCCTGGAAATACTTAATGGCCTTTGGCCGCAGCATTAATGAATTGCATGAAATTGAACTGAGATTTGCTTGGATGGTACCATCCCGTGCAAGAAGGCACAGTTTGTCCTAAATAGATGTCAAGTGTATTTCCCCAGTGTGGAGTCTGCTGTGGAATGTGCTTGGTGTGTGCAAGCGTGTGTGGGCATGCGTGTGTGTGCGTGTGCATGTGCGTGTGTGTGTGTGCGTGTGTGTGTGTGTTCTTCTCTTAACAGACAAATGGATCCTGATATGAGGCAAGAGGTTTAAGCCAGCTTCAGCGCTCAGTGCTAACCAACACCTGGGTCAGGATCCCTCCGTCACACACCTGACACATAGACTATCTTAAAAGCATGTCAAAGTCTGGGAAAAGCAAGACAGCCCCCTCCCCATGGAGAATAATGAGGTGGGGAGCAGCGGAGCAGGTATGGGATTGAAACTGGGAGGGTTTTTACAGAGATATTCAGCCAGGAAGAGGTTCTTTCTAATAAACTACAAGCCCCAGGCTCTGGGGCAAAGGACTTCCTGTTTTAACCCCATTCAGTGCGTCTGAGAGACAGCAGTCACCACAGGCATCCTCACAGTGAGGTGCTGTGAGCAGGGGGTCTTCAACCAGGGCTGCTTAACCTCTCCTTCCAGGCTCCGATTTCATTGTTCCCAGCTCGCCGCCTGAGAGCCTCCAGCAGCTTTCTCACTCCCCGTTCAGGGCGCAGGGACTTTCTTTCCAAGCCTCACACATATGTGCACACACACAGTACCACAGTCTGCACTGTGTGAAGCACCTGCAATGGAGCCGCTGCACCACAGAGTCTGACTTCAGTCCATTCACAATTCCTCCTCAGAAGATACAGTTTCCATCTTACCAATGAAAACATCAAGACCTGGACAGCTTAAGCAACCTGTCCATGGCATCCAAGTCATAAATTACAGGATAAATAAAGCCCTCACCCCATCTGACTCTTCATCTTGTGCTGCTGGCAACTGTCAGAGGCCTCATTACAGTACATGAAAATCAACACTACCAAAGAGCATGCTAGCAAAATCCTAGCAAGCTAAAACACCTTCCCTGGATTCAGCTTCCCCCTCTATTATGCCTCCTCCGTGTGGCTGATCCATTAGCAACATCTCTTTGGGAGCTGGCTTTCTGTCAGCCACATTTTTGGGGGAGTTCCCAGCCTAAGGAAGGTGAACCTTTTGATCTGGTATAGAGTGTCAGTTATATGTCTGTGTACTGAGGAAGCCCTGGGCACATGTGGCTATATTGTTCTGAAGTTTCATGGACATACTTACGGTTAATTTTCTAAGATTATTTTTGTGGGAGGTGGCTTTCAAAAATGTGCAACAGGTTCTGCTGCAGACTTCCCCATGGCCAAGCATACCTCAGAATCCAGGCTCCAGACTGCCTTCTTGAAGCCAGGTTACCATATTGGCCCCTGCAGGTACGGGTTCCAGATTTGTCTAGGGGAAGATCAGGCCCTGTGGCCCAGGAATCCATGATGGTGGCCCCCATGAACTGAACCTCCGTGATTATCCTAACATTGAGTATGGCCTGGTAGTACTAGGATCTAACCCTATCCCTCTGACTTAGTCTCCAATCATGCCAAGCACCGGGTTGACCCCAATACCACCAGACTAGAAGGTCCCCTGCAGCACCAGGCCAACCTCTGCAGTCCCTAGGCCCACACCTATCTCCCAGCCTCAAGGGAAGCCTCTGAGATACAGAATGCATTCCACCAGGGCTAAGAAAGTCCCTGACCTGAACACTAAGTCTCCAGAGTGACAAGTCCACAGAGCTGACCTCCAACGCCATCCAGCATGTGTGGAAGCAAGCTGGAGACTGGAGTCCCTCAAGTCTGAGGGAGTCCTGGCACCCTCCCTGCAACCGCACACTCCTGTCTTCTGCAGGCCTGTGTTCTGAGAGATTTGGGTCCAGACTGTATTAATAAACTGACCAGACTCCTATGTTTCCAGGCTCTGAGAGCAAAGACCCAGGTTACCCAGGACCCAGAACACCCCTCTCAGGTCTGGCTTCTCACACACAGCACCCTAGCTACTACCACAGCAATGGAAACAGACCGGGCAGCTCCACCCAACCTCAGGCTCCAGGGAGACACTAATGGGCTCCAGGTACCAGTACACCACCTATGATTCTAGGTTCCAGATGAGCCCTGTGGATGCAAACCCATCACAGGGCATATCAGGGGGCTAGTCCCAGGTCTAGAATGATGTGCCCAACTCCGGGCTTCAGAGGGCCGAGTTTTGGCTTATTTCAGAAGATCTAGGGGTCTAGGGAAACCAAGAAGGCCTTGGTAACAGGCCAAATCACACAGGCCAAGAACAGTAATCATTCCCACAAATTCAGTCTTTAAGCCCTACCCCAGTCCCAGCTCAGCCTCTTTGAACTCAAATGCTGATGTTCTTCATGGACCCAGATGCCAAAGAAATCACAAGGTCACCAAAATTGGGCTCAAGGCCCAACCCAGTGCTGGGTTAGAACTAGAAACACAGGCTTCAGACTAGGGCACATGGTCTTCGTGGACCCTCAGGGAACCAGTAACCAGTTATTCCCGAGGATCCAGTCTTCAGAGCTGATTCTGAGAACTAAGCAGAATGATCTAACAGCTGCTGACACATTGCCCGGGCAGCCTCACCAAGGACCTAGCTTCTAGTGCCTTCTCAGGACATATCAGAAGTTCTCCCTGGAATCGGTGGACGGAATGAAGGCTGTTCTCAAATAAAGCGAGCTGTCAAAGACTAAAGCAAACCCCTGATCCTTCAAAGACACAGACATCGTTGTCAGGAAACAATAAACTTGAAAACCAAGGAAATGTAACAACAGAAATCCCCCATTTCTAAAACACTGATGGGAATCTACAAAACAACTCAAAAATTATCTGGAGAGGCTAGGGGAGCTTGAAACAGAGAAACCAACGAAATCCTGCAAAGAGAAAAGGAGCAAAAACAAAAAATATGTGACATCTATTAAAATTATTTATTATTTTTTTATAAAATCAAATTCTGAAATGGACAGTATAGGGAATGAAATGATAGATGCAGTAGAGATCAGCGGCAGCAAAAATGGTCTCTTTGAAGAAACGACCACTGAACCTGAAGACAAATCACTCGGAAATGTGTATTTAGAGAAAAGCCGTGACTCCTAATGACCTATGCCCATGCATCTCTCAAACCTCATTGGCGATGCTTCCATCAGCAGTAGGTGGTGGCTGATAGAAGCCCACAGCCGGTCTGCAGATCATGAGAGAACACTGAATGCTCTGTCCTAAACAGAACAGCTGCTTCACATCCTCTCCACTAGGGGCCAGGAATCATCTCAGAAGAGAGAGTGGAAGAGCACATGGGCCAGGAGGATTGGATGAGGACAGGGAAGCTCTGTCCGGACACGGCAGGGAAGCTGTGCATTGAACTCATGGTAACTGTGAGGCACAGGGGGGAAGCCTGCAAGTTCAAACAAGACCAAATCTCAGCATGAAGCAGGAAGGTGGCCATGAGGTCCCACCCCAGGCTGAGGAGCTATTGGCAACAGCTGCCAGGAGAGTCAGTTGTTTCTAAGAGGGTAGCCCTGGGGAGTCAGCCATGCCCTAGTGGAAGACCAGACTCAAAGAATCAGAGCAGCACAAATTGTGTTTGATTGGTTGAAAAATAAAGGCTGTGAAGCTGGGTGAGTAGGGAAGGTGCCGGGTCTGCGAGGAGAAAAGAGAAAATATGATTGAAGCACATCATATGGAGTTCTCACAGAGCTGATTTAGGAAGCAGGAAAGAAAACTTGAGGGGTGAAGACAGCTCTTGGGCCTGAGAAATAGCAGCTAAAGTGCGTGTTTGACCTAGAAGGCTTGAGAATGACAAGTGAACAGAAGACTTACTCAAGCAAACAGTAGTAAAAACTTTCAGATTTGGAAATGCAAATATCCAGGTAAGATAAAAATTACAAGGGCATTTTCACAGAGATAGAAAGGAAAAATTCTGACATTTACGTGGAACCCTGGACAGTCACAACGTGGGAGAGCAGTCTGGAGCTCAAAGAATAAAACTGTCACTCTACACGGTTGGTATATCCAATCCAAAGCAGCAGGAATTAAGTCAGCCTTGCATGGACATGGCTGGAGGAGCCCTTGAGGTAGGGCAGTGATCCCAGGGAGGAAGCAACACCCTAGATCCAAAGAGTCCCAATTACGATTCAGGAGCGTGGAGTGGGGAATAAATTAAAAACCTACACTGTGAAGCCTCTGCAGGAAAACGGGGGCGGTGGTCCACAGCTGGTCTGGGAAATGGCTTCTGGAAAAGAACATGAAAGTCCAGGCATCAACGCCAGAAGAGAGATTGTGTGTGTGTGTGTGTGTGTGTGTGTGTGTGTGTGTAGCTTAGAGTTTTAGCACAGTCCAGAAAACACAATGAAGAGACAGCCAAGGAATGAGAGGGAGCACCTGCCAATCACGCGTCTCGGAGATTTAAGATCTCTCATACGTCAGGGGCTCTGACACTCCACAGCAGGAAGCTGAGAGTCAGAGTGAGAAAAAGCAAGGCACCAGGGTAGTTTCCCCCAAAGTAAAACACACAAATGGACAAGAACTGACTGAGAAAGCGTTTGCCACGGTCTGGGCATGACCCAAAGATTTGTTTGCTGATGTTTCCTTGCAGATGGAACAGTACCAAGAGGTAAGGTCTTCAGAATGATCTTCCATCATGAGGGCTGATCCCTGTGGCGTGGGAAGAAGCCCTTAAGGAGGGAAGTGATGGACAGCCACTGACCCTCCCTCCCATTCCTGGCGCCCTCTGAGGTGCTGCCTATAAAGACACTGTAGCCTGATGCTGCACTTGATAACTGGATCTTTGCTGTTCCAGGCTCCAGAATTTTGAGACACAAATCTTAGCCGTAATGGTCTAATCTTAGGTATTTTATTACAGACTAACACAGTACAGTGGATCAGTATAAACAGACAAAAAATACCAATTAAAAATCACCACAACGTGTTAACTCTCTCTTGTGATTATAGCTATGTTCAAAACTTAGTTTTAAAAGATGTGTGTGGGGGGGTGGACACTTGCACAGTGTTGGTGGGGGTGTAAATTAGTACAGCCATCATGGAAAACATTATGGAGTCCTCTCACAAGCAAAAGCAGAATTGCCTTCTTATGCCAGGTGTCGTACTCCTGGGCATTTATGTGAAGGAGTTGAAATCAAGGAGACAGCACATTTCTACTGCAGCCTAGTCCTCAATAGGCAAGTTATAGAGGCAACCTATGGGGCTGATACTGAATTAAACAGGTAAAGAAGTGTGTGTGTGTGTGTGTGTGTGTGTGTGTGTGTGTGTGTGTGTGTTCCATTCTCTGTGACATGGCTGCAGCTGGATGGTATTATGTTAAATAAAATAAGCCACACTTAGGAAATACGGAAGCATCGAGTGGAACAATGGCGGTCAAGAGCTCAAGCGCTGGGTAGCGCCTGGGGAGGCGTTAGTTGAAGAGACTAGATTTCAGTTAGGAGGAGGAGTGCAAGAGGTCTAAGGAACACCCCCTGGGTACAGCCAGCAGCAGCTCATCATGATCCTGTAGAGTGCCAAGGGACTAGAGTTAAATCTCTCCCAACAGAACGATAATTATGCAAGGTGACGCGCAGGTCAATTAGCGTGATTAACCATTACACGGTGGAGCTGCACTTACAAACATGTCCAGGCTGCAGGCTGCTTGATGTCAATTGAAAAAATCGAGTGCAACTCGAGAAGTTCCTACCATGGAGGCTGCGTTCCTACGTGCTCCTAGTTCAGGCCTCTTTGTTACTTAATCTTCTTACTTTGTGTCTGTCTTAGGGAGATCCCAAACTGTCATATGATGTGTGATTTATCCTTTCTTCTTGTAGCTGTTGCATAGTTTTGAGATGTTTTATTTTTTACGACAGGGTCTCACTTTATATCTTAGGTTAGCTTGGAACTCATTATGTAGCCCAGGCTGCCCAGGCTCAGGATATTTCTCCCGCCTCTCCCTCCCTCCTGTTGAAGTTACAGGCTAGAGCCACTGTGCAAGGCTTTGCTAAGGTCTTTCAATGGGTACAGCCATATTTAGGGTACTTTACTTGGGTATTTTGTCATAAAATTACCCCTTCTTGTGGGGTGGGTCCTACTCTCAGTCAACAGAGTGTATCTGCATGAAGCATCCTCTGTGAACGCTCTCCATCCTTTGATAGGTCATACCTTTTCTGCTTCCCTATGTTTTAGATCTGAATTCACAGGTAGCTCATGATCTTAAATCTTAGAACGACCAGTTTAATCCAGTAATCCCCATCTTAACTGAAGTGGGTATGTATCCCTTTGCTGTTGGGCTGGGCCATTGGTACGAGTTTATTCCGCTATTTTCTTTCTGCTTGTCCTCTTAACTTCTCTGCGGTATTTTCCCTCTTCTGTGGGCAGCTTTGTGAGGCACAGTGCGGTTGTAGAGGGATTTGTTTAGAAGTCCGTGAGAGCCTGGAACCCTCACTGCCTTTTTAGCCGTGTGATGCTGGCGGCATGGCCTTCGCTGTGGCTGAGCTTCATGTTCTAAATGTGAATATGGACCTCTGTCTCAGGTGTTCACGAGTGCCAAGTCAGGTGAATAGCGTTCAGTCCCATGGCCAGGGGCCGTGCCCTCCCTCTCCTCTTCCAGGGCTTTCTCGCTGGGCTGGGCAGCTCGGCTCCAGAGCCTACAGTGCACGTGTGTGCTGTTTGTTTTGGCCAAATCACTTTATTCTGCTGGTCGTGCTCTTCCCGTTCACACTGGTGCTGCAAAGGACTGTCGGGCTGGTACCTGGCATGCTTCACGCTTATCCTAGGAACTCTGAAAGACCATTTTACTCTCTCTCTTTTTAACCATCTGCTAAAACCTTGTGTGTTTTTTTATACTGTCAAGCAGTCCATGCCTCTGTAACCATTTAGCACCTCCCTGCAGCCCCAGATCACAGCCTCCCTGTGAGCTCAGTCCAGCGAAGAGGATTCGAAGCTCAGCAGCTGTCTCACACGCACTTCCCGGAGAAAGCTGATTACCTACCTATCTGGGCATCCACGGCTTTGGGAGGTACAGCCCTAATCCCTTCATCTGGTCTCCATTTCAGTTTCTCCTGGCTGCAGGCTCACACTTTTCTTCATCCAGGGAGCTGCTAACTGGAAGAAGGCAGCTCTTTGGCTTCACACTCAGGCTGCCCAAAGCCCCCAAAGGGTGGAAATGGAAGAGGCTCGTGTCTGACATGTTGATGGTTCGCTGAACCCCTGTTCTCCCATCAGCCCCACACGTTTCTCAGCTTTTACCCAAAGCGTGAAACAGTGTGGGAAGGATTGAACAAGCCGTATAATGCACTTGTGGTTTCTCTTCTGAGCAGTAATCTGCCAATCAGAAGTCCTTTCGGGAATTAAAAATGGAATAGGTACTGATTTGGCAGATGCCAGCAAGCAACATACACAACTGATAATCAGCCTCAGACACAAGAAAACATCTCAGCAGACCTGTAAATTTTGTGTTTCAGTGTCTGTAATTCATCACAAGAAAGAAACACAATTGGAAAGCCCTGACCTTTCCCAGCCCAACCCGCTCCCTCAGTAGTCAATGGGAACAGCTCATAGTGTGCAGTTTGAGACCTGCAATGTAATGATGCATTCATAAACACACTCCCCCAACAGCGTGAATAGCGACCTATGGGTGGCAGGTATAGAAAGTGGAATATCTCCTTCCTGCACGTTATCATCCCTTCACATAAAATTAGATCCATCAGGGAAGGGTGAGGCCAAAGCTGGGGTGGCTGGGAAATGGGGGTGGATGGGCTGGTAAGGTGGTGGTGAGGATGTGGGGCTAGAGGTCATGATAAGGATGTAGCACCCAAGGTTTCTGTGCCCCAAAACTTAGAGTCTGTTCTCTGTGTTAATCAACCAGTGTGGAGAGATGTTTGTATGTGTAGGGAAAAAAAGAAAAAACCCCTAAAACTGTGGCATGCTGGGAGGAAACTGCAGATGTGGCCATGACGTGGGAGGAAATGCACGTTGCCAAAATGAGCTTGTGTTTACACTTTGACACAGCTCTCCCTTGTTCCCACTGCCCACACCCACCGCACGAGGAAGCTTTCCTTTAAGAAAAAAAACACCTCTATTTGTCATTTTGGTGAGTTTTACAGGCTCACTAATTTTTCCATGGATATGAGCTGGCGTTTCCTCTTCTGGTACCTGCGCATCTGGCTCTTCATCAGGAAATCTGCCAAAGCCATCAGGAACACTTAGTGTGGGGTTCCGGCCAAATATATGCAATCAGTTCAGAAAGCTAAAGAAGAGAAGAACAGGAGAGGGATGGAGATAAATTACATAAGACATCCAATTACCCTTCTCAGTTCATCCTCACTCAGGAACAGACACACATACACACACACATACATACAGACATACATACACAGTGACACACACACAGACACAGACACACACACATACACAGACACACAGAGTGACACACACACACATACACACACACACATACACAGACATAACACACAGTGACACACACACAGACACACACACACATACATACATACATACATACATACACAGTGACACACACACAGACACAGACACACACACACACATACACAGACACACAGAGTGACACACACACACATACACACACACACATACACAGACATACACACACAGTGACACACACACAGACACACACACACATACACACACACAGTCATACACACACACATACACACACACAGTCATACACACACACACAGACACACACACACAGTCACACACAGACACACACACAGTCACAAACACATACACACACAGTCACAAACACATACACATACACACACACACATACATATACACACAGATACACACACATACACACATACACATACACAGACACACACACACACATACACACATACAGACACACACACAGTCACAAACACATACACACACAGTCACAAACACATACACATACACACACACACATACATATACACACAGATACACACACATACACACATACACATACACATACACAGACACACACACACACACACACATACACACACACACACACACATACACATACACACAGACACACACAGACATACACACAGACACACACAGTCACACACACACGGACTTACACAGACACACACACAGTCACACACATACACGGACACACACACACACACACATACAGACACACACACAGTCACAAACACATACACACACAGTCACAAACACATACACATACACACACACATACATATACACACAGATACACACACATACACACATACACATACACAGACACACATACACATACACACACACATACACACACACAGTCACTCACACACACGGACTCACACAGACACAAACACAGTCACACACACAGGGACTCACATAGATACACACACAGTCACACACACACACATGGACACACACACACACAGTCACACACACGGACACACACAGTCATACACACACACACACACACTCACACACAACTCACTCTTCTCACTAGAAACTTGAAAAGAGATCAAATAGCTATTTTCTTCAGTCCTCAGCACCAAGTTCCCAAACTCCCAGTGTTGTGCCAGTGTTTGAAATGCCCCCCTCCCCAAGTACCACCAGGTCTGAGCGAAAGCAAGGAGCCTTTATTCTGCAGAGCAAACCAGCGCCCTGGGGTCTGGCACCACCACACAAGATGGCCGGCCGGAGCAGCTTCCTGCAAGGGATTTTAAAGGGAGCAGGGGATCTCTCTGATTGGTCAGAACCCGGGCACTGGATTGGCTCCTTAAATATTATATTGCAACAAGGATTTCTTGGAAAGTGAATACTTGCCATTAAACAGAGAGGTTTATGGGAAAGCAAGTACTTGACATTACACGGAGGAGAGGTTAGTGTCTTCACCACTAGGGGCGCTGGGCTTTTCACCAGCTGTGGTGCAGCCTGGGGGCTGTCCCAGGCTGGTAGACAGACACCTTTCTCCCCTGGTTCTTTCAGAAGCTAGAGGGAGGAACGAAATCAAAGTTTCTTAACTCCTCCAATAGACAAAACGTAGGACACAGGCGGAAATATCAGGAAATGTCTGTGGCCTTTTACCATGGTGTGCAGGTCCCCATATACACCATGCTGTACAACTTCTGAGGTGTCCCACAGTATACAGCGCTATACGTTTGCAGGTTCAGGGATGCTCTGTGGAGTGCAGGGCCCTAGGTATGGGTGCATACGTTCCTAGGTGCAGTGTGTTCAGGATCCCAAGTGTGCAGATCCTGGTGTGTATGGAGGTGTTTTCTCTCAGACTAGGGAGTCATGACTGTTCAGTTGTGAGGAAGCACAGCAGACGTGGCGGGTCTCCCTACCTCACACCAAGGGTACTACACTTAGAACAATCAAGGTCCATATGGACAGTGGGTTCCTCAAACGCAGAGTTCATTTTCAAGTTCCCATGTTCTCTGTGGGAGAAGAACTGAGTAGGAAAGGAAGGACACGTCCCCTCTCCTGTAGCACACCAGCTGCTGGCTTTTGTTTTTTTTTTTTTAAGAGGAAACACTGGCTGAGAAATTTCCATTGGTCCACGAGGAAAAGTCTGTGTATGGGACTTTTTGTTGATGATTGATGTGGGGGGGCCCAGGTCATTGTGGGTGAGGCCACCCCTGGGAAGAAAGCAGGCTGAACAAGTCATGGGGAACAAGCCAGGAGGCGGCTCCCCTCCTTGACCTCTGCTTCAGTTCCTGCCTTGAGCTCCTGCCTCAGTTTCCCTTGGGGATGGATTATGAAATATAAGCTGAAATAAACTCTTCCTCTTCCAAGTTGCTTTGGATCGGTGCTTTCTCCCAGCAATGGAGTCCTAACGAGGACAGTGGCGTTTAACGTTAGCTTCTCACAGTTGCGACTGTGAACCATGAACACGGTCGTGTCCTGTATGTGACGTGTAGAACACACATTAATTTTTCAGTAGATGAGTTTAATGATCAGAAATGGAAAAGAAAATGCCTGCCTGGATGAGGGGAAAAACAATAGCCATCCCTTTATTTTAAAGCCTCTATTTGCTGGCAGCTCCCTTCCCTGGAGAAGCCTCTGGGTCCTCGCTGGAGAACACTCTCAGGCAGCGCTGTGCAGCTGCTGTGGGAGCAGGTTTGGGACTTATTTGCCTATGGTGCCTCCAGGTGCTGGGTGAAGAGCTGCAGAGTCCACCTTCCTCAGGGGGACAGAATGCACACTCCACCGTGTGCTGCCCGGCCTCAGGAGGGGCTCTCACCCACTCTCACCTTAGCCTGTAATGCTATTGCTACTTTTGCCTTGGAGATTTCTAGAGTCCGTGTTTCTATTATGCAAATATTACATTCTGGGAAACTTGAGAACTGAGCAGACCTTTTGTGACTTCTCTTGCTTCAGTGGTTGCCTGCCTCCTTCGACTTCCCAGGATGAGTGGGGCACCCACCTCCTAGCTATCGCTGGAGAACCACAAGAAGCAATGTGTGTGACCGTTCTGATCAGCTCCACCACAAAATACTCTTACTAGCCTCAAGTAGAGCGACTTTACCATCTTGTTGGCCAATTGGCGAATTCAACCAAATTCTTTAAAACATGTGAGCACTCGCCTGGACGTAGAGTTCCTGGGGAACACAGCAGTCTGTAAAGGAACAGAGGCAGCAATGCTGGATACTTGTTAGGGAGTCAGTGGGATGATAAGATCTTTACCACAGTGCTCAAGAGGCAGGAGAATAGGTAAGCGAAACACTGGCTTGGGGACCTGGGAGGTGGTCACAAGATCAAGTAGCTTACCTTTACTTAAGATCTCTTCTGGAGCTGATGATGCATTCGGTAGTTAGTGGTAGAGCATTTGCTACAGTGAGCAAGACCCTGAATTCATCCCCAGTGTGGATCCCTCCCCCACCCCACAGACAGGCAAGCGTATCTCATCTCTATCTCTCTCTTCTCTTTAGTCGCTGGGTTGGGTGACGTTCTGTGTGACCGGTAGGTTGCTGATACCATGATAAGTTAGCCCGTATCATGCAAAGGCCATACAAGCCAATGCCACTGTTCTGACTGCAGAGCACCTGTACTGAGCTCAACTAGATCTCTATTGAAATTAGAAAGTGAAGAGAGAGGAGAAGAGAGAGAGAGAGAAAGGGAGAGAGGGAGAAGTTGGGGAGGTTTGTCCCCAACCTGGAAGCAGAGTCATAAAGGTGTGGACCTGCTACCAGCTAATGTTCTGTTTGTGGACATTCCTTGTGTTCCTTCTAGCTCTGGAGACCTTCAGATGGCTTTCCTCCCTAAACACCAGTGTCATTTCTGGATGTCATGTCCCTCGTGGCACTGTTACTGTGATCTCTATTACTGAGATTTGCATTTTCTCTAGTTTACAGCTGTGTTCTACAAAAATAGGACAATGAACATAAGGATTCTCTGTACAACCGCAAACACCCTCACCCGTGCCTAGGAGTCTCCACAGAGCCCTGAAGTTTGGTAGCTTTGACGGAAAGTTCTGTTGGAATTGTGTATGAAGTTGCATGATCCTATTTGCCCTTTGGGGAGGATTGCCATTTTAACAATATAAAATATTCTTTAAGTTATAGATGCATCATCTCTCGTTTAAGCTTTACACAATTTATCTGAACCGTGTTTGCAATTTTCCATGTTCAGGCTTTCTGTATCTGTTACCCAACTCATTGCTACATATTTGATATTTTCATACAATTATATGCAACATTTTACTTATTTGAAGTTCCATTGTCCGTTGCTAAAAAAAAAAAAAAGAGAGAAATACAATTGATTTTTATGTTTATTTTAACCTCATGAACTTAAATACCTTCTTTATAAATTCTATGCGATTCCCCGTAAGATCATGGAATCCGAGTATAACAGTGGTTCTAAGTTTCTATTCTGGCTGGTGCTCTCCATCTATTTATCTCTGGAGATTGCACTGGCTGGGGTCTCAAGGCAATGCTGAGACACGAGCTGTGGTAGAAAAACCCTAAGCTAATGCTGTCTCTCCTGGTTCTGTGTATTATCAGAGTCAGTTTTTTTTTTTAATTTTTAAAATTAGAGTGTGTGTGTGTGTGTGTGTGTGTGTGTGTGTGTTGTGGGTTCATGCACGTCCCTCAGTACAGGTGTGGGGGTCAGAGAGCAGCTTCCAGGAGTTCTGAGCCCTGAGTTCTCAGGTTGCTATCCTTGAGGAGCAACCTCTTACACCTTCTGAGTCATCGCCCAGGTCCCTCTCCAGGTTTCTGAAGATTTCTGCTACTCTTTTCACATATTTGTTGAGAGTAACTATCAAGACAGGATATTTGGTGTCTGTCACACACTGATGATCCCTTCCTTGAAAGCTCATTGATCGTTGCTAATAAAGTTGAAAATACCATAAGCTGAAAATACATTTAGTGTACCTAACCTCCAACAAGTCACACATTACTGTAGACGGCGTTCGGTGGTTTGAATGAAAACGGCCCACGGTAGGCCCGTAGGAAGTGGCACCATTAAGAGGTGTAGCCTTACTGGAGGAAACGTGTTACTGATGGCAGGCTTTGAGGTTTCAGAAGTTCAATACAGGCCCAGTGTCACATCCTCTTCCTGCTGCCTATTGATCCAGATGTAGAACTCTCAGCTCCTCCAGCACCAACCATGTCTGCCAGTGTGCCTCCATGCTTCCTGCCATGCTGACCATGGACTAAATCTCTGAACTGTAAGCCATCTCCAATGAAATGTTTTCCTTTATAAGAGTGCTGTGGTCGCAATTTCTCTTCACAGCAATGAAACCCTAACTAAGGCACTGCCTTAAGTATTCTTAGAATACTTACATTATACTACACCTGGGACAACTCACCAACACAAAGCTATGAAGCCAGGTTTTGAGGCGTGTGTTAGACCTCACATGATCTGCTGACCACTGTCTCCAAAGCGAACAGCAGGTCAGATGAGCAAGGCTTTTTCATATCCTCATGAAGCAGAGTAAAGAAGATCTGACCAACATAAATAAATGGAGGGCCAGCTACAATCAATTAAGGCCTCTCTCCCTCTCCCCTGCTTCTCTGTTTTGTATGTTGAATGACACTAATAGATTTATGAATGGCAAACCCACTTGCATATTTGCTCTCAACATTTTCTACTTTCCGAAGTGGTTAGATTTGGAGTCAGTCGATAGAGAATTTTTTGCATTTGTGTTCATGAGGGTAGCATGTTAGATTGCAGTTTCCTCTCCTGCAATGCCTTCTTCTGGTGTCCTGTTTCTAGCCTCATGCAGGGGGGGGGGGAGGAGGGTCAGAAAAATATCCCTCCTTAGCAATGCCTCTGAGTCGTACAAGTAGATATTATTGGGGGACATATTTTCAGAATTCTGTCTCTTTGAGTAATTACTACCTTATTTTAATAATTATACACTCCTTCCAGTAATATTTAACAGGAATTCCTACTCTAGTGTTTATATACTCTCCAGGAATTTTTTCCAACAGGGATCACATTGATTTTTTTCTTCCATCTCTTCTATGATCTCTTAATCAAATTCTTTTTATGGCTGCCATGTGTTTCTTGTAGGCAACATATAGTTGGATCTTGCTTTTCATCTAATCTCTTTCTTTTTATTTCTATTTCAACATGACTGTTGATGGAGATGGGTTTGCCTACCTAATTTTTCTATGTGTTTCTGATTTATGCCATTGTTCTTTATGTTCTTTCTTCCATTTTCTTTGTTTCAAAGTAATTTGGTGCATTTTGTGATTGTGCTTCATCTTCGATGCTGGTTCATTATTTCTGTATGTTTTACATTTTACGATCACCTTAAGGTTTATATTGTATCTAAAAATGTCTTGATTTCAGCTTTATTCTGAATGAAAGTTTTCTCTAAATACAGTACGTGGGCCAACAGGTCTTTCTTTTTCTTTAGTTATTTATAGACCCTTTTCTGTTTTCTTGGCATTTATGTTATTTCAGAATTGAAATGTTCTGTCCTGTTTCCCTGCATTCTTCTCTATACAGAAATGGCTCCTCCTGACTGCTTTCAATAAATCCTTTTTTAAATTCTTCAAGATGATTCTTTGATCAGCATTAGATATCTTCATATAAGCACAATGATCACTACTCTGAAATGCATGAGGAGCACCTCTTGCAGATACGTAGTATCCTCTCCCCCTCCTCCTCCTCTCTCCTCCACTCTGTTTTCTGTAACTGTCATCATCATCATCGTGATCAATGATGTGAGTTGTAGACAGCTAGGCCTCCTCAAATCCTTCTCATTTTGCCCCCAATCAGGGAAGCCCCAGATTTTGCCTGTGTTGCCCACCCTGGTGCTGTGCGAACTCCAGTTGGAGGAGGTCTAGGCCTCATCACGTTTGCTTTTCACTTACTGGGCATCATCTAGGGTCTTGAAAAGTGGTGGGTTTGGATGTTGGCCTGTCTGCTTGTTCTGGTTATTCCAGGCAGGAAGGAAAGCTTGGTGTCCGTGGGTCCATGCTGGGCAGGGATAAAGGCACCATTCTAGTGCAATTTTAAAATTTATTTAAAAATCTGAGATTTATTTATTTGTTTGTTTGTTTGTTTGTTTATTTGAAATTGTGGAAGACTGTGATTTCCTTCAATTGGTTTTTTCTTTTTTGTAAATATGAACTGGTAAGCATGCCAAGAATGAGAGGTGACTGTGATCAAATTGATCACACACATACCATAATGAAACCCATTGTTGTGTATAATTAGCATGTGCTGCTACCATGTGATGGTTGTGATCTCTGACAACACTGTAAGACAGGAACGTTCCTTGGTTTCTCCTAGATTCCATCAGTATGAGAGCTACTGACTAAGACAGGAACGTTCATCTCTCTGAATTTATCCTAGGACCGAATGTGTCTAGTGGGACTGCAAAGGAAGTGAGGAGTTGTAAGGAACTTCCACTTAACTCTCTGTGGAGGCCAAGGAAAGCGTGTGATCTTGGATTTGACTGCTGTATAGTATAAATTCTTCCATTAACTATTGCCTTTGAAAGCAACATTCTTTTTTTTTTTTTTTAAATCAGCTCTCTTACTATTGAGTTCCAGCAGGGCTCTGAGATGTCCTTGCCCTATGTCCCTCCTGAGGCTCGGCTGAGGTCACTCTGAGATCACACCCAGGTGTGGGTCAGTTTTTCTGTTACCTGCTACCCGAGTAGGGCATTCATGGGAGCTTGAATATATGTGTTTACTGTGACCTTTGCACATCTGCCAAGTCTGGAAAGTTACACAGTCATACATCATCATTGCCTCTCCCAGGGATCCTTGAGAGATGCCCAAGGATCAGCCTAAAGTAACCTGTGAGTCTTCTTGGGAAATCCGTAATCACGGAGTGTGCCCAGGTCGTTCCCAACTTCAGTAAGCGGAGTTCTAGAGTGTAGTTACACATCCTCCAAGCAGCGCCAGGAAGACACACCCGAAGTTCACCTGAGTTTTGCTGGTTGTGAGCCAACTGACTACACATAGGATTTCCTCTGTACCTTTCTGAGACATAGGAACAATGGCTGCGTCCTGCTCTCTGTGCACTTAACCTATCCACAGGCTCCGTGAGCGCTAGGAACTCCGGCAGATCACACCTTCAGAGAACAGACTCACCATCCAACTGCCCTGAAAGATTACTGAGGGGCCTGCCCTTCCACAGTTGTCCCTTGGTCCTGAGACATGGGAGAAACACAGGGGACTCTTTTTCTTCTCCGTGTCCTTTGACACAGTAAGTTTTCTTTCTCTCCAATGAAGTCTTTTCCCTAAGCTGTATTGTGTAACTTTGCAAGACTTGCCGGGTCCCAAGGCAGAGCTGGCAGGGACTCAGACCGGATGTGTCACGTTACAACTGCAGGGGAGGGGAGGGGCGTTTGCTGGGTGTGTGCCTCACCAGCACTGGTAACATTCCACACTTTTCCTAATTTTTCTGGTAAACATTTGCTGCATTGCTGGTTCCTGTCAAGTTAGAGGGTCATAGTGCTGTGCTTGGCAGATTATTGTCTCCACATAGTGGGGACATCATCTCAAATGCTGCTTGTGTGATGGCACAAACCTGGTGCAAACCAGTGGAGAATTTAGCTAGGCGAATGAATAAGTGCATATGTAGTAATGCCAGGACATTTTTGCCGACACAGGTCCATTTGGATGGCCCTACAGCTATGATAGGACAATGCTCTGACCTGTGGTCAAGCACAAGAACCTGCAGGTAAAATACCTGTGTCTTAAATGTAAAGCTAATCTTTGGAATAACATCTAGCAATATAGTGATATATTTAATTCTTAAAGCATCTTCACTATTTACATAAGGGAAAGAACTACAGATCACTAAGAGCAGTGACCTAAGAATATATAAACAACATTGGGGCTGTACATCTACAGTTGAATCCTCACTTAGCATGCATGAGGCCCCAGGGTGGAATTTCCAGAAAGAAACTAAGACTACACCAAGTAATAATTTCACTGTAGAAGAAGCTGGTAAACAGGAGCTGCACAGATGCTGAGTCAAGCTGACTGAGGCAAACACGTACTCAAGCACATGGTGAATGACAGTGGGAGAAAATGCACACAGCATCCTCTGGGGATGTGGTGGTCGCTTTTCTGTTGTTGCGGTAAAACACCATGACCGAGGCAGCTTAGGGCGGAAAGAGTTTATTTGGGCTTATGGTTCCAGAGGGTTAGAGTCCATCATGGTGCAACAAGGCATGGCAGCCAGAGCATAAGCTGAGTGCTCCCATTGTCAGCTGTAATCACCGAGCAGAGAGAGAGAATTGGAAGTAGGGTGAGGCCATATATTCCCAAAGCCTGTGCTCAGTGACATACTTCCTCCAGCAAGGCCACACCTCCTAACCCCCCAACTCCTACCCCCCCAACTCCTACCCCCCCAACTACTACCCCCCCAACTCCTACCCCCCCCCGCCCCTATTACACCACCACCTGGGGGCCAAGTGTTCAAATGTCTGAACATTTCCCAGTGTTCTGGGGGACACTTCTCAAACCACCAGAAGGAAGTTGTCAAATTGACTTAAAGTAATGGAAGGATTTGTAAATATGTATTATTATTTTTCTTAAACAATTCTCTAAGAAGGACAGCCTAAAGGAAGACATTATCATTTTTAAATTTTGTTAATTATGTCATGAAATTGCTATACTTTTACAGTCAAAAGGAATACCCATAAGATGTTATGTAATCAGTTCAATTTTGTTTTAGGCCAGAAATCTATAATATGTATTTGCCTGCAGAAAGCACATTTGAGAACACTCCCCAGGCTCTAAAAATGTGAAATGGCAATGAACATCAAAAGTAGCGCCTATATCGTAGGTGACCTCTAGAGAGAAGAGAGGGTAGGCAACTTTGGTTTTCTTTCAGTGCATTGCTGCACATCTTTTATATGATGCAAGAAGATTAATTTTGTACATAAAGAACAACACGAAGTCGAGACAGTACCAAGAGCAAACAGACAAGAGTGAAGCTGAGCGAGCCTGCGAGCTGCGTCTGCTCCTGACAGTGGTCCTTCACCCACTGGCGTGCAGGGAGGGCCTTCTGGAGCGTGAGGTGAGGAACATATGCCCACCACGCTGACAGCTTCCCAAGCACCCGTCAGTCTCACTCGGGTAACTTCCACACCCTAAGTTAGATAACGAAGCAATTTCTCCCCAGTTATGGGTTAGTTTGCCTATTCCAATCAGAATATAAATGATTACGAATTAATCGACTCATCCGTTCAATGTCTAACTAACATTCCCAGAGCCTCTGCTGCCGGATGAGGTCTGCGTGGGCCTCATGGACCATGAAAGCCACAGGCGCTTCCCTTCTGCGGGCTTGCTGCTCACTTCCTACAGCAGCTTTCATATGTCTTGATCTCTTCTGTAAAGCATATTGTAAAGCACTTATTTTGCATGATAAATTTTAAAACGTCTATCTACTATCTTCATTGTTGTCCTGGAAGTGCTTGATCTTACAATGGATAGTGTGTGTGTGTGTGTGTGTGTGTGTGTGTGTGTGTGTATGCGTTGTGTGTGTGTGTGTGGGTGTGTGTGTGTATGTATGTGTTGTGTGTGTGTGTCTTCTAAAAGTCTCGGTAAGTAGAAAAGCGTAAGTGGTGCAATGAAGTCATTCTAGATCTTCCTATTAATGAAGTGAAAGTGTATTTTTAGGGTTCCTTACAAACCTCACATTTCCCCTTGCGTGCTACAATGAAGTGACTATGTGGTTTCATGTTTATTCATGCATAGAGTAGCCAGAACATATGTTCAAACAGCAAAAGATAAAGAAATAATTAATGTTGAAGGAGTCAATGAAACCAGAGTTTGTAAACAGAAGCGGTCACATTCACATGCAGATCTCGGGGACTAGGGTGCACAGTCTGAGTACAGTGCTGATAGGAGCTAGTGTACGAATATTGTGGAAACACAGATATTAAATATTAACCATACTCCTTCTCTAAGCCCCTGCAATATCCCAAGTTGCCGTTCAGCTTCCTGAAACCCTCCTGTGTGGTTACACGGTGCTGTGAAAATGTCTATAATAGACTGAGAATTCTGATGCATGTGTATGAGATCAAAGGTTTCCCCCCATCCCATCCCCAAGAGCCGAGATGGGTGGATCCTTCTCTCAGCCTGTTAGCCAGAGCCGCAGAGCGGCAGCGATGGCCCTGGGCTCTCTTCCTATCTTTGATATTCAGGAGATTTAAATCTCTGTCTCTCTAATCATAGCATTAAGCACCATAATAGACTTTCCTGAGAGGCAATGTGGAATTCTTCAGCCTCTTCTTCTATGACAAGTTCAGTACCGTGGAGAGAGAGCACGCTTTTCAGGCTTCCTGCGGAAGCTCATCTCCTGCAGAAGTTGAATAATCTGATAGGACAGTAACATATTCTCCTGGTAGAGAGAATAATTGTATCCCACTCTACTCTCCACAATGGTGGATGTCACTGGATGGTCTTAGCTTGATCAGAATGCCACTTGGAAAATCACACTAATGAATGGTAGGTACAAATTTAACATCCATAAAATTCATTGTTTTGACTTCATATGATTAGAGTTTCGGGAGTCCTTTGGGTCAAATATCTCTTGGATGATTTTTGTCTTTGAACACTTTGAGCTAAGCTCGGAGATGACTGACTCATATTTGAACACATACGACAGGCTTAGAGTCGATGTCTGACCCTACTCTCGGGGCCTCCATTGCAACCATACCAGGATGTTTGATCATTTTAATTACAGAGTTCTTTCTGAAACACGTATTCCAAGTTCTTTCATTTGTTAGACAAGGAGTAGATTTCAATTACCAGTAGAAAATAATTGAAATGGAGAATTTGACCAATGTTGCAGCAGAGCAGATAGAGCCAATGGCAGCAGGTGACCAATCAGGATTTAGGAACTGAGAGTCTCATACCCTTAAGACTTCTACCACTGTCTGTTACAGAAGCCAGAGAAAGACCAGAAACAAGTCATTTAAAAAACATGAAAGCAATGGGGCCAAATTCTCAAAGCATGATTCCTATAAACCCATGTTAAAGAGAGGAGAGACACGTTCCTGTGATTAGCATAAGATGGAAAATAAGTTGATGTCTCGGAACAAAACATTTGAAAGGACTTGGGGAAACACAGGCAGGGAATTTAACATCTGGACCTATGCTCTTGCCAGCGGGGTCAGCTTTATTTAGAGGCTAGTGGGCAAAGGATTATCTCCACTGTGTCTCATCGCCTCATATTCTAATGACATTTTCCTAAAGGGGAGATAAAGACCTCAAGTCACAGTAGGAAAGGGCATAGCTTATGTCCACCTGGCTCAGTAAACATCGTTATCATTATGACTCTTAGAGAAGGGAGGCGCGATTGCTCACTCTGATAGTACCCTGAGTCATATTTATTAGACACATGAAGAATATTATACACCTGGATGTAAGGTGATGTATAAGAAACATTTGCACGACAAGGCTAGGAGCTTTTAATACAGAAAATAAATATTTATAGATGGATAGAATTAAAATCTGTGCATTTAAACTGGGAGCCATTTACGGGAGCCAAGGGAGAGATCTCAGAGACGTAACTAGGTAATAACACATTCACGGGCTGGGCATGGGTGATAAAAGGAGATAGGAAAGAGTCCCTTGCCCACATGAAATTCATTCAGGTCATTTGCCTTAAGACATTTCGTTTTCTATGTCTAACGAAGCCCCTCCTGCTTGCTGTACTGCTCGTTCCAGGGCACAGATACTATCCTATGAAGACACGCAGCCATCATGCACACGCACTGTTAGAATCGTTCTGAAGGTGGGTATAGAGAAAGGTGTGTACTAAATGAAATCTAACGTGTTGTCTCTTGTGCATTTCTCTCATACTTGGTGTTGCCTAAATGGACAGGAGGGTGGGAATAGCTGTGTCCTCAGAATGGGATCTGATAGAGGGTTTTAAATAGTTTCTCTGGTATGTCCCTTCTGTCTTCACTTCCGCAGCTAACCCGCTTCAAGCTCCTCCCCGGAGGCACTGATAATGAAAGACCAGTGTCATGTAACATACCCATCATGCTTTGCTGTTTGGAGTACATGTATAGGGCCAGGTGGCAGAGACTCCTCTCATTTGGGCCATGGTCTATTAGCTGTACCCATTGCCTGACATTTCCCTCCAATCACATTTAAGGAAATAAAACACGGGGAGACGCACATGCATTCATACGATCCCTTAAGATGTCCAAATGTGTAACCATTTGTCTGTGTATAGAGAATATCTGCTTCCAAGCCATTTGGAAGGGAGGGGTGATGTTCTGAGTGAGGGGAGAGAGTAACACAACTGTTTTTACTGATCTCCTCATGTGGGAGTTCAGTCTTGTTCTTCTTCCTTGTAAATTCCCCTAAGCTGTGTCACAGATGTGCTCTGTGACAAAGAACTCCACCTCTTTTATTTTCTTGGACAGAAAAGGCACTATCCCTTCCCATTTTGATCTCAGATTAGAAAGTGCTCAAGGGCGTGGGGTCTGTTGGTTTAATTCACTTCAAATCAAGCATAGCCCCATTACAGAGTAAGCCTGGCCCCCATCTTTTTTATTCCCCACTGATCTTTTACTACTGTTATTCATACACATACATTACTCCCCATGTCCCAGATAGAGACGAAAGTGATACCTCCCTACTCTTTGGAATGGCATTGATAAGAACACATAGCTTTTCTATATGACTGCATGCAAACAGATCTGTCAGCATAATATATTCTTACAGTTCTAGAGGAAGGTCTCAGAGCTCTCCGTTGAATGCATGGGCTTCTCACCATGGATACTCACTCCATTGAAGTTGAAATATACTAGCTGTCCTACTAGTGGTCAGCCTGACGTAGCTATGCCCTTGCATTGAAATGTGACTGTTGATGAGCCTGAACTTCAGGCTTCTTAGACTCCTTGCAGATATGCTTGGACATTGTCGTTGGATTGTAATTAAATAGGCTGTTGGAAAGGAAGCAGAGCTGCCAGCCAGGTGACCTGAAGTCTAGGACGGCATCCCATCTTCTGCAGCTGGCTAGTCAGATCATGGACCCTGATTGGACACCAGTAGCATCACTCAACAGAATGTGGCAAATGGGCCTTCGTTCTCATTCCAGACACACCCTTCTGACTGCCCAACAGCAAAGTCCTGTGATGTCCATGCATTCTGGGGCTCGAGGAACAGGCTCTGTTTGGGCTGTGCTTTCTAAGTTCGAGATTTAGGGACTTTTTCCATTTTGCTTCTTGACTTCTGTCATTTGGTTTGCGGAGCCTGATGGAGGTGGGTCTGAGCTCTGTCCAGGGCCCTAATGAGCCAGCGGACTCCCCACACTCAGGATTCGACCATCAGTGTATTTTTTTCCTGCAGTGGCTTTGTACCCAGGCACGTCTCTGTAACCTGGTTAACACAGGAGACATAGAAGAGTTTATGTTTCCCAGTGGCTTTGTATAACTTTTATTGACAAAAGCTGCCAACCCCACATGAGTCCAAATCCTGGGCTGATTTTCAACACTTGAATATCTTGATGCTTAAAATCATCTTGGAACTTACTTTAGGCTTTGGAGATAGCCTGCGGGAATCGCTTGTTGAAATTCATCTTCACCATCGAAGCATTCGGACCCATACACTGACAGCATTGTAAGCTGGAAAGGATCTGGAGCTAACTGGCGTGGTGGATCACTGCTGCGGCAGCTCACCAAGGCAGCCAGGGAGATTCTCTCATTGATGAGAACTCTTCCAGACCTCTGTGAAGGGAGCCACAATCATGGGAAGTGCCATCCTGGACACTGAAACCCAAGAATCTAAGCTCAGGTGTTTTTATTGATTCAGAACTCCTCAGGTGCAGATCATAAGCAATCACACATCTCCCACATAACTCCAACACCTGCAGACAATACAAAATGCCAAGGCCTAGGCAGCTCCTCACCCAACAGTGCACAAAACAATATTTTGTTTATTTATTTTGTATTTTTCAAGAGAGGGTTTCTCTGTTATAACTCCAGCTGCCCTTGAACTCACTCTGTGGACCACGCTGGCCTAGAACTCACAGAAATCTGCCTGCCTCTGCTTCCCAACTGCTGGGATTAAAGGCATGCACCACCAATATCTGACACAAAACAATATGTTAAACACAACTAAAAATAAATTTCTAGAACAAACTGGTCCTCTGGGAGCCTCTGCATGAAGCCGAGAGAGCAACACCTGACCCCGTGATCCCCTTTGCTTGCCCTCATCAAGGTTATCTTTATGGAGCTTAAGGCTTCCTGAAATAGAATGAAAGTAGCCCCTGTGTGTAAGGACAGCCCTCATCCTGTGTGTGAGGCACATTTTTCAGTGGAACAGTGTTCTTCCAGTGTCCCCGATGCTGATTTTTCCAAGCTGCCGCATATTTAGAATCGCATGCGTGTGGAACAAAGTGAGGTTGTGTTGCTCACACTAGGATAGGCCTCTCACTCTTTCCTTTAAATAGTATGCACTCATCAAAATTAGACATCACATTTGAACCGGATGGTTTGCTTCCGGGCCTGTCCAGAAGTCTGCGGCGCTGGGTCACGCTTAACTTTCATCAGCGGGATCCTGATTGTGTTCTACTCCAGTGGTCTATTGACTTCCTTCTTTCCCAAATGAGATAGCTTAATTTCCTCTCTCATTTGTCTGATCTTTTGAGACCCTCTGGCTATGAAGGCCAGGCTAACCCCGGACTCCTGCTCCTGCTCTGTTGTGTCCCCACAGTGCAGCAATGACAGGACTGAGCTACTACCTGCCACTCCTACCTCTTATTTATGAACGCTTGACTTTAGAACCAAAGCAACGGGTAGCTGTACTTGCTAAAGAACACTTCCAGTGTCACGAGCAGGGACTTCAGCGCTTTCCATCAGTCGCTGACTCTGGCTCTCTGGTGATTTTAAAGCACTTCCTTATTACTTGTGAGCTCCGTATGGCTCATTCTGTGAAGCTATGAGCACGTAGCCGTGTCCATTTCTGGATAACCGTGGTCTACTCTGCCGCCCAGGAGGAGCTGCGGGCGAGCTCTTCTGTTTACTGATTTGCCCCAGGCGGCACGGCTGAGAAGAAAAGTGGTGATTATTTTTTTTTTTGGATTATCACTATTTTTACAAATGTGTCATTATTCTACATCTGTGAATAGGATAATTGGTGATCACTGGATAGCATCAGGCCCCACGTAGAAAATCAGACCTTCTGCAGCCCAGAGTTTCACAGAGTTTTGCGTTTTTCCTGATAGCTTATGAGACAGCAAGGCCATGGCATGCTCCAAGAACCGCTCTGTGCTGAGGACACTGTAGGGTAAGCTGGTCCAGAGTTGTTATTTCAAACAAGTAAAGCGGATATGGAACAAACAAACAAGCAAAATTTTAACTCATTTACCAGGAAGGGTTAGCGCTGCCCACAGATGGGCACCTGAGTCAGGAGAATCTCAGCTCAGACTCGGAAGCACCCCGACAATCCCCAGCTGACTTCCCCCAATGTGAAGGGAGCTCCAGGCTGCAGTGCTCTGACTCTGTTCAGCTGGTCTGGAGTTACACGGAGAGGGACGCCAGTCCTGGCCCGCAATTGAGTTGCGTGACCATCGGTGAAAACGTTTTGCTCACTGTGGGTTTGAACCGCAGCCTCTGAGCAGTTGTAGTTACTGTGTCAATCAGGGTAAAAGTGGGTGTTGTCACTCATATTGCCTATGGCCCCAGCCAGAAGACCCTCTGCTGGAGCCTGGGCTGTGACATTTACACACAGACCCCATTCAGCAGGGAACGGATCCATAAGAAGTGGAAATTAGTAACCAGCCAGCACTAAAATCCGTGGCCAAATTTCCCAGCCAATGGAAATTAGAAAAATGCAATCCTGGAAGGTGAGCAGGGAAGCCTCATTGAGTTATCACCCCTGGGGGCCCTCCATGTAGTTTCCAAACCATGAGCACTTGCTCCTGGGGAACTACTTAGGAGCAGGTGCTTTGAGAGAGATGGAAGTGTCACCACCTGGGGGTGCCAGGTGCTAGCCTTTCTTCTAGGGTGCAGCTTCCTAGCAGGTGTCCTGGAGGAAGTTATAGCTCCTGGGTGTCTTTTCATTTTCTCCCCTTAGTATAAAAAATTCCATTGAGCCCACTGCAGGCACCGCAGAGATAGCACACAGGACGCCCCGTGTAGTGCAGTAGCATCAGGGCCCAGCACACACCTGCCAAGCAGGGGCAGAGCCTGTGCTGTGGAAGGCTGCAGCGGTTTACTGAGGCTGTGTGTCCTCAGATGCAGGTGTTTGATGGAAAGCGAGGGACCTAAGAAAGAGAGTCTTTCAGGCAGGTAGCTAAGGGCAATGCCGGCAGAAGACTGTCTGCTCCGTCCTGAGCACCTGGGTCTAGGGAGGATCTGCTGACAGCCAGGCTGAAGTCCTGGCTAGTACTGGATTCTTGGCAGTGAATCAGCTTCTGTGTGTGTGTGGGGTGTATTTCTCCCCTTACACTGCAGCCCATTTGTCCCATTTCTATCTCATTTATTTTATCATTTTTCAACAGTTCGGATAGATTTATTTCTACATGACAAAACAAACTGGTGACTATGTTGTGTTCAGTGTCCCCATTTTAAATGTCCCACTTAGGATTTGCTTCAGTGCATCTTAGTGTGAATTTTGAGCCTTTTCATTACACACAGAAATGTCATGTGTGTGAGTCTTTGAAATGGATCATGCTCAGTGAATGGGCTTTGTGGAAAAGTCAAAGTGACCCTAGTGTCTGAGAGAGAAGCATGAAGCACACTATCTCTGTGCTTCCAGTCAGTAGCACACAGGGAGAGATTGCATGTCTTTTGTGGACTGACAGCACAGTGCGAGACTGTACTGCATCGAGACTGAGAAGACAAATTCTTGGAAGTTGAAAGTTTCTTCCCATGAGTGAAGTCCAGATGATGTTTTTGCAAAATCTCAATGACTCAGGCTATCATCTGAAGCTAATTCTCAGGGAACAATTCACACACAGAGAGAACCAGAGATGCAGGGATCCAACCCTGAGTGCCCCAATGGATATCATTGCTTTCTCATTTTGTTCTGATTCCATCCACACACCCACCCACCCACCCATCCATCCATCCATCCATCCATCCATCCATCCATCCATCTATCCATCCATCATCCATCCATCCCTCCCTCTATCCATCCATCACCCATCCATCCATCCATCCATCTATCCATCTATCCATCCATCATCTATCCATCCATCATCCATCCATCCCTCCCTCTATCCATCCATCACCCATCCACCTATCATCTATCCATCCATCCATCATTCATCCATCCATCTACCCATCCATTACTCCCTTCAAACATCTCTGTTGTGGAAGTTTATTTTTACTCTTGGAAAAAGGGATTCATAGGCTTTGGCATTTTCTATTGTCTGCAGGTGTGGGATTTCTGTGGAGGATGTTTGGTTGTTTATGATCTGCACCTGAGGAGTTCTGAATGAATAAAAACACCTGAGCTCAGACGCTTGGGGTTCCACTGCAATATGGCACTGGCCATGATAGTCGTTCCCTGTGCTGAGGCCTGGCAGGGTTTTTACGTGTGAAAATGCCTCCATGTCTCCTTGCTGAGCCACCACAGCAGTGTACTACTGCTGTAGTACTACTACTACAAATCCCTCCCTTCCTCCACTTATCCCTCCCTCCCTCCCTCCCTCCATCCATCCCTTCATCCATCCATCCATCCATCCATCCATCCATCCATCCATACCTTTATCCATCCACCATCTATCCATCACCTATCCATCACCCATCATTCATTCTTCCATCCACCGTTCATCCATCCCTGTATCCAACCATTATCCATCTGTTCATCTGTCCATCTGTCCATTTCTTCATCCTTTCCTCACTCTATCATTTCTTCTCCCCTGTTTTTCACAGTCTTATGCCTTTCCATCTTTCTTTCTTTTCCTGATTCCTTGTTTCAAATCCTTATCTCCACTCCCCCCCCCCAAGATTTTCTATGACAGTCACTCTCTAGTCACTGTCTTTGGCTCAGTTGTGTCTTCTGCAGTCAATCCGTCCCAAGGATAGGAGACCACCCTTGCTAAAACACAATTCCAATCGTATTTTAGCGTGAAGACATGCATGGCAGTCACGTTTCTGTTGTAACGAAGTGCAGAATATCACCAACTTTTAAAAGAGAAAGATTTATTTTGGTTCATGATACTAGAGTTTCCAGACTGCTATCCATTGTCTCCAGGAATAAAGAGTGGGAAGGAGGCCAGTCCCATGTCCCTTTGGAGGCCCTGGCCCTAGTGAGATAAACCCAGTATGGTCCCTCCTCTTAAAGATATTCCCATCACTTACTAACTGTGCTAGGGTGGGAACCAACCTTTTAACATATAAGTTTGGAGAGGTCAGTCAACATCAAAAATAGTAAAATATGAGGATTTCTCATTCCCTTAAGCAAGGGTGCAATGCAGTATTTCTTTGAGGATGCTCGAATGTGTGCGTGCGTACAAAGATAATGTGTATGAATGCACTAACGTAAGCTATGGAAATGCACCACCTTGAGAAGAAACAGTTGGCAAATACCATTAGTGAAGAGTTAACAACAATTTTATCTTTAATTGCAGATAAATGAAGATATTCACACTGGGTTTCTAGGGGGCCAGAAATGCCGAATGTTAGACTGGGCTTATTTTAACATAACTTTTGTTTTGCACTTACTTTTCCAAGAAGGAAGCTGGGGCCATCTAATGCCTTGCAAATCTCTTTCCTTGGTGATTTATCTCGGGGCTTTTTGTTTGTTGGTGGTTTAGATTTTTCATAGGAGTTTTAATATAAGCCGCAAAAAACTTCTACTCTTCTGGAAAAAATAAATACATAAAAGCAACACGAATGAAAACACTGTCCTACTTTGCATGAAAACGGACTAAAAATGACAGCCTTTTTTGTCTCCTGAAACTGGCTTTTTCAAGGATGGATTTATTCCCCCATATCGATAGCCTCATAGACAGAAAACACTCTCAGAACGGCATTCTCCCCTGTGCATGCTCTTATGTAGAGCTATGGAAAACTGGTGTTTTCTTCACTGTGCTTTAATTCTTACAATGCATTTTTGCAGCAAGGTATAGACAGAAGTGTGTTTTCTGGCCCATAAAAATGGTATGATTACCCAGGGTTGTGTTTTCAACATTTTTGTAAACTGAGGGACCTGCTGCGGAAGCAAGATGTCTTTGAGAACAGCCATTACCACCGTGAGAATTCAGGCATGCACACTGGACTTAGACTGGAGCCCCAGAGCTTTGGAAACCTCTTGGGAGGGGACCAAGCTAAATGAGCATTTGTATGGGGGTGGGAGCTCTGGAAAGTGTGCATACTCCTGGCAGCCTGTGAACAGTTAGCAGGGCTGACAGATGGGAGCAGGGCAGCTGTGTAAGGTAGCACGTGGATTCGTGGCTGGACTTCAGGCTGACTAGTAGCTATCCTGGAGCAGAGTATTGTGAAGACTGTGAAACTGCTGAAATGTGAGCGGTAGTTCTCAACAAGGACAGCATTCCCCACAGAATGCAAACCAGACCTGTTCTCACAAGTGATGTTCAACACCTCCCAGAGAGAACCACAGGATTATCTGCTGTCTTTGGAATGAATGATCGAAGGATCACGAGAAGTCACTGAATAAGCAAGTCTACTCTATGCAGATGTGTGTAGTTTTCAGGCTCGGAAGCAGGAGACGGGGAGATGTTGCATTGGTCCGTGTAACGCTTGATTGCAATAGACACCGTTAACGTTACCATTCACCTTTGAGGGATGTGTCCTGGGTAGTGTATCTCACAAGCTTGTTCTGGAAGTCAGCCCAGAATATTTGTCATCATCCCCTTAATCATTATTGCCTGTGCTTGTCGAAGAGACCCATGAAAAGCAAAGAGAGAAAATGTTTGCAAAAGGGGGAAACAGAGTTAATTATAGGGTGCTTCCTCTGACAAGCACATGAATTTGGTCGATTCCTTTAGAGTTCCAGAAGCTTCTTTTTTATATAGCAGAGATTCACAGTAACGATGGATTGATCAACATGATGTAGAGATAGATAGTCTAGACTTGACCACTGTCTCCACGTGGCTCTACCTAGTAGGAAACTCAGTTCTTAGCAGGCAGTAGGAAGCCAGGCATGTAGCACATGCACTCAGTCCTAGCACTCTAGGCAGGCAGGTCCAAGTTCAAGGGCAGACTTCTAGACTGAAGATTACAAGGCTGGAGTGTTCTGTTGTTTAAGTTGCCAAGACCTAAATGTTCTGCCATGGCAGATTTAGCAGACAACATGACTCTGGTGACAGGGACTCAAGAAAGAACTAGTCACATGAGTCCAGGAGAGGAAAGAGTCTAGATGCCATCCTAGAGTCCCTGTCCTGAGACTGACAGAGGAATCCTAAATTGCACACACATATACACAGACACAGATAGACAGACACACACACAGACAGACACACACAGACAGACAGACAGATAGACACACACACACACACACACCAGTCAGCATCTCCCTGGTGTCCCTTAGACTCCCCAGAGACTCCCCTGCGTAGCATCATTTCTCTACCCACAGGCTGACAGCCCTGTTCTCCTTAATAAAGTGCCCTCCCTCTGAGCCACCACATACGCCAAGAGGGCACGAGGCCATCATAGTTTTCATGACGGGCATGTGTGAGAGCAGCATCTCGATGCTTTGTCGTCCTCAGCTGTAATGAGGAAGGCACTCTGACCTCACTCAGGGCTCCATAGCTTGTACAAAGGTTCACACCAAGGTCTTTAAGTATCGCATGGGAACATTAGCATGGATGAGGCATGAGGCAAAATTAAAAACGAGAAGGAAAAAGCCAGGCCTCTGTCCCAGACAGAGCGTAGCAGATACAGATTTCCTTTTGTCTCTGCTAAGTATGTTCCAGAGGGCAGGTCTAAAACAAAGTCAACAAAAGTACATTCTGGAAGGTGAAGACTGAGTGGGCCAGATACCTCAAGACTGAAGACCAGACATGGTCAAATTAAATTAAATTCTGCTCTTCCCTTAAAATTTCCAGATGTGGAGCTGGATGCCTGAAAGGATTAGACACAGACAGGAAGTCCTAGATGGGAAAGCCTGGAGAAGCGATGGCCAAGAGTGGCCCCAGGGTCAGGAGCACCTGTCTTGGCCACACTGTGACTTCATCCCGGCCCTGATGTAGAAAGGTGTGTGACTGTTCGTCTTCATCGTCAACCTGCCTAGATTTGGAGTCACCTAGGAGACACACCGCTGGGCATGTCTCCGGGGGTGTTTCCAGGGAGGTTTATGGGCTGCATTCCATTGACTAGAGCTTGGGGCTGAGTCAAAGGGGAAAAGAAAGTGAGCTGAACACTAGTGTTCATCCCTCTCTGCCTCCTGGGTGTGAAAATGCCTTCAGACTTTCCTGTGATGAGGGACTGTGTCCTCAAAACACGGACCCAAAGAAATCCTTCCTTCTCTAAGTTGTGTTTGTTATATATAATAACAGAAAAAAAAAAGATTACTACTGGCTACAAGATCCTATGATTGGAAAAAATAGGCTAACCTTCAGTTTCTTTGTACTAGATATTAAAACTGCATGCAATACTAAAGTTACATTTAAATAGAATGTTCAAATGTTGGGTGTGGGAGGGGGCAGAAACAGAGAGAAGAAAGTCAAGTCAAGTCTATGAATGGGAGCTTCCAACTGTAATTTGTGTCTGCAGATGAATGTGAACTGCAAAGGTCGAGGATGTTTTCTCTGCCCTCTTGTGCAAGGATGTGGGTGTGGCCAGGGAACAACAGGCGGAGTCACTCCCCTGACAGTGGTCTTTAGCACGTACGCATACTCTCTAGGGTTAAATTTATGTACAAAACTGTCACAGTTAGCATCAGTCGACAACTTGGCACAAGCTAGGGTCACCTGGGAAGCAAGAACCTCAGTCAAGAAATCAGTTCCATCAGATTGGTCTGTGGGGCAGATCCTTAAAAGTTCACTCTGAAGACATAGTCATCTTTTTTCTGGGTTATTTCTATCTGTCTTGTCAAGCACATTGTAGGACCACAACTCAAGCTGATTAACAGAAATTCAATATGTTCTTGGCTTCATAGTTGAACATTTTTGAAAAATTATTTTGAGTACATTATTGGTAATTCTAAGAGTCACTTCTGAGGTAGTGAAGCAGGAATGGGGTTTTGTCTGTTCTGGAATTGCCTTGATATCTTTTAATGAGCAAAGAGATACTCAGCACACATATTTCTTATTTTGTTTCTGTGTTTGAAGACAAAGGCCAAGAGTACCCTTGAACTGGAAGCAATCCACCTGCCTCCTCTTCCTGTACTTGGCGGTTGTAGAGTTGTAGGTGTGAATCACCATGGCTGGCTCGACACATTCAAACACTCATCAACTTTTGTAACATCTGTTTTTTTTATTTTGGTTTTTGGAGGCAGGGTTTCTCTGTTGTAACTCTGGCTGCCCTGGAACTCACTCTGTAGACCAGGCTGGCCTCTGCCTCCCGAGTGCTGGGATTAAAGGAGTACACCACCACCGCTTGGCTTTGTAACATGTTCTAAATATATTATTTTGTTTTATATAATCCCAAAGCATCATTCCAGTTGGCATGATCAATGTTATTTTCTCATCTTTCTAAAATCAAAGGTCTGGTATTCACCTGTTCCTATTGAGGACGGATTGGGTAAATATTAAAAAAAACTATCAAGTTTTTGTTAAATTATTAAGATTTCAGGACACGTTCATTAATTATATATGTGTTTATATTCCCCCCCAACACACACACATGATTTGTAGCTTGTGACCAGAAGAATATATAGATAGTTGGACTTACTCAGCTAAACCAAAGGTAGACTTTAAATTTCTCTAAAAAATATTTATGTGGTTTTTTTTTATCATTTTGCATTTACTTATAACAGTGCTTGATTAATTTCCAAAACACTACTGAAAGATTTCTCATATGAAATTCAGTCTTCCCACTCCAATTTAAGCATGTACAAGACATGACCTTGCCTAACCATTTTATTCTATTCAGAACTTGCCAGTAATTTGAGCGACTGCTCTAAGACATTATGTCACGTAAGATAAACTTCAATAAATGCAGCAAACATTCTCTGAGCTTCCATTACAGAGAAGGGTGGTGGATGCCATGGGCACAATTACAAGGGAAAGATATGTACATTTCCAGAATTATAGGGACAGCCACACTGGCAATCAACCTGGCAATTACTCTGCATTTGAATAAATGACTAATATGACGGGGAGGGAGCAGACACACAGAAGACGAGCAAGAAAGGCATTTAACTCAAAATTTGAGATGGAACCTGTGTAAATTGGCTCATTATGAAAACTGGATCACAGCTGTGGAGGCTGACGGGCTCTGGGACCTTCCACCTGCAAACCTAGATTTAGCAGAGGTGAGCGCATCAGTCCTAACCCAAGGCCAAAAGAAGATCAGGGATGGGCATTTCAGTCACCAATCAGGGTGGTGACAGGATTCTCCCCTTAGTCATCTCTTGCTAGTTCTGGTATTGTTCTTCAGGCTGTAGAGGGAAACTCGTTTTCCTGAAGTACTGGTTAATATCGATGGGATTTGGACTCCGGGAACGCAAGGTGTCACTGGAGTCTTAAGACACACTCTGGATGTAGGCAGCATGGGCAGAGAGTGAGCCAATCACCAGCATTCGTCATCACGCCTCCTAACTACAAATCCAGTGTGTCAGCATGCCCTTCTTTTCCCTGCTTTCTCCTCCATGATGGACGACATCTTCAAACCGTGAGCCAAAATGAGTGGGTGCTTCATGGAGACACTTCATAAAGTAGTGAGACCAGGAAGATAGCATGCTGTCATCGTCGTGAACCACTGTCAGGGTGACAGCCTTTGCTAATGTCTAAGCGAGCACCTGGCCAACCTGTGATCCAATCACATTTGCACACGAAGCTAACAGGGAAAACTCTGCTCTTGTGAACATGGTACTTACCTCTACCTCCATAAACTTCACTTAATTTCCAAATAAAGAGAAGAGTGGGAAATAAATGATAATTAGTCTACATTCAAGGAGTGAACTGAAGCAACCAACAGCCCTCAATAACACCTTTACCGGAAGAGTAAGTTGAAGTCCTCTTGAGCATTTTCACATGACCTTGGTCTCATTTAGTGCTATGATAAAATATAAAAATGAATACATCTCATGATAGGTGACACTGATGTGTGATCTGGACAGGGGAAAGAGAGGAATCAAACGTATTCAAGTTGTACAAAATGCAAAATCTGAGATGGGAGTCATTTGAGAGCTGCAATGACGTGTAAGTGGCTTTGGATTCTGAGATGTTTCGGAACTCAGACTTTTGGATTGGGAATGTTTAAACAGCAAAGATGGTGCCATTATGCCAACCTCTGGGAATTCCTGAGTGCGGTCCTCTCCGATTTCAATCAATCATTTCACAGAGGAGATAGTCAACGTGTTAAAGACCAGAGGGTGAGCACAGTCCCAGCTTCTGCAGCAGACCTGAGGTCTGAGCCATGTGTACGACTCATTCTTGCCACCACCTCTCTGTGTTCCCTTTGCCTTTATTGTGCACGATAGCCAGTCACTTTCTTCAGTGGGTGAGATGAGCCTCAGGGGCTCTGGATTTACCCTGGGCTGCATGTATTTGGTGGTTTTGATTGTAGTTTTCCACTCATCTTAATCCCAAGACACAGCACTGCTGAGGAACCCTCTACAGGGCCAGGATGGTGGAGCAGTAGTGGGGTTTCCCATAGAGTCAGGACCAGGTACCCAGGGGGACTGGCCCTTGTATATGGTTGTTGATTTAGGGGAGAGAGGCATCCAAGATGGTCAGGCACCAGACTTAAGTTGGATTTACTGGTGAAACATCTCTCCCTTTTGAACTAAAGCAGCTAGACCAGCAGAGCAAAAGGTCCCTGAGATAAGAAACAAATACTGGGCCAAATGAAGCACAAGGGCTGATGGGAAATGACACTGTTCTCCTCCCTGACTCTTGGGCTCTGACTCCTCCCTGTGGAAGAACACAATCATAAGTGGATGCTCATTTGGGGCATATTTACTCTTCTGGTAAACTCGCCTCAGACCCATAAGGCATTAACCCTAGCTGTAACTAAACCTGTGTTGAAAATACCATATTTTCCCATCAAACCAGCTGTCATAGGGTGGTGGGAGACATAGAAATGGCAGAGACAGCCTTCACCAGAAGCTGTGCCCCAGTGGGACTCCAGGATCATTGGGTGGGGAAGGATCTCACAAATCCACAGAGGGCCTGTTTCTGTATTTGGTGCTCCTGTTGGTCTCTGCTCATGGGAGCAGTAGCCAGGTCGACCGTGATGCACGGAGTCTGTGGTGCCCTTCCCTCGTCATGGCTCTGTGTTAATGGGCCGTAGATGGCTGGTACCCACAGGAAGGGTCATCATCCGCCCCGATAAGTAAAATTCTCCAAGGAGGTCTCAGGCCAGTGTTGTCTCTTCATATTCTTCCCATTCACAGATGTCTGTTCACAAAATATTTGCAAATTTCCTGTTTACTAATTTTTTAATCAAGTCCCCCCCCCCCCCCAGCCTTTATTGTGATCACAAGCTCTGATAACATCTGGCTATATCTCTCCTTGAGGAAAATAAAAACTAGATGTGCAGTTTACTATTCTGCCTATGAGGGAGACTGTTTTACTGCATCTTTGAAGAATGCTCTAGAGCAGTGGATCTCAGCCTTCCTAATGCTGCCACCCCTTAACACAGTTCCTCATGTTGTGGGGACTCCCAACCATAAGATTATTTCTGTTGCTACTTCACTACTGTAATTTTGCAACTGTCATGAATTGTAATGTAGACACCTGATGTGCAGATGGTCTTAGGTGACCTCTGTGAAAGGGTGACGACCCACAGGATGAGAACCGCTGACCACAGGATGAGAGGCTCTAGTGTTGTAGCTGTGCGTCGTGTGGTGGCTTCATGTCAAGTGCAGTATGCTTTTCTTCTTCCCTGAAAATTCATGGGCTGATGCCTTTGTTCTTAAAATGCTGGTGTTGGGGCTGGGGAGATATCTCAGTAGGTAAAAGCACAGCTGTCCTAGCCTGAGGACCCAAGTGTGATCCCCAGAAACTACAGAAAAGGCTGGTTAGCTGGTATGCATCTGTAACCTCAGCATCCCTGTTGTGAGGTGGGGGCAGAGACAGAGGGATCCTCTGGAGGCTGTCAGGCCAGCTCGTCTTGAAGAAGCAGCAGAAATAAGGGGTACTGCCTCAAGGTGGAGGCAAGAACTGGATCTGGACTGTTTCCCTCTGACCTCGACACATGGGCCATGGCATGCAGGTGTCTGCACACACTCACACACAAGTTCACACACACGCACAACCAACCAATCAATAATGATGGTGTTAGGAGATGAGACCTTGGCAGGTATTTTACGTCGTGAAGGTGGAGGCCTTATAACTGGGATTGATGCCTTGATTAATGAACCCTTGTACTGCCTGCAGACGCCATCCCTCACCTGTGCGGTGGTCGGGGGTGGCAATAGAGAATGTCTTGTGCTGACGACAGTGTGACACACAACAGATTATAAATGGCAGGCATCCCAATCATCCGAGTCTCCGGAAGAAAACAAAGGCTAAAACAAGATATCCTTCCCTGCATTAGTCTTCAGGTAAAATGGTGGGAATGGGTTTGAGTGTGAGGTTAAGAGAGAGAAGCTGAACTTCCCAGAAGCCCTCATAGCCCAGAAAGATAAAGAGCTTCAGTTTCGCAGACGCATTCTGTATGTTATCGATCTTCGCCCTGTAATAGCTGCGAAGTCACTTGTAAACAACACTCGAGGTGCCGCTTAGCTGGTTCCTTGGACCTTTTCCTCATTATTTAGTGTTCCCAACATTCATCAGGGTGCATCTTCAGCTGGCAGGTACCAGGAGAAAACATTAGAGCTCCGGCTGAACCAATGAGCTGGTGTTTGACTGCAGAACCTGAAGGGGTTTCGTTTTGCTAGGGTATCACAGCTGAGCAACCCTGCAGGCTTTATCACCACCGCCATTTGCTTGCATCTTCACAGGGAGCAAAGGTCAGGAAAGAATGTCCAGGGAAAGAGGGTTTATCGAGAAGAGGAATTTATGTCACTGTAGTCCATGTATCATTTGGCTTTGACCAGACCGTTTTGAGAACATGTAGTTATTATAAATGCTATGGAGAGATAACACTGAACAAACAAAAGGAAGATATGAACAAGAGGTGGGAAACCTTTTCCTGAATATCACAGAGAGATTTGGGGAAGTTTCTATCTTTTTGAAGGTACACGCACATATGTATGTTTATATATTCAAATCAATACAAACATCATATATAAGAGATTTGTATTTTGATACTGTTGTCATGAGAGCCTTATCAGAAGTCAGGTAGCGAAATCTCCTTGACTCTCCTCAATCTGGAAAACAAAGAACAAAAAACCCAATACTCTCCAGTCTATCTTTATTTGTCTCTGCATAGCAAAAGCTTCCATCCCTGGATCATGAGGGCGGCCAGAATCTCTGGAGCCAGAATTCAGCAGGCATTAGCCACCAACTCAGAGTACACACTGTAAGGTCCCAGAGATCCCTGAAATTGGATAGGCAAGCTCCTACCCCGAAGAGGCTATAGTTTGTTCAGGTTTGTTCAGTGTCTGCCAAAAGTGACATTATGAATTTCCAACAGGTGCTTTGTTCTCTTACCTTTACCAGACAATTTGTCCCTGTTGTTCTTCTGACTACACATGCTGGATGATAGCATCAGCGTGGGAAGCTCATGAATATATAGGCAATATCTGGAGAAAGTCAGAGACAGCGCTGTTTTTACATAAAACACAAGAGAAACATGGAATTAACACAAGGTCATGGTGATACCATCTCGTAAGAAAGCCAAGACCACAGATCAGTAGAGGTGATTGGATCTCAGGGAAGGAAGCCAACCTCATCCCTTGTCAAATGAAGATGAGCCATTTCACACATGGTCTCAGCTGTGGCAGAGTCCTGAGGTAGGCATGGCTGCCATACAGGTACCTAGGAGGTCAGCTCAATTTCTAGCTAGTTGCTGAAGGTTGAGTAGGAATGTGAATGCTGACCCGGCCTCAGGAGTCCTAGATCTGGGGAACTTTCTACTTGCTGGGAGGCTGTCTCCCAGAATTCCACCAGGTGCTCAGAGAAGTATGAGGTAGGGGAGGAGATCACAGGAAGCTTTTCTGGTGCAGGCACAGAAAAGGAGCTGGAATGTCTGCGGAAGGGCTGGAGAGGAGACGCTGGCCCTTCCTGCATGATCTCATAAGGAACAAAGTCTCAGTCATAGAGGGAGTAGTGCAGCAGATTCTCTCAAACCCAGATTGTTACTGGATAAAATCACCCTCAATTTCCAGAACGCCTGATATCATACAGAGCTCACACTCTTTTATCTATAGAGCTATTAACTTCCTAATGCGGGAATAAAGAAACCCTCACATGAGGCACAAGGCAGAGGTTTGTTACCATGACCAGGAAGGAGAAAGACATTCAGAACAAGCTGCTTGCCATACCCAGAGTCGGGGTAGATTTATTGAAGATGAGTGTTTTATTGGGATAGGAGACTATAAGCCATTCTCCAAATATGGATCTTAAAATAACTGATCATTGTATTAATGTGTGAGGGGAAAGTAGCTGTGTGCATAGGGAATTTTCACAGAGAAGAATGAACTGTAAGGGCCACATAGCTTGAAATATCAGCAATTATAGACAACAAGGGAGATGAAGACTCAGAAATTTATTTATTGACAGATGACTTTATTTATTTTTATTTTGGTTGTTGTTAAATAAGCTTATGGGACGCTAGGTCAAATGGAATCACACAGTAACACAGAATAACCACAGGCTGTTAAATGCAGCTGGATAATCTGACATTCACATCCTCAGAGAGAGGAGATTTAGAGGAAGAAGGGTCACATGCAGAGACCGGAGAATTGTGTCCAAAAGGCCACAACAGAGACACCATGGGGAGCGGCCCCAGGACTGCACTTTGCAAGCCTGACCAAGAAGAAATTCCCGATGACACCTTGACCCATTTTCATTTCCATTGCTGTGATGAACACCCCGACAAAAAGCGATTTAGACGAGAAAGGATTTCTTCTAGCTCACAGTGCCCGCATTGTTGCGGGAGGTCAAGGCGGCAGGACAGGAATCGGCGTCACACACATGGCCGTCAGGAGCAGGTAGAGAATGAACACAGGCAGGCTAAGAATGAACGCAGGAGCTAAGGCCTCCTTAGCTCTCAACTCTTCTGCTCTCCAGGGCCCCATGCCAGGGAACGGTGAAGGCCACTTTTGAGCTGGGTCTTCTATGTCAATCTAGGCAACTAAAGCACAAGATTGGCATACCCGTATGATCCCTACCCAAAGGCTCAGGTGCCATCTTGGAAGGGATTGGAGAGAAGATGTGTCCAGAGGTTAGGGAGGACTGGAGTGAGACAATGTCTTCTGGACATGATAGGACAGCAGGTGTGGGTGTCAGCACATGATAGGGCAGCAGGCATGGGTGTCAGCACATGATAGGGCAGCAGGCATGGGTATCAGCACAAGACCCAAACAAGATCAAGCAGGCCAGTATTCTAGAACAGACAAAGGAAGGACCCAGAAGTCTCTCACTAAGGAGATACTGACAGTCGAAGGTTTCTGAAGGATGAGTGTCAGTTTTCTTAAGGACATGGCCCCGAGTCAATCAATTATTCTCTGGTTGGAGCCGCCATATCCATGAGTAAATGGGCAACATAAATATTTACTGTGTGAGTTATTTTTTAAAAGCTAATTCCTGGGGTCACAGAAGAGGCAGAAGTGAGCTGAGCATTGACTAATAAAGACAAAAGGCTCTGACACAGATTTGAGGCTACTGCCGGTTGTGAAAATTAAAATACAGACAAAAAATGTTTTCTGTAGGACATGAGCTTTCTGAGCGAACAGCAGGTAACATCCCTGTGGGGACACCTGAGTCACTGTGCTCCCTAGCAGTAAGATGCTTCTGAACTCAGATGTCTGTGTTTGCCTTCACATCCAGCTGGCAGATCTTGGTGCTGTAAGGATCTGTGCTTTCAAAGGTCACCTATTTGAAGTCCTCTTTGGAAGCAAATCATATTCCTTCTTGATAATCACAAAGTACAAGTCATCCTCTGCATGTTCTTCATAAAGGGACTTGCTACTGAACTATCTCCTTCATCTTTCTCGGCTCTAAATTACGTCTTCCAGGAGGGGCATCTAGAAACTTCCTTACTCATCTCTTACATATTCCACACTCCACTTTGAGAAGAATAAAAGATGAAATCAGAAAGAACACTTCTCAGTGAATGGCTGTGATTCAGAATATGCAAATCTTTTTTTTCAGATTTTGAAAGCTGTTCAAAAAGAATTCAAAGAGAGTTAATGACATCTCATCGGAATACATAAAGACACCTCACAGAAGTCCCGGATCCCTTGATGTGGTAGTGACTTAGCAGCCAGCATGGCTGCTGTGTGGATGGCTCTGGTAGGTTCTTCAGATCATTCCTTGTCATTGGACTAATTCGGGAGGGCCTCTATTGGGTGCTTACTTCTCACCAAATTCTGTTTTCTATGTGATTCCTTTGGTGTCACTTAGTGCTTTCCACAATCCATGGAGAGGAAGAGAGAGGGAGAGAAGGGGGTGGGAAAGGAGTGTAATCCTGATGAAGAAGTGGAGAATACACGTATATTAAGTAACTTCCTCGGTGTGCTGTCCCGTTTTATGTCAACTTGACACAGCTAGGGTCATCCTCAAAGTGGGGATCTAACTGAGAAGATACATCCATAAGTTTGGCTTGTAGGCAAAATTGCAGGGCATTTTCTTGCTCGATGATTGATGTGGGTGGGCCCAGCTCACTCCTAGGCCGATAGTCCTGGGCTGTATAAGATGACAATCTGAGCGAGTCACAGGAAGCAATCCAGTAAGCAGCACTTCTCCATGGCCTCTGCATCAGTTCCCGCCTCCAGGCTTCTGCCTTCAATTACTGCTCTGAATTCCCTTAATGATGGATTCTGACCTAAGAGGCACAAGCTGAAATAAACCCTTTCTCCCTCAGGTTGCTTAGGGTTGTGCTTTATTCTCTCAGTACAAACCCTGACTGAGACACTTGATAGTCAGAGAATCAGTAGTGAACTACCGACTTGGCAAACCTTGGTGGAGTTCACCTAGTCCTCGTCACGCCTTTTCCTGGCACTTTTTCAAAAGCTCACTCACAAATCCTGCAGTGACAACAATAAAAACAAAAAGAATTTCTACCCGAAGGCTATTTGCTCGCCAGAAGCGCTAGCTGCTCAGGATTGTGTAGCCACAGGGAACTTGTCAGTGACATTCATTGTCTGCAGCCAGGAAAAGGAGAAAGAAAAGATTATAGATCCTAACATGGAAAGGTTGGCACATGGCGAGGGGTTTAAGCCTTTCTGCCCACAGCTTTTAAATTCACCCACGTTCCTTTTCTCAGCAAGCTGAGCATTTTCTACATATTTTTGTTCTACTTTCTGTTCTCTCTCACTGTTAACTGGCATGGGAAATGGGAATAATACAGCCTGGGCTGTACCTACAATGTAATGTGAATGGCCTATGGTCCAATTCCTAATGGGATTCTTATTCACATCAGAATCCTCACGAGCTGTCTTTATCATCTGAATTTCTTCCAATGTGCTCCATTGGAAGCTTGCTCAATGCTTTCTCATATTGTGAAAGTAAGACCCCAGGGAGTAGGCTTTCAAGTCACTCAAATCTCCCAAGACATGAATTCAAGTACGTGGTGTTGTGCAAGTTTATTTTAGTTATGTATAAAGTAATTGTTTGGGGTAGTATTGGGTGAATATCTACCTAGGTCTAGGCATTTTGAATTCTCTGCAGGTGTAGTATTTATGTGGGGGAGGTTTGATTGCTTATGATCTGCACATGCTATCAATAGAACACCTAAGGAGTTCTGAATCAATAAAAACACCTGAGCTTAGATGCTCAGGGTTCCACTGTGGAGTATGGAATTAGCCATGATGGTAGTTCCCTCTGCTGAGGTCTGACAGGGCTTGCACCAATGAATATGCCTCCTTGTTTCCCTTGGTGAGACCAAACAGCAGCGTACACTACAGTGCAGTGTCTTCAGCAATAGGGACATACCTTTGACCTCTGGGAAGTAACCAAGGGCAACAGTAAAAGCCTATATTTCTTAGGAGTCCGGGTTATAACTTTTAATGCCAATACCCCACAGAACCCCAATTATGACAGGTTAAACTTCTAAAGTCTCCTCAACCCCCCCAATAGCCCCAACCTGCTATATACCAAGTGTCCAACCCCATGAGGCTATAGAGACATTTTAACATGCAAACCACAGCTAGCCTGAGACTTGGAATGCCCTGATAATTGGTTCACAGTCTTCCAGGTGTCTGTGAGGGCTTTACAGGGTGTGATTAGCCTCGGTTTAGAAGGACTAAAGCACTGACCCTCCTAATGTGAGTTGACGAAACAGCTTGGGAAGATGGCAGGTTGCTGTGGGTCTGAACAGAGCCAAACGACAGAGGACAGTGGGTATTCTTCCCTGGGTTTGGGATTTGATTGACATGGATGTGACTTAGGCCATACAGGACCCTGAAAATTCAGCTTTTTACACTTGCACTGGGATTTTTCTGAGTCTCTAACTTGTAGACGGCACACTGGAACAATCTGAGACTAAGCCTTCAAAATTATATGACCCAATTTCTTAGAAATCACTTGGATATAACTAGTGTTTTGGGGGGTGAGGGGGTGGGGAGGTTCTGTGGTTCTGGATACCCAGCAGTAACGTGACTGCTGAGGTGACGGTGAGAACCGTGTCTGGCTTACGCCATGTGTAACTTACGTCACACTGTGTACGGAAGGGCACCACTGCAGTAACTGCAACAGGAGCACAAAGCTGGACCCGGGAAGGTCTGTGTGCGTGCATACTCATTCGCACACACACGCATGCACACAGGCAACACACTCTGAAAGAGAACTGCCGAGTCTCATGATGCAGAAGAATCAGGACTGTGCTTCCAGCAGGCCTCAGCTGTTCTAGTTTTCAAGATAAATCTTAGCTTTCAACTTGAAAGCTTTTGACGTGAAAAATTCAGTCCAATACACGTGCAAATTGTACTTTCATGATCGTTTTGTATTTGGTATTGCTGCTGTGCCGTGAAGCCTGAACTGAACTCTTAGCCATGCTTTCCTGCACGCACGCACGCACGCACGCACACAGTTCCATCACCGGAAGATTGCACAGGTAAGACAGTTGCTATGTCTGTCTAGACCACCCCTTACGGACCCTAACAAAGTCCCTGACTTTCCCAATTACATCTGACTTTCTGGCTTCTCCTCCATCACGTTTCTACCCGGGAAGGTCAGTCCCCCGGCTGCCAGGCAGCATTAGACTGACTTCCAATTTCATCCCGACACAGATTTTTCCCGAAAGCCCCACATTAGGCACGTTCGCCCGCGGAGCCTCGGTTGGACGCACTGCGGCGACGTCACAGCGACGGGTCACCGAGGCCGCCGGAGCTAGCGCGGCGCCTGCCGTGCGCTCTGCTTTTCTGTTCGTTTTAGAGTTAATGAGGCCTCTGAGTGGCGAAGGTTGCCTGGCGTGGCAATGAGCCCCGAGTCGTTGCTGTCCTCTGTCTTCCAGAAGGGAACACCACGGAGACAGCTCAGTCTTCATTCTGATAGCTGAGCACCAGGTGGATTTTACTTCTCTAGGATGCTTCCCCTACTCAAGGTTCTAATCCAGCCTCCCCTCTTCCTCCAGGCTGCGGCATCCTGCTTTATACTTCCTCTATGTTGAGAGGGAAAGCATTTGAGGAAGCATTTATAATGATTTTTTTTTTCTGCTTCCCTGGGAAATCACGAAAAATACGTGCTTGTTCATCAATTGGAGACGTCTCAGAGAAAATTGAAATGGTTATGAGGCAAATTATTTATCTTTTCCTAGGAGTTAGTAGAGGAAATACAAGCACATTGAGCTGGTATGCTTGCTTAGTTTGGAGGCCTGCTCATCAACACAGGTGTTCCTTTGAAGGATCGCTTTTAAAACCCATTTCCATGGCAACCGCATCACATCTAAGACTGAAAAGAATTTACATTGACTTGAATTGGGTCGTTTCAACTTTTAGGCAATGCACATAGATGCTGGCAAATATTACCTGTGTTCTCACTCCACTGGAGTTTCAGACCTTGTTATGGTTTCGCCACCTGTCTGTGTCCTGTCTGACTTACTGAGCTGGTGTGGCTTCAGGGCTGACAACACCCGCACTCACCTTGTGCTATGTGACAGTCAGCCACAAGTGTGTAAGGATACACTGTTTTAACTCATCTTCAGATTGTGTATCATGTAGTATTGATGGAGATCAAAGTCTTTTCACTTATTTCCAGATCATTTATGCACATGGTTGTGTGCTCTTTTCATTGTATTGGCTTGTTGTAGAAAAGAAGTTACAATTTCTGTTAATGTCCATCGGCATTCTTTCTTGGGTATACACAGAAATACATGACATGCATTATTCATGTAAATACCTTTATTTCTTTACTTAATCCTCAACCTTTGTGTTTCGTGCTTGTAGAAATACCTACTTTTGAGCGAATTTTAAAATTGAGATATAATTACATCTTTCTGTTCCTCTTCCCCCTTCACCACTCCCATACCCACCCCTCTGGCTTCCTTTCAAATTCATGGCCTCGTTTCTCTTTAATGACTTTTGTTACAGGTATGTAAATACATAAATATGTAAATGCAATCTGCGGAGTCCAGTCAGTGTTGCCTTTGTGTGTAAGATTTCAGGGCGACCACTTGGTATTATTGAATAACCAACTGTGGGGCTTCTCCCTTGGGAAGATGGATTCTCCCTTCTGCAGCAGGGGCCTGCACTTCTGTGTCTAGGGGCAGGCCCTGTGAGGTCCCCTCCACATTAGCCAGCTGACTGACACTGTCATTGTTCAGGTCTTACTTAGGCAGCCATATTATTGAGGTGTCATGGGAGAAGCCTCCCTGGCCTTTCTAACAGACAGTCCAGCAGTAGACTTCCTGGTTCTCTGGCTCTCACAACCTTTCTGTCCCATTTACTGATTTTATGAAGAATATTTTCTGTCTTTGCATAGTTTTGTAGTGCTAGAGACTTCTGAGAGATGGTCATCCATGTCCAACTTCATGAATGGATCCGTGTGTATATCTTCATTTATCTGCCCTCAAATCTATTCTGTCCTCCTCCTTCTCCTTCTCCTTCTCTTCTTCTCCTTCTCCTTCTCCTTCTCCTTCTCCTTCTTCTTCTTCTTCTTCTTCTCCTTCTTCTTCTTCTTCTTCTTTTTTCTGAGACAGGGTTTCTCAGTTGTAACTCTGGCTGTCCTGGAACTCACTCTGTAGACCACACTGGCCTCGAACTCACAGAGATTCACCTACCTCTGCCTCCCAAGTGCTGGGATTAAAGGTGTGCGCCACCATTGCCCAGACCATTCCGTTTTTCTATTCACTTAATAGAGGTCCCATACTGGTCTGGTGACTTGAAATATAAAATGCATCTTGATACCTTCAAGCAAAGCTGTTTTCTGATCAAGTAGCTCTTGTTGTGCACATGTGTATTTTTTTGGTATAGTTCTGCCAGTTCCTGTGGAAAGCCCTGCTGAACTGGTACCCGTGTCTACTCTGTGCTCCTAGGTGGTTCCAAGACCCCCTCCCCCCATCCTCACTCGCAGTGGACAGCTCCCTGACTCCCTTCCTCTCCCATCTTTATTCTCCTGCCCAGCAGAGCATTCCCTTCTGCCTTGGTAGCACTTCCTGTTCTCTTCCCAGTTGTCTTCTGTGGTATGTGATTTATATGGATTTTTTATTTGCTATTTTAAATATTGTTCACCACTAGTTTTCTAGTTGGTGTTTGCTGTTACATGAGAGACTTGCATTTTTTCTTGCATGTCAAACCATTTTAAAATCCCTGACATTTCAGGTCATTCCCCCTAATTTTCTGGGTAGATCACAACTGCCAGTTTTTGCTTCTATTATAATCTTTATACTTTTACTCAATGTGAAGAATTGTAATGACGTCTCATATCCCAGAAGTTGTTAGTAATTCATGGGCTTTGGGTTTACCCTAAACTAACCTTCCATGGTCAAGAAAGGAAGAGAGGGCTTGAATGACTAGAGGACTGGGTGTAAGACTCATGAGAGAGATTTTCCTTATGTTCAGCAGGCTGTAACTAGAAAGGTTTACATAGGTTACATACCTCTGGATTGCGGGTGAGGAGATTCCATTTATTAAATATTTCTGACGTACCAAATCTTGGGCATTTGACATCAAGCACAAATCTTAACCCTAGGTCCCCTCTGTGTCACAATTTCAGTGACCACTGTGTTAGTTCAGGGCGTCTTGCCTGCGCAGTAGAGATAGAAGGGTTCATAAATGACACATTTGTTTCTCTCAGAATTGGAAGCTAAGATCAGGCGTCAGAAGATTGCTTGTCTGGAGAGGAGAATCATGGTTCATGCATGGCAAATTCTCCCTGTGAACGCACGTTGTGGGAGGACTGAAGAGAATGCTGTAAGGGCCAGGAACCTATTCATGCAGACCCCACCTCTGGTAACTCACCATGTCTGTACACCCATGTTCATTCAGGTTTCAGTATGTGAATTCAAGGGAGACACAGACATCTTGTCTGCATTGCACCTCAGGCCCCAGGAGATGGGGGATTTGGTAGTCAAATTGGATAGCCACCTGAGTTTCCCTTACATTATGCAGGACACAAGCCTCGCTCACAAGTCACAGGATAGAATTTTTGATCTTAAAAAGTCCTGGCATTTTCTACGCCACCCAAAGGAAGCAAAGCAGAGGAGGAAGGTAAAACTGACACTCTGGGCACACATGGATGTTCTGTCCCATGGTGGGATGGACGAAGCCCACAAGCTCTACGTATTCGTAAATATTATGTGGGATTTTACTGGGCCAGTGCACATACCACGCCCACTTTCTGTTGTAAATAAGATGGAGCCTGGTCACTCGTCTGATGGAACACCGACGTTATGACTTTTAAAGGAGCTTAAGTAACAAAGCAACGTGATCAGAATCAACGTGCAATATTTAAATTGGCTGAGCATCAAGAGGAGGCTTCTGTGTGCCAGTGTGTTTGCACCCCTGAGCTCAGATACCGTGTAAACACAAGTCCAGGAGGCTGAGCCATGGACGCATCTTACACAGGCTTTCCTCTCAGGGCTCGTAATGCAATAAGCCCAGTGTTTCTTCTTCTCAACCAGAATGAGAAGAAGAGCCACATGAAGGCTTGCAGTTTGCTATTCTCTGTGACTGTCACTGAGGTTGGCTGGTAAGGCACGACTGCTTCCAGTGGTAGAAACTTGACATTGGGTTTCAACTCTAACCTTAAGTCGCCTATAGATTTGTTTGTGATAAATGAGAGGTAGGTTCTTGTATATGTTTTTATTACATTTATTTATTCTTGTGAGTGAGTGTGTGTGTTTGAGTATGTGAATATGTATGTGTGAGTGTGTATGAGTGTGTGTATGTGAGAGTCTATGTATATGTGTGAGTTTGAGTGTGTCTGTGTGAGTGTGTCTGTGTGAGTGTGTATGTGTGTGTGAGTATGTATGTGTGTGAGTGAGTGTGCATGTATGAGTGTGTGTATGTGTATGTGTGAGTTTGAGTGTGTATGTGTGAATGTGAGTGTGTGAGGTGTCTGTGTGAGTGTGTATGTGCATGTGAGTATGTATGTGTGCATACATGAGTGTGCATGTATGTGTATGTGAGTGTGTATGCATGAGTGTGTGAGTGAGTGCGAGTGTGTGAGTGTGTGTATGTGTGTGTGAGTGAGTGTGTCTATGTGCATGGAGTGTGTATGTGTGTGAGTGTGTGTGTGTCTGTGTGTGTCTATGTGTGTGTGTGTGTGTGTGTGTGTGTGTGTGTGTGTGTGTGTGTGTGTGTGTACAGGTGCATGCTGTGGTTCAAGTGTGAGGTCAGATGACCGTTTAGGTGGGGATTGGTTGTCTCTTCCCACCCTGCTGTTCCTTATCCCCCATTTGCCTTCCTTTTCTTCTCCCGGCTCCCATATTCCTTTTCCTACTCTGTGCAGTCCTTACCTATGTTCACTTTTTCCTACTGAAATCTGATTTCTACATATAAGAAAAAGCACTTAGCTGCTGTCTTCCTGAGTCCACTAATCTAAAAATAATGATGATCATATACTATAATTCAGAATACCAGTTTTCTTCCATAAAACTAATTTACTGACCCCCCCTCCCCCCAATAATGCAGCCACATGGGTCCACCATGGTGCGCTGTATCTCTTTGAGTAGACACACGGCTATGACCACCTGCATGATCTATGATGCTTGGCCAATCAAGCTTTCTGCGTCCACAACTTATAACTTCCCGTCTGTTTCCTACCTTTTGTGTCTTTTTGCTCATGCACGGTGTCTTCCTCTGTGTCTACTTTGTACCTTCTCCAATGTTTCTTTAACCATTTCACTTTAAAATCCTATGTCCCACCAATCTGTTGCTCCCCGGCTAAGAGCTGAGTGTCCATAACTTCACTATAACAGTTAATTGCCAAAAGCTTTTGATTGTAGGCTCCCACTTCACTGTGACTTGCTTGACAAAATGGTTTTTAGACACATGTCATTCGAACATTCTGGCTGTGTTGACTTTCTGTTGCCCTCCACTGGTCTGGAGGATGAACACTTCTCCCCTTCTCGTCTCTCTACTTGTCATGGAATCTCTACCTCTTAATTGGCAAGTACACCCTGTGCCCATTAAGCCTCTGCTCATCCGTGGGAACCCTGGCATTTCTCAGGGCTCCTGTGGTGAGCACTCCTTCCCGTACTGTGTGATTCTCCCACTTATTGGAATATTTATTATGTGGAATTACAATGTGTTAATTCTGAGCCACAATTCTTGTGTAGCTGGAGGGTAGGAGTGTTCATTTGTCTTCCTATTGTTGGGCTCATCATGGCTTCCCGCTCATTGTGCCTCAACTGCACACATGCTTCTCCTTCCCTTCCATTCTGTGGTCCGGGTACGCTACCTTTGCCTACCCCGGAGGAGCCCACACACATACTGACAGCAGTGAGTAAGACACAAGTGGAAACCGGTGAAGGCTCAGAACTCTACGGCACCTTGTGTCTTCCGTCAATGCCATCTTTATTAAAATCAGGAAGTCAGGTAGACTAAGCCAGTGGCTTCTCTTTTACACTCAGAATGAACTTTATATATGCATACCCTCTCCAAATGCTTCAATTATTTGTAAGTTAAAAAGCCATGTATCTAACACACCAACTGGGGCAGACATCTTCTGACCCAGTCTGCGACTACCCAGTCACCAGAGGAGAAGATTAATGCCTAGCCCAGTCCTCAGCAGAGAGGATCCCCATGACAGTAAAGGGAGCAGACAGAGGCCAAGGGCCAAACAAAATTCAGAGCTCAGGGAAGCCCACAGAAGAAGTGGAGGAGGGATTGCTGGGACCAGAGGGGTCACCCGCCAGAAGAACAAACCCCTGGAGTCAACTGGCCAACACTGTCTTAGGGGCTCACAGAGACTGGAGCCACAGTCATGGAACCTGCTAGGTCCCCCAATATGAGTTTGCCTGGCCTGGTGCTCTTACAGTCTACAGACTGGAGCCTGCCCTTGCCTGGCCTAGGAATTGTGCCTGAAAAAAAAAGCCATGTATCTAAAGGGGGCATGTACTTGGCCAAAATGAATGTGGAATTCAAGCACAATTTTTCATGTCTGGCTGCAAGCAAAAAGCTCACAGCAGATCATCCAAACAATGAGGTCATTTAGAAAAGCTGCACAGAACAGAAGCAAATAAAAACATCTGTTTGAAGGCATCTGAAAGCCACAAAAACATCCAGGGCTAGAGAGGCCAGCATCCCAAGAGAGGAAAACACATTGATGTGGGCTCAGCAATGTTGCATCTTCTCCTTTCAACACGGCTGCCAATTTACGGCTGCCCAAACGGAGAAACAAGACAAGCTCAGAGGAATGCCCAGCTCCAGGTGACAAGGAAGCCCAGAGTGGTGGGAAGGCTTCCTGTGCCGTTGTTGGCATCGAAGCATTGGCTTCGCTTCAGCGCCGGCAGCACCGAGCGGGAAGTGGCTGCGTGGGATGGCAACCTGAATAGAGCCATCAGCACCCTGCGGATATGAAGAAGTTCAGTGGCTGTCAGAAGGACCTGGGGTGGCCGTGCAGCTGTCTGACTTGGAACCATAGGTGGGCCGGAACTGACAGAGGTAGACCAGAGCCAGAGTTGGACCGGAACTCACAGACCTACTGAGAGTTGGGTCAATTTCTAATGGCACACTGGAGTTTCCCAGCTTCTCCTCACAGGAATGAGCCAAGCCCCTTATGACGAGGCCAGCATCCAGAAGCTCTGCACTGTTTGTCTGCATCGTCACCGGCTTGCAGGAACAATGAAATCCTAACCACCACCAGAGAGGGAACTCAGGGAAAACAGAAGACAATGAACTAGCAGTTGAGATGCTGAACTCACCAAACACTGGCTTTAAATATGCAGAAAGAGGACTCGAGATGACAGTATTTACCCGGAATCTACATGCAAGCTGTGGATAAAGTGTATAAAGCGGTGAGAGTTGTAACTGAAGTTACGAACTCATTTGCTCACCAGCAAATCCTTCACAGCTGAGGAAAGGATCGATGGTCTGTAGATAATACACTGTCTGGAGCATAAAGAGGAAAAAAGTGAAGTGTGTGAGAGATTAAAAAGGCCCACATGACACGGGAAAACAGTTAAAGAGGGCACAGCAGAAGGAAAGGGAAAGGGGAAAGGTTGAGAAAAGTATTGGGGTTTACCTGAGCTACTTCATATGTGTGTGTGAGAACGCCAAAACATGCTACAACAAATGGAAGAATAAAAGATATGAAAATGAGCAAAGTTTGTAGTGGCGATAACAGGAGAGGAAGTGCATGGTCAGTAATATTTGGTGAGGTAATGGCTGAGAATTTTCTAAAACTGAGAAGTCTTAAGATATAGACTCTAGGACTACTGAAAATCACAAGCAGGAATATATATATATATGTGTGTGTGTGTGTATTTCCTTAATATATATATATTTATATATATATTTATATATTATATATATACTTTAAACATATATATATATATTTAATATACTTTCCTTAATAGTTTTCTGTAATATATATATATATACACACACACACACACATATATATATACTTATGCATATATACATATAATACTCATGTGTATATACATATATGTGTATATATTCGTATATGTATGTATATATATATTACAGAAAACTATTAAGAAGATGAGAGGGGAAATCCTAAGGCAGATGGGAAGTCATTGTCCCGCTGTGAGGAGCAGAGGAACGCAGCAGCTGCCTTTCCAATACAGGGGAAGAGATGGTAGGTGCCATATCTATACTTCGAAATCAAGTCAAAATCGAAGTAGAAATTTTAAAGGTCACAAAAAGAGATTTCAAAATCTAAGCATTTAACCTGAAGCGCTGCAGATTCTATTCTGGAGAGATGGCAGCATGTGGAAGGGCCAGCACTCGGACACAATCGGGCTAAGGTCCCCATCTTCCCATTTCCTGTGGCTTCACCAGCAGTGAGACTGCATCTGCATGGCTCTGTCACTCTGGCCAGGGGAAGCAGGCAATGTTGAATTACCAGTAAGGTTCCAGGAACTTCACAGTAGAGACAGCTTCAGGACATGGTCCTTCAATCTGCACCTGTATCTGAAGCCAAACATCTGTAGGATGTTCTGATCTAGAGAAGGGATTTCAAGGGGCACTCACTGACTGTGAGAGACAATCAAAGGTTGATACCGACTCCATGTATTGTGTTCCGAGCTGAAGTTATGTGCTGGGAGTTAGGGATCATCTCAGGATCTGCAGCATCAGGGGCGCCATGTCCAGCATTACTCCAGAGTCGAGGAACGAAAGAGCAGGGAAGATTCGACCAACTGAAGCCGTCTGCAGTTGACCTGGGTTACTGGAATGAGCCGTGGGAGAATTTGACACCACTCGGGTTGATTTGCAGCCCCTCAAAATCAGTACTAGAGGCCCGACTGGCAAAGTGACTGTCCATGGTGATGGAGGTCTTCGGAAGGAACGGAAGGTATGAGGTCTTGGAATAGAGGGTGGGCTCTTCTCTACACTCTCATCCACAGCGGTGATGGCAGCTCACGGTGATTGACAGCAGTACTTACAGAAGACACCAGTATGGATGGAAATGGAGGAAGCTCCAACAACGCAGCAGTGAAGCAAAGACCAAACAGGACGGGCCCAAGAGCAGAGCACAAATGGCCGATGGGCGAGGGGGTTGTCCAGTGTGGAGAGCAGGAATGAAGGAACGAGAGAAGATGGGGCGTAGTGGTCTGTGAAAGGCACATGTATGTTAAGGGAGACAGGGAGTGGTGCAGAACAGAGGCAGGGGCAGTCTCCAAAGTCCCCTGAGTCACCAGACTTGCAAAACACATGTTTACATGCTCAGGACTCCTCAGCAAATGACAAGCAGATTAAATTGAGGCCGCATTTCCATACATATTGTAATGACACTGAAGGAATCCCAAGGACAGAGCAGACCCTGGAAGCCGTGGGAGTTGGTGTGCTCAGAGGCCAGGCATGCAATGGCTGCAGATAGCTCATCAGAAAGTTCACACACCGGAAGACAGCCGGAAATAGTTTAGATGGCAAAGACAAAACAAACCAAGCCTGGAAAGTTTCAACCCAATAATTCATATCAGTGAAGATGAAATAGAGTTTTCAGATGGAAAAAGACAAATTGAATGAGTTAGCAGCAGATGGTACACAAATGTCGCAGAAACAGGGTGTGGAATGAGAGGGGTACATAAGCACACACACATACACACACACAAGTGCGTACAAACACACATACACACAGACACACACAGAGGCACACACACATGTATACACACAAGTGCGTACAAACACATACAGACACACATACACAGAGGCACACACATATGTACACACAAGATCATACAAACACACATACAAAGAGGCACATATACAGAGGCACACACACATATATACATGCATACACACACAAATATAAATACACATAGACACACATATACAAACAAGTATATATGTCTACATATACATGCATAGACAAGAACATACAAATACATATAAAGAATCATGCATACATACATATTCATAAGCGCACACACATACATGCATATACATACATAGAAATATACATGTGCACACACACAAAAGCACAAAGTATACACATATACCTATAAGTACCTATAAGTATGCACACATAAGCACACACATATATACACACAACTGATAAGCAGGCATGCATAAAACACACATATATACACACACATTACTAAATACACATATGTATATCCATATATACATCACACACATGTAAGCACATACATATACATACTTGAACACACTAGTACACACAAGCACACATAATAGCACATTCAACACAAAAGCACACACACATACACACACACACTAGTTCACATATACGCATACACACAGGCACATATATCACATACATATACATGCACAAACATGGTGTATTAACATAGAAAGCAATCGTAAGGATATTTCAAGACTTTTTAGATGTAATCAAAATCCATTTACTCTTGCTTTTCCTCAAGCATGACAACCATGCAGTCGTCTTTGTGTCCAGAAGAGCTGCATCTGTCACAAAGATTTTCTCAGCCCCACGGTTAGCTCAGGAGTAATCCATATCCCATGCTAGCCAAGCAATTTTGCACAAGTGATTTTGAACACTGAAGACAGGAGATCAGGATACCTTCTTCCAATAGTTCTCTGACTTCTGTGTGAACACAAACACTGGGAGACACATTTTCAAGAAGCTAATTCTATCTCCCCTGCCCACCAGTTTTATTTGAATTTCATGCTTCAGAGCAGAGTTTGTGAAAAGCCATGCGTTCCAAAGCTGACCACACACGGCTTTAGCTGCTGGAGTCTCCCTGGTCCAGGCACCCACTTGTCCTGGTAGAGCATGGCCGGTCTCCAGTGCAGGGACAGAACTGAGCAGTGGTAGAGCCAGCAGGCCTCAGATCGGAACTGTGTTCCCGAGCTTTCTGGCCCAAGAAGCAATCATTTCATATTTTGCTCAACGGATATGAAGTTAGAGAATGAAGTACAACACAAAAGCGACTGTGTTCTAAAATTCATTCCTGAAGCTGGGAAAAGTGTCCTCCATATTAGACTTTGCTGACCTGAGATGTAACATCTGACATGAAATAATTCAGAGAGTAGAATGATATAATGGAAGCAAAAGCTTTGTTATCCAGAAGAGACAAAGAAGATGTTAAAGGGAGTGGGAACCGGAAAGTGAGCAGAGTTGAATGAACTACCAGCAGTGTAAACAGAGGTGTAAACGGATCAAAAATTAAAATGCAGATTGTCAGATGGGATTCAAAGCCCTCAAACAAATATTCTAAGAGATGCCATCACATAAAAAGTTGGAAGTAAGAGAAATAAATGAAGCACTGTGTCTCAGAAGGCCGATGAAGCTTGACTGTGCTCTCCAAAGGAAGGGAAGTCAGGAGAGCCTCAAGAGGGCACTTCATGATGGACGGGACGCGGGGGGCAGGCCACTTGCCGGGCTGGGAGCGTCTAGTTCTGTGGATTTACGCGTAATGTGAAAGTTGATAAGAGGGAAAGAACAAGGAAAGAGTCAAAACGGGATTCTCCTACACAGACTCAGTATTCAGTAGATGAAGATATCTAATACCCAGATAAGAAAGTATAAACAGTAAGCTTGGCCTGATTGCCATATAAGAGATTTCATATTGAACTGACCATATGCTGTACATCAACTCTGACTTCTGTCTAAGAATGAAGAACGCCGGTCCTTGTCTGAATGTAGAGAAATCAACCTGGAATCAAACAGTAGAAAAATAGGAGATCTCTAAATGGTAGTTTGTTAGTGTATTTTAAGTAACTCATGAGGTGATAGATAAAAGACAGTGGGAAGGAGAAGATATTTGAGATAGAATGTGATCAAACTTAGCATATTAACATTACAAGCCATAGACATAGCACACCATTTATGGAGATGTCTGTATCCCAGGGAAGAGTCTTCTTGAAATAAACACGTCATAATCAACACAAGGCAAGAGAGGAAGGTATTTTGTAAGTTCAGATCATGAAGGGAGACCACTGATGGCTCTCTTCTTCAGCAGCCTGCATAGCTCCAGCATCGGGGACTAGGCTCCAGTTCAGTTCTAGCTTGACTTCCCTGTACCCTTTCTTCGACATCTGTGGTGTCTTCATCCCCAGGGTCTCACCTCTGAGTTCTGGTGGATGCCCAGAGAAGCAAGAGAAACGCAATGCCCATGTTATCTGGGGAGCCTCTGGGGCTTTGGCCAAGGATTCATGGGAAAGAATGCTGTACTTGACACTTGAGTTTTTCTTTAACGTTGCTAATGGTTTGGGTAAACTGGTAAGCACTTCCAGACCCATTTCTTACAGCATAGAGCTGACATAAATAAATAGTTTTAAATAAGTTAAGACAAAGAGCGTGACTAGTTAAGCATCACGTGTTGCCTACCAACAGAGTTAAAAGGAACACAGGACGCATTTAAACAAGTCAGAGAAGAAAAATGTGCCATAGACTTGGGTTAACCACAGTTGTTAAGCTCAGAAACTAAGATTTCTTTTAATTTTGTGTGTATGTTGTTTAGTATTTTCTACTAAGGATTAATGACATCATTTTAATAGTTAAAAAGCAAAATCTTTGCAGTGTACAAAATATTTGGTCGGTGGAGACGTTTAAAAAATTCTGAAAGGCTCAAGGAAGACATAGCAAGAAAGATAGTAAGAGCCTTAAATTCAACACATTAATAACAAAATAGAGCACACTTTAATTTTAATGTGCTATTTATGTGTGTGAATAGTGAAGAGACGTTTAAACTCTTATCATTTGCAATATCTCATTTAAGAAGGTACCGACCGACCACCTGCCATGTTCTTTCTTTATTCTTTGGCTCGTGTTTCAAAATTTTATAGAAGAATGCAGGGCCAGGAAAAACCAAGACACTACTTGAAACAAAATGTGCAAGAGATTGGACAGACACGCTGCTGTCCGGAGAATTCGGCATCACGGCTTATATGTGGTGTTGACGCAGGATCAGTAAACACAGAGTCAAAACCCGGGAAAATACCACAGAGGTCCACCTGTACATCTCTAAATTTCCTGCCATTTTGTCTCTTGCTAATGTTTGCACTTTTAAAATACTACCTATAGTTAACAATAACAAAAAACGTGTAGAGAATGTAACCATCGTACTGTACAAGTAAAAAAAAAGTTCCTTTTTTAAGTAAATGAAAAAAATTAAAAGAAAGTAATTTATATCAAAATCCAATCCCTTTTACTGCATAAAGGAATGAGGACAAATATATTCAAATAAGTTAGTGACGTACCGTAGAATAAATTCTGACTAGTTTCCTGTCTGCCATCACTTACGTTCACGAGCGAAGGCAACCTTAATTACAGCATGCCTGTGTTTTTAGTACTGACAGTCTGAAACTAATGAGCAAGGCCACTCATGCTTGTTAGTGACAGAAGCTCATGAATGTTACAAATACTGACCGGGTCAGGGTATGGAATCGCTAAGCTGGCTTTGACCTGTATCACGGAGGTGTGGCTGTGATATACTTTTCTCAAACTGTGAATGGCTCTTGGCAAATGAATCAAGCAGAGTGTGTGCTTTGTTAAACCTTTGGTGACTATATTTCTGGGTAATCCCACCGTGTTAACTTATCCTAAAAGTGTTGTCCCCAAAGAGCACTGAGGCGTAGGCTCAACACCCTTTCTCCTCCTCGGCAGCAGTGGGCATTGATTGTCCGGCAAGGTCAAGAGCATTCCTGCTGCCAGGCTGAGCACAAACATCTCTATATTGAGGATACATTAGTGTGACTCACCAAAGCAAAAATTCCTCCTTCGCTTCCTTGTGATTTTAAAACACTTAACTGAGAACACTGGCTAATTTGTGCCAAGTTTCATCTTGGCCTCAGAGCTTTCTCTTTAATGGTAAAACATGGTAACGATTTCTTGTTTGTCTTGCCACCCTCGAAGAACATCTCTGCAACTCTTTCCCCAAACCTTAAAAGATAATCACCCCGACTGCGCAGGTGAGTGCTGCCTAAGAGGATTCAGGTGCGGCCCTCCAGACAGACACTGGAAGCCGCGAAGACTGAGCGGAGTTGATCTCATTTAGTTACGGCTTTTATTGCGACATTCGGCAACATTTAGCCCGAGCCCTGGTGTGGAGTAGACTCTGGGCACAAACATCCCTCTATTCGTGGGTTCCATTCAGCTAAAGAATCCCATTGGTACACGTGGCCCCTATAGTCATCATCCTGGCTCTGCCCCGAGGCCTCATGGGTAGCAGTGACTTCTGTCTTGTCTGTGTTTCTGGGTGCAGCCAGCCTGCCTTTCAGAGGTGCTTCCAGCAGTGCGCGGAGTCTCTGTGATGTTTAAGAATCCTCATTTGCTGCTGAAAGCCACCATCTGTTATGAATGCTGACACATTTGTTCTGATAGAGGCTTCGGGAAGAAATATAACAGCTATAGCTGGGGAGGATGGACCAAGAAGCTAGTAAGACGGGAACCCAGGAAGACACCAAGGACATCTGAAGGAGCCCAGCAAGGCCACAACACTAACCCATATTGCCTGAGGTCTCGGTTGATGCCAGCACCTGCCTTGCGCTGCACCTCAGCATCCAGGTCGTGGGCTACCCAGGGCTAACATGTGCAGACGCTGGCAGGCATGGCTCTTGCTGTTGAAGTAAAAGGTTTTGATACTGAAAGAGAACGTTGGCTGGGGATTAGCTCAGCTGGGTAAGATTGCATAGTGTCAAACCTGGTGTGTGAGCTCCAGAACTGCGTAAGCCAGGCTCTGTGGAACATGCTCGGATACATGAGACTCCATCTCAAGAACATGGAAGAAAACCAAGTTCTGTCCTGGAAACTTGCCATCTTTAGCCTAGAACTTACTTGTGTCTTTGTTCGCAGCTTGATGATACAGGCGGTAGGAAGTTGTCTCTCAGTGATATCAGGACGGTTTGCGTGACCGTGAACCTTCGATCAGGCACAGAAAGGGGTGTGGTGGGCAGAACCAGCTCCTTTCTGTATCTACATCAAAGTCTCTGCCCCTTGAGTCTGTCCTATTTTACAGAAAAATGCAGTGGAGGCTGTAAACGAAACGAACATCCTGATGTGCTCATCCAGGGTGGGAGGATGCCCTCCCCGCTAACAGCCAAGGAAAGAGCTGAGAGAGGTAGAGCATGAGGAAACCCCAATTTACCATCTCCTTGAAGATGGAAAGAGGCCCCAGGCAAACCATGCTGAAGCATCTGGAAGCTGGAGAAGGCAGGAGAGAGTATTTACCTCCAGTCTCCCCAGGGACAGGGGCCCTGTAGAGGCAGCAATTACATCCCTATGAGCTCCAGAACCATTGCTTCTGGGTGGTTGCTACATCACCTTTCATGGGATAACGGGAAGTCACGTGGGGTGCCTCTGACCCCTTAGCAGGTCTGACGTAAGCGCATGGTCAGCTTAATACGATAGTTCTTACGTGCCAATTAGGCCAAACTGACAGTTTTTATTTTCCTTGTCATGGGCGAGGGAGCTGGCTCAGTGGCGACAGTTTGCTGTGAAGCCTCTCAGCCTGAGTTCAATCCCTGGAACCCAAGTAACAGTGGAAGGAGAGAAGCTACTCCAGTAGATTGTCATCTACTGCCACACAAGTGTACAGTGGCACACATTCCTCCTTTCTCTGTCTGTACACACACACACACACACACACACACACACACACACTAAAGTCAGTGGGTTATTCAATGTCAGCTTTGCCTCTAAATAGCTTGCACACATGCCTTGCCTAGAACAAGTGTCTGAAGTGTGTGTACACCCTACCTCAGTGATATGCAAATGTGGAACGCTAGCATTGATATTTAATACATCAACTCATTTTGCTTCTTTACCAATGTTATTTTGAAAAGTGAAGCACTCGGAAGCAAGAAGCTGGTCCTGCCCTGAGAGCCCCCAACATGTGGTTACTGGGGAGGCGCCCCTGTCTGGGCTTGCACAGACACCTGCCTCATTCTTCTTGTTTGCTTGTGAATTTTGTGGGGACCATTCTCCTGACTTTCTTCCCCAAGCTGGCAGTTGTACCCTCAGGTGTCTGTGGTCTACCCACCACTGAGGCCATTTCTCCACACCCATCATTTCACCTGGACAAGATTTAAGGCAGGTCCTATGAGTTCACTTGGCTCAAAGCTAGTGACTACCTTAGAGCGCCATTAGAGTTTCAAACACGAGTCAAGACTCCATAGACATGTTGGCTTCCTGATGGTTTCCTTCAGACAGCGAGACTGGGAGAGGATTATTCCTTTAAAAATGTCCCTTCTGGGGTCTTTCCTACCTTATGCAGCCTCAGTGCAGATGGAGGTAAGAACCTAATACTAGAAACCTTCCCTAAGTTCAGCCTGGAACGTCACATCCCGTTTAGACCTGAGGAAACAAGGGGTACCTGTGACCACACTGTTCTACCAGAGCTGAGCGAGAACACAGTCATGGTATCCTCTCTTTATCATGTAATTTAAAAAATATTATCTATTAATGGAAATCCTTTGAAATCCAGTTGTCATGTAAATGAGCTACCTCTTCAGTTGGGATAATGTGTAGGAAGATAAACGTGTATGGCTTCGTCTACTACATCTACATCACCAGCTAAGAGGACATCTGTACAAAAGGAGAATAGATTCTAGCTTCTGCGATGCATGATCTGCAAACCACCGCTATTCATGTATGACACAAGCTGCGTTAAACTCCCACTCCACTAGTCTGTTTCTCTATATTACGTTCACAGCAATATACATAGTAAGAACTATTCATCAAAATCTTTAATAGAAAACCACATATATTAAATACATTTTTTAGAAGTCAATTAAAAAAGACATGACACCTATGACCACAACAACCAGCATGTCACAGTAGCGGCAAGGGTGCAGGAGTGGTGTGTGTACTTTGGCAGTGACAAATAGCTCTCTAGTTGGACTTAAGACTTGGTCAACAAGAGGGACAGCATGCCTGTTATTGGAACCTATCCAGCTGCCCTGGGCTAGTGAAGATGCGGATCTTGGAGGAAAACCGGAAGCTACCATTCTACTAAGCCAGCACAATCCCTAAGTACATTATAAATATTTGCCTTTATACCCAAAGCTAAGTGTAGTCCTCAATCTTTATCAGGAAAATTTGCTTTTTGTGACAGAGATTTTTACAGAAAACCACAACCAATCAAAATGCAGAATTCTGGAGCTATGCACCTAAGTCTCAAGGGTCATTGTGGCTGAGGGGGCAGAGAGCTTGTAAAAGCCAGAGAAAACAGAGTTTGCTTCAGATTTCATCTCTTACAAATGTCAGAAGATACACACGTAAACTCTCACTAACATGACTGACTAAGCATGAGCTGAGCAAGGACATCAGCAGGCATGCTAATATGGATGGGCAAAGCCAAAAGACCCCAGCCCTATACAAAGAGCCATAGAATGCTGAGAACATGAGAAATAATCTTCTCCAGGAGAGAGTACACCAGCTGGTTACCCCGTACCAAATCGGTAGCTCTGAAAACATACATACAAGTAGCATCATAAAGACAGAGAAGGTTGTGTTTATGTATTCAGGAGTTATATATGTAACAACAAATCAAAGGTCCTGGATTTGAAAGAGAAGAGTTATATGGGAAGGGATGGGGGAAATGATGTAATCATATTCATCTCAGAAAATAATTAAAAAATTAAGACACATAAGAAACACCCAAAAATCAGTAAAGGCTCCATCTTACGGAGCATGACTTAAATTTGACCAGAAAGTGTTTGGTGACTCCCATGAGCCTCATGGCACTACCGCACCAGCGAGCATGCCTTGCAAGGCCAGTCACCGCCGTAGCTTGCGGCGTTCACACCCGGGTGCGGCTGATGATGATGTTTTCCTGGTGGTGTGCATAACGTCTTCTAGCACTTTGAAAGTTACCGAGCAAGGATAAACCTTCCATGTCAGTACCCGCTCAAAGCACATTCTATGAAATTCTCAAAGGACTAATAAATATATTTTTTAAAAAATCAGTTAAAGGAGGAATTTTTAAAAAATTGTTTCTTGGCAAGATGTGCTTAGGTGATTGGAATTCAAAAGCTAAGTCTGAAGATCACTAGAGAGTTACAAAAGACAACTTGCGAACCAGGGAGATGACACAACAGACAAGTAGTTGACAGTTGCTTTCAGTTGAAAATCCTATGAGAGAAGAGGCAAAAAGTAATTCAGAAATCACTATGATAATGTCTATCTCCTAACAACCTATAAGATGCAAAACACTTTTATCTTGGGCATTGTTGATGGTGGGTATTAACACACAACTGCAGGTGAAGAATCAGAACGTTCACATAAAGCTGGTGAAAGAATTGAAATGGTGATGGGTTTAAATTTACCAAACTCCATGACATGTTAAACATGTTAAATGTGTTAAACATGAGCATACTCCCTGGTCCCTGGTACAGATGTCTAGATATTTATATCAAGGAAATAACAAAGACTATATGATATTGTTATCCATAGGAATTTACAGTGTTGTACCCAATAAAGCAAACAGGTTTGCAGAATTCAGTTACATTGTACTTTCCTAGATGGTACGCCTTCTGTGCCAACCTAAACAAAATGCCTTGGTCTGGGTCACCCAGACAGGCAAGAGGTGTACTCAGCTCACAGTACTAAAGCTAAACATCACTGACCTCTGTAAAGCTTTACTGAGGATGTAGAGCCAGGCCACATCATAGTGGAGCTGCTTATGATGAAGGCATGGCCATGCAGAAAGACAGAGAGGATCCAGGCTCTCTTTTATAACAACTGCTTCCATGAGAGCTCACCGAGGAAGAGCTGCCTGAATTTCTCCAGAGGCCTCTTTGCCCAGTAGCCTGTTCCCTGGCTCTAGCTGCCACCCCTCTGAGCACCCAGCGTTCCCCAACATCACTGGAGCGGGGACAAGCCTGGAGCAGGTTTGCCTTTGGGAGTCAGACTTTATCCACTAAGTTCACACAGGAAACAGAGACAAAGCGTTCTTTATAATTTGAATGTGTTCATCTGCGTCGTGTGGGAGAATCTTCTCGTGTTAACTAACAAGCAAGGGGAAGAGAAAACGCCTAACCGAACCGGGTTTGTCTTGTGAAATATGAGTGATTTAGGATGACAGGTGTTTTGATAAAAGCAAAACAAGTCCCTGAAATAGAGTGAAGCAGGTTATAAAATACCATTTACGATAAGGTCTCATTTTAAGGAATAATTATATATACAGATAATAAAATACACTGGGAATCCCTACCCTCAAGTTTTTGGTTCCTGGTATTAAAAATACATGTATATTTTATTATACATCATATATCTTTTAATATTATTTTTTTCAGAGCAGAATAAATCTTTAATAATTTTAGTCTATCCTTTATTAGTATCCTTTTAAGATGATGAACTATTACAATTTTGTAAATCTATTGATACAAATTGAAACTCATGTTTAGTAACAAAATGATCCAAATGGTGATTAGATGAACTGTGTCTATATTATCTCTTGTACAGTTTGGAAAATTGGGGGTGGGGGGATGCTAGATTTGCTCTACTTAAAATTTTATACCCAGCTACATAGCAATGTGTTTGTGTGTACACATTCCAGTTTAATACAGTCACTCTTACTTCTTTCCTCTCTTATTTGGTTCTCTCCATCTTCCTTTCTAACAGATTGTACAGAACCGTATCAACAAGCCAGATGTGTCTATCTTTTCCTCTCTCCTTCCCTTGCTGATGTGGTATTGTAAGAGGAACAGGCATAATCAGAAGAGATTGTCCTCAGCCAGATGAGGCGGGGAGGTGCTGGAGAGATGCCAGTGGTCCCGCAGAAATGTGCTTCCTTGGTTTAGATCTGGAGTGGTTCCTGCGGCCCGTAGGTTAGCATTGGTGCTCAATATTATGTAGAGTTGGAAGATACCAGAGGAGATGGGACAAGATGGTGGTTCTCTGGCTACTGGAAGGACCCTGGTCCATCCTCTCTATCTTTCTTCCTCAGCTGCTAAGAGATGGTGTGCTCTGCTCTGCTTTTTCTGCCTCCCATGTTGCCCAGCAACCCCACAGTCCCCGCTGGATTCCCTGATCACACACTGGGCTTCCCAAAGCTATGCACCAAGAGAAACATTTCTTCTTAGAGCTGAGTATCTCAGCTCAGTCACTACTAAAGAAACTCCGATGAACCCAGTTGCAAATGCCCATAGAAGAGACCAGGCACATGATAGTCCAGCCTGCACTGGGGCTTCTGCTCCTCAGTCTCCTTCCTGATCAGGGAGATACCCTCCAAAGAAGACGACCACGCCAGGTCCTATCCCAGGGTCTGACTTAAGTAAGATGCTGAAGGCATGTGGCTCTGGAATTTGCTGTGTGTTATGCGAGATGGGACCGTGGCGCACAAGACATTTCCCATCATTGTCCTCGGTTTTACAGTGGTCTGCCTGCTATGCTCCATCTGAATAAATGGGTCACTCCAGCTCTCCCTCTTGCCCTCAGTCTCTCCTTATATAAATAAACGCAAAGATAAAATTTAAGTGGATGTATAAATGGTTGTACAAGAGTCTATGTTCACATTTTTTTCATGTTGTTTATCTTTATGTATGGGAGGGCTTCCTTGGACCTTAGTACTTAAATTTATATGGGCAAAATTGAGAAATGACATTTCTGCATTAAAATTCACGTGTATCTTTGCTCAGGATTTTGTTAGATCTTGCCAGATTATTTTCATCAAAAATGAGAGCATCATTTCTCATTTTTATCAGAAATGGTTGAAAATTTCTTTCCCACATGCAACCACTAGGGGAAAGTTTATATCCTGTGCAGTTATAGTCTGACAGATACAGAGTGACCTGTTGTTATTCATCTTATGTGCATTTATCCAACTGCAAGAAAATTCGACCACTTCATAGCTTTGTGACTTTAGTACTTGTGGTTGGGATAATCACGGCACTTCCACTGCTTTGCATTTTTTTTTCCTTATTGAAAATTTACAGCCACCAGTGTACATTGCACCTAATAAGATATCACCATCTACATAACCATTTTTCCAGCTCACATGTTTTCCTGTTGGCATTTTTCATAATAACTTTTGATATATAAAGGTTTATATTTTCCTGTAACTCAACATGCCTCTTTTTCTTTTAAATATGTCTGAGCTTCAAGTTATGGTTAAATCAAGAATGTCTTTGACTCTTATTTTTAGTCTGCTAATATTTCTGTAATCATTAACTCTTTTCTCATATAATATTCAGCGACTTTAATCCATCTAAAACCTACTTTTACATATGGGTAAGAGTTGTGTGAGAGTGGAGTTTGTCTTCGAGATAGGCAGGCGACCGCTGCAGTGCCTTTCATTACACAACCCGTTGATTTATGATTACATTATGCTAATGCCTGCTTCTACATACTGTCATCTACTCTGTTTCCCTGATTTATTTCTTTAATTTCATGTTTCGGTGCAGTTGGTTAGCTCATTCTGAGTTGCTAACACTCCTGAATGCCAGAGCCCACTGCTCATTCTGCCAGCTTGATGCAGCTATTCAGAGGGGCATGGTGACACGCTACCTGGTCACAGGCACCCAGTGAAGGAAGACGTGTCCATGTGTTTCTCCTTGAGGCAGGTTCTTGGAGCATGTGAGTATTTTTTGAGACATTTTCATCTTCATATATCATTGGAAAAATCAAGTCACACGGCCACTTGACTTTGAGGTGGTGAGAACTACTGAAGGGGTTGAGTCATTGTGTTCAACCGGATGGATTACTTGTAAAAGCGCCACATTGAACTGGTCGATTAGTCTCTGTGATACTGTGTGGTAGTGTGTCCCATCACATCAAAGCTGGCTTATTATTTGATTTTGAAATTTTATACATAAATATATAAATTAATGAGTGCATAGCGTGCATATTTTCCTGCTTTTTACCCACCGAGAACATCAGCTGAAGCTGAAAGGAATGTACTTGTGCCCTCCTGAACTTGTTCTCTACTGGTTAATTTTCTCTCTTAAAGTACCACATCCATTTCATGCTCTGACATGGATCTCTTTCTGGAAATCAGAAAGATCATACTTGTCTGTATCTTCTCATTCATACATTTTATTATTTTCACTTTCTAGTTCCATATCTATCTTTAATGCATTAAGAATAATTCCTTTGGAGCTATTTATCTACCTACTTTTTTTTTCTCCTACTAAAACTAAAAGCATAAATTTAGTTTTTATTTAAACTGAGTGTTTTTCATTATAAGAGTTCTATTTACTACTTTTGTAAATCTGTTATGTTATTGTTGTCAGTTAACTTTGTCAAGTGGATACTTATAATCGCTGGGAAGAGAGTCTCAGTGAAGGATTGGGTTGGACAGTGAACATGTCTGAGATTGTCTTAATGAAGTTAATTGATGTAGGAAGGCCTAGCCCACTATGAGCGACACAAGAGGTTCTTAACTGTAAGTGTGGAGAAGCTGAGAACAAACAGGAACACCAATGAGCATGGACTTCCATTCCTTTCTGCTCTTGGCTGTGGATGACGTAACTGCCTTAACCTTTGACCTCTGAGTCTCCCCTGCCATGAACAGAAACATCCCACTCCTCAAGTTGTTTCTGTCAGAGTATTTTATGACAGCAACAGATACGAAACTCAAACAGTTATCTTTAATAATTTCCTGATTTTATGTTTTTGAACTTACTTTATGTTTCTCTAACTGAAGCAGGAGAATTACCATACTGCCTATATGGCAGTTACATGTGGGGGAAGTTCTAACTCTATTTTAAAGTAACCTTTTCTTCTTCTTGGTCACAGTGTCCTGATTCCCTGTGTGGTTTGAGGATTTTTATTGTAATTGCTAACATTTCTGGAATCATTATTTGTGGGCGTTAATTTAAGGTAGGGGACAAGAGTATGTTCATTTGGGAAATATTTTCTCTCCTCAGTGCCTCTAGTCCTCTCAAATTGGAACCATTTTAAATTAATAGCTGTGAGTGTTTTGGACCCATGTTACTTACATTGGGCTATAACTGCAGGCTTCTGGCTGCAAATCCTTACGTGTGTTTGTGGGGGCGGGAGTGTGTTCTCTACTGGTCTACATGTACAAGTGATTCTTCTTGTAGCTGCTGGGGAAAAGGATCAAGATTTAGATACACCTGAGACTGAACCCTACCGGAGAGCCTAGCGTGGCCCTACTTTCATTTACGTATTTCCTTTGGAATACTCTTCTTGTTCTACTCTTGTTTTTATCTCTTCACTGTGCTTAGGGCAAATCACACTGAAGATCCAGAAACTTCTAGTAATAGAAGGTGAAGTGTTTAGGGGAATTATCCCACAGGTCTCAGGAACCCTCTACCCTCTCTCTTTCCTTCAATATGCAAGGGGACTAGGAGACATTAAGAATCTTGAGAGGAGCCTGCTTTTGAAAATGAAAATTCTGCTAAATAAGAATTGGAATTCTTCCTGAGAGCACACCCAGAGTTGCACAGACACAGAGATGAAATGCTCTGGTCCTTTCAGCTTAACACAAAGGCAAAGGCTCAAAACAGGGTGGGCAAGTGGAGTATAAATGGCTCAATCTCAGAAGCAAAAGGACAGAAGAACTGGTGAGACACCAAGTCCAAATCCTTCTGGAAACGGCATAGTTCAAACAGCTATGTGTTTCAGGAGACTGTGGAGCAGCGAGGATCAGTCACAGCACCCAGAGGCTGTGAATCTGAGCTGGGAAGACCTGCTACACAGGTCAACAAAACATTCAGTTTTAACCTGCGGAAATTGAAGCTGTATTGGAACAAAATGTCTAGATGAATCCTCAGAACTAAGATTCAGAATTTGCCCAGTGTACCATATACAAGCTCTCTTCTAAGTTAAATTTGTCTCATGATCAGAGAAGGAGAGATGGGTGCCCTTGTCTCACCATAACAGGCAGTCACCACCCATGTGCAGACACCAATTTAGCAAAAAGAATGGTCTAAGTAGCCACTTTAAATATGGTCAAAGAATTAAAGTGGATAGTCGTTGTGAGACAGCAGGTAGGGAAATTTGAGAGAAAGATAGAATGTGGAATAAAGAGAGTTACAATGTGTGGCGATTTTAATGACAGTTTCTCTACAAGCAATCAACAGCAGGTAATGATGGAGGGGAAGACAGAGTGAACTTGGAGATAGATCAGTGCACCGCTGCGCTACCTAAAAGTAGAGAAAGCCTGGAGAAAGTCCCAGCAGTTAGGAGTGCTTGCTGCTCTTCCAGAGGTCCTGAGTTCCGTCCCCAGCACCCACCTTAGAAGCCTTACAACCACCTGGAACTCCAACTTCTGGGGATCTGATGTCCTCTTCTGGCCTCTTCAGATACCCACACACATGCGCATAAATAACAATTAAAAATAAGTATTTTTATAAAACAGACAAAACATGAGAGAGATAAGCAATCCCTGATGCTCTGTGGCACCAGGCTGCTCATGCTAATGGGAATTATGCTGGAGTCTTCAGGCACATGGAGGGCATCAGGAAACCCTGTGGGGCCAGCCTAGAGCCAAGGGGGGCGGGTTGGAGCATTCTTTGAACCCCGGATTTCTCACCCTGAGAGCAGAAGACTTTTGGCAGTCCCCCGTTTCTTACTCCGACAGACCCCAGCTAGCATTAACAGCTAGCAAAGCTCCTCCAACCGTTGACCTGTCTTATGTCGCATAGCACCTGATAAAATCCTGCCTCTCCATGGTGTGTGGCCTGGTTGCTGTTTATCTGACTACTGCAGCTGGAGGACCTTGAGCTGGACTTCCTCCTTCCTTATATGACCTTAAAATGTCTCTTCCCCTGTTCCTGTAAACCTCTGCTTAATGCAAATAGAGCTTCCTCAGTACCTCCATCCTAGCCAATAGCATACCGCCACACAGGTCATTCCCCTCCTCCCTCCTATGACCTATATATTACTCCCTTGCTTTAATCCACCAGCTGTTCACTGACACTGCCCCCAGAAAGGTCTGTTTCTTGCTGCTCTCAAGCCTCTGCCCAAGACTCTTTTCCCCTAGATGATTCCTGACTGTGCCCCCCTCCTCAAGACTGTGCCAATGGCTAGACTATCCCGGGAAGGGGACCAGGAAGCAGGAACCCACAACGCCCCAAGTGAGGAGCACACAAAGTTTCTCTAAAGCACTCTGGATTAACTATTAAGAATAAAGTAAACATTATCGTGGATATGCGAAAGGGAGAGATACTGCAATGGTTGGAACCAAGATGCACTCATCCCTAAATCTTCATTTTAGAAAAAAAAATCTATAAAAGCCTGGAGTGGCATGACAAGACACTGCCCACTGATGTGATAGCGGCTTGACTGTCACGGGAGTGTCTGCCACCTCGTGACTGGATCTAAGGTCTGCTTCAGGAGGTAGAACCCATACCAGGCACTGCTCCTGGGACTCAGAACCTGTGGCTAGGCCCTGGAGAGAGCCTCCTAGTGTATTTTGCTAAATGGACATGCTTTTAAAATGATTATTTATGACATTGCTATACCTATGTATTAGCACATCTCTCCACCCTCATCAGAGACCTTTTTCTCCGCAGCAGATAGTGAATAACAGGAGCCCACAACTGGTCAGTGTTTAGAGACTACGACTGTGGACTGCTCATCTATAGGTAGAGTGTCTACATCATTCTCCCATCGCCAGAGGCGGTCAGCGTGAAAGAGGGTTCAGAAAGATTGTAAGAGCTGGAGTTGGTGGATGACCCCTTGTCACAGCGGAGCAGTCACACATGTGAACCCACAGCAGTGTGGCCGCACGTGAGACCTGCGCAAGCTCAAGCCAGGAAAGCAGCCTGGAGAAGAGAGGTGGTCACAAGCTCCCGCTCCTAGCTGAGGGGCTACTGGTAGTTAGTAACTGCAGAGAGAGAGGGGAGACAATCTTTCTTTAAGTATGTGGCCCCTGATAGGTCCGCAATGCTTCAGTAGATGGCCCACACCCAAGAGTATAGGGCAATACAAATTGTACTTTATGAGTTGTTTTCTTTTGTAATTTTTAATATTTTTTATATATAGTTTTATTTTATATACATTGGTGTTTTGCCTGCTTGTGTGTCTGAGGGTGTCAGATCCCCTGGAACAGTAGTTAAAGCCAGTTGTGAGCTGCCATGTGAGACCTGGGAATAGAACCTGGGTCCTCTGGAAGAGCAGACAGTGCTCTTAACTTCTGAGCTATCTCTCCAGCCCAATAAGTGCTTTTTTTGTTTGTTTCTTGTTTTGCTTTTTTTTTTTAAAAAACAGGACATGAAGTTGGGAAGCTTGGGAGGTAAGGGTAAATATAAACAAAGTACATTGCATAAAATTCGGGAAGATTTTATATGTGTTTGTAAACACTACAAAACCCAAAGCCTGTCAACTAAGCATTCTCTTTGTATCTAAACTCCCTTTTCAAAATGTCGTGGAAAGTAGTTTTTAGTATCAGATAAACTCAAGCTGAGGACATTTGTCTCCACTTGTCTTGCTCTGTAGCAGTTCTAAAATTGTTGTTTTGAGACAATCCTAGATGCTAAGTCAGGTACCCATGAAGGATGAAGAGGAATTGGGTGATGAATACAGGAGCAAACATAACACCATGTGTCTCAGTCACCGTTCTATTGCTGTGAAGAGACACCACGACCAAGGCACCTATCGTAAGAGAAAGCATTTAAGTGGGGTCTTGAGTTTCAGCGGTTTAGTCCGTTATCATCATGGCAGGAAGCACGACAGCATGCAGACAGGAAGCACGGCAGCATGCAGACAGGAAGCACGGCAGCATGCAGACAGGAAGCACGACAGCATGCAGACAGGAAGCACGGCAGCATGCAGACAGGAAGCACGACAGCATGCAGACAGGAAGCACGGCAGCATGCAGACAGGAAGCATGGCAGCATGCAGACAGGAAGCAGGGCAGCATGCGGACAGGAAGCAGGGCAGCATGCGGACAGGAAGCATGGCAGCATGCAGACAGGAAGCATGGCAGCATGCAGACAGGAACAGGAAGCATGGCAGCATGCAGACAGGAAGCAGGGCAACATACAGACAGGAAGCATGGCAGCATGCAGACAGGAAGCATGGCAGCATGCAGACAGGAAGCATGGCAGCAAGCAGACAGGCACTGAACAGTAGCTGAAAATTGCATCCTAATTGTAGGGACAAGAAAAAGAGAAAGATGTCGGGGGCAGAGAGAGACAAAGAGAGAGAGAGAGGAGAGAGAGAGACTCTGGACTTGGCATGGGTTTTTGAAACCTTAAAGCCTACCCCCAGTGACATATTTTTTCAAACAAGGCCACAACTCTTAGTCTTTCTAATCCTTTCAAATAGTACAACTTCCTGGTGACTAAGCAATCAAATATATGAGGCTATGGGGGACGTTCTTATTCAAATCACTACACGATGTCACAAACAGATATATTCTTGAAAACACACACCCACACATGCATACACACCCACACACCACTAACCACCAGGATGAGGATACCCCATCCTGACTGAATTCACTGAGTCGTGATTAGTATTGAGGTTTGTGATTATGGGTAAGAGGCCTGTGGGGTGATTTTTACACAGGTTTGGATAAATTTAGTGATTCAAGCAAGACCTCTAGGGCTCTCTGCCAGAGTGTACGCTAAGCCCGTGTAGTAGAGGAGCGGGACTTGGTGGGGTGAGCCGCTGCTCTAAATCTCTGTGCTAAATGTCTTACCTGGTCCTGAGGATGTGATTCAGAGTCAGGGCCTTAAAGACGTCCAATGGGGCTGGTCCTTACAAGAATCTCTTCCTGTAAGAAGAGAGCAACACAGACTTGCACAGAGGAAGATCATGTGCAAATAGAAGGGACAGACGGCCGTCCATGCAAGACACTTTAGGAGCAAGCAGGGGAGCTGACCCTAGGCTACCGAGCCGTGTTTCCACCAGTGTGGGATAATGATGTCTTTCCCTTCAGATAACTTTCTTATTTCTAAATCCCAGCATACCAACATATAAGGCATCACACTTCCTGATCAAGACAGACCCTGCTGGAGGCGGTCCTGGCAATACATGCTTCTAAAAGTGAGCATGAGATCACAGCCTCTGCCAGCTCATTCCAGGGAGGATCTGAAGACCTGCTGGTGTCTTGGTCCTGTCTAGAGGCCAGCGTGTGTCTTGACTCATTGGCCCCAACATTTGGAGGCTTGGATGTGTGTAACCCAAAGCAAAACCTGTCTTACCACGCCCATTAGTGATCCCTGTTGACCATCTATCTATCTACTACCTATCAAACAATCTCTGCATCTAGCACCTATCAATCAACCATCTGTATCTATATCTATTTATCATCTAACTATATATCTATATATCTGTCATATTTCTATCATCTGTCAGTCACCTATCATATATCTGTACCCTTATATATCTAATTTAATATGTATTATTATATGTATCTATATACTTGTATATATATTACATATATATGTGTGTATATATATATGTGTATATATTATTATATGTAACTGTTTAAAGCCCAAACAGCATTACTGCTTCATTCAATCTATGACATAAATAGGGCTAATATATATTAAAATGAGCATAAAGTACAAAAATATACTTGAGACTTACTGTGTTTCCCAGAAGTGATTGAACAAATCTGCTTATTGTGATGAGCTAAAGATGCATGTGCTAATCAATAAAGCTCTAAAGTTATCCAAAGAAATATAGATAGAATCCAATACACTAAATGAAATGAAATCCTAAAAAAATCACATTAAAAAATGAAAGGAGACACAGGAAATAAAAAGAAGAAGAAACAAATAACAAGTGGCCTGCCTGGCAATAGTTATGTCGATATGCTATTAAATATATAGATCGTTGAACCCAGTCAGACTGCGGGGATTACCATGGTGACTCTGGCAGGAATCGGTTCCCTATGTCTACAAGCAAAATGCAACAGAAAAATATAAGCAGGTTGAACATGTAATATTAGAAACTATATTCTCTGAGGCTAGTGGGTCCCACAAAGGAGCGAAATTAAAATAATAGGAGATGTGTGACCCAGAGCAAGAGAGCAGAAACCTGGGGACAGTGGGCTCGGAACCAGAGCGGCGCAAAGGTACAGTGATATGGGACGTGTGATCCAGAGAGCGGGAACATGACGGCGGGCGGAGGAGAAGCAGCCTTTGCTGAATGACGCTGGAAGGTTCTCCTGGGTGCAGAGACAGACTCTGCACTGTGAGCCCGATGGAAACCACCAGTGACAGATATATTGAAATTAGTAGTATTTTAGCTTGGGGTTTGATGCAATATATTTAAATAATGTTAAGCAGTAGTTAGCCCTACTCCAGATTACTCTATAAATTTCCATAGTTAATTCCATTTTTCAAGTAAAACAGAAATACTATAATGAAATAACCTGAGACAGCTTAACTGTCATAACAAATATTCAAATAAAATTTCCCATCCAGAGAAAAATACAGTGTAAAAGACTGCAGAATTATTCTTTCCTTTACTCAAACTTTAATTTGTATCTCTGGTTGTTACGATGTCTCTAGAAACACCAAGGATGTAGAGACATGGGGGCAGAAAGGGAAAAGGCCACATTGTTGCTGTCTTTCTCTAAGGGAAAAAAAATCCATTTAAATGCCAGATCTATTTAAATGCCAGATGGCATGAGTAGAGACAGAATTAGAGCTTGCTTAATCCGAGTCCTTTTAAATAACTGGTATCGATCTCCACTTATTGAAAACTGGAAGCCACAGGTCGTCCACATCCTTTCTATTGTGTTTTCTCTTTTCAAAGTCAGTTCTTGGAGACAGCTGTTTGTTATGACAGCCCATTCTGTTTGTCAGGACTGGAAAGAGTCAGACATTTGCCAATATTCATTCTGCACAGAGTGTTCAGTGTGAGCAGAGCACTGTGGATGGAAATTAGTCTGCAAAATCGACAGCTTGATTTTGATTGTACACCAGTGCATGCAGCATTTACACCTATTTCATAGGAGCCACAGAGTCCAGGGAGAAATTCTGCCTCTTACCAAGTGCGCACAGATCCTCCCTTTCCTTGAATGCGCTGCTCCCAGGGCTTGTCGTGGGAAGCAGGGAATGTACGCGGTACTGTGATGCCTAAACATTCCAACAATGCGACCCTGATTATAATGAGCAGCCGAGTTTTATCTCTCTACGAGCATACAAGCCAAAATGTCTATGCTATTCTGTAACAACAGTATCTTGGTGAATTAGCCACACAACGTGCGTGCTTTCTCAGAGGCAGTCCACTCTCTCTTAGTCTGAACACCCAGGCCAACTGTGTACTTCGGTAACCTGATCTTGATTAGACATGGGCTCAGGAAGAGCACATCGGTAAGGGCGTCGGCAGCTGATAAAGAGAGCGAGGAGCTGGGTAGCGGGCGGGTACAGCTGTGAGCAGCTCAGGACTTCTCACTTCCTCTGCATCTGCCTGGATACACCCATGTATCTGCCATCGAGAGGATGGAGGACTGCAAAGGCAGTAAACTAGTCTTGTTCTAGTCTTTCTGCCAAGTTCAACAAAAATCCGACTGCATGCTCAGAGCCTGGGGGTTGAGCAGCCTGGACACATTGTCTTATTTGGTCCTTAAGTAAATCTGCAAGGTCAGTCTAAGGCCATCTTCACGGACACAGAGACAATGATGCTGTCAGAAGTCAAGCCGATATATTTTCTTTTCAAAGCTTATTTCCCATGCCATTGTCTCACATTATAATTACTTTCATTTCCCAATTCCTGGCTTGCTGAATTCTTTTATTTTAGAAATCTACTGTAATAAAATATTTGAGAGATGATATTTGAAACTGAAGATTGAAGATAGAAGAGTAAGAACTTGACTTATAGCACAATTTCTTTATCATGGGAATCCTCAGCACGAAGGGGGTAGGCAAGGAAATTGTTAAAAGCAAACATCGACCAACTAGGAATTACATTTGAAATTCAATTCTGTGTCAATTCTGACAGCATTTAATAACAAACTATAAGATAAGAAGCATTATCTAGAAAAGCATTTTGGCAGAGTCTATATAGCTGACACCTACACAGACTCCATGAGTATACTGACATGGTCCCTTAAAATATTAATAAGAGGCATGGCTGGAGAGAGAGCTCAGTGGTTAAGAGCACTTGCTGATCTTCCAGAAGACCTTGTATCTGGCTCCCAAGGGCACCAAGCCCTCTTGTGATCCACAACCATACAAGCGGGCAGAATACCCACGCACATAAAATTATTTTTTAAATTAATAAGGACATGTGTTTGTGAGGACACAGCATGCGGATGTTAATGGAAGAAGTAGCAGCATGTGTGTGGTGACACTCAGACCAGGGATTTCTCTCCCGTGAGTAGACACAAACGCTGGGTGATCTTGACTTGTCTCACAGCTCTGTCTCGCAGTCAAGTTTGACAACATTTGAATGTTTGCTTCTTGTCTGATTTGTTGTTATACTTTATTTATTATCTTATTTATTTGACGCTATCTTTGTGTTACCTTTATTTGATGTTATCTTAATGTCTAATCAAATTTCCTATCTCTGATTTATATTTTTAAGGATTAGGAAACAGGATAAGGTTCCTATGAGGAAGCTCTCTGAGGGAGAAAAGGAAGCTGCCATGGGTGCCCGTGGAACAGCTAGGGGAGAGATAGACTGGAGAGCTAGAGCGGTGGAGAATGCAGGAGCTGGGCTGGAGCGTGGTCGGCGGTACCCATGCCTAGCGTAGCTGAAGCCATGCGTTAGATTCCCAGGAACTCATAAACCGAGCATAGCAGCTCCTGCCTAAAATCTTAATGCCCAGGAGGCAGAGGCAGAAGGATCAGAATTTCAAGACCATCTTCGCTGCCTTGTGGAGTTCTAGACTAGCCTGGGATACCTCAACCCCTATAGGGAAACAATAACAACAAAACTGGAGAATTGAACACCTCAGATTCTAAGAGAAGGGAGTGTATCCGAATGTATCTGAATATATCACTTTTCTTTTCCTCCTGGCAAGTGGCTTTTTGACGTTAGGTCTCTATAACATGAATAGGTTCCTGCATGTTGATGGCTTCCCACCCCTTTTAGATGCCAGCATCCTTAAGCATAAGCCTCACGACAACCCAGTAATGCCATGAACAAGGTCTAGGGAGCCTGCAGAGTGGTCTGTCCAGACCCAGGATGAGAGCGCCTCCCCAGGGATCTTCCCGGGCTGGATCTGATGCAGGGCTTCATCCGATGGCTCCTGTACCCCAGATCTGCCTGCTGCTCCATGTGGACAGGCCCCTAAGCTTCTCTGCAGCTGGGACTGCATAGGCCTCTAGGGATGAGAACCCTGGCTGGGCTCCCGTACCTGCAGAACTATCCCTTACACATCTCAGCCTGTTCTTCTCTGTCTTCTCTGGAACCCTACACTGAAAAGGTAAAAGGCTTGTGGCACTCAGCAACTTTGTAGGTCTGCTGGGCAATTCTTGCGGCTAAGGAGAAGCTGTGTATTGTGGGTCTGAACTAAAGCAGCCCCGCAGTCTCCATCTTTTTAATAGTTGTTCTCCAGCAGGTGGTGCTGTTTGGGGAGGCTTAGCTGGAGGTATGGTATGGCTTAGCTGGAGGTACAGTATGGCGTTGCTGGGGAAACTATATCCCTGAGGACTGGCTTTGAAGTCAAAGCCACACACCATTCCGAGGTTTCTCTCTCTGCTTCGTGCCTGTAGTTCGGGTTTGAGTGCTCAGCAGTCATCACGTCTCTGGTATGATCTGCCTTAGTCGTGTGTTTACCACTGAAGTGTCGCTAATACAGGCTATTGAAAAGCGGAAGGCTTGATTTCCTCTCCTTAGAAGGAAGAGCACTGTGTCTTCATAACACCTCCCTCTTCCTCTTGAAGACTGCTTGAGAGACAAGTGTGAACGCCACAGTCAGCATCTCCTACGACAGCCGGTTTAAGAGACACCGTACCATGAAACGACAAGCTGTTAGGCCATAGTCCAGAAATGGCATGAATTACTAGTAGACAGAAGTGGTGCTTAGCATGGCCAAAGTTTCCACATCCTTTCGTGTGGCTCTGCGTGCATTTCCACTGGGTGAGAGGAGCCCGCCCATCTATGAACAACACGCAGGCTGTTTTGTATCGTGTTCCTACTGAAGAATGCCTCAGCCACATCCGGTTATGGCAGGAGAGCGTTTCTCCCCGGTCAGGGAATGGGGGGGGGGCTACATATGTATTGCTAAAATTATAGTTTAGTTAAGGATACAACACATTTTGTCATTTAGCCATCAGGCATTCAATGGTTTAAGGAATCAAACACGCTTCCCTCTTCGGTCTGCTCCCAGACTTCCCGGCTTCCAGACCGTTTAGTTGGGTTAGGGATGGTAACTCTTCTCTCTTCTCACTCTTCTACAGTGTTTTAGGCCTTGCTGACAAACAAATATGTTAAGAGAAGCCGAGGGTGGGTGGCATGTCGTATTTATTTTGTTTACTTAATGCTTTGCCATTTTCATGTGTGTGCGCACATACACGTGTTTTCATGTGTGTGGGCACACATGCATGCATGTGTATGCGTGTGTGCTCATGCATGCACACTTTTTCATGCATGTGGGCACACACGTATGTGGGAGCATGTGCCTGTATGTGTATTTGGAGCCCTGAGGCTGATTTCCTGCTCAAGCTTCCCTGCTCTTCCCTCTGATTCAGGGAGGCAGGGTCTTTCCATCATGTGCAGAGCTCCTGGTGCGGCTCATGTCGCCCTGCTCTGGAGATCCCTGTCTCTACTTTCCCAGAGTAGAGCTGTTCGCTGGCCACCTTCCCACCTGGCATTCACTTGGGTCCCGGGGTTAGACTCTGGTCCTCTTGCTTTCATGGCTAGTGCTTATTGCCTGAGCCATCTCCCCGGCACCGGCTGGTTATATTTCAAGTATATCTACCTGAAAGTGTAAGAAGCACATTTTACTTATCAGTCCTTGAAAGGACAGGACCACTTCTTGCCCACAGTCTACAGTTCACCAATCCTTGACACACAGAATGTCTACCGGCATATTGACACAGGACTTTTGCAATATACTCATGAGACCCTTGCTAAGTATACCTTCAGACATAAAACTGTAGGATTTAGTTAAACCTTTTCTCAGCTGTTCAAAAAATTATTTCACACATGACTGATTTTAAATTTTTTTAGTAGTTCATTATGTTTATATTTGGAGAAAGGTACAAATATTATCTACCCTAAATATAAATTTCAAAGTACTTTTTATTTGGCTTTGGTTTTTGTGTGGTATTTTTGTTGTTGTTTTGAGAAAGGGTCTCACTATGTAGTTTGGCTGATCTTGAATTCCTGCCAGACCTCTTGCTGCTGCCTCCTGAGTACTAATTAAGGCCTGCTTCACTACGCCTGCCTCTTCCAAAGCTTTCTGATTTACACCTTACATGCAACTCATAGATGCACTGAGCACACAAACCAGGTCCTTGTGTGCGGTGATATCTGTGTCACCGGAGGATGCCCAGGCATACACTAGAAGTTTGCTGAAATTGTCCTTGAGTCTTGTAGGTTTGTCGTAAAATGCAGTTATATTTTGATGAAATTTTTTTCTTGGTTTATAATTTTTCTTTAGATTTCTGTTGATCAATTGATTCATGAACCACAGTGTCCACGGAGCAGAGAATGGTGATCAGGGAGAAGTTTGTCTTCACGTCGGCACACAGTTAAGTTCAGCTGAGTAGCTGACACCAGTGACCTCAATGTGCACCAGTATGTCTGCAGCTTTACTGTCTCTACTCAGAAGCTGGACACCCACTTCCCACACATACTTCAAAGCAATTCTTTTCAGTAAGCCAAAGCATTTTCAACAAATGCGAGAGTGGGCGTGCATAGAGCCGGCGCCCCAGTCTGCAAGCCATGCTTTCCCACACTCCCCATCCAACATTTCACGGTCAGATTTTTACATGCTCACAAAAGTGCCTTCCGGAATGTTTAAAAGTGCAAATGTGTTTTATTTCTCGTATTTGAAACCCTTGTGTGTTCCAGTGATTATTTACAACAATGAAGATGCATTTTTTTTTGGCTGCTTGATGGCACAGAGTTGGCTGGTGAGTTTTGCCTCCTTCGGTCTAAAAATGGACTCTTTTAAAACTCCCTAAATAAATTCCCTGAGTGTTCAGAAAGCAGGGACCAGCGCCAAGGGGCAATAGCCCAAATGCTGCCGAGGACTGAAATGGATGGGGCTGCCAACAATGTATTAAGCACAAATAACAAAGAAATATGGTGTGTCTGAGTTTGGCCTGCCAGTTTCAAGTCTGTCCCCAAATTTCTGTCAAACTCTAATGTTGGAGAAGGAGAAAAAGCACCAGGGCAGATTGAAAGGCCCCCATTCAGCAACCCACATTTCAGGAAACAAAGTGGTTAAGCAGCTTTGACAGAAAAATAGTTTAGAGGAAGAATTCCAGTTAAAAGAAAAGACTGGTAGAGACAGGAGGGAGAGCACTACTCCAGGAGCTCCAGGGGCAGCCTCCACAGGCAGAGCCATGATTCCTTCCATCTCCACATTGCTCAGCCATGCTTCAAAGCTGGAGAGGGTGGTGTTCAAAGAAACTAGTATTTAAGCTTCCAGAAGCAGGGGGCTAGCATCACCTGGGAGATGACTCCCTGAGAGTGAGGAGGTAGGCTTGGCCTCTGCTGGCTGCTGCCTCACACTGCCAGGAACCCATCCCTGGGCCATCCATCCCCTAGTATGTGCTCACCAATGTGGGGACCTCAGCCAGCTCATGCTTTCCCAGGCTTTCTGGTACAGCCTCAGTTTCCTGCAGCACTCACAGGAAGAGAGTGAAGATGCCACCTTTCTGTTCTGAAAACTGCCTGGAAGACAGAGGGAGACGTAGCCTTGTTTAATTTTAAACAATGGTCTGAGGACTTAAAACTGTGACCTGTGATTTCTGTGTCTTCCTGTAGCACCAAAAGCTTGCATGTGCGTGGACAAAAACGGGACCTGTGTGCCCGCGTGCCCAGGGTACTCCAGGTTTAGAGTGGATAGGTTTTGTGACAAGATTCCTAGGGCTTGGGCCCCTGTTTCCGAGTCAAGACTGAGTGTGTCCAGTATTGCCACACTTTCGCCCAGACTGGCTCAGAAGACCACACAGTGAGAAGCATGCTTCAGGCTTAGGTTGAGGTGGGTTCAGCTTCTGCACTCTGTCCTGTCCTTTATTTTTCTGTATGATTTGTCCCTTCTTTAACTTCCTTTTTAATTCAGTATCCTTCAAAGAATGTTTTACACAAAGATTGTTTAAAACACAGAATGTTTTCTGTGTCTTCCTGCATTTGTTCTTTTTCCTATTACGAAGATAAAATACCCTGACACAGCAGCATAAGGGATGAGAGGGTTACTCTGGCTCACAGGTCCATCATGGTGGAGAAGTCCTGGTGGCGGGAGCTGAGGCACATCTGGCCACATCGTATCTGCAGTCAGGAAGCAGAGGGCGCTGAGATCATGCTGCTGCTCAGCTCCTAATGTACACAATCGCTAATCCCCCTCCCTGGCGTATAGGCGAGATACGTTGCATAAGTGTGTGAAATTGTCAAAGAATAAAAGAAAGATGTTCAAAACCAAACAAGCAAACAACACAAAGCAAGGATAATCCCCTGCCTGGAGACGCATCTCAGAGATGGCTCTAGAGTCTATCAAACTGATAATGAACACTGACCATCGCACTGCCCTTTACACGAGGGTCTTAGGTACTGCACAGACCAGATCACAGGCGCGAGCAGGAGGGGCACAGCGACTCACTGGGGACACCGGAAGTCAGATTACAAGGTTAAAAACAGAAGAGGGCTGTGAAAAGTTAAGTGACCCAATCAGATGTGTGGGACCCCAACAACTGCGGTTTCTACCGGTCCTCAGTCTCCCCTATCCAGGACCCTACAAGCCATAATCTCTCAAGCACAGCATCCGTCTTATGTATCCTCGGCTCTGTGAGTTAGAGACTCTGCACTCTGTAGTCCCAGTGGGCAATTGCTCTCTTCATTGTTCTGATGCTAAGTATTGTCAGTTGGATTGGCTCCTGAATCAACAAGAGGCAGCCTATGGCCAGGTCTGTGAGGCTATTTCTAGGAGAGGTTTAAGAATGGGGAGGCTCCTTGCCCAGAGTAGGCAGTGCCCTCCAGTGGAGGCCCAGATACAAAGCTGTTAAGGAAAAGCAGTACTCCGCTTTTGCTTCTTGCCTGTGAGTATGCCCACTGCCTCTGCTGCCTCAGCTACCATCCTCCATTGGCTCTGGAGTCCGGAGTCTCAGTCCCATCAACGTGAATTGAAGACCAACAGGTTTCTAGCAATCCCCAGGGCTTCATGGCTAGGTTCATGAACTGAAAGCCACCAGGCTATCAGCCTCTCCAGCATGAAGATGGCCGTTGTTGGACTACCCAGCCTGAATCATGGAAGCCGATCCCTTCTATATTATCTGTTCATTCTGTGAGTTCTGTTCCTCTAGAGAACAGCCACTTTCATTACCACGTGGAGAGGTAGTTTCTCTAGGTTTCCAAGCCCTCAGATACATACTGAGTAGGTGAATGATCATTTCGTTTAAACCTCTGGATCTTCTCAGATCCCCAGTAACTCTCAAACAGATCTCCACTGTGATGTTAATGTTGCATTCTATAACTTCCGATCCCACATCCATGATACTAAACGTTTTAATTTTTTTCAACAGCTCCATGCATGTACATTCTGGTCATACTCATCTGTCTGTCTTTTCTCGTTCTCTTTCTACCCTCGCCAGACCTGCCCCTCTGCTTCCATCAAGTGTCCATTTGACTTTCATAGTTTTTTTTTTTCCCCTTGATTTTGTTCTTACTTTGTGAGCCACTGGTTTTAATCAGGGCCACTCATGTGGGCATGGGTGTGAAGCTATCCACTGGAGCATAGATAACTTACCCACGTGTCTATAACACTGAAGACAATCACTGGCTTTCCTTCCTCCAGCCGTCCTGAATTGCCGTTTTCTCCTTCAGTGTGGTGTGGCCTTATGAGCTCCTCCCTCACCTATGATTGACTATTCATGGGCTCCACCTTGTATGAGACCTAGGCACAAGAGACCCACGTACTGATGGTTCACAAGTGTCATGGCAATGGCATGTCCAAAGTGTTGTTTCATGGCCCTTAGCTCTTTGTCCAGCTCTAACATTTTTCCTGCTGCCTCCTCCACGACTTACCCTGAACCTTGGAGGAGGGAAGAAGGATGTTCTGTTTAAGGCTGGGCACTCTACACTCATTTGTTCCTAGAACCTTGACTAGCTATTAGTCTCGACATTGCTTTTCTCAGCAAAGTGAAGCTTTTCTGATCAAGGCTGAGGGTTACATTAATCTATGGGGATAAATGTTTGGGAGGCAGTATGACAATGTGTTTATTTACAAAACAATGCTAGTAGGTTCATCTCTAGTTCCTATGACCTCCCGAGCTATGGACCTTTGACCAGTTTGAGCATAGACTCCCTCCTAAGATGTAAGACACAGATGCAATCAGAAACCAGGTTTTTTACCCCCTAATAACTATTCTGCTATTGCATATTGAGGAAGTTTATTTTTAGTTACATATAAAATAATTGTTTTATGCACTGTTGGGTGAGGAGCTGTCTAGGGTATTCTGTATTGTTTGCAGGTGTTGATTTCTGTGGGGGATGTTTAATTGCTAATGATCTGCATGTGCTATCAGTAGAACACCTGAGGAGTTCTGAAAGAATAAAAACACCTGAGCTGAAACACTCAGGGTTCCACTGTTTCTTGAGTATGGCACTGGCCAGGATGGTGGTTCCCTCTGCTGAGGTCTAGCAGAGTTAACACCTATGAAGGTGCCTCCTTGTCTTCTCTGCTGAGCCACCCCAGCTGTACAACAACCCCAGCTGTTGATGTACAACAATTGCACCAGTAAGCACTTCTTGCCGAGCAAGCTAGTGTTGCAGCATTCAAGACCAAGGGAACAAAAGACCATAGCAGACTTGTCTCCCTTAGGTCCCTATAGCAACATCCATCACAGTGAGATACACCAACAGAGCAGCTTCCAGTTCAGCCCAGGTTTGCAGAAGGTGTGTGATGTGCATTAAGATCTAACATCCAGTTCTCATGGGCAACCAACAGCAGTGCCAGAATCTGTATAATTTGGGGACCTCTGGGACCTTCCTGGCTAACAGTTCCTAGGAAAGTGGCACACACTTAGCAGAAAGATTTTGATTTAATAACCCAAGGCTTCTAAGATCTTCATTATCCATATATGTATGGTGCCTCTGCTAGAAAAACAATTCTGTGGTCATGGAATCCAGTCATCTTCAGACTCAAGAATGTTCCATGTGGCTTTCTGTGTCCCTGTAAGTCATTTCATGACAGTTCCTATCGGAGCCTCTTCCTTCTGTTCAAGAACCAGCAAGCTTGCAGCCTCCTCAGGTCTCCTACCGTACAAGCACCTTGCTGTGAGTACTGCAGAGGGTGAACTTCAGTGTGGCTGTGCTCCAGAGAGCAGCATGGCTGTACACATCCTCAGCTGTGGATTTCTGCATCTCCTTCGTGAGAGCCCTCCGCTTGGGCTAGACTCTCCCAGATTTCACATCTTTGCTTCTTTCTTGGGATTTTGCTCCCAAACCCATGGCCTCTCTGGTGTTGTCAGCTTCTTATCTCTGGGTTGTTCTGGGGTTTGTAACCTCTGCTGCGTGTTTCGGGTTCCCTCTTAGTGTGTTCTTATTTGCTGTCTGTGGATTTTAGCACTGTGAAGCTAGCTCACCCTATGTCTTTTCAGACCTAGGTTGACTGCTCTATCCTGTTTCCTCCCCATTTTTCTCTCTGCCCATTCCCATCACATCGCTCCTTCGTAAAGAGGTGTCATCTGCAGCTCTTCTCCCCTCTGCATCTGTTCCCTACTGATGCTGTGGCCCCTGGGATTGGTACCGAGCAGGGTGTGACAGATGGGAGACCGTATCTCGACTGGACAGGAATGCAAACTGCCATCAAGGAGACACTTACAAACTCATTTCCATGTCAACTATGTGTGTAACTGTGATTTATCCATTTGCTTTGTTGCTGAGGGCACGGCTGTGATGACAGGCGTGACATGATCGAGGGGACATGTCTAAGCATTTCTTACGATTTGAACTGCTATGTCCTAGTTACATTAGAAAAATGGCAGGGGATACATAATAGCGAAATGGGTCTCAGTGTTAAAGTGTAAACACAAAAAACTGTAATGGTGCAAATTTGACAGCATGATAGCTGTTGTAGACATAAATAAAATGGACAGCACAAGATTTTTCTTCATCTTTGAAATTAAGCTATCTTAGGAATGTTTTAGATAAGTAGCCCCTAAAACATGAAAATCCTATGCTTTGTTTTCTTTTAAAGGTAGAAAAATGATTTCCAAATCCCATTTACTTGAGTATATCTCTAAAATCTAGGAGACAGAGTGTTGATGGTCTCAATTTTAAGGGTTGCTTGCAATTTAATTATTAAAATTTAAGAGGCATTTCATGCAAAAAGAAACAGACAACCTTTAGACACAGAATCCACAGAACTGAGGAGCAGTTTCTTCTGAAAACGTAGCAGCTGGGAGCGATGCAGTCTTAGTGACGGGAAGGGCAGCACGTGGGTCAGGTGATCTGTCAGGTAGACCCAGTCCTGAAGGCACTCTTCCAAAAGGTCCCGCAGGAAACTGCAAATGGCACACGTGAAGATATCCACATGGAGACACGGGATCTGTGTAGAGATGGACACGCAGAGATGGTGGGGTGAGTGTAACCCTGACGTTAGTTTAGAACCCGAAACTCTGCAGACATTGCTGAAGAACAACCGGGCAGGAAAACGTGCTCGTGGCACAGGTCTTGCAAACTTTTGCAAACTCTCTGCAGTGAGGTTTTATCAGTTAGAACATTAAAAGTGGCCATTAAGCACCCTCTGACCTTACAACTTGGTCAAAATCTAGCTTTTCCTCAGCACGGTACTTTTCTAACGAATTAGGAGCGACATCTAGACTGCTTGCCTGGCATAATGTAGAGGGTAAAGTGCAGTTGGAAAGAATCCTTTAGTGACACCAGAAACATCCTGGGTCAACATTGTTCCTCTAAAATTAGGTTATTTTGTACAAGTGTTTGAGGGTAACAAACAAAGAGGGGCACTGGAGGGAATGCATAGTCAGATAGTACTTAACGGTGGCAGTTTCTCCAGAAGAAAACGTGCCTACCCAAAATATCACAGACTTCCCATGTATTTGATTCTATCTGATCAGGGCTGTCAGAGTACTGACTGTCAGAAGTGCTGTCAGAGTATTTCTCATTTCACTGACCCCCTTCCCCAAATAATCATCAGTTTATACACTTGAACTCCTTTAAAATTTTATTTTTTTGTTTATTTTGAGGCAGAGTCTTGCTATGTAGCTCAGGCTGTCTTTAAACTGAGCCCCTCTGACCTCCTTCTCTGCACTGCTGGGATCACAGGAGCGGGTTGACACATTCCGCCACATTTTAACCTAAACTTGTCACTGTCTGAAGCTTCATGAATCATCAGGGAAGGATAAATGCCTTTAACGTGCATGTGTGGTGTGTGGTGTGTTAGGTGCATTGGCTATTCACACAATGAGTGGATATAGTAATTCGGATCTAATTATGGGTATAATGTTCTGTTTTAATCTCTCTCTCCCATATATATATATATATATATATATATGTATATATATATATATATATATATATATATATATATATATATATATATATGTATATATATTTGAATGAATGACCTCATGAATGAATGACCTTGGAAATAAGATATACCAAAAGAGACAATGTAGAATGAAGTAATAGAAGTAAAATAATCTAAATGTACTATAACAGTCAAATACAAGCATAATCATATTAAATAAAGAGTGATAATATGTTTGTCACAGTCTCGTCATATAAACACACGCAGTGGAAACATAAAGCACCAGTTCTGTGGAACTCAAGTTAGACATGAGGTGATTAGAAAGCACCTTCCCACAGTGTGTACTGGGTGATGGCTCCAGTCCTCCCGGGCCTGGCCCTTGAGCCCTTGAGTGACTGCTAGCAGATGAAGAGATCAAGAATACAATTAGACAATCACTAGGCTTTACATTTTATTTTACATTTAATTGTGAGTGTGTGTGTGTGTGTGTGTGTGTGTGTGTGTGTGTGTGTGTGTGTGAATCTTTGTGCCAGAAGAGGGCATTGGATCCCTGGGAGTGTAGGTGCTGGGAACTGAACTCTGATCCTCTGCAAGAGCAATACAATAAGTGCTCTTAATCTCTGAGCCTTTCTCCAGCCCCCATTAGGTTTCTTGGCACTCCCCTCTCACACACACACCTTATGAAATCACTTAGATGCTTTTGCCTATTGCTCCTGTAAATCTGGACCTGGATTAATGGATGAATTTAAGCCACAGTCTATGGTTTTGGTGTAGAAAACTGTTAACTACACATTTACATGTTGGCGTAGAGTTATGCTGATGCAGAGGGCTCTCATCTTTGTGGGGAATATGAGCAAGTAGTTTCAGACTCCATTAGACCCTTGTCCGCCTTACTGAAGGTGGGGGATGTCTCTTTTCCGGTCCTGAGGGACTCTGAGCAACACTTATGTCAGTAGGATTGCATGTCCTCTTGCAGCAAGTTCTGGCGAGCTGACACACTACATACGAATATCCAAGTTTATGCCTTCTCCCACTCTTCCAAACAGAGCAACGGCCTTCCCTGTGACTTACCACTTGGATCGGGGCACAGCCCTGATTCCCCCTCCAACTCAGAGTTAGCAGGTCTCAGAGAAATCACGTGAAATATTTAAATGAAATGAGTTCTACAGTGTAAGTACTGCAGTGGTTGAATTCCATGAAAATAGCTAATAAAACACTGATTCTTACATCTTTAGTGTTCAGAAAAGAATAATTTAATATTAGGAAAATAGACATAATTGCTTATCAACAGTGCTTAAATTACTTTTTGAGAAGATCACAACAATTCCTCCAGTCAAATGAGAGATATTATTATGAACGCTCAATAATATGGCTGCCTGAATAAGACTAGCATCATGGCAGCCTTAACTGGCGTGCCAACCTGAGCAGGGGAAATTCAGCGAGGACCTACCTTCAGATGAAGCTCTGAAAGTGGTCAGTGGCTGCTGAGAGGGGAATCAGTCTACTCTGGGGATGAGCTCCCGCATGGGCTGTCCAATACGACTTGTATAGTCAGGCAATGCTAAATACAGCCTTAGCAGGTTATACTCACATGTGTGTGTTTGCACGCACATGCACGCGTGCACATGTGTATGTGTGTGTGTGTGTGTGTGTGTATGTGGGGGGGGGCGTGTGTGTATGTGTGTGTATTTCTGTGTGTTCATGTGTGTGTTTTTGTGTGTGTGTGTATGTCTGTGCGTGCGTGTGTGTGTGTGTTTCTGTGTATCTGTGTGTGTACGTTTGTGTGTGTATGTATGTATGAGTGTTTGTGTTTGTGTGTGTGTGTATGTGTATGTATGAGTGTGTGTATGTGTGTGTGGGCCTCTGTGTATGTGCCTCTGTGTGTGTTTGTGTGTGTGTGTTTATGTGGGGGGGGCATGTGTGTATGTGTGTGCCTCTGTGTGTTCGTGTGTGTGTTTGTGTGTATGTATGTGTGTGTGTGTTCATATGTGTTTGTGTGTGTATATGTGTGTGTGTGTGCATGTGTGTATGTGTGTGTTTGTGTATATGTGTGTGTGTTTGTGTATGTGTGTGTGTGTATGTGTGAGTTTGTGTGTGCCTGTGTGTGTGGGTGTATTTGTGTGTGTATGTGTGTATATGTGTGTGTATGCCTCTGTGTGTATGTCTGTGTTTGTGCAGCAATAACGAAGATGGAATGAATTTGGAAGAGAAGGACATGGGAGCTGTGAAAGAAGACGTGGTAGTCGTGATGTGTGAAGTCTTTTTGGATTATGGGGATAGAAGATAGTAGTCAATGTTTTAGGACAGAAGTCTGGACTCTGGCTAACATAGTATTCTGAAATTGGCTCCTCATCCTGATTAAATAGATCAGCAATGGTGAGAGGCAGAAAAGGACTGTTTAATCACTGCACAACAGGAAGAAGAACCAATAAAGGGCCCAGGACTCCCACTTCTGCCTTTCAAGCTAACTTGAGATTTAATTTCAAATAGAGGAGGAACTGGGCAGAAGGGCAAGAGGTCTGCGAGGTCAAGCAATTCTGATAACGACAGGGTTGACCTGACACTTGTCTCAGCCATGGTTCTCCAACACGGTACCCAAGTGATTGTTCAAGGGGCAGGAGTTTCTCGGAGGACGTCTACTCACGCTCCAGGGTGAGGCTTCACCCCGAGTCAGTTGCCCCTATCCGAGGGGTGCCATGTTCTGTGAATCCCTGTTCTGTAACAGAGGGACATGGGAACCACAAGACAGCGAGTGGAGCCCTTTAGGTACCTTTGGAGCTCTGTCACATGGCGATGTAAGATGCTCATGGAGAGGTGGCTGGTCACTCTTGAGTTTCCTCTTCACCTGGCAGGAGAATGACGCAGGCCACGTGTCATGCGGCCCTTTCTGAGGTGGCTTCCTCCACAGTGATTGACACGCCTACACGCAGAGCTAAGCAGGCGACCCGAGGTACAGAAGCTATGATGGCATTTTATTTTTATTGTCACCTTGACTGGATTTGGAAATTACCCAGGAGACACACCTCTGGGTGGATTTCTGAAGGCCTTTCCAGGTCGCCACGAATGCAGGCAGCATCGTCCAATGGGTTGGAGTCCCAGACTGAGTTAAAAAAAAAAAAAGAAAGCATATATAAGTGAAATGAGTGTTCCCCTCTCTGCTCCCCTGTCCACTGAGCGGTGGGGCTCCCCTGCACCCACAACCTTAGCAGAACCTCCACCATGCCTCCCCACCCCAGTGGATAAACCCTCTCAAAACATGAGAGAAACTAACCCTTCCCTCCTGTAAGCAGCGCTTTGATCAGATGATTGTTCACAACAACCGAAGGGTAACTAACGCAGAAACAGGAACAAATGAAGGCGAGGTTTGTCTGCGTTTACTTAGCTAGAGAGGCCAAGTGAGGACCTGAGTCTTTATCAGAAGTTTCCCGGTGCCTGACATTAGACGAAGAGAAGCACCCTGAAACCGTAGAGTGAGGATTTATCTAAATATCTTCCCTTCCAGATTTGACCCCGGATCAGAGCGCAGGCCACGGGCAGCTGCAGAGCCCTTTGATACTGTTGCTTCAGGCCCACTGTCTGCGGCGGTCGCGGGAACTGGGCCATCTGAGCATCCTCGTGGAACAGGGATGAAGTTGCTTGGTGCTGGATATGTGAGGGGTGTCAGTCACTCTCTGTGAGGAGGCCAGCTTGATCCTCCTGAAGCGTATGGCTTCTCTCCCTTCGCTCCACACAAAATGCTTGCAATCAAAGCCTTTGGGTTTTCAGCTGCTGCAGTTGTCTTATTCTCTCAGGAAACACATTTGCCCTTTAGAGAAGGGTTAATGAACGGGAAGAAAGGTCACTTCTGTGTTCTCAGACACTGGCCCTGCTGTTAGTCAAATGTTGACTTGAGAGCTTGCTGCCTTCGAAGTCAAACACTGGAGCTGGATACAGGTGCGGTGAGACCGCCTTTGCTTTGGAGAATCACTTGTGGTGTCTGTTGTGTAAACATAAAGGGTAAAGGAGGAGCTTGAATTTTACAAATCTCAGGTTTATAGAGAGGACACCTGCCAGGGAGAGTCTTGTGACGTTTGTTTTAGTTGCTTGCTTTGGTGCTACAGCTGTTGCCTGTGACCAGCTCTCCATACGACATGGAAGCTACATACATGAATCTCAACAATATGGCTGCCTAAAAAGACTTGCACAACGACATGCCAGCGTGGGCAGGAGAAATCTCACAAGCAAGGGCCCGCCTCTGGATAAAGAAGTACAGGCAATTAATGACTGCAGAAAAAGGGAGAATTAGTGTTGATAGCCCAAGCTGTCAGCCCCCAAATCATACAAGAACAAGCATCACTAAATGGACTCAGAAGATATATATATATATATATATATATATATATATATATATACACACACACAATAATTTAAAAATACCCTGACAAAAGATTCAACTGAATTTGCATCTCAAATTAACCTATTAAATTGTTTTATAGAAGTCTAATATGAAAAGAGTAACAGTATCCAAAGTACATTATGTACAGCATTTGATTGAGGTTTCTATTAAATCTCTTCTGTCTATATCTGGACATTCTCTTTATTAGCTCTGTGCTATTTACTCTGTGCCCATACTATAACAAAATACCTGGGAATAGCAGTCTAAGGAAGAAAGGGTTCATTTTGGCTCACAGATCCTAGAGATACAGTCCATCACTGTGGAGCTAGAGACGTTGTGATCACAGTTGCAGAGTGATTAACGTGGTGCTTATCTTTCTTTCTTCTTTTTACTCGGTCTCGGATCCCAGCCCCAGCCACAAGCACACACACACACTAATTGGGTAGCACCCAAGTTAAGATTGAGTCTCCCTATTGCAGTAAACCTATATAGATAATTTCTCAAAGGTGTGTCCACAGACGTATTTTCATGGCGATTCAAAATGCCGTTGAACTGATGGTCATGATTGACTGTCACAAATCATGAATGCAGACATGAGTTCTGGACATGGAAGAATTTGCTCCGCTTTTCTGGAAATTGATACCTAGAGGTAGAAATCTGATTAAAAGCAGCTTAAACATTTAAGGAAACCATTTCTCAATTGGTGCTTTTCTTCCCATTGCATTATGTATGTTGATTTCCCCAAGCTTCCTGATGCTATGATTATAGTAGAGAAAGCACTTAGAACTTGCCGTATCATGAGACACATCCTCTCAACTAACAAAAGCATTAAAAGGTAAAGACCGAGGGTTACGTCAAAACCATCTGAGGACCAGAGCAAGTATTTAGAAAGTGATGGAGAGACTGTCTGCCAATGGAGAGGCTGCTGCTGCTTTTCTGGCAGAGACGAAGCGGAGGATGAGAAGAATAGACACTGTCCCCCAAAGGCTTCGGCTGTGATGAAACGGGCTCTTCAGGAAGATGAAGAATAGAACTGAAATCCTGAAAGTGTGGGGAGGCAGCAGGGCACGGAAGGGCAGATTCGCTCCTCTAGGGCACAGCCAGCCAGTTGTTAAAGCCTAGAGTGTGACTAGGGCAGGAAGGGCCCATGGTCTCTAAAGCAGAGCAGCACTGTCACACACAGCAGCCAAAGCACCCCATGTGTAGCCATTGTGCTGGGGAATGACTCCGCCAGTGCTTGGCCTCAGAAGTGAGGAAATGTTTGGGAGAAGAGTCGAGATGTAAAGGCCTCTACATCACAGGCAACCTTCCTGGGTGTGCTGTGAAAATCAAGATGCCTTGGAGTTGATAAGGAAAAAGAGGAAGAGGAGGAGAAAGAGGAAAGGGGAGAAGGGAGGAGAAAGGAGAAGAGAGGGGAGGGGAGGGAGGAGAAGGAGGACACAACTGAGCAATAAATATTTTGATATCTAAGCTTAATACTTTAGACTAATTGTATGAGTGTGAGTGTTGTCTGCATGTGTGTCTGTGAACTACATACCTGGCCTACAGGGGAAGAATAGGGTGTCGGATACCCAGGAACTGGAGGTCCAGATGCTGTGAAGCATGTGAGCTGGGAACGGAACCCATGCCCTCTACAAAAGCAGCCAGTGCTTGTAACTGCTGAGACAAGCCTCCAGCCCCTTGATATCTAATCTCAAAACGAGTACTAGGAATATCGTAATTAGTTTCATTTTCTAAATAAATATGCTATTTTCACAAATGTCCTGGATATGCGCGTTTACTTTGTCTTTAACCTTACTGAGTCCTTGGCAGAGGAACTGTTCCTAGACTTACTGTGTGTCGCGTGTATGTGACTCTCATGCAGCATTATTAATGCTAGCAGCCAACCTGCCTCTGTTATTAGTGGAAAACTAAGTGTTCTCATGTGAAATGTGAATAACACAAGGCTGCCCGCCTTAAGCAACAGGGCTGGTCCTGAAAGTTCTGCTTTTGCCCCGGCTGGAGGGTCCTTGGGACCCTCTGATAGCCCTAAACAATGCTGAGTAGTCTTTGCAAGTTCAAGCAGGAAACGTCAGCTCTGCGTGCACTGTTGTTCTGAGGTTTCTGTGCTGTCCATGTTCACCACGTGGGTCCTGATTCTTCTACCCCCTTGCTCCAGTCATGATTTTTCTGCCCCATATTCCTTAATTTGAATATAGATTTCATTTTTAAACCTGAAAGTTTGATATTTTAGCTCCCACAGCCCAACCACCTCAGCCAACAGCCCTTTCAACTACGCAATGGATGCCAAGATGTCATGTAAGATTTTTCAGTCCGATTTTAAAGCTGCCATCGAATGTGTTTTATAATTGAATGAGGCAAAAATGTTATTAAAATTGAGCTGTAATTGTTTGCTTTGATACGCTCTGTGTAATGATGTTTGAAACAGCCTGACTCTCCCGTTTGCCTCACAGAAAGATGGCTGTGAAACTTAGCAACTGCAGGAGAAGGGGCTCCAGAGTGGCGGCGGGGGAGGGGCGGGGCTGTGGAAAGGGAGTTCCACCGCAGAATACAAATATGCTCTTTCCAAACACTTAATGAAAAATTGACAATTCATTTTTGTCTATGTTTAATATACTCGCTAAGGAAAATGATGAGCTTTGAATGATCACATTTTAATTACTAATTTAGTAGCTTACGCCGGTATAGAACTTCAAGGTTTTGGTGACTTCCTTGGTCTGAACGCCAGGGCAGCCCTGGGGATCTGCAGACAGATCTGTGTACTCAGGAGGAAACCAGTGATTCCACTTAGTTGCGATAAGCTAAGTCATGAAAGACTGAGTTCTCTCCAGGTATCTCCATTTCTCCTCAAAGTAGGGTTTCTCTTGGTCTCCAGAGTGAGGGGAAACTTATCAAACACAGTCATCCACTCTGTGAGCGCATGTCTGCCTGAAAGCCACCAGCAGACAAGAGGGAAATGAACAAATGTACCGACACCAGCATTGGCTTTGCGCCCCTCTGTCACCACGCCTCAGTCAGGAGCCCTGGGAGTGTCCGGATGCAGACTGTTTCCCGTCCATTCTTGTTTCCGTCCATCCCACACATAGAGCTACAGATGTGTGGGTACTTGGTGGGTGAGGTCAAGGAGGGGTCAACTGGGAACTGAGGGGTCTCTGCTCCCCTCCTGAGGTTCCAGGCCTGTGATTCTATGCAGTGTTCTGGGAGCAGAAAGGACGCTGCTCTCAACTCAATTAGAAAGGTTTCATTCAACCACCAGTTCCAACAGCAGCAGCAGCAGTAACAACACACACACACACACACACACACACACACACACACACACACACTAGCAAACATAGGTGTGTGCAAATACGCACATCCACACACATATACACAATCATGTGAGCTTACAAACATACAGACATACATATATGTGCACACTCATAAACATGTGCATGGGCACACACAAACACACCAGTTCACACACATGTGTGGTACATATACATGTGTACACATATACAGGCACATGTGTATGAATGCACACACACACACACACACACACACACACACACACAAAGCCCAATCACCTGGAATGTCCTACATAACCAAAGCAACATGCTCTGAAGAAATATAAATTGCTTAAATAACGGCAGCGTTACAAAAATGGAAACTACCCATAATTTATTTCCATTTCTCGCCACTTCAATAATATAATGTGTGGATTATGCATGGCTGTGGTAGTTATCAAAAAGTTATTCAAAATTACTCAAATCCTTCTAAGAGGTGATGGTTATTGTCCAGTTGCTGAGGTTATTTATACTAATAACTTTCTGAATACAATGAAACTTAATACCGTTTGATATAAAAATGCAAATGTTAGCACATTTCAAATGGAGAAAACCAGTTTCACCTGAGAAGTGAGGGCTCGGAGAGCAGGTGGGTGCGCAGAGCACCGCTCAGTGAGCTCCATCCAGCCTTGCTTCCCTTCCCTGCTGAGCCTCAAGGTCTCTGCTGTTCTGCACATATTTATAGACCTCTGCGTATCACCCGTCACACAAGTCAAACCTGGCCCATCTTTTCTGTACCTGATTTTGCTGTCCCTAACGTTGCAGTGTGTGTATGCCCATGTTGGGGGAGCTCAGCAGGCTGCAGCCCAGCCACAGGTCCTTCCACCCAGGCTCTGCTTTGCAGAGGGCGATGGCAAGTGTCCACATTTCTTTTAACGCCCAGATCACTTGTCCCTTTGAAGTGTTTGAATTCAGCTAATGTCCTGATTCAAAGGTGTATTCAGAGGGGCTGAGTTATAATCAGGCTCCCAGTTCGCACTACAGAGCGCAGAGGCCCTCCTTTCTCTGGGCTGTGTGGGTTCTGTGTCAGTGGCATTTTCAACAGATCCCTGGCACAAAGGGAGGCACACAGTCTTCAGTGTAATTTCATCAATAATGAAAGTTGTTCACCCAGTGCTTATAAACAGTAGTTCTCAGACAGCTTCATGAGAGGTGATTGGACCCACGGAAGTTGTAGAGTTTAGTGGCTTAGGGTGTAGACTCGGTCATTATGACCACATTCTACTGGGTGCCCCCAAGACCCCTTCATGTGCTGATTACTAGTCTCCTCCTCCTCCTCGCACCCACAGGCAACAAGAGTTATTTCCTGAATCTAGATACTGTGTTTTCATCTCTATTCTAAGGATGACACAAATGTGGGGAAATGTTTATAGAAAAGATGACTAAATTAAAGGCAAGAGGAAGTCCTTCTACTTTCATTTTTAGTATGTGCATGTGTGTCTATGTGCACAGACACACAGGTATCTGCGGGGGCCAGAGCGGGTGTCAGCTCCCCTGGAGCTGGACGTAACAAGTAGTTATAAGGTGCTTGACCTGGGTGCTCGGCACCTAGCTCAGGCCTTCTGGAAAAGCAGCATTCTTGCACCTTTACTTATTTTAAATTATTTCAACGTGACAAATACCTTTAATTCTGTTCTCATATACCAGGCTTTTTCCAGTCATTTCTTAGTCAGTGGAAGTTAATATACATATATACATACATGCATCTATATACGTAGATATATATACGATGTATACCAGTATATACTATAACATATATAATTATATATTTCCCAGTCATCTTTTAGTTAGTAGAGGTTACCATATTACTGTACATGTATTATATATTTTACATATTTAATAATATATACTATAATGATATATATTATATATAGTACATATGTAATATATATTAATTTTCACTGACTAAAAGATGATTGGATATATATATATATTAACTATATATAACCATATATACATACAGTTGTGTGTGTGTGTGTGAAGGGCTCATGGGAGAAATGACACTGTGGCTTTCAGAGCCTTTAGAGTTGGAAGCTTCTGTCTTCAGTGTTTTGAGCTTTGTACTGCATGAAAGAAGGCAGGGATGGACAGGTAGATAATGGCGGAGGAGGGAGAGGAGAAAGATGGGTGAGAGAAGAAGGGGTGAGAGGTGGAGAAGTGGCAGGAGTGGAGAGGGAATGGGGAGACTAAACAGGTTGCAGTCCGCAACCAGCCCCACAGCCCACGGGCGGCCACCTTGCTGGATCAGCGGGGACAGAGACTTCATGAGCTGCTAAAGTCCGGGTGGCTGTCCAGAGGCAGCGGGGCTGCTCACACACGGGTGTGCTGATTCCTTAGCCAGCTGCTCTCTCCGCGTCCTTTCTATGGCCCTGTTCCCCTGCCCCATTCCCCAGTGGGTCACAAGCAACATTGATTTTGACTCTGCTTTCCCAACCACCCTCTGGATATCTCTCAGAGACTGGGAGCAAGTTTCACGTGGGCTTTGTGGCAGCAGGAACTTCACAGAGAGCCACCCCTGCAAGTGCTGACACAGCAGAACCGCTGTGGGTGGATGGGTGTTGGGTCAGCAGGCACAGGGCTCTCCCCGAAGCACGGTGGCTTTCCAGAATTCATTTACTTTGTAGGAGTAAATTTTTCCAGTGTACTTGACTGACAATCCATTGACCCTCAGCATCAAAACAAACTCTGCTCTGTTATAAGTGGTCCAGAGTCACTTGTGGAATGCCTCAGTGAAGAGCTTCATGGAGCCTCCTGAAGTGGGTCCTCGAGTCGGGTGGATCTATTCGCGGGGTTGGGTGAACCTGGAGTGAGCCCGGCCCCATTAAGACTGCTAAGTCTTGAGCACGTTCCCTAAGGCTCCCCCTCCCAAGTCCCCCCCCCCCCCCTTCTAGTTAAACATTAAGAAGGCTCCACTGTTCAGGAATTTACCGTGGTCTTTCTTTTCTTTAGAGACCATTTCTTGACCAAACTGCAATATGGTTAATCTGGAAGTTAAATATGGAGAGACATAACTACCCAGTATTAGACAGGCGACAACCTGCCACTCACCGTACACTTCTGTTTCTGGGGAGCTGAAATGTCTACAGCAGCAACAAATGTGAACAGAGTCGGGGGGGTTACACGCTTGTTATGAACTCTGTGTTGTAACTGAGTGTGTCTAGTAACTGAGGCAGGGGACTGTCTCCCATCAACTACACTCAGCTTTCCTGTGGTCACAGGTCACGTGGTCCTGCTCCACTTGACACCAAGTCTCAGCTACTCTTCCTCACTGTGTGGTGGGAGTGTCTGTGACTTTATGCTATGTGCAGCTCATTTGAATCTCATTCTCTTTCTTAAATGCCCTGATCAGATTAAGTCTTATCATTGTCCGTTGAGTCTAAAGGAAGAAAAACACTCGGATTACCTACATCCTTCTAAGAGCATCTGGTGGTCCCCTGCTGTCTCCTGGCAGAGGCTGGACCTGTTAACTGCCACAGTGGAACTTCAGGCCACCCATGGTGACAGGAGCCTTTTGGGTTTGTTATTCTTCTGGAAAAATCTATCTGAAGACAGAGACAAAGGGAAGCAGCATCATGCTGCATATATTTAGTATCCTTTCTTTTTCTATGGGTAAACAGGAGCAACAAGCATTTCAGAAAAATACTGTTTAAAAGGCTCCCAGCCTGCCCCTGCAGTCTCCACCCCAAAGTCAAAGGACATTTTCTTTTCTGGGCTTGATACAAAAATCTATACAGAGCTAAGGAAACACAACTAGCAGCTGTCGATATGTCGTGTCTCCTTCTAATCTTCAAACTCGTGGCGACCAAGAAATAAATTGAATGTGTGTAGAAAATTGAGTAACTTGTTAAACCAATAGATATTTAAAGGAGAAAGCTGACTAGCTACACCGTTCCTCATGTGACTGACTAATCGGCCACCATTGTAAGGAACTGTTCACTGGAAATTGTTAATGATATTTGGGAATATCTGTCTCATATGGTATATATGTTTCTTGCTTCTGCTTATGACAGCAATTAAAAAAAAGCCTCTAAGCCTACTCATACATGTGTGTAAACATGTATTTATATTGAAGAATATATACATACACACATATTGCACATGCACACAAATACATGAATAAGCTGCTAATTATCCCAGTCTTCAAGTTCTGCTTATGTTTTGATTAATAATTCCTTCAGTTCACCACTTTCCTCTTACATTTGGGATAAGGAATTATTAATAAACTCATGGTGTTCTTTCTATATACTCTTTGTCTAGAAACTTCTTTAGCCAAATGTCCAACTGATGCCTTTAACAAGAGCCAGATATTTCAGGCCCTGGTGTGTGTGTGTGTGTGTGTGTGTGTATGTGTGTGTACGTATGTATGTATGTATATATGTATGTATGTGTGTGTGTGTCTGTATGTGTGTGTTCCCGTATATGTATATGTATGTATGTGTGTACGTGTGTGTGTATGTATATGTATGTGTGTGTATGTATGTATATATGTATGTATATGTATGTATTTGTGTGTGTGTTCCTGTGTATGTATATGTATGTGTATGTGTGTATATGTGTGAAATATGTGTGTATGTGTGTATATGTATATGTGTGTATGTGTGTGTATATATGTATGTGTATATATGTGTATGTATTTGTGTGTGTGTGTGTGCATATGTATATGTATGTGTGTGTATATGTGTGTGTATGTATATGTATGTGTGCATGTGTGTATATGTATGTATATGTATGTGTGTGTGTTCCTGTGTGTATATATGTATGTGTATGTATGTGTGTGTATGTGTGTGTGTTCCTGTGTGTGTATATGTATGTGTGTGTATGTATATGTATGTGTGTGTGTATATGTGTGTGTATGTGTATGTATTTGTGTGTGTTCCTGTGTATGTATATGTATGTATGTATGTGTGTTCCTATGTGTATATGTATGTGTGTGTATGTGTGTACCCAAATATGTATCTGACTTGAAGACTCCACACTTGTTAGTGTTGCCTTGAAAGGTCAGCCTAGCTTGAGCGCTGTCCCCTGCCTCAGCGCCCTGGGGTCTTTACTACGGGTCACATCTGTGCTCCATGTCTGTGGCTGGAACAGGACGACCTGGAGCAGGCTTTACCACAGAAGTGGGGAAGGAGGAGTGGTCCTTGCTAGGCTGCCATCACAAGATATCACAGACTTGGTGGCTTATGCAGGGATTCATTTCCCCAAGTCTGGAGGCTGGGAAGTCTCCTTTGAAGGTTCCAGCAGCGTCATTGTCTGGTGAAGAAGAGCTTCCTGGCCTGCAGGTGGCTGGCCATCACATCACACCATCTCATGCAGGTCTGGACTTGTCCACTGCCTGGTTCTGCCACCAGCACAGAATTATGTGGTGTCTCTTGCTCTGTACCCAGTGCTGCACAGTGCTGTGTCCAGGGAAGGGTCCTGCCTGAGCATGCTGAGAGTTTCTGGCTGGGATTCTCCAGCAGGCTGTGAGGAAGAGGTGGGCCCCTGTTGTAGGCACCTGCTCTCACCAGGGGTCTTGAGTCTTGCCTCCAAGCACGGTCATTGATTCCCAGCCCCTGAAGGTCCTGACAGCTCTCTGCTAAGGCATCTTAGACCTTTGTCAGTCAACTCACAGCATGGTGGGCATCTTATGAGACCAGTGAGGGACAGAGTAAGGCAGGGTGCCCAAGACAGAAACCACAATTCCCTGATAACCTGCTCCTGAAACTGACATCCTTTAAGGCCTCAAAATTGCTGGCAAATTCTAAACGACAAGGAAGACCTGCGTTCTTCTGTGTTGAGAGGTCAGTCAAGAGCGTGACTGATTGTGGTGGCTGCTGTCGTAGTCATCCCTGTCACCGGTGTCCTCTGCCCGCCTATTGCATTGCTTACACACCAATGGCAGGCACCGGTAAAATGGGTGAGAAAGATGAAGTACCCAATCACCTCCACAATGCACAGTAGATTTACATGACTTGGAACGGCTACAGCTCGGACATTGGCTGCAAGCCACCTGGATTCAAACAGGGCGGGTGATTAATAATGCATGTGTTTACTGTGCCCTTGCCTTTCAGAACCCATGAATTTCACTCCAGCTGGATGGGGTGGGGACATGCTAAATTCTACTTATTTCACATTTTAAACCACACAGCTGAATAGATTCCATCACGAAATCATCAGACGGTGGCTTGTGCATTCTTTCTTTCTTTCTTTCCTTTTTTTTTTTTAAAGAATTAGCAACAGGGAGATTCCTTTCATCGTCACGTGGGAGATTTAACATTGATGATTCCTGCAGCATTTTACAAACTGCTTGTATTTGTCAAGGAAAGAAAAAAAATATAAATCCACGCATATTTCACTGCAGGGGAAATAAATGAAGCTCGGTCTAGGGAAGCTTGTCTTTAATCATGAAATGTGCAGCATTTGGCTGGGGAGAATTAGCCATTTGTCTTACTAAAGTAACTCCTCAAGAGAGCCAAGGGCCCGGAAGTAAACCCACAGGGCTGTGTGTGTCCTCCAGGGACCTGGGCAAGAGCCATGCTCAGAGACAAAAAGATGCCAGCACACATACCCTTGGTCATATTTCTGCCAGGGAAGTGCTAACTTACACCATTCTCTTTATCCCGAAAAGTCCCCATGAATATATCCATCAGACGCTCTGCACATTTGTAGCCATAGGATACTGAACAAGAGACAGTAAAACTTCACTGTCTGGTGATTTATCTTCCGGCTATGTCAGAGGCATTGTGGATGATGGAGTCGTTTTTCCCGGCTTTAGAGACTCACGGAGTTCTTAGCCCATTTTCTGCTGCTGTCTCTGGATCTTCTTTGAGTTGGATATTATCTAAAGGGGCAGAGGAAAATAAAATATACATCAGAATAGTAAGGAAGGCAAAAAAAAAAATTGTCCCTGGTGGATTATTTGTACCGTAAATGTGGCTATTTTGATGAACTTCGTCCACTTGTTATTGTGGCAAGCTCTCCATCAGAGTGGGTCGGTCCAGGGGAGGCGTCATCGTAGCTGATTGGCTGGCTGAAGAGACAGGTATTAATCTCCTCAGCTGTGGACCGCTCACGCCCGTTTACTATTCTAATCCTGAAGGTTGTTTATAAGAAGAGCCCTCACCAGAGAGCATGGTATTTTCAGATCAGTTTGGCCAGATTTATGTTCTGAGCTCACCCTGCAGCTGGTGCAGGGAGGGAAAGCTAGCGGCAGCATTAAATCCACGTTATCTTCAATCTTGTTTCTCGGGCAGAGTTTTATATTTTGTATGTTTCTTCACATTTTAAAATGATGGCATTCTTAAAATATCACACTAGGTTTCATATACTTCCTGTGGGGATTTTTCTTTACACATGTATTTTTTTAAAAAGATTTTATTTATTTTTATTTTCTGTGCATGAGCGTTTTGTCTGGATTTATATGCACCGCATGAATGCCTGGTGCCCCAAGAGGGCAGAAGAGGGTGCCTGATGCCCTGGAACTGGAATCACAGATGGTTGGGAACCACCTTCTGGGTGCTGGGAACTGAGCATGAATCTCTGGCAGGACAGTAAGGCCTTAGCCGCTGAGCCCTCTCTCTGGGCCCCATTTGGATTTTCTTTTGTTGACTTCTGACTTTTGAGTGTGGCAGCAAGACCTGTGAGGGTGGGTTCTGCAAGACCGAGCTAGTCTGGAGAAGGACCAAGAAGGCTCTTTAATTTAGACCAAAGAGCTGAGCCCGAGTGTTACTACTCTTGGCTGTTTCAAACATGCACATAATGAATTTTAGTCATTAGCATCTCTAATTCCTCTCTCACCCTCCTGCCCAGAAATGCCTCTTATTCCCAATAAGACCATGTGTGACTTTTATGTGTTCTTTGTATGTGTTTAATTAGAGTTAAATTAGAGTTGCTTCCAGGATCATGAGTGGGGGTTATTTATATCACTGAAAAAAATGATAGCCTCTCCCCTAGCAACCATTACCTGCTAGTTAACCCCCAGGGAGGGCCCTTTGACGCACTTTTTAAGATGGCATTACGCACTTACATACAAAGTACACAGAAATGTTTACCTAGCAAATGTTCAAGGTTTTTCAAGCTACTCTCAGTCTTCTTAAGTCCCCCAGATTGCCCCAGGGGAAGATCTGAGCGTAGGATGTGGGGTTATTCAGAGAGTATTTCACAGAGGCTGTCTGAGTTTACTAAGCTGAACCAGAAAGGTCTGGACACACAAAAGCAGTGATGATTTTCCTGAGTGAATCCCAGTCGGACCGACAGGACATGCTGCACGTGGTGTTCACACACCAGTGCCCGGGCAGCCTTGACTCGGGGACGGACAGAAGTCTACGATGACAGAGACGTGTTAGTTCTCCAGGTATTGAGAGCTCTTTGCAGGGTGCATGAGCTGGTGCTTAAACCATGGATGCTGCAGGCAGCTCGGCATCTAGGAATATCGACAGGGAAGAGCAGCCCTAAATGGACTCCTCTCACCTGGCATTGGATAGTACAAGTGAAAGGAGCTGAGGCAGAGGCCTGCTTATCAGCAGAGCACGCTCCGACTGCGTGGCCAGCAGCACAGAATCTCCCCTGCAATTTTGCCAGTTCCCGCTGTATCTCGTGAGGCCACGGAGTCAGGGTGCTCTCAGGCAAGGGCTGCGCTCATGGTTTACTGTCTCTGTGCCCTTGAGGAGGAAAAGGAAGGCTGGAAACATTGCCAGCCTCTGGGGATCCATAATCACGCTGGAAGAAGAGCAGTAATTAAATATCTTGATGATTTTGACTTTATTTTGAATTCCAGCTTGTTCTCCAGAAGCAGGTGGTTATTCTATGCCGAAGCATTTAAGGCTGCACCTGGAGAGAAATAATGATTACTAGTTTTTAGCTTAAGAAGTTATGAAAATATTTTGAAACATTACAAAGTTTCATTTCCTGCACACGATTACGTATTACTTATACCACTGATAAATTCAAACTTGTGTTTTTCAGAGATTAGCTCAAATGTAATCTCAGAGTCAGGTTCAGCTGTCAATTTGATACAACCCAGAGTTATCTGAGATCAGCTGGGGGATTGCCTAGACCAGATTGGCCCAAGGGTGTGCCAATGGGGTAATTTCCTGATTGACACAGGTGCGCCAACCCACTGTGGGTGATGCCATTCCTAGGCAAGGGATTCTGGGAAATATAAGAAATCTGACTGAAGAAAAGCTGGGGAACAAGCCATGAGTCAGCATTCCTCCTTGGTTTCTACCTCAGTTGCTGCTTGAGTTCTTGTCTGTGACGTGGGAGTGAGAGCCAAATAGACCCTTTCTGTCCTAGGCTGCCTTTGGTTATGGTGTTCAACACAGCAGTAAAAGGTGAACTAGAACACAGGGTGTCCTGGCCCATTTTATGCCGACGTGTCATGAGCTAGACTCCCCAGAAAGAAAGGAGCCTCAGCTGGGCAAATACTTCCGTGAGATCAGGCTTTAGCAAACCTGTAGGGCATTTTCTTAATTAGTGATTGATGTGGGAGGGCCCAGCCCATTGTGGGTGGGGCCGCCCTAGGCTAGTGGTTCCAGGTTCTATAAGAAAGCTGGCTGAGGATGCCATTAAGCAACACCTCTCCTTCCGTGGTCTCCGGTCTCCAGGTTCCTGTCCTGTTTGAGTTCCTGTCCTTCTTCCTGCAGTGATGGACTGTGATGTGGAAGTGTAAGGCAACTAAACCCTTTCCTCCCCAAGTTGCTTTTGGTCTTGGTGTGTTTTACCACAGCAGTGATATCATTAGCTAAAACAAAGATTGGTACCAGGATGGTGGGGCTTTGCTGTGAGAGGCCTGACCATGCTGTTTTGGGAGAGGACTGTGGAAAGACTTTGGAACTTTGTGCTAGAAAAGCCATTGAGTGTTCAAAGCTTGGTGATTTCTGTGGGAATCTGGGGGATAATGCTGACAAGCAGTGCAGAAGATGGGAGCCTGTGCTTGCCAAGTTCAGAGGGAAGTTTAAAGGACTCTCCCGAGGCCCTTCGCTATTTTGAATTTAGACTCTGTGGCTCTGGTCAGCTATGCTGAAGAGTCAGCTGTGATTAACAAGAGACCAGAACCACTGAAGGGAAACCATTGCTTTACTGGGGCTACCAATGCTGGTCAGCTGGTGCTGATAAATCAGCAGTGATTAAGAAACCAGCATCACAGAGGTGAAATCTCCTGGGAAGTGTTTCCTCAGAGTCAGCACCCACAAGTCCTGTTCTAGAGGTGGACAAGGTTCTACCTTGCACTGGCAGCTGAACTTGGTCACGTGGAAGAGTCTCCCAGGTGGAGCTCGTTTTGAAGGCATAAAGGCGTAATGGAGAGCAGCTGAGGCTTGGCACTGTGAGAGGCCAGGAGAGGCCATTGGTGAAGGCACAGTCCAGTTGCAGTAGAAGACCCCAGCGTTTTGGAGATGCCAGTCATGTGGGATGGCTGCCAAGGACAGCTGCAGCTGAGGGGAGCCTGCCTGAGTCTAGAGGCCAAGCTGCGTGTGCTGCAGAGGGCACAGCCCGGGGAGGAGTGACCCAGGCCCCTTGAAGGAGCCCAGAGGACTGTAAGTCCTAACATTGGACATTGAGTGATTTACATTATTGGCGTTTGGGTTTCCTCTATTTGATTACGACTGGACCTGGTTTTTCCTTCTTGAAATAAGAAGGTATTTAATCTCTTCTTGATTTAATAGGAGCTGAGTTGAGAGACTTCTGATTTTAAAAGAAACTTTGGATTATAAAAGAGAGTGAATGTTGAAAGTGTAGTGTTTGAATTTCTAAGACTATAGGACATAATTTGTAAAATGTTCTATAACCGTGATGTTCATATTAGCGTACAATCTTGGGCATGAGCAAGAAAGGTGGAGCTGCGTGTCGAGCCTACAAGGGTCAGTGAACCAGGGGTACTGGCCGGTTTCATGTCAACTAGACAAAGCTAGACTCTCCGAGAGGAGGAAGCCTCAACTGAAAAGAATACATCTATAAAATCAGGGTGTAGACAAGCCTATAGAACATCTTTTAATGAGTGATTGATGGGGAGGGCCCAGTGCATTGTGGGTGGTACCACACTGGGCTTGCGGTGCTGGGTTCTACGAGGAGCAGGCTGAATACACCATGAAGAACAAGCCAGTAAGCAGCACCCCTCCACGGCCTCTGCTTCAGTCTCTGCCTCTAGATTCCTGCCCTGTTTGAGTTCCTGTCTGACTTCCCCCAATGATAGACCGTGGTACGGAAGCATAAGCCAAATTCTCCCCAGATTGCTATTGGTCATGGCATTTCATCACAGCAAAAGTAGCCCTAACTAAGACACGGAATAAGGTAAACACTGCAGCACAGATTACTAATATGCAAATACAAAAAATTTATATCCTGTTTAAGTGTTTTAAACTAAAACACTATCCAAAAGAAACTGAAATTTTTTAAATGCCACAAGTAAACACTAGGCTTGTTCTAAAGCAAATTGAAGAGAGAGAACCTACTAAGATTATGTTGATTATGTGTGCCCTTTCCTGGGGCAATTGCTACATGTCCTGGAGGTTTTGCACTGCTTGCTTTCACAACGAACAGGAATGAGCATGATCTTTTGGGTTCAGCCTTGCCTGTAAAGTTGTGTGGCTGGATGAATGCGTTCAGTGGGGAGACGTCACCAGCGAACCCAGGCAAAGTATGGGTGTTACTTAAAATGGACTTCTATGCTGTGTCCTGCCCAAGGATATCACCCTTCTTTCCAACTGAGGTTGAGGCTCCGTGTCTCTGTCCAGGTGCAGAAGTTCTGGAAATTGACATGGACCACCTCTGTGAAAGGGCTTGACAACACTGGTATGTGGAGTCCTAAACCGGACTTATCTGTTTTAGTAGCTTTCTTCTGGAATTAGTCAAGATCATTTCACCATGCTTGTCACCTTCAGGTTGTAAACTGCAACCTCATTGCTAACTGGTTCGGTGCTTTCTTGGGCTTGTTGCCTTGTGTGGGGTTTTCTTTGTCAATTCTAATATGCGTTGGAAAAAGAAAATTGTTGGGTAAGTAGATAAATGGATAATTAAAAGAAGGCTGTGCAGAGTTGTGTGTGTATATATATATATAAACTTTTTTGTTGTTGAAAAAGTTTTTTCCAGGTGACATTCTGATCATGCTTTACCCTTCCTCAACTCCTCCCAGATCTTCTCCGTGTGCCTACCCACCCAACTCTACACCCCATCTTACCCTTTAGCAAACAAACAGGTGTTTTTTGTTTTGTTTTTTAAATTCAATGAAGTCCCCTTCTACATGAAATCCTTCCTGGCTCCCTTCTGGGAGCCCTGGTCCTAAACAGCAGGAGACTGCTGGCCCCTCTGCTGCCGTCAACCCCAGCAGACATCTCTTCACCTTACCCTGCTTGAGAGTCACGGGACGCTTCCAGACCTCGGGTTCCCTGGAACACTGAGGGACGCTTTCAGGCCGTGGTCCCCAAGCCCAGAATCTTTTCTCACCTGTGCGCATTCTCACAGCTCTCCAAGGCCAGGCCTTCAGGTGACTTCTATCCAAGGCTTTGGAAGAGCCATCATCAGGAAACAAGACCATGTGTTGCTGTAGATGCCTCTGATGTGTTTGCTTTAGGGTTTAGGGAGACAAGCTGATGCCAAATTCCAAAGCAGAGTGACCCCTCTGTGCTGTGACCTACTAGAGCTACTTCACATTTGCAAAATGTTAGCTGGCTATGCTTTCCTCTGGCAGATACCCGGCAAGTCTGGGTATCGTTCCTCTTAACCGTTGCCGTGGTTTCTTACTCTCCGGAGAGTGAGTGAGTGTGTGCACGTGCACGTGAGTAGGAAGGTAGGTGAGTGTGTGGGTGTTCTCGTGAGTGTGGGCTCCACTCTGACACCTCAGCACAGGCTTGGTGAAAGCAGGGAGGAGCTCTGGGCTGGCTGTGAACTAGCACTAATGACTCCCTGACCTTGAGTGGGTCACCATGCACCTCCAGTGCTTTCCCGTCGCACAGTCTGGGAGGACTGCACAGGTCTTGTGGGTTTTATTATGAATTTTGGGGGTGGGGTTTTGATGACAGTATGACCGGGACAACTGGTCTTTGACTCAGCGGGGTTGTGGATGGCTCAATTCTGATTCCAACATGGAAAGTATGGCAGAGAGAACCTCATTGCAGCCAGATTTCCTCTCTTTACCCTGAACATGCTGGACCGTGTTCTGTCCCTTTGCTGGTTTGAGGCGGACACACGCTCTGATTCGCCATGCTTAGCTCTAGCTCCTCGTGGACTGTGCTTCTGGTTGGAGGCTGCACAGCTGGCCAGACTCATGCTGGCTGCAGACAAGCTGATGAATGCAGTCTCTGGTCTCCAGGACAACAGTAACCGGGTTGGGCAGGTGAAGGATAGGATGGCTAGGATGAGAGCAGCCACAGTGGTCTGAACCATTTTCCCAGTCTTCAGTGCATGACTTACCTCGCTCAGTGTGCGCTTAGCAACAGTGTTTTCCCTACTCTGTGTCTCTCAGTCCCAAGTCATGAATGTTGTGAATTGGCCAGAGCCTCCCCTGGAGCTTGCCCATCCCCCATGCACCTGACACTCTGTCTCCAGGTATCACTTCCTGAGCCCTGTACATGTCCTGCATCATCAGCAGGACTGCTTCCTCAGTCCCATATAACCCCATGAGCTTCAGGCTCTTCCTCTTTTGCCCCTCTCTCTCTCCCCCTCCCTCTCCCTCTCTCTCTCTCTCTCTCTCTCTCTCTCTCTCTCTTTCCATCCCTCCTTTCCTCTCCTTTTCTCTTCCATTCCTCTCATCCTGCTGTCCTCTCTCTCTCTTTCTCTCTCTCTTCTTCCCCACTCAGAAGCAGACACTTTGTGTCTCACCCCACCCCAATAAACGTCTTTCGTGAAACTCTGTTATGTAGTGTCCTGCATATTTCTTTCAATGAATCTTTCTTAGGATTTGATAACCTGCTAATTTGCTTATATATATATTTTCTTTAAAAGTATATATGTGTGTGTGTATATGTGTATATATATAAGTATACATATACATCCACACACACACACACACGCCTAAATCCATCATAATCATGTTCTGCTGCTAAATTAACTAATGAAGCTCTCAGTGACCAAGGATGCTGAGGGCGAAGTAGATGCTGACCGTGCAGGGTGCAGTGGACGAATTGGTGACTGGCACTCGTGCTGGGGAAATGACAGTTATCCCAGGGCGCAGGCCAGCGCGTGATTTGTCTTGGCAAATGACCTGTCTCAAAGTGGACATGCTGCAAAGACCTGTATGTATAGAACAGGCCATGGAGCAAGGTTTTCACAGAGAGGGCTGTGGGAAGCAGACTGCTGGAGAGCAAGCAACTTGCCAGCAGCCTAGCCCGACACCCTAAGCATGTAGACAGTCTATTGATGTATTCCCACCTCCAAACTGCTGTGGCGTGGGCTGTAGCTCAGTGACTCCTTGCCGTGTACATGCGAGGCCATAGGTTCAATCCTCAGGACTGGAAAAAATACAAAACAACAAAAAAACAAAAAGCTACGATTCTCACAAAGCTGTAAGAATAGAGTAGAAACATCACCAGCAAACTCAGTACTGCAGTCTGGCTTTCTCTTCTTTTTTTTTTAATTTAAATATTTTTGTTTCATGCGTATGAGTGTTTGCCTGCATGTATGTATGTGCCTCCTTTGCATGCAGCACCTTTGAAGGCCAGAAAAGGGTGTAAGATCCCTCAGAACTGGAGTTATAGACAGCTGTGAGCTGCCACATGGGTGCCGGGCACCCAACCCAGGTCTCCTGCAATCGTAGTAAGTGGCCTTAACTCCCGAGCTGCAGCCCCGTTTTCTCCTTTCGGCAGATGGCAAGCGTTGCTCTGGCAATCCTAAAGCCGGAGGCTCTTCCTCCTTCGTAAACTGCTGTCATAGCCTGTGTATCTCCCTCCAGCACCTGCGTGTTTCTAAGGGCTGATGGAACACCTCCTGACAGTGTCTCTTCCCATGTTGGCCCATAACAAACCTTTCCTTCCTTAGTGGCTTTTGTCAGCTATTCTACCACAACAATGAGGAAAGGAATTCGCACCTTTGGCCTAAGCTTGACTTTGGGGCATCCGCAATGATCTTACTTCCAGATGAGGTCTAACTCATCAGCAGTGCCTGGGTTTGGGGATTTGATCTCTTTGGAGGGGAACAATGTCATAGCACCAAACTCAGAGACACACAGGCGCGCACTAAATGTGTTTCTCCTGCCATGACCACAGTTGGGTGATGACAGCCTCTCTGTTTATCTAGCTTGGAATTTTAAACACTCTTCCAACCCAAAAGAATGATTGTATTTTCATGTTGAGGAAGATGCTCAAGGGGGGAGGGCCTGCAGTGAGATGTGTCTTTCTGCTCCCAGTCACCAGGAAGAGCCCTGGTCTCCCACCTGCCAGGCCTCCTCCTCCTCATGATCCGAAAGAGAAGTTCACAGAACCTGGGAATGGCACACGGCCTCTCCTCTTCCAGCTCAGCTCACCCCACCATCAGCTCTAGCACATGATGCTGAGAAACATCTGGAGAGGAGGAAAATGGGGGCAGCCGCAGGCGGAAGAGAAAAACAAACACTACCACGCGCAAAGTGATCTGTGTGTCAGTAATGACTCCTCCTCCAGCCGTTGTCTGCTTGCTCGGAGGACAGCTGCGCCCTCTGCAGCAAACCCGCAGATCTGCATGTCCAGATACAAATGGGATGCTTGATCTGTGTGTGAGAGATGCAAAGTTAACCAACAGGCAGGTGCTAGCTCTCCTCTTTGAACACAGCGGACTCCCCGTATCAGGGAGTGAGGAAATGCTGCCCCTGCTTACAAGGCAAGCTTGTCTTCCCATCCTATTTCTTCAGCCTCTGAGGGTTTGGAAGGGCATGCAGATAGGATCTGGGAAGCTCTCCAACGTGCGATGGCAGGAAAAACAGTGACCTACCCTTCATCCTCACCCAGCACTGGCTGTGGTAATTAGACCGAGTTGGACTTCTGAGGGCTTCTCTGGGAGAACCCTGTTGCCAGTCTGTTTTCTCAGAATCACTTGCCTATCTAGCACCATTGTGTGTAGCTGAAGATCTAATTCCACTGCCTGCCACAGGAAGCGGCAGCCGCCCACTGTCCTCCGGCCCACGCTGCCCTCACGCAGTCTCGCTTCTCTGTGTTGGTCCAAAATAAAGATCCAGGGCCATCTCTCCCCCAAACCCCATGCTCAGCAGCGAGTCCCATACCCCTGGGAGACCCCACTCATGAAGGCAGACACAGTCTTTGAAAGGTTTACTATCAGGAGTCCCGTGGACTCTGCCGGCTGTAAATACCATGGTGTGTCCCATTGATCCACAGCTGGTCACAGAGGGAAGCAAGAACAGGCATCATTAACCGGGGATAGTGCTCCAAAAGTCCACAAAGGAGTGTTATTTTTATCTTTCAGACTACATAACAAAAAAACAGAAAATAATAATTAGGTGAGGGTTAGAAGTTCACAGAGCTAAGCAAAGGGAGATTTGAGACTGGACACTTAAGACTGAAATCCTAATGTGAATGTTGTGTGGCCAAGCATCGAATGGGCATGACAATCCACATGTGCCATAGAAAGGCGAGTAGAAGAAAAGTTTGAGCTACAAAGACTCAGAATCGACACAAGCAATGCTGCCTCGCATGGGAAGCAGTGAAAAATAGCAAACACCAGAAGAGCAGCTTTGCGCTGAAGCAAATTCTAAGGTGGAGTGTGGCTTAGTTAGAGCCTGGTATGTGAGGCCCTGAGTTCAATTCTCAGTGACATGCGCGTGTGCACACACACATGTGCTTGCACACGCAGAGACACATGCACACAGAGACACATACAATCACACACACAGACACGTGTGTGCACACACATGCACACATGCACATGTGCACACACACCATACACACATGCACACATACCCAGACACACATGTACACACACACACACATACATGCTCACATATGCACACACATCCCAGAAAGAGAAAGGGGAGGAGTTTAAGAGAATGCCCTCCAGCATTTCCTAAGTGTTCATTCTGTCTTAGAAATACATTGAAATAAAAAGTCTGACTTTAAGACCAGAAGGAGACATTGAACTTGGCTGGATCATTCCATAACCTGTAGTATTAGCAGTACAGAAAAAATTGAGATCAAGAGAAACAAAATGAACAACAAAACTCAGTTAAGTTTGCTTGGATGGCAAGTTCATTTACTTTTTCCAGTTCCAAATGGTTTCTCAATTGGCTGCAAATAACAATCTCTCAGAACTTGGGAGAACAAAGAGCCCATTACCTGATCTTGCTGCTTGTGCATTTCATGAGGCGGTACACAGAGTGTCTTGAAGACAACTTTTCCTGTGTGTTTGAAATAAGGGAATCTTTGCTCACAGCTGACAGTGCACCCATCCCAGCCTGCAGCTGGAGTAGTCGTGTCAGCCTTGGGGTTACACTGTCAGGGTGACGGCTGAGACAGCTGGGAGCTGGAAGGTGGTTATTACAGGACCTGGAGCCTGTACTTTGAAAATCTGGTTGTTTTCATGTTTCCTGTCTTTTCTTCGCCATTTCTTCCATATTCTCTCTGAGTGTGTTAAAGGTCTCTTGGAAAATTCTAACCTGTCTTAGCTGACTAAAGGGAACTGTTATAGAGGAGCCTGTCTAGGAAGCAGCTTTTTTTTTGTTTTAGACAAGGTAATATTGGTATTTTATTTTTGGAAAATAATTTGAATTTCCCAGACTACAAATTATTCCATCTTTTGTGAGCAAGGAGAACTGGCCAAAAACAAATCATAATAGGTAATCCTCGATTCCCAGATAATCTTTGTTAACATTCTCCAAAGGTCTTGCATGTGAGTACAGGTTTATGAAGCTAGAAAAACTTTAATATAGACTGGGTTCTCTTCCACATACTGGTGAGCATTTTATCGTGTATATGGATTTACTAATATTCATTTACATGGATGCAGAGGCTTTTCTCTTATAAGAAGACTGTATTATGTTCTGCCAGTCCACCCTCATCCTTCCCTTCCAGCTCTGTAGGGCTAATGTGCAGAGCACGGGTTCGTTTCCACATCTCTTCCATATTGTGCACTTACTACGACTTTCCCGTGAGCATCTTGAGACTCTCATTATTGCAATGTCTAAGGAAACATCTCTTTTCAACTTATTTTGTCACTATATTTTGAATATTCCCATTTCTCTATCCACAGTGACACACAGAGATGTCTCATTATCTGCCTTGTTTAGGCGGTGATTAACACATCATTAACATAAGAAGAGTTGGGGAAATTGTTAAAGACTGTCGAAAAGTATAGTAACTGTTAATAGTCACCAACTGTTCATAAGGCATTTAGCTTAATTTGTAAGGAACCGTAGTGTTTGGAGCTTCACCAATTCCTGTGAAATTTTGCCAACAGTAATGGTCCTTTTGCTTGTAGACTTGTGATTGGTCTCCACCCAGGGTCAGGAAGGATTTCTCCCAGTGCTTGGATTTTATGATTAGGGGCATCAGGGGGGTTTTTGCTTTCTTTCATGACATCTGGCACCAGCTACTGCCATACACCGATCTCCTGACTCAATGGACCGTTCATTTTCCCGCAGAAAGCTATGTGAATTTTAAAAGCACACACAGGAGTGTCTATAATCGAGGCCATGTGTTATCAATTAGAGAAGAGAGAGGAATTAGTTTTCCTTAGCTCATCACCATTCTCCACGTGCGAACTGCTGTCCTAAGATAAACCTAGCACATTCTGAGGCTGTTAGGATCGAGGGCCACCAGTGACCTTTGCCAGAATCCGATGAAGTTGCCCTCTGCGTACCCGGAATGGGCAGGCCAGGAGTTCCTGCAGTCGAGTGTCACAGTGACACGTGGCACTGATCTTCTCCGGGGGCATGGGAAGCAGCTGCTGCCTGGTATAATTTTAGGAGTGCTAAGCACTTTCCTCTGGCCCTGAATAATTCCTCCCTCCTAACCTTAGCAGCTCATTTCCATTGTCAAATTATTTTCCAATTTCAACAGTCCCTTGCTTCTGTGACCTGATAGCAACATCTTGGGGAAAAGTCACTTGTGACCGGATGAGGACTGTTTGAACTGAATAAGCCTCATCTGGGAGGTTTCCTGTGGATGGCACCTGGGTGGGAGTGGAAGCATGAAAAGGATTTATAAGCATGGGTGGGAACTCATTGCAAGTGGGCGGGGACGACGGAATGAGGAACCAAGGGAGAACAGGGGATCCCTCTGATCTGGACGCTACAAGGATTGGCTGCTGAACAGAGAGCTTAGGAGTCAGTAGGCTCTGGGATCCAGGCCAGGCAGTGACTTCTGCAGAGCAGCATGGCCTGAAGACCCTGTTTCTGTGAAAACCTGCTTCTGGTCCCGCCCCTATTCTCTCTAACTCCCATAGAAGTGCGGTCCATTTCTATCAAGTGCCCCGTGCTCTACTGCTGTTGTACCGCTTTACACTGGCCTAGGTGGACTTAACCCCCACTTTTTGGTTTCCAGAGTTCTGCTGCATGTAGAGAAAGAAACTTTGTTTTTCTAAATGTCATAATTGTACCCAACACAGAATATGAGCTGAGCACAGTAAAAGTATTCTGGAGAAGGGATCTTTATTAAGTGATGTTTTGTTATTAAAGATATCTTGGTACACTGCTTACATTTCAATAGTTAGTACAGGTGTACATACAGTCCATGCCATGTCATGCTGTCTGGTGTCTGGTAAAGGAACAAATCCCTGAGCATGCCACAAGGATCCCCGGAAGCGGTCGACAACTATCTGAAGACCTCATGAACTAAAATAATGGTTTATGGTGAATGAAAGGGCTTGATTCTGCTCTGTTCTATAGGACTGTGTCTCAATAGGGCTGGGACTGTCACAGATAGCCTCAGAGTACATGGGTGAAGCAGGGTGTTCCAAACCTTGGGGTTATGGCATTGAATGAAACAATCAGAGCCTTCCTGAAGTTTCCATCCCAACAGGAAGTAAACATACATAAATCAAATATACTCTGCCAGATAATGTTGAAGAATACAGACAACCATAAGCAGACATGGGATTAGACAGAGCTAGGGTGTTCCAGGCTAGCCTCAGGGATTAGACAGAGCTAGGGTGTTCCAGGCTAGCCTCAGGGGTCAGACAGAGCTAGGGTGTTCCAGGCTAGCCTCAGGGATCAGATGGAGCTAGGGTGTTCCAGGCTAGCCTCGGGTCAGACGGAGCTAGGGTGTTCCAGGCTAGCCTCAGGGATCAGATGGAGCTAGGGTGTTCCAGGCTAGCCTCAGGGATCAGACAGAGCTAGGGTGTTCCAGGCTAGCCTCGGGGATCAGACGGAGCTAGGGTGTTCCACCCTAGCCTCGGGGATCAGGCAGAGCTAGGGTGTTCCAGGCTAGCCACAGGGATCAGTTTTTGAGTGTAGCTTTGGAAATAAGTTCACTCTACAGTTTGCACAGGCTGAAAGCATCAGCTGTGACAGCATCCTTGAAGGTATTCCAAACTATGGTTTCAGTGCAGAACACTCTTCATATGCAAACAGGGTGAGCATACTGAAAGTAGTGCCACCATCCTTCCTCTTTGGAATAAGATGGCCCTGGAAAAGGGACCCCTGATTCTCTGTGGGGTCTCCCTTTTCTGATATGAAGATCCAGGGTCATCTGTTACTACCTGACCAACAGGCATACAGAACTAACTTTTCTGTGATGTTACGGTTATAACAGGCTCTCAAACTTTAAAGAGCAACAAGATGGAAGGAGAAACATACGGGGAGTGACAGGATCGATTAGGTAACAAGAAGGAAGGGACATTAGAAATAGAAGAGTCTAGACAATAGCCTTGAGAGAAGCTGCAAGGTGCATGTGCTTCCGCTAACCAGATTATAAAGAGAAACACTTTATCTGGATCTACAGTTGCAAAACTTTCAGTCCTTGGTTACTCCTCCCCTTTGCCTTTGGGCCTAAGATAGGGCACTGCATCAGGGCAGGGAGGTCATGATGGTGATGTTGTGCTTTTCCTAGAGACATGAATAAAGATAGATTTGCTCCAGATAGGCTAAAAAGCCTGACTGAAGAACCCCAGAGCCGATGGTTAGGGTAGACATGCCCTCCACAGGCTCAGGCATTTGAAACCTTTGCCCCAGCTGGCGGCGCTCTTCAGAGAGTGCATTACTGGCGGAAGTATGACTCTGAGGGTGGGTTTGGGACTATGCAGCTTTCCCCGTTTCCGGTTGACCCTCTCTGCTTTGTTGTTGTGGCTACGATCTCTCAGCTTCCTGTTCCTGCCTCCATGCCTTCCTGCTGCCGTATCTTGCTGCCACGATGGACTCTCCTCTCTATAGAACCCTAAGCTGCCGTGCAGGTTGGTTTATGTCAATTTGACACAAACTCATATCTGGGGAAACTGAATCTCAATTGAGGAAATACTACTGTCAGATTGGCCTGCAGTCTGTGCGTCATTGTCTTGGTTATTGATGTGGGAGGGCCTCGCCCACTGTGGGATTATACACCAGCCCTGGTTGCATACGGAAGCAGGCTGAGTAAGCCATAAAGAACAAATCGGTAAGAGCGGTCTTCTATAGCCTCTGCTTTGGTTCTTGTTAGAGTTCCTCCCCTGGCTTCTTTGGATGACGGACTGTGATGTGGAAATGCAAACCCAATAAACCCTTTCCTCCCAAGATGCTTTTTGTCACGGCCTTTCCCCCAACCACAGTAAAGAGACTAATATATTGCCCGGTCTAGCTCGAACTATTGAGTGTAATTAGGATTACTCAGAGGAAGGCCGACAGAGGGTTGTCTACGTGCAGGAAAGGGGTGGCTTGCAGGCTGTTGCTCTACTGTAGAAAAGCCTCCCTTCCCTCAGCAATAATTACCTACTTACATATCCTCAGGGAGGGGCAAGGTCTCATGCACGAAACTCTCATGCACCACCTTCTGTGTCTTGAGAACCAGGAGGAAGGGCTAAGAGCCCAGCCTTACAAGGGTCTCGTGTAGACCTTAAGAGCTGAACAGCAGTGCAGCAGTTTGCCTGGAGGACAGCACTCCGAGGCAGGGTTACGGCCATCTGCCTAAGGGCAGCTTTCCAGTGATCTTCCTCTCTCCTACCAGCTCCTAATGGTGTCACAGACTAGAGACCAAGCCTTGTGGGCTTTGGGGACCGTTAATGTCCAAATTACAGAAGGTCTCTGTATCGTTTAGAAAACCTATCATTTTCTAAAGCTGAGAAGTTTAACATGCACACAGTGGGCTTTGATCTGGACAACTCCTATCCCCCCGACCCCCATTCATCCCTCTGCCAGTGTCCTATCCAAACTTCACGTGTTTCTGTTTTCCCCATTGAGTCCACTCACTGCATGAGTGTCTGAGCACCCTGGAGCATGGGGATCCCCTCAGGCACCTTAACCTACAAGAAAATACTCTCCTGTTTGGTATTTGTCTGGGGTTTCTATTGCTGCACCGAAACACCATGACCAAAGGCAACTTGGGGAGGAAAGAGTTTATTCTGCTTACACTTCCGTATCTCTGTTCATCATCAAAAGAAGTCAGGACAGGAACTCAAAGAGGGCAGGAACCTAGAGGCAGGAGCAGATGCAGAGGCCACGTTGGGGTGCTGCTTATTGGCTTGCTCTCCCTAGCTTTCTCAGCCTGCTTTCTTATAGAACCCAGGACCACTAACCCAGGGATGGAACTGCCCACAATCACTAACTAAGAAAATGCCTCATAGGCTCGCCTACAGCCCCATCCTATGGAGGCATTTTCTCAATTGAGGCTCCCTCCTCAGTGACGCCTCTAGCTTATGTCAAGCCAACATAAAACAGGCCAGGACAACCTTGCACAGGTCTTGTGCATGCGGTTACAGCTGCTGCCGTGAGTACATTTGTTCAGCTGCCCTGCTGTGTCCTGAAAGCATCTCGGGATCTCAGCAGGTGTGGGAGTACCTTTCAATTTTGATACATGTTTCCACATTAATGATTTCCCTGTTTCAAATATTTATCCGCTGTTTAGGGTCCTCTTTGGCCCACTTTTCCATTTTTTGTCTGCCTTTTCTTTTGTGATTAGGAAGATCGTCCATCCATCTTGGGTATTAGTTTCTTTGTCAAATACATCTCCCAAAGGAATCTTCTCCCAGTTGTGGGCTGCTGTTTGACTTACCTATTGGTAGGTCAAATGTCAGAAGCTCAGTAAATTTGTCTTTTATGGTTGGTACACTGCTGTGGGTTGGGTACCTGTCAACTCCACCAACTGAAGCCACAAGCTAGGGAGTAGGAGGTGGTTCAGGTTGGATGGGGTGATGGGACATTTCTGTACTAGATTTGGGGCCCTTAAAAGAAGCACGTGAGATTGTCCTCTCTCCATCTCTCTGTCATGCTAAGATTCAGCAAGGAAGTGGCTGTCTGCAAGCCAGAAAGAGCAACCTCAGCAGGGCCCTGCCAGACTTCAGTCTGCAGAAATGAGAAAATAATCTTTGCTATTACTATTTTCATTTATACATTTGTATTTGTGTGTGCATGCGTGCGCACGCGCGTGCACACACACACACACACACACACACACACACACACACACTCATACATGCATGCATATAGCGGCTTGAGAATGGCCCCAGATCTCAAATGGCATCCGTCAGGCTCATGCATCTTATTTTCTGGAACAGGGTCTCTTCACAGTATATACTAATGTTTAGGGCAGCAAGGCTGACCGTTTTGTTTTTAGCATCCTGTTTACAAAGTCTTGTTTTGTTTTAGTATTGAAAGGATATTTTCTTATAACCTGCATTGTTTTCTCATTAAGATCTGTGAGTAATTTGAGATTAATTTGTTTGCTTAGGGGACAAGACAGGGTTCTAGTACAATATCTGTAAACATCCAATTAACCCAGAACAATTTATTGAGATGATTCTCTCTCCAAACTGTGGGGCACTCTTATTTTATCACAAATCTGGCAACCATGTATGTGTGTGTGTTTGTCTGGGTCTGGGCTCTTTATTCTTGTAGCAAAACTCTAGTTTCTTAATTCCTATTGTCTTATAGTAAGCCTTACTCTTGTGTTAATTTTTGTTCTAACTTAGTATCATCATTTTCAGTGTGGGGCATACTGATTCCATATGATTTTATAATGAGCTCATCAATTTTTATTTTTTAAAAAGACTTTATTGAAATTTAAGTGAGAATCACAAATGCAGACTAGCTGAAGAACAAACATTTTTTTACAATATTGAATTTTACAATGTCTATAAACATAGATCATGTTAATTTTTCAATAACTCCCAATAATAATTTATATTACGTTTTAATATCTTTCTAGAGGTCTTGAAATGCTTCTGAATTTTCTTAGGAATTGAATATTTTCCTGTTTTATGGACATGCACTTAAGATTTACATACTGATTTATACAACAGATCTGATGGCTTCATTTATTAATTCTAATAGCTCAGATTTTTGAGACTGTATACAAAACAACCCCACACCGTACTCAAGTGGCGGTGTGTTGCTTATATTTCCAGTGTGTGACATAGTAAATGGCTGACCTCAGCACAGTGTGGGGATTAACTTGGGTGCATCTGACACTGTGACTGTTGTTGCCACGGCTGAAGGAACTGTGGAAGAGTGAGTTTGTTTGGCTTACAGCTCACAGTCTGTCATGAAAGGACGTCAAGGCAGGCCCTGAGGCGAAGGCTGTGGGGCGTTGCTGCTTAGTGGCAGCTCTCCAAGGCTTGCTCAGTCTGTTTCCTTGTATTACCTAGGCCTGCTTGAGGTGGCGCCACCCACGGCCAATTGGGTCCTCTCACATTAATTTAGAAAATTCCCCCCAGACTTGCCTACAGGCCAACCTGGTGAAGGCAGTTTCTCAACCATGGCTTTCTTTACCCAGATGAGTCCAGGTTATGCCAAATTGATAAAAAACCAACGAGCACAGACTCCCACCTGCTCGCTTTAATTCTGATTTCCCAGACATCATGATGTTTAAGGTTGCTTCCTGTCCAGCCTTGTCCTCCTAGAGGCTCTTCTGAGCGCGGCTCTGGTCCACATTCTAACCCACAGCTCTAATCTTCAGTCGTTTCAATGTGCCACCCTAGTCCTGTGTGGGAAACTGACTCCCAGCCTTGAAATACCAAAGGTTCTTGGGTATACAAGGTCTGGGTGTGTGTGTATACATACCTGTGTACTCATTACTGTATATGTTCCAGACATGGCCCAAGCAAGCTCTGAGCTCTCACCTCTGGTTGACCCTGGGACTTTGTTTCAGGATGGAGTAAAGCCAAATATGATCCAACTTGAAACACATGCCTGAGAACCTAGGGTCTGCCCAACAGGTACACAGAGCCGCTTGATAAAATAATATTCCAGGAATTTAAATATAAATATATATATAATATATGCTGTGTGTGTGTGTGTGTGTGTGTGTGTGTGTGTGTGTGTGTGTGTGTGTGTATATGGCTAGCACTGGCTACAGACTAACTGACTGGAGACCTCGGGGGCTGCACATGACAGGAACGTTCCTTACCGCACTGGTGCAAGCAGACAGCAGCAGAACAACGAACAACTGCAACAAACCTTGTGGACAAAGGGTGACTCCGAGGCTGCCATGCTGTCAGGCAGAATGTCCAGCTTCCAACCGAAAGAAATGGTGGGATTTTGTCCATAGGCAGAAAAAGGAATCAGTAGAAATATCTCTAAGACATGCCAAAGTCTTGGTCTTATTACACAACATAATTTTATGCCATCTCTCCTAAATATTTCCGAACACCAAAGGGAGCCCTTGAGCACAGAATGAGAAGGCTATCTCAGCAAAGCAGAATGTCAGAAGGACAAAAATAACTTTTTAAAACTCAGTAGTGATCATGTAGTTGAAAGTTGTAATACCTGGGGTGAAAAATTAACCGTAGAAGCCCAAAAGCCAAATTGAACTGGCAAAAATGCGATGCCAGTTGTATTCTACAGAGTGCACTCGGGAAACAGCTCAAAATATAATAACAAATGAAAAAGTAGTAAAGCAGTGTAATAGAAAACATCCATTTAGCACACAACAAGGCAGAAAGGAGACGTGAGGGGGGACATGACTTGCGCAATACGGAAGCCATCGCTGGTGATCACATGAAATGAGGGCGCATTATCACGTGATACTCACACAGGCACAGGTTGTCAGAGTGGATTTAAAAATCTTTCGGGTATATGCTGTCTACATCATGCTTTAAATGCAATGCCGCGAACAGTTTGAGAGAAATAATTGAGAAGATATATCCCATAACCAAGAGTAGCCAGAATGGCAATGCCAGCGTGGTCATCTGTGTGTGTGTGCTCCGTGGGTAAGGAGGGATTTCTGAAGACACACCACCCCAGTAGCTGCACACAGAACAGAGTCACTGTCCTAAAACTCACTTCGCTCTGTCAGCCGCTCCTGAATTTGACACACCCCTGGAAACACAGGTTCTTTTCCCCACCTGTGTCTTCCCAGAATGCAATGCCACTAAACCACTGTATGTAGCTGTCAGGAAATAATTAGTACAAGAATGCATTAAAGGCTGCCGTCTTGTGAAATTAATGAAATATAATTTAAATGTAATGGCTCGTAAGAGATTAATAATGACCTGGGGTACAAGGTGGGAAGAAGCACAGTCAGTAGCCCTTGATTTCTTGTGGGATATTGCCATAGTGATTCAACCAGCCACTAGGTTTTGAAAGACATTTCCATTCGAGGTGAGGGAGAAACTGGAGGTGGGTACAGACTCCTGTTGGCAGTTCTGAGAGCCCTGCTCATTTCCCATGGAAGGGAGATTGCGCCTTAAACAGTTGGTGAAGGCTCAGGAGACTGTGTGTGTGCACATGTGAGTGTGTTTGTGTGTGAATGTGTGTGTATGTATGTGTGTGTATATGTGAGCGTGTGTATGAGTGTGCGCATGTGAGCGTGTGTTTGTATGTGTCTCTGTGTATCTGTGTGTGAGCGTGTATGTATATGTGTATGTGAGCATTTTATGTGTGTGTACATATTAGCATGTATGTGTGCATGTGAACGTGGATGTGTGGATGTGTGTGTGAGTGTGTGTGCATGTATGAGTATGTGTGTATGTTTGTACATGTGTGTATGTGTGTGTGTATATGAGTGTATGTATTAGTGTGTATGTGTGTGTGTGTGTATGAGTGAGTGTGTGTGTATGAGTGTGTGTGTGTGTATGAGTGTGTGCGAGTGTGTGTTTAAGTGTGCATGTATGTGTGTATGTGTGTGTATGAGTGTGTGTATGTGTACACAGGCCCACAGTTCCATGCATGAGCATGCAGAGGCCAGAGGAGAACATTGATGTCCTCTCCCTTGCTCTCTGCCTTATTTCTGAGACAGCGTCTCTCACTGATGCAGAAGCTCACTAGGCTGGGGGCCAGAGAACTCCTGGTGTCCATCACCCATCTCTGTCCCCGAATGTACTGCTGGGGTTGGAGGTGTGCATGGCCACGCCCAGCTTTCTTAGCAGGATCTGGAATCTGATCTCAGGTCCTTGTACTTGTGCAGCAGCTGCTCTTCCTCTCTGAGCCACCAACCAGCCCCTGAGATTGTCTGTAATCAATCAGAGCCTGCAAATAAACAGTGTGTCTTTGAAACAAAGATAGCTAAGTTTAAAGTAATTATTATTGTTACTATGGTTGTGTGTTTTAATAAATGCAGCCAGGGAACCCACTGTCTCCAAGGGTTTCAGCAATCACTATGCATTTGGCCGCTGTTGTGCATTATTTCTAAGGCCAGTTTTTTAAAAAAGACACTTAGGCGCTTCTCCAGCTCACACTGCTCTCAACCTACAGGTGGTATCTGTGATCACCAGATAACACTTGTACAACTGTTTCGATCTTTGGGCTGAAAACAGGTGCTCTCTGCCCATGTTCGGCTTCTTTCGTTCTGGCACCTTATCTTCATGGTTTTTCATGGCCTCTAATCACAATGAAATTATTTACCAAGCACAGTAACCATGCTGAGTGTCTAACAAGGAGATCCCAGAACACGACTTTATGTTGTGTACATTCCTGCCGTTCATGTTCAGAGACTTGTCTCTCCGTATCTCCCTCTGCCTCTCTAGGAGAAAACTTGCAGCTGGTAGATTGGAAGGATTCTAGGCTTTCTGAAACTTGTTGGTTATTTCCTAGGTGTCTAGGCAGTAGAATTAGTGTTTTTCCAACAATGTATGTTCTCAACGAAGATCTCACTGATGGACCAGTCCTGAAATTATCTGAATGAAGTATTGTTTATGTGTTCATCGGATGTATGTCTTGTCACAATCCACAGTGCTGTGTGCTTCAGCCAAACTAAGAAGGCGAGAGAATGTAAAATATGGTTTCCCCTCTCAGCAGTAATTAATCAATTGAAAAGACAGACTACAGAGCTAGCAGGAATTTATTAATGTATTCAGTTCTAATATTTGAGCTACTGTCCATAACTTTAGCCATTTCAGTGTCTCACGTTGGCTTTAGAAGCTAAGCGAGAGTCTATAAACCCTAACTGGACATAGTGAACATGACTCTTAGAACTGTACAATTGACAAATGTCAGAGCAGGGCTCTTGATTCCATCTGAACAAGGGTTGTGGGCTTGAATAAGTAGAGATCCTCTTTGGGTGCAGAGGCCAGGATGGGGCTGAGAGTGGAGTTGTTGGTAAGCTATAGCCTCCACATTGTCTGGGAGCAGTGGAGCCCTGTAACAGAGGCTTGTTCTGAATCCAGTGGGTGGGTGGGTGGGGGCTCAGGAAGGAAACATGTTACAAAGGTTGTGGGGACTGCAAGGCCTCATGGGAACCTGAGCTGTCAGTCACTGCTGAGTGTGATATATTTGGCGTTTGCCATTTGCTGATCCCCCAGAGACTCAGTTAATGGTAGCAGAGGTCTGGGCTGGGTGTGTAGTGGATACAAAGTTGGCTTAAAGAATGTGGCATGCACACGACTGAGTGGCAACGGGAGCCATGGATACATCCAATCAGGAAACAGGGTGTCAGGAACCATCACTTCTGCTTAGGCAGTGAGAGATTTCTTTCATTTGAGTCTCTGGCAAAGGGTGGCTGGGTTCAGGGTGACTTACATATACCACGGTACATATTTTATAGAATTTTAAGACGAACATTGTAGGGCTGTGGTTTTCTGCAAAGCTACAGACGTTTAACTCTGCTCTATGCAGGCCCTGAGCTTAGAAGACACAGCTGGGCTCTGCAGTTGGCCCTGTGCATTTTGCTCCCATGATTTGGCAGAACACGAGCAGCCTACTCTCAAACACTGGCCTCTTTTCTTGTCTCACACAATGGGAGCCTTCATGTTTCTTCCAAAGGCTTATTCACAATCCCACACTCTTTTGTGGATGCTTCCCACAGAAAGTCACACAGAGCCACGCTGGCTCCCAGTCTGTCTGGGTTCCTGCCTAGAGGCAGCAATTTAATGAAAACAAGGGTACCAGCCCACTTCGTGAGTGAGATTTTAATGTTAACAACCTGCTCATCTCATTCACGGGGAGGAAGACGCGTCAGTCTATGTCCAAGACGGACACGCTGGCTCCCTTCTCACGCACCAACCAGAGTGCTTCCCCCTGGACATTTTGAACCTGAGATTATGAGGCACAGAGAAATATTCTTCTCATGTTTATACTTTAAAAGCTTGAGAGTTGAAATGAAATATCACATTTAAAACTCCAGGAGCTTTAAAATTATTCAGAGGAGTGCATTTAAATGAACTTGGCAATGAAACATGAAATATTTAGTTCCTGCTGCAGCTGAGCAGGCTCTCCTTTATTGTGTGGGGGGGCATCCTGTGAGAACTCATTCCTCTGAACAGCTCACCCCCTCAGATTCACCGTTTGCTTTAATATTTTCCAATAATTACATAATTAGTTCATCACCTCTTCCACACACAGCATACCCCCCCCACTACCCTGTTTGTTTACCACAGGGACCTTCTCACGTTCTGAGTATAGAATTATTATTATTAAAAGGGACCATTCATTGCTTCTCCTGCAGAGTCATTCTGAACTCTGAACACTTTTATTCTCAACAACAAATGAGGACACCGTGAGTCCACCATGGTCCATAGCTATAGCTGATCCTGGAGTCAGCTTAAAGGATGGTTTACTCTTCGCTCTGGCAGTTTTGATTTCTAAGCCTATGCATTTCCTATTTGAAGTCAGTTCTGAAGATGTTTCCAGGAACAGACATTCCACCTGCATCAGAAAGGTCTGTAGGGCTGGAACAGTTTCGAGAGAAGAAAAATACTGACATTCTTTCTGAGAGTTGGTGGGAGAAATGAAGGGTTCTAAAATCTTCGGTCAAAACAGATGGCAATCTTTTATGTGCTTAGGCCCTGTGAAGGTAAGAAGGGTGGCATCCAGAGAGGGAAGGGGACATGAGAGGACAGAGAATCCAGCTAATCCAGCTGTCCACTCAAAGCACCGCTCTTGTTCCAGGGAGGAAGAGTTTACTAGGAACTGAGTATTAGTGCTCCTGGCTTGAACCAATAGATTCGTGTTCTCTAGATGAGGAGTTCTTCTGCGAAGAGATTGCATGAGCTCTCATAACCACAGAACAATCTAGAAATCATTGTAGCTACCAGGCTCATCGGTGGGCACACCAAGCAGGCATGTGGCAGTGTGGAGACCTCAGCTATAGGTGGTACCCGCTGACACCCTTAACTTTGGGGTGGTAAACCACAGCAGTCTTCTAAATTCATACATCCCAAAACTTTACCTAATCCTCACAGAGACATTCAGTTAGACACAGGGGCTGATAATAAATGGCTATGCAGGGAACTAAAGTCAGTCCAAGGTAGGTACAGCACCCAGCTCTCCACAGTCTGAAGTTCTGATCAGCCTTCAGGGTCTTCAGCTCTGACATAGCCTTTCCAGGGAAGTTGGATCACACTGCTGTTCAGGGGGTGAGGGGGCAGGGCCCTCTGCCTCTGAATGGCAGGAGGGAATTAGGGAAGGATTTTAATGAGAAAATCTTATCAGTGTCCTAGGATTCTCTCCACTCTCGGGACGCCAGACAAGAGAAATACCAAACGGAAGAATCAAAAATGAAAAGAAGTCTAGATTAATTAAAGCAAGAAGTTGGCAACAATAAAAAACTGTCTGAAAGTATTAAATTTTCTATGCAAGTAACACGTTGTCCGTGACTTAAGCCAGTGGTTCTCAACCTTCCCAGTGCTGCGCCCTCTAACACCGTCCCTCACGCTGTGCTGACCCCAACCATAGAATTATTTTCCTTGCTACTTCACAACTGTAATTTTGCTACTTTATGAATTGTAATGCAAATATCTGATAGGCAGATGGTCTTAGGTGACCCTATGAAAGGGTTGTTTGACCCCCTAAAGGGATCGTGACCCATGGATTAAGAACTGCTGACTTAAGGTATTCAACTTCTTATCATTTACTTGGTTCATTTTGGGACAGATGTGTGTTAGCTCTATTACTGTACAAAATTACTTAAAAATTGCATTCTAGCATTTAACCCACGGTTCTAAACTTTATTCCTTTCTATGTATATTTTAAAAATTGCTGACACAGACACTGTCTTCTGTGCTATCATTACGGTTGTTTAAGAATGGTTGTTAATTTCACTCCAGTGAAGCACTTCACAGCACCAATATGTATCATTTGTGGCTTTAATTTGCATCAATGAAAAGGCAAAGACATCACTCTGAAAAATTGTATTCAATACCAATAATTGCTGAAAATGCAGTACCAACTTTTAATTTCTAAACATGAGCAGATATCAAAATATTCCCTAGTGGCTGAGCATGTCTTGGCTTACACACACACACACACACACACACACACACACATACATATATACACACATACATATATATGTGTGTGTGTGTGTGTATATATACTCATACTCACAGAGGGAGAGAGAGGGGTAAGGGGAAAGATCAAAATAGGACCAAGATAAGAATCATAAAACAATTATAGAAGAAAGGTTCAGGAAAATTCTAGTGCAATAGCCAAAACAAAACATGTAACACGTGTTTAATAAATATACACACACACACATATATGTATATATATATACACACACACACACACACACACACACACACACACACATACACACACATATATCACTTCAAGTCAATTTGATTATGATCTCCTGATAGAAGATCTTAAACTTTCTAAATAAACTTAAAAATGCTTATTCCTAGATGGCTTTGCTTTCCTTCAGTTTTGTGTGGTTTTCTTTTATTTGACACATCCTATTGTCTCTGAAGTTATTGAGAAGTGTGTGTGACCACCAGTGTTTGCAGACATTATACACAGCCTTTCTATCATGGATTTCTAACTTGACTGTGCTGTAGATGGAGCACCTACTGTGTGCGACTCAGTTTGTAAGGCTTGGTTTGTAGGGCAGACTATGATCACTGTTCTGAGCACCCCGTGGAAGTTCGGACAAACCTGCTCTGTGCTGAGTGGCTCTGCCAGCTGGAGCCTCCTGGCTGCCATTCACAGGCTTTTGAAACCTCTTCTTCGGTGCTGCTTTAAAGCACTTCAGACTGTTGACATCTCAGAATTAATGTTGGTTTTGCGCCCTATGTGTAAGTCTGAGATCATCTGAATTACATCCTCAGTTCACATATAGTCGTTCCCTTGAGGATCTTGTTTCAAAAGAGTTTAATGATTGCTTCCAGGATCCACTGTTGTGACAGGGATATTCTCCTGTAAATAAGTGGAAGGTAGGCAGTGTGCGCCTTTATTTTCTACGAGCCATCAAGTTGAAGTACGCCATCGGCTATTTGTCTCTCTTTGTGCTGGCTGGTGTAAGGTTGGCAGGAATCTACCGCTGTACAAGGGTCAGCCTTTATCCTTGCCCATGTGCATCTAGACAATGGTACCTGTGGGTTCCTCACACTCTGAGGAAAGGAAACAAGGGGGACCCAGAAGGACAAAGTAGCAGTGCTGACGTCTACCTGGGTGAAGGGTGCTGTGACCTTCTGCCCATCGTTGGTGCCTAACAGGACACGCTGGGTGTGTCTGATTGACATGGAGGCAGATCATCGTGTGTCACCTCTTCGAGCAGTGCGGTCACCCAGGCTCATATCTATCTAGCTCCAGAAGCATCCCTTTCTCTCTCTCTCTTCCCCGCCCCCTGCCATCTGGAGGCTCACTTCCTTTGCAAGTTTTCTATAGATCAAGAGAGAAAAAATAAGTTAGATATTGTTCCCTATTTATTCCGTTAAAAGGAATACAGGTTATTAGTCAAGTCTCTTCTGTAAGACTCACGCCCTGCGAAGACCTGTGCCTGTGCGAGGCTTCTGTGTGTTGAAAGCACCTGACACGATCACCGTGGAATCATTAGCCACTAGCTGTGGTAGTCCAGGCTGTGCGTCCATGTTTGTTTTTGGATTTGAGTGAATATGCATCAGCTTTCTGTGACAAACTTTCCCATAGAAGATCATGATGAAAGTCGACCGAGTCACAACACAGCCTCTGCTCGTGCCCACCCACTGACATCCCATCCGCTGAAGTCAGTTCTAGGCCCCAACTCCACAGAGCTGAGACCCTCTCAGGGTCAGGTGGGGGAAGGGCAGTAAATATCTGGCCCACAGCAATCCCAGCTACTACAAAAGTCTCTAATCCCCCCTCTCATCTTTAATATACACACAGTCTATTTTCCCCCAGATGCAAATAGGGAGATGTTATAATTAATTAGATGAGTGCAATTAACATTCTTCCTGTGATTAATATTGATTTAAAGCAGAGACAACAAATTCAAGATAAATGACTGACGAATTAATGACAACAGTTAGGAAGAGAAGCAGGACAAAGCAATGTTCTTTCAACAGCAGCACATGAAACAGTCTGGGCAGTCTGGTGTTTTCTTTGGTGAAATTGTCTTTAAATCCACAGGATTAGATGAGTCAAACAACATCAGAGCTTAATGGTATAACAATAAAATGCCTTTGATATCAAACGTAGGCACCAATAGGCTGTTCTTTTCTCAAACATAATTTGACAGACTGACTTCTCCCTCCCTCCCTCCCTCCCTCCTCCCTCCTCCCTCCCTCCCTCCCTCCCTCCCTCCCTCTCTCTCTCTCTCTCTCTCTCTCCTTCCTTCCTTCCTTCCTTCCTTCCTTCCTTCCTTCCTTCCTTCCTTCCTTCCTGCCCCCCCTTTCTTTCCTACCTAAATGCCTTTACTCCTTTTTAAACTAAAAACATTCCTGGTGTATTTGAAATTTGATTGAGTTCCTTGCCTGAGGAGAATAGATTATAAAAATAGTATCTAGGTTATAACATTTTAAATGGTGGTGTTCAATTAGTGTTTTCCAATAAAATGTAATATGTGAGTGATCATGGTGGCCAAGAGAACTCATGAACCTGTAAATTTCTCCTATGTACAGTGTCTAGATTACAGGGGAAAGGCATTTTTTGGAGGATAAATCCAAACACAAAGGGGAAACTGTGCTGACAGTGGACACTCAATACATTGTAAGCTATTGTGGAGGAATGAAGTCACCAACAATGCAGCAGGGAAGGCCTGCAGTGGAGTGTGTGAATGCAAGCTGCTCTTTGGAGTGTCTGTGGGGCCCAGCAGGGACCTGGGTGGAGACTTACATCATGTAGATCCTGGAAATAATGATGTGGGGTATGAGAGTGAGTGTGTGTGTGTGTGTGTGTGTGTGTGTGTATGTATGTATGTGTATCACCATGTCCATGTGTGTCCTCACACCCCCATGTGTCCGTGTCCGTGTCCGTGTGTGTGTATGTATGTGTGTACATGTGTCCATGTCCGTGTGTGTGTGTGTGTGTATGTGTACATGTGTGTGTCCATGTCCATGTGTGTGTGTACATGTGTCCATGTCCGTGTGTGTGTGTGTGTGTGTGTATCACCATGTCCAGGTGTGTGTCCACACCCCCATGTGTCCATGTATGTCTATGTCCGTGTCTGTGTCTGTCCGTGTGTGTCCTCAAGCCCCCATGTGTCTGTGTGTGTGTGTGTACGTGTGTGTCCATGTCTGTCCATGTCTGTGTGTGTGTGTGTCCATGTCCGTTATGTGTACGTGCATGTGTGTCCATGTCCATGTGTGTGTCCATGTTCGTTGTGTATGTGGTCAATTTGTGGAAGTCAGTTCTTTCCTTCAACCATGTGGGTCCTGAACTCAGGTCGTCAAGCTTGGTGGCAGGAATCTTTACTCAATGGGTCATCTTGCCAAACCTCATTTAGTAATTTTTAAGCCCAAAATATAATGTTTGTATTTGAAATTGCAACTGAAGAGAGATACACAGAGGAAATGTCTTGTTACAAAATCTAAGTCAAATGAGTGAACTCAGACTACATAGAGGCCACAGTTGACGTAGCAAATTAGTTTACCCTCTACCCCGACGATTGTTATCAGTGTGGTTGCCTTTATAGACACACTGTATGAACAAGAAAGAGATAGGATGTTGAAAGATTAACAAGTATGGGTTATTAGTCCCTCCTGCTGCCCTGTCTCTCTGCTTAGGCGATGGCACATCAGTCACATCGGCCCAAGTTTCAATTGTTTAACTACATTTAGTATTTATCTGCACACACGTGTGTGCATTCATGAAGTACACGTGAGGGGAGGGTACACCTTGGTGAAACTGGATTTCTTCTATCACGTGGGTTCCAAGGATCAAACTCAGGTCATTGGGCCTGGCAGCAAATTGAGCAATTCCTCTTTCCATTATTTTTGATAAGAATACCTATCATTTAATAATATTTTATCATTTTTTCAATATCCACTTTTTCCACACTACATTTTTCTAGGGCCTTTGTCCACTATAAAGGAACTACATAATCACGGTTTAATCATGAAATCTATAATATTGCCTTGACAAAATCAAATTGTGTTGATTACTTTCAGAGTAACTCCGAAATACATTAGCATAATTCTTTCAGGTTTATTATCAGACTTGCTGTAGGTAGCCTATCTTGTCTCTTCACAGTACAATTTTAGAATTTGCTACTTGGAGTTTAATAGCATCTTCAAATTATTGAGTTTATGACCTCTTCCTGAGGTAAGATGTTAGGTAATGAGCTGTGAGGTGTTGCAGTCATGAAGGATATATTCTGATCAAAAGGTAGGGAGATCAGGGGACATCATAAATCTCAAAAGGGTTAGCATGATCGCTAAAAAGTTAAGAGAAACAAAAGAGCAACTCATCAAAGGGAGTGGATGCCTTTCAGCTTCACCTGCTGGTCACCATTTTGGGTCTTCAACAGAGGCTTCATCCAGAGTGTACACCAGGAGGAACTGGTAAGCGAAGACAGGTGGTCTACAGGTCACAGCTACATTTCTCCCAAGTCTCAACAGCTTTTGTGGAGTGTGATAAATCCTCTCATGTGGTGGATCAGCAGTGGAGAAGATGTTGACTTCATCTCTTCCCAGTCTTGGAAGGTAATAGTCAAGCATCATGTTGAGAGAAAACTTATTAAGACTAAGCTATTTTTAAAACATGATAACAAGGACTAATGACAAGTCAAGAGATCAGCCCATCATAGCCACAAACAGTGCAACATCTGTGGGGAATTCATGGCTACAGAGAGGAGCATCATAGACATACTGAGAAACTCAGAGAGTAGAAGCCTTGAACTGGACAATTAAAGGGGTAAAAAATATAAAAATGACTATTTTTACAAAGTCTAGAACATGATCAAGAAAACAAAGTTGAAGTAACCACAAAGGGCCCAAGTGATGCTCTGGGCATGCCTGTGAAGGAGGATCTAGATGAGGTTAATTAAGGTGGGACGATGTGTCCTAAAGGTGGGCGGCATCAGACTAGAGCGAGAGTCCCAGACTCTGTAAAAGGTTGAATGAGATCCGAGTACACACACTTGTCTCTTTCTCATTCCCAGTTGCAGATGCCAGAAGACCAGACGGTTCAAGTTCCTGCTGCAGTGGCTTCCCGCTATGAGAAATTGTACACTCAAACCATGGGCCAAAATAAATGTTCCCTTCCCTAATCTGCTGTTCTCTGGTATTTTGTCACTGTAATAAGATAAGTAACTAAAAATCATAGAATATATACTTAATAAAATTTACAACAGAAAAACCCTCAAATCTGGGGAAAGAAGTGTATATAAAAGCATTTAGAATCCCAAATAGATGTAGCCAGAGAGCACTATAACATGTTATAGTCAGAATGCCAATATTACAGAATAAACAGTGTTAAAAGCTGGAAGAGAAAAGCACCAACTCATAGATTGCAAACTCTTAAGACTAACAAAAGAGCTGCCAGTTGAAACACTACAGGCAAGAAAAAGCACTGGATGATGCATGTCAAAGAAAATAATTGGCAGCCCAACGTTAAATAAAAACTTCAAGATAAGCATAAATGGATATGATTCATGCCAACTAAGTGTACATTGCAAAAGATACTGAGAAGCAGGAAGGAAGACATACTCAGAGGAAGACAGAAGATGATGTCAATCATCAAACACTCAGGAAAGATTACATGAAGTGAGAGGAACTGAAATAGTACTCAGATCAACAAAATCACTGGAACCATTAGACCCTCATTTTAAACTCTCAATGTAAATGTCAAGTCTGAGTAGATTAAGAAAATGTAAGAGGGCTAGAAAAGATAACCCAGGAGACAAAGGTGCTTGCTGCCAAGCCTGATGACATCATAGAAGGAGACAACAGACTCCTGCAAGTTGTGCATGCCCCTAGTCATGTAAAAATGTAAAATACTCAAATACAACAATCATGACAAAATAAGATAGAACCATTTCTTTTCAACAGGAAACACACCTCACTGGCAAAGACATGCAGCCTCCAAGTGAAGGGGTGGCAGGCAATGCTCAAGAAAACAGGAGTCAGATTTAAATAAAAGTATTCATGATTATTTCATAAAATAGGCTTCAAGCCAAAATTAATAAAAAAAGAGAAAGACTTGATTTGGTAATAAAAAGACTGTCAATCAGAAATTTTGAGCATATTATATACCCAATAGAGAAACCCAATTTTATAAAGCAAACATTATTTGGAATAAAGATATAGACAGGTCCAGATACAGTGGTGATGGGGCTTTAACGCCTACCTCCCATTAATAGACATACTATCCAGGTAAAAATCAGAGAGACCTCAGAGGTCAACTGCACCCTAGATTAAATGAACTTAATGCCCTAACTTAACTTCCTATGGTATTCTATACCATAGGAGGGAAATACACATTCCTTAGCAGTGCATGGAACTGTCTCTAAAACAAATCAAAGTTTAGGAAACAAAACATTCCTTCATAAATACAAAGAGTTGGAAAACTTCCCTGTATCTTACCAGATCTTGTTGGGATAAAACTAGAAAGCAACAACAAGAGCACACACAACATTTGGAAATTTAATGAGACACTCTCCAATGAGCAACAAATCATGGAAAAAAAATAAGATAGAAACTAAAACTTACTAGCACTAAGTGAAAAACCCTAGCCTCAGAATGTTTGGGATACAGCAGAGGCAATTCCAAGATGTAAGCGCATAGCTTTGGGCACTTACGTTTGAAAGAAAAATAAGAGACCCCCTCAAATAAGTAACTTATTCATAAACTTTATGGTCTTAGAAAAGTAAGAACAAGCTATATCTAAAATGAGTGGATTAAAACAAATAGTAAATGTCAAGGAAGACATAAAGAGACCAGGAGAAAATTATGAACAACCAGTGAAGTTAATGACTGCTTGAAAATGCAAGAGTGAAAATTCCTTAGTCCAACTAAGCAATGAGAACAAAAGGGGCAGATGAACAAAGTGAGAGATAAAAAGTGAGTCATTGCAACAGATACTCATGAGATCCAGATCACCAGGGAATGCTCTGAAAGCCTACATCTCAAAAACCGGGAGAACTAGAAGAAATAGATACGTTTCTAGACAGAGATGACATGACAAAACTAAACTAAAAAGACAGTGCAAATCTAGCTAGAAAGGTAAAGGAGACTTTACAATAAAGAGATAATAACGTTCCCAATTCTGGGAAAAGACAAGACAGATCCACTGGCCAACCCTACCAGACATTTATGTTCTTCAGGCTTCCTATAAGCAGAAGGGAAGGACTGCATCATATTGTCCACTTTTCTCTCTGCTGCACCGAGAGACCTGGCAAAAGCCACTTAAGGAAGATTTATTTTGGCTCGTGTTCCATGCGGGAAGTCATGGCAGCAGGAACTTTGACCAGATGGTCACATTGCATTAGCATTCAGAAAACAGCAAGAGACTCAGACTTATTCTCAGCCCCATTTCTCTTTATGCAGCCCACGCCTCCAGCTCACAGAATGATGCCACCCGTGTTTAGGGTTTGTTTTCCCTCCTAAAGTAACCTAATCACAACCATGCTCAGAGGCTTGTTTCCATGGTGATTCTAGATGCTGTCTAGATGCTGTCAAGTTGGTAGTCCATATTGGCCATCAAGTCTATCAGATTCCTGTATATAATGCAATAAATATAATTATTATATTATACTATATATTGTATATATCATATTACAAATTTTATTTTTTCCTCATCTGGCTTTGCTATTAAAGTAATGTACTGGCTTATATTGTATTATATCATTGTATATACAATCTAATCTAATCTAGTTATATATACAATATATATAGTATATATTATTATATTATATATATATATTATACAGTATTATATATAATACAATATATATTATATTTATTATATTATATTATATTATATTATATTATATAGAAATGATATAATACAATATAAGCCAGTGTATTACTTTGACAGCAAAACCAGATGAGGAAAAAAATAAAATGTAGACCAATGAACATAGACACACACATTCTCAGTTAAATGCCCGTGAACTTGTTTACGCTGTGTAAAAGCCATACAGCATGGACAAATTAGTTTTACTTCAGGAAGGCAAGGATCATTCAATGTATGCAAATCAATGAATGTACTTGAATATATAAGTAGAAGAGATATAAATGATACCATTTCAATAGAAACATAAAAAGCTTTGACACAAGGTTCAATAATCCTTCTTGATTAAAACCCCAAAGAAGCTAAAACTTGAGTAATGGAACTTAGGAAGGCTACATTTGACAAGCCTATAGCCAACACTGCCCTCACTGGGGAAAAGCTGAAAGCATTCATTCCAAAATTAGGAGTGAGGAAGGGACCTGCTGCCTTCACTCTGGATCCATACAGGGCCTCAAGTTTCAGCCACAGCTGTAAGAAAAAAGAAACCACACACACACAGAGGGAAAGAATGAAGGCACGTTATCATCACCCAGTGCCTATCCTTTGGAGATGCTGCAGTCAATACTTAATATTGGACCAGAAAATTTTCAGCTCTGAGGAATTCAGGGAAGAAGAAGGATACAGTATCACATTAGTCATTAGCTTTTGCATATACAAATAATAAACATTGTGGAAAGAAATAATGAGAGATACTAGTATCCGCAATAGCTTAAAATTACCCAGGAGTCAACCTGATGAGAGAAGTCAGGAAATACAACAAATGCTTCAAACACTACAGAAAGCCTTAAGAGAGTGGAAGGAGACAAGACCTCCCTTCCTCATGAATTCAAAGAAATAATAATGTGAAAATATCTTATTATATAAAGAAATTCATAGATTTAATTATCATATTTCATAGAAACAAAAGTCTAAAATTCTTCATCTGGGTTAGAAAAGATGCCAGACAACCAATGCTAACCTAAACAAAAAAATGATTCTGTCTTTTATGATTAAAATTTTGTTGTAAATAATTTGCAAGTAGAAATCAACACACAGCAACATTAGCCAGATCCAAGTTTAAGGGAACAGCCACTGCAAAGCTGTGGGGCTTCACAATGGACTTTTACATTTTCACTATCAAATGTTTGTACGCAGTTATCCATTACCACACACATACACACATGCACAAAAGTTATGACAGAGCTAAAACTAGAAAAACAATTAGCGTTACATCGTCTCTCACGACTACCAGGCTCGTTGCCTGCATTCAGTCCCTCCTCATCACCCACTGTGTCCACATGTATGCTTGCGTGTTATCTTTTGATAAATATTCTTTTTATTTCTGAAGTTAATATGCTACTCTTTGGTGTTGGTCCCTAAGAGAAAGGACAATGGGTATAACAGTCTTTATTACTGCATTGTATTTTATATATAAAAGGCATATTGATTTGTATCGAATCATTTTTAACTAACAGTGGGGCAGAGCTCTCCAGCCTAGCTGCTACTGAGATGCAGGGATGAAAAGCGAGCTTGAAATTCTGCAGGCAACCCTGCTTTGGTCTGAGAATGACTGCACTCTTGTTACATACGTGGTGTGTTTATTTTGTCTCTCTATGAATGATGTAGCTCAGCAGAGCTTGGCCTCTGGCTAAGAAGAAACTACTGCATTAGGTCTGGCTATAAATTGGTACCACTGGGATAGACAACTATGCCTGTTATTGTGTGATTTTTCACAAGATGTTGTAGCCTGAATATCACTCGTGCTGGCTAGATTTATGTCAACTTTACACACTCCAGCTTCATCTGAGAAGAAGGAATCTTCATTGAGAAAAATTCCTAGGGTTGGCCTGTACACAAGTCTGTAGGGCATTTTCTTGATTGATAATTGATGTGGGAGGGTCCAGCTCACTGTGGCTGATGCCATTCCTGGGAAGGTGGTCTTGGATAATATAAGAGAGCAGGCTGAGAAAGCCTGCGTGAGCAAACCCTATGGTCTTTGGGCTACAGTCCCTGTCTCCAGGTTTCAGTTCTGACTTACTTCATAAAAGACTGTGACAGGGACATGGGCGCTGATATAAACCCTTTCCTCCATTGCTTTGAGTCATGGTGGGTTTTCACTGCAATAGAAACCCTACCCTAAGAATCCACTCATCAAGCCAGGAGTGTGGTGGGTCTCTGCTGCAGTCCGTTGTCTGGCTCAGTTGGCCTCGGCATTTGCGTGGTGATTATGCGGGTGAATGGATGCTTTGTTCCCTGTATGATTCAGTTACTTCTGAGTTGAAAAACAAACCAAACACTTGGGCACAGTTGAACCCTGCACTTCTAACCTTTCTGTCTTGCTTGCACAATTAAGACTTATGAGAAGTGACATGCCACAGAAATGTAGGTGACACAATAGAACTCATCTCCACCACTAGGGAAACTGGGTCTTAATTCGTCCTGATGTAAAGAACATTCACACATAGACTTGAGGTGAGGCGTATGTACTTAAATGAATAATTTGATTAAAGCAAAGATAAAGTTAATTGCTTTGAATTGAAAAACAGATTGATGACTAAACTACGGGGCAGGGTGACAACTTCCTCCCCTGCTCTCCCTTTCCTCCTTCCTTCTCCCCCTCATCCCCCGACCTCGTGCGTGCCCTGTGTGTGTGTGTGTGCCTGTGTGTGTGTGTGTGTGTGTGTGTGTTCTTGTGTGTTCATTCACATGTCTCTGGAATTGATGTTGGGTATTTTTCTTGATTGGTCTCTACCTTATCTATCTGGGCAGGACCTCTCATTTGAAGCCAGACCTCACCTATTTGGCCAGTCCAGCTACTTAGCTGACTTGCTCTTAGGATTCTCTGACTATATTTCCTAAGAGTTGAGGTTCTAGGTGGTCCCATCCCCCATCTGGCATTCAGAATCATTTTGAAGCTCACAATGTAATGTGTCCACAGCCCTCACAGACGAGTCTATGCAAACACAAATTCTTGAAGAATAATCTGAAAGTATTTTTTTTTCCCATAATCAACCATCTCCCCACTCCGCAGGTAAATTTATCATGTAGGATAGTTTGTTAGTAGCTCAGTTTGCCTTCTGTATTGCTGAATGCTGGTTAATCCTACAGGTGGTCTTCTGATCCTAAGGTTGGTGATTGCTCTCTCTGTAAATGCTCTTGGGTGCTTCTAGAAAGATCTTTGCCAGAACCACCTTTAAGGTCACTGTCAAAGGGACATGTTTAACACAATGTCTTCATGCCATCTAAGTGATCCCAGATACTGGTTTAGTCAATGACTGATAAGATGTAGAAAGCAATAAAGATCTGATTTAAGAAATTCGCCGCCAGTGTGTGTGGGTTAGCAGTGAGCATAACCAGTTCTCATTGCAGAACAGTGCTACACAAACAGCACAAGCCATGGAGAACCCAAACCTTGACTGCTCAGGTACTTTCTATAAAATGGGTATTTGCACATCGCATACATACTCCTTCTGAATTCTACAAGTCATCTCTAAGTTACTTTTTGACATTTCCCTGATTGAGCAAAAATTTCTATAAACCATTTTTCTACTGTATTGTCTGGGAAATAAGGACACAGACAAGAGCCTATACATGCTCATCGTGAATGGAGCGCCCGCACACCTGCGGCAGGGGACCGGAAGCGACCCCAGGAGATGCTCTGCGTGTGCTAGCTGAAAGTGCGGATGCAGGACAAGGCCACCTGCAGTCAAAGTTTTCTGCTCTCAGGAAAGCCAACATAGTTAGGCCCCTTATCCTCCAGAGACATGCATCTTGTTTTCCATGAAGAAGGAGTTAATGTTTTGCTGAGATATTAGTCCCAGAGCTCTATGAACTTGAGGACAGCCTGGTCTACACAGTGAGTTATCGACCACCCACGGCTACATACCATGCCCCCAAATCATACTAGATATAATAATGATAATACTAATGTATCTGAAAAATCCTATTTTGAGCCTACAAGTAGATGCTAGGAAGTCAACTCTGTATCTCCTAGATCAAACAGTCTTTCTTAGACATAGCAACAGTTTGTCTTGGAGTACCCAGTCATTCTGTGAACACTGCAGTCTCGGTTATAACTCAGTGGTTCTCAGCCTTCCTAACGCTGCACCCTTTAATGCAGTTCCTCATGTTGTGATGACCCCCAACCATAAAATTATTTTTGTTGCTGCTTCATGAATTTGCTACTGTTATAAATTGTAATGTAAATATCTGATATGCAAGATGGTCTATGTGACCCCTGTGAAAGGGTCATTTGACCCCCAAAGGGGTTGTGACCCATAGGTTGAGAACCACTGCCTAGTCGATAACAGAAGGGCCAGGAGAAAAATGGCTTTCCTGCCTTCGCGTCTTTACAATATCCCTCCATGTTCTCAACAAAAGTTGTATCTATCAATCATCTAGCTAGGTAGTTAGCTACAATCTATCATCTATTGATTCATCCATCTATCAAATGTTTATCACGTATAAACCCATCCACCTATCAATCATCTATCATCCAGCTGCTATCTATATTTACCCATCCATTAATAACCTATCAGCTTCTCATCACATATATGGAATCCATCACTGACACATTGATCAATCCTCTACCTCTCACCTATCATTTATCTACCTGGTTATCTATCATATATTTGTGACATATTATCTACTTATCCACTGGTCTCAATCTACTTACCTGTATTTTTTGATTCTCAGTCACAGGTTCTCACTACATAGCACAAGCCGGCCTAGAGCCCAGGGTCTTGTCTTCAAGGTCCTGAACGCTGGTGGTGTAACGGTACCCCAACACACCTGTTAGCGCACACTTTACACCCACTTGCTTTAAAATCTTTAATGACCGTTTTTTTTTTAACATAAAACCTAATTCTCTTTATTCCTTGATGTTTAACAAACCAAGCCAGACAATATGTTTATAATACATTATAAATCCATTACTCTCGGATACCACAGGCATGCAGGTAGAGTTGCAAGAATATTTGTTCTTCTTCTTTTTTTTTTTTAATCAAAATCTGTCATCAGAACCAGGTGTGGAGGCTCATGCCTGGAATTTCAGCACTTAGAAGGCTGAGCCAGTAGATTGCCAGGAGTTCAAGACAATCCCACACAACATAGTTAGGTCCTTGCCAGCCTGTGCTACTGGGTGACAGTGTCTTAAAGAAAAATGTATTTAACCCTTGCTGAAGTCTATTTCTCTCTATGCATAAATGATGCATTTTATTTTATCTATATATTTATGCAAATGTATATTTATAAATATATATTGTTTTTATTTTTATTATTTTTTAAAAAGTGAAAATAGAATCATTTTTCCCTTGGGTTTTTCTTTTCTCTCCAGTACTAGCTTTCAGTCTCTTAAAACACATCTGTTTCCAGCACTCGAGGCTGTAAGATGGAAGAGATGATTGTGCTGACATGTTTTCCCTCCAAACCCTCAACATCAGTTCTTCCAGAGAAGTCAGGTGTGGCTTTGTGGTGACACAAGGTGGTAGACGTGAGTTTCTCTTGACTGGATTCCTCATGTGTGGGCAGTACTGTGGCCTGGGTAGCAGTAGCCAGGTGGGGGGATTGCTTCATGCATCAGAGGGCATGAGGACCTAAGGTCTCATCATAGATGAAGCTCTCTGTGCCTGAAGTTCCCATGTGCTTTTCTGAATATCACCCAGACCGCAGGGTCCCTTTAAGAGAGAAGGCAAACTCGATTTCTCCTCATGCTCTGTGCTGATCGCTGAGGGCTTCCAAAGAGACAAGTTGGACATTTCTTTCTATGAAAAAGAAGTGTTTCTTAATGTACTCAGAAAATAAATACTGCATGTGGCCCTTAGGGTATAGGGAAGAACTGATTGCTGGGAGTTGGAAACAGTCACACTCCTCCGTCTGTGTTAGAGACAGGAGTGAGTGAGGGAGGCTTTCCCTCTATCAGCTGCCTCAGTTTCTTCTGCGGTCCTCTGTCCCAGCCCAGCTCTCTCTGTATGACACTGTCGTGTCTAGATTTTACTTCCTTTATCAAAGGCTGGTGAGCAATGGATTCCCTAAGTGCTCATTTGGCTAGCCTGACAAAGAATGAGTACTTAATGTGGAACCCCAGGGCATCCAGGATCCTTCAAGCAGCCATTTTGGTTAGTGGGATGAGAACATGAATTGACATAAGTGTAGGTATTCACTGAGCTGAGGTCTTCCCGTGATTCTTAAGTCTGTACAGTGTCAGCCATCGGCAGTCACGTTTCCAGCCTTGCTATCCGCAGTATCCAAGGGGAAGACATGTCTCTTTGCTCGGTTAGGAGGGGTGGTACCTCAGTCACGGACTCTTGATAGAACTCATCTGAATCCTCCGAAAGCTATATGAAAATGATCTTAGCTGGGTTTTCTTTTGTTGTTATAAAGATGCCATGAGCAAAAACAACTTGGGGAGGAAAGGGCTTATCTTCACCTTAAAGGTTAGTCCTTCATGAAAGAAAGTACGGCTAGGAGGTCAGGGCAGGACCCTGGAGCTGAGTTCGTTGAGGAGCTCTGCGTCCTTGCTTGCTCCCTCATATACCGTTTGCTTTCTTATACACCCCAAGACCACGTGTGCAGAGGTGGCACTATCCCCCGTGGGCTGAGCCACCCCACATCAACCACCGATGAAGAGGTGACTCACAGGCTTGCCTAACGGCCAATCCGATGGGTGGCATTTTCTACACCGAGGTCCCTCTTCTCAGATGACTCTTGCTTGTGTCGAGTTTGAAAAGACAAACGAGCACAGCAATCTGGAAAGTCTGGTATAATTCAGGTTATTTGATGCTAAGGGTGGGGCTCCACCATCACAAAGCGTACATTATGCAGCAGCAGGCATTTTGTCCCCCAAAGAAGGAAAACGGTAAGGGCTATGGCCGAATCAGGGCAGACCAGGTATCAGCCCTGCCTGCCTCAGGTGCAGGGAACGTAAGAACCTCTCTATGTGTCATGGATCTCGTCACCTGAATTAGATGCTTCTCCCCATCCGTTGCAGGCCTATTGTCTCACACCATTTACACAGGAAGTATCTCAGTGTGACAACCCTCGTATCTCTTTAAGTTCAATTATGTCGTCACGCTACGCCAACCTCCATTTATAACTCTTCTCTCTAAAGTTCATCTGTGTGGATGTGTACGCCTGCCATTCTTTTAATTTTAACTCACCATAGCAGTCAGTAAATAGTCACTGTATGTCTATATACATGGTTTGTTTTGATGTGAGGACAAGTCGTACTTGAGCAAACACACATGACTCCTCACCAGACAGAGAACCTGTTGGGGAAAGCCATTCTTCTGGAAAGCACGTGCGAGTCTGGGTATGTGTGGATGGTTTTCTCCCATCAACTTCCAGGCTTTGTTCGGACACTATAATCAATCTTTGCTGTTCTCTTATCGGCGGTCACTTGCCATCCTCCCCAGGAAGCTGCCTGTTGCGAATGATGCCAGAACCAAACCTTTGGTAGGAGGGACGTGTTGGTCTGTGGCTAGAGCTATTGGCTGAGGTATTCTAAGACAGACACTACACTTCGTTAAACAAATTGCAATCCTTATTCTTGCATCTCACAAGCCTCCATAGGTGTAGGAGCGTAGAGTCATACACAGCTAAAACCTTTAAACCACGTCAGAAGGGAAGGGTTGCAAAGGAAGGCGTCTTCCCTCAGGCCTGCAGGCATTTGTTCTAGGCATAACTGGTGTGTTCATTGCTCATGTCTGTTTCTAGAAAACTTGGAAGAATGTATGTATTCAATCATTTGCAAGTTTTCCAGAATAGCATGTGCATGCCTAACTGATTTTTATGGCAGTATAATTCTGTGACCCAACCACAATCTGTATAACTGGACCCCTATTGATTGATTTCATTTGTCCATTACCAAAGCATTTTGATAAATCTATACTACCTTGTAAGGTAGATAGTACCAGTCCAGAGTATTATATAATATTAATAAATAAAAATATAATAGGCACCGCAGCCTAGTTTCTCTTCTTGAGGCTGCCCTGTAATTAATAGTCCCATAGTTCAGTGATGTGGCATCTCAGAGGGCCCCACTGAAAGGGGCGTCCTGGCGCAGTGACATGCTGGCTTCTGAATAACACCTGGAAATAGCTAAGTTTTAAAATAGTATCTCTTTCTTTGATGCAGACATAAAATTTGTCCATAAGAATCCTGCTCCAAAAATAGTCAGCTTTCAAATAGTATGTATCTTCTGAAACCCAAGCCACAGCAGATGATCTGTGTAGCTTGCTCATGCCATGAGAAGACTACAGCTTCTTTTGACCAACAATGTGGGGTAAAATTTGAATGTCGTCTTGTCAGTGTCTGATGCTACCTACAGTTTTTGAGAACAGCAGCTAGCAAAGAGCCTGGGGGTGGGACTGCACGGGACACCTCCCCCTCGGAGGAGCGGTGAGGAACCAGGCCAGTCTGTGAAATGTGTCTCGCACCACCACATTGACAAGGCTAGGACAGCATTCATCTGGAACAACCTGCCAGATGCTGCATAGTGTCCTGTCAATACGCTCACTTGGCCTGTCACGGCTGTCCTGACACAAAGCTTGTTCTGTCGTGTAACTGTCAAAGATACTGTTACATTGGCAGGCCCAGTGGGCGATGTGCTGAGCTTCTCTCTCCTTTTGCAATCTCATATGATCACAGATGAAGTGAGGGACTGACTGATAAATCAGCCTAAGTTTCTAATGAGTAAAATACTAGAGTGTTCTAACCTCTTCTGTTTAAAACAGTGTGACAGAGATGATTCCTGTAAGACAGAAAGCAAGTCAGACCCCACCATACGCACGCTCAGGCTCCATGTCCTGGGTCTTTCCTTGGGTAGTATCTCTCCCCTCCCCTCCCCTCCCCTCCTCTCCCCTCCCCTCCCCTCCCCTCCTCTCCTTCCCTCTCTTCTCCCCTCCCCTCCCCTCCCCCTCCCCTCCCCTTCCTTCTCCTCTGCTCTCACTCTCTTTCTCTCTCCTCTCTCTCTCCTTCCCTCCAGGCCTCCCTCTTCCTCCTCTGCCCCCTCCACCTCTGTATGTCTCAGCCCCTATCTTTCTCTTTACCTCTGTCTCTCTGTGTCCCTGTTTCACCATCTCTGTCTGTCTGTCTCTTTCTCTGATTTTGTCTGTGTGTCTGTGTCTCACCCTCTGTGTCTCTGTTTCTGTCTTTGTTTTTCTAAGAAGACCAAGGAGTACAGCCTGTTTCTGAGCATGCTGTATTTCTGACTGAATACTCTTTTTAAATGTTAAAATAAGGCTCTTTGAAGGTGAACACTTTAAGCCTCAAACAGATCAATGTGTGGACACAGTTGAACCAACCCGCCTTAAGTGTGACAGGCAGAGACCACGGGCCACAAGCCAGCATTTCCTCAAAGTGATGCATAGCCTCCTGTTATCAGAAAGTTCCTGCCCCAAGGATAAAACTCATTCTTTTAACAGTCAGTATTTAAAGGGTTTTAATTTGAAATAGTTAAAACTCAGAAGCTCTTGTATCTGCCACACATTCACCCCACTTCCCTCAGTGGACACATCTTAGGCATGTTGTCAAACTGCCCCCCGGACCTTGATTTCCTGATGAGGTATTACTTGATCAACTTGGGCTTTCCAAGTTGCACATCTCCAGGGAGGAATATTACACCAGTGCTCTTGATCCCAGACCTCACTGACCATCGACCCTCATCCACCATTACAATGCATTTGAAGAACTTCCACAATATTCAATAATTTTTACAAACTCTTTGAAGACATTACTGAGATACGGTTCACTTGGAATAAATTTGTTCTGCTTAGAAAATAAGACTCAGTAGATATATTAATGTAGTCACAGAATTATGCATTTGTCAACACTATCTATTTTTAGAATTCCCTTTCCGCCAAAAAGACAGGCTTTACCCTTAAGCAGGGACTTCCTGTCTCCTCACTTAAAGAATTTGCCAGGCACACAGTTATCAAAAATCTAGTTCCCACCACTATAGAGTCTCCTGTTTTAGACATTTCCTTAATGCGAACAAAACCGTATTTTCATTGAGCAGAATGTTGTTAGGGTCCATCTATATAGACGTGTGGTAATGATGTTTCCTTTGATTCTGAGTAATATTCCATCTCACAGGCATGTACTTTAATGACCCATTCATCATTTGATGGAAATTTGGGTTATTTCTTACTGTGAACAATTGTAGTCAGGTTTCTGTGTGGTCACCTGCTACCAAACTGATCAGTGGATTACCTGTTTGCCTGGGTCCATATCTTGCTGAATAAGTACTGTGCTCTAGGATATTGTATGTGGGTGTTTCCATTTCTTAATTATCAATAGTGGAAGTATAATTTCTGAGTTAATGGTTGTCCATCGGGCTGTACGAGTCATCCCCATTTCATGAGATGACTTCAAGGCTTTGGATTTTCTCTATAGTCCCCTCAGCAAAATTTGAAATTTTCAGCACAAAATTTTCATGTTAGCTTATCTTTTATGCATCTACTGGTATCTCCTTGTGTATTGTACATCCATGATGGATAACTGTGCTTCATCTCGTGATATGTATGTCTAGTGTACTACATCTTCCTGGCTGCGTGAAGCTCTCCTCAGTCCCTGACTGTTGATTTTATTTTACATTTTAATTTTAAAAAGTACTTTCTACCTTATGGAAACAGTGTTCATATATGTAACTTTTCATACATTCTTCTCCGGTCTCTAGCCTTCCTTTGCATTTCTACAACAGTCTTAAAGGGGAAAAATGACTTTAATTTTAGTGAACACTAAAGGAAAAGTTATATTTTAAAAGGATGGTTCTCTCTTGGTAGTCAAGACCTTTGTCAAAATGTAAAATTCAGTAGCTATCAGGTGGTGAGCGGGAAACCATATATTATGGTATATCCATACAGTGGACCCGTGCAATGGCATATAACTCACCAGTAAGATAGCACTGACTACCATTGTGTCAAAAACAAAGCTGAATGCTAGAGATGGCCTGATAAATACAAGGCATAGGGAATGGTGACATAGTAAGTTATCCTGATACGCAGTCACGGAATATAAGGTGCCTGGGGCTCGCATGGCATTGGGCGTATTTTGGCAATAGTTAAATGAGAATATTTTGAGGAGTTGGGGTTAGCTTAAAACTAGTCTGCAGTAAAAGTAGCATAATATAAATTTCTGAGAGTCATTGGACAGTAACATTCACTTGGTGGACTGTATAGTTTATTGATTATTCTTCAATCACCAAAAGTTATACCAGTTATTAGAATTCCTGTCCTCTCTCATATCCACCAAAGTAAAGCAAAACACCAAAGTTCATGAAGAACAAAACCAACAAATGTCTCAGCACATGTCTGGTTCCCCTATGTGTTTTTACAGACCTGAAAATTTGGGGGTGTTCCTGGAAACAAGAACACGGTCTCTTGGTCAGGTTCAGCGCTGGCAGGTGGAGTTAGCAAATATGAAATACCAAGGGGCCAGGTCCCAGAAATTCCAGGGGCGTGGTGCTAACTGGTCTGGAATGCCGAGGTGCTGGGGCCAAGGATGATGGCTGCCTCCAGAAGCTGGACTGACTCGGGTAACTTCTTTGTGAGAACATTCCGAAAGCAGGCAGACCTGCCACAGCCTTGGCAGTGTGAAGTCCGCTGTGGAGCTGAGACACCTAGAGCTAGTAGATAATAAGCTGGTGTCATTTTAATCTACTGGGTTTGCAGAATTGATCTTATTAACCACAGGGAATGGATGCAGGGTCTTCCTGATCTGTCCTCACTAAAAGTTTCACATCTGAAACATGATGGGGATGGTGGGAACTTGCTTTTCCTTGTTCATTTATTCATCAGGCCATTCACTAGAGGGGCAGATGTGATTTCTATTGACAAAATTGCTTCCTCTTATACTGAAAGATGATATTTAATTATCCACATAATTAAAGTATCTAGCGGTCGGCTCAGCAATGCCTAGCATAAACTCATTCATTTTCTTTTGTAAATATAGCACCAAGGTATCACAAAGTTGTTACCTTGTTTTTTTTCCTCATCTTCAGACATTGATCACTGAAGACAAAATTTTGAATTCCCTTCACGTCCTAGACCGCGCTGATAGACTGGCCCAGAGCATGCGTGTGTGCGCTGCAAGACTGACTCCAGCTTTAGCTTTCTCTGCTGTGCTGCTTTTCCTGGTCTCAAAACAGAGAAGTTGTTTCTTTATCTCATATTATACTTCCTACCTCGGATCATAGAAAACTTCATAATGCACAGCAGTTATTAGATAACATTAATTTTAGCCTTAGGGATGAATAAAATACCGGAGTAGAATTTACTACGCTCGGTGTTTTTGAGTTAATTGGCATGTAATAACTTGTGAGGAGACCTTGACCTCCGTGTGGGAAGGCAGCGGTGCCTCACAGCTCTGCCTCGGCTTGTCTGTGGGAGTTCTGGCTTCCTCTGACCGGATGTCTGAAGTTAGGGCTATGGACAATGAGAAAATCCTAGTGTACTCAAGCACTGACGTTCTGGCCAAATTATCAAGCCTGTCTTCACGCAGACTTCTGCAGTCATGGCCTCTGTCTCATGAAGCCATTTTGAGTCTCATGTAAAACACCATCCACAAGCCCGTAGCATAAATGTTTAACTCGTAGTTTGTCTCAGATTGAGTTAGCTAAAGTTACATCCACACTACACGCTCAAGTTGCCTGCTGTTAACAAATGGCGGTGCTGTGCTCTGATCTTCTCAAATGTCAATACTAAACAGTAAGACAATGCCTATCACCTTGCACACTAGAAATTTGTTTAAAAGTAACAGGAACAAGACATGAATAATTTAACAAGAAAAATGGATTAGAAGGATACCAAGAAACTCATAGAAAACCCTGGAATCCAGAGAATAAGATAAAGAAAGCTCACAGGCAGAATGGCACCCCACTGGCAAGCTCATGAAGTGTGACAGCTGAGGATGGAGAGAGCACCACTGTGTAAACATGCTGCCCATGATGGACAGCACAGTAGAGCCAGCCCGCCATCACCTCCCGACCCTCCTGGAAGCCATCTATGTAAGGCAAGTGTGAACTTCTTCCCTACGCCCTCAGGTCACAGGTTGACAGTTCACAGTATAGGTCAGTATGGTTGGGTGTAGCGACCCAGGTCACATTCCCTGCCTTGCCTAGGGTGGGAGTGGAGGTGGGAACCACTCAACTTTTAGTTTCCAATGGAGGAGAAACTCTGATTCCTATGCTAGACCCTTCATCAGAGAAGAAAACCTAAGGGTGACTAAATATAAGAAGCACGTGAAGCCCTCCAGGGTATAGTATGCGTTAAAGAAAACAAGTCATAGGATTTCGAAGAGAACAAAAGTTAAGTTTAATGATTCAGTATTTGAATTTAATTATGTGTCAGGGTTAATACCTATAAAGCATCTCTATCAGAAAGGGAGTCCTCATCTTCCAGAGCGGGCATCTTTCCCCCTTTCCCTCTGTCCTGTTTGCTGACAGCTGTTTCTTTGCTCTGACGTGGCATGGCCATGCTGCCTCCTGAGGGCAGCAGAGTCAGATGAGTGGTGGGGCTGGGAGGTGAGGCCTGGGAGTTGCTGACATGAGCTCAGACACGGCTGAGCCGCCTCTGTGGCTGGAGTCTGCTGTTGTGTTCTCCCACTGCCCAGGGTCAAATCACAGCTAGATCTCACCCACACTTGGGCCAGCTCTGCCCATGCTTGCCTACAAAGCACCACAGACAAAAGTCTTTGTTTCTACAACTTTTTCAGGAAATCCTTTAAACTTTGCCCCCTGGCTTTTGTATTTCCCAGAGGCACCCTCTTCAGTACTGCTCTAAAGAAATCATGTAGGTTGAACACAGCGGCTGTGTAACAGGTGAATATGAAACCCTTGACACAAAGATCTCTCTGGAGTGTTATCATGGTAGGGTAAAGAATTCTACTGCGGGCTCCATAAAAAGCCAGGATTCTCATTATAGGACGGCATTGCCAGTCACTACGACAATCAGAAGCACCACATTTAAATATGTATGACTGTGTGTGCATATAAATATTCATATTTGTACCGCTTATTAGTTATACCCTGTGCCACTAAGCCCATGAGTATGGTAATAAAATTTACAATACACATGCCTCATTTCAATATTTGATATACTTAAAAGTCTTTATGAAATATCTGGTAACTCATAATACTATATAAAATTCCCACGCTAGAGAAGTAAACTTTAAATATTTATATGGACTATAAAAGTTATTTTATTACATATATTCTTATACAGCTGTTTTCTGATCCATAAACATGGCTAAAGTGTTAGACGTGAAGACTGGTGAATTACGTCAATCTCTAGAGAGTTAAGACATCAGGCAAAGCTCAAAGGCTCTCGTATAGCATCTTGTCCATAAACAAAACTCACCCATTCAGTCATGAGTCTACCGGCTGAGGAAGCCCGGCGGCTGGTGTTTACCCCGGAGTGTCAGTTTCCCATGGCTTCAAATGGACTACTGACACAAATACAGGAGACAAGAGGTGGAGCCACGTTTCTGTGCAGGGCGAAGAACCAGAGTGAGGACATGTCCTTAGAAGGCACCCTCTGACGGAGGACACATTCAGAACAGAAAGGAAATACTTTGGTGCACACCAACCTGAAGAAGAACAAGTGAACAGCAAGAGCATGTGTGTGTGTGACAGAGAAGAAACTCACTGTGAATCTAGTTCTGTAGGTCTTAATGAAGAACAACAGCAGAAACAAACCTTACCAACAAAATTTCTAGATTATGAAAGAATTGGTGCCATAATCATTTTGATAAATTAATTTGATAAGTTATTTGAAAAAAAAATTCACTGGATATTGTTACCGTTATGTACAGTGTATCCAGTGAATACCTGTGACATACCTCAAACAATTAAAGTGGGGTGAGCACGAAGGATCATGACGTCAGAGTACGTTACAGTAAATCCAAACACTTAATCCAACACGAACTCTAGAAATGAAAATCTTAATAGGAATTTAATGGCTAAAGGCCAAAATAACCTGAGAGAGAATCAGGGAGAGACCTGAATGGCCTAGACGCTTTGAAGCGGTTACACAGGAACATCCTGAGTTGTGGCCAAGGGCTTGCTACAGAGGCAGAGAGAGAGAAGAGGCAGAGCGCCTTGTGGAGAGGCCCATACCCTCATCAGAACTCCAGGAGGAATGAAGACCAGGGAGCAAGAGGAAAACTCAGAGGGTGTCATTCACAAGTGACCAGACTTGTTGGACAATACCAACGTGTACACTGAGGGAACCACTGAGTTTCAAACAGAATGTTCTAAATATTCATGCGAGACTGAGGAAAATTATAGTAGTAAAACAGAAAAAATGCAAAGAACAATGTGAAAGAAACATGGTATCTTATGAATAGCCAGGACTTGGGATTTGACTACTATTTTCTCTATGTAGAATATCCACTGTGTTCTTTGTTTGTGGGGTAGCTTTACCTGGGTACCCCAAGAGAAGGCTGGTGTTCTGTATGAAGACAATCCCTCACTCCTGACGGTTAGAACACAAGGGTCTCTTACGTTCTCCATGCCTAGACCTGCACTCTAATGCTCACGGGTGGGTTTATAAGACGATGCTGTGTGTAGGGTGTATCCCTTCGTTATGTTTATTTAATATTCTACTCTGTTCTTTTGAGCTTCCTAACCCTCTTTCTACAGAGTCTAACCTCTGGACGCATTCAGGCATTGATTTTCGAGAACATTTTGTTTTGGGATAGATGTGAGAAAATTATGGGGAAGCTCTACAGACCCTGATGAAGGTATTCTGTCTGCAGTGGTTGTCACATCGTACTTGTGCACGCTACACTGTCACAGCCGGGATGTGCTCATGAAATTTATATATGTATATATAAAATCAGCTTTTATGTTTTTTGTATTTTTTTCAAACATGGATAGAAACGGACAGTAGTATTCAATGAAGAGCTACACAATATTGAATTAGTGATCAATTTCTCAATCAACAGAGAAAACATTTCCATTTCCCCCATACAACTTAGAAACACGTTCTTCCCAAGTCTATGTGGTCATCAGGGTGGGCCATATAATAACAACTAAAAGTCTGAGCAACTTCAAAGGGCTGAAATAATAGCCAGAGACCTCTGGTGTCTACCTGGCACGTGATGAGTTTGAAAGTGACCTTTCATCTTCAAAAGAAAAAAGAAAATCCAGGAAAGCAGAAATCAAGAGCCGGGTACATGTGTCCACTTGTAATCCCAGAGCTGGGAGGCGGGGCCCAGGAGCGCTTGAGCCCCATCATGAGACTCTGTGGTTGTGGACATTGGTGGCAAGAGAAGCTGGCTCACAAAGGAAGTGGCTGGGGACAGGAAGGCCACATGCATGTTACCAGGGACTCATGAAAGAAGGCTGCGTACGCGTTTGATAAATGTATCAAATGTTGGAATGGGGTCTATGCGTAGGCCAATGTGCACCTAATATATCAACAATTTATTTTAAAACTAAGAATAACTTGGCCTCTAGCCTTGTTTATCGGTGCCTATTGTTCTCCCTATAAACAAATAGAATGTAGCTAAGGAGAAATCAGCCGCAAGTCACTGTGGTGTGTCAACATGACACTGCTGGCTGTATGAGCAGAGATGGTGCCCATCAGAGGCACCCAGCTGTCTCCGAGAGTTTCAGCTAGGAGCTCAGTACTGTTAACTCAATTATGGGCTTTATTTAGAGTCCCCCCCCCAATGTTTATTTTTAGTTTAAATAAGCTGAACTGTTGGAGGTTGGGTCGATTTGAGTCTTTGAGTATATCAGACCTTCTCCTCCTCTTGTTAGCTACTGAAAGGTTCCTCTTGGCCACTCCTGGCCAGTCTTCATGGCAGTGTGATTGCTTGAACACTGCGCTGAGCAGATGCCCAGAGGAAGCAGGAAACAGGCTAAGCATGGCTGCAGCTGAAGCCGCAGCTTTTGAGTCAGGAACATTTGCTCCGCTCATGCTGGCTTCAGCTAGCCTCAATCAGCCCGTACTGACTCCAGCAGTCTAAGTCTGGTACCCCGGATGATCCTGCTGCAGCAGCCAGAGGGACCCAGTTATAGCAACAAGCCAGAGAGAAACACTTCCCAGTGACTCAGCAGAAATGCTTATGATTGACAGAAAGCAGCTGTGCTTGCAGGGGGCCTGAGACTGATTCTCAGGAGGCTGCCTGTGATTGGTGGAACAAGAACCATTCCCTGAGCAATGGGATTACAGTCCCAGCATGTCTGCCACACCCTGTCTCTGGCTTTAGAAGCAGGTTGCTTTTTAATCTTGTCAGGATTAAAGGCTTCTGTCTTGTGCAGGCCTCCCCTGGGCAGCCCTTATGAACACCCTTACCTCTACTCAAACCCCATGCTACAAAAGGAGGTCCCTGTAACAGTTTCTTCTGGGTAGACTTGACACGAAGCCAGAACTGAAGATTTCCAAGGCCTGGCAGGGCAGAATGCACCAGAAATAATGGTGGTATTAGGACTGGGAGGGCAGGGAGAAGCCGCAGAAACTGTGGCTGTGGCAGTCAGAGCAGAAGTGGGTGCCCAGGCTCCAAGGCTGCAAACCTGGGTGCTAGAAGGCAGAGGGTGGACAGTCCCAACATCTGCAGCTGGGCAATCCTACAGCCACTGGATACGGGTTATATAAATCTAATCAGCTGCCCCCTGACTACTTCTCAGTGTATGCCTTCACTTTCAAAAGCTCAGAGCTATGAACCTCTGCTTCTTATTACCTAGAACTTCAGTTTTCAACCTGCGCATTGCGACTCCTTTGGGGGTGAAACTACCCTTTCAGAGGGGTCACCTAAGACCATCTGCATATCAGATATTTACAGTACGATTCATAACAGTAGCAACATTATAGCTGTGAAATACAATTTCAAAATGAGAGTGATTTTATGGTTGGGGGGATGGTCACCACAGCGTGAGGAACTGTATGAAAGCGTCGCAGCCTTAGGAAGGTTGAGAGCCACTGGGCTAGAGGCTCGAGCACCGGCTCTGGAAGGTGGGCTCCTGAGTCCCTGGAACTCATGTCTGTCGCTGAGCTGACCTTTGAGTGCCTGTGACTTTTATCTGAATAGGTCTGAAGACCTCCTAGCCAGCCATTGCATCAGAGCACACGGAAAGGTGAATGAGAGATAGGAAGAAGTGAGGGAAGAGGTAAAGAGAAGTAAGAATGGAAGGTGCAAACAGAAATGTTCTCAAAGGTAGGAGTTAAAACAGAACACTTGCTACATTGCCCAAGTTTTGTAAAGTTGCTTCAGACTTCGCTTTCCCGTGGGGCAAAGGAAATGTCTTTGCTAATGAAGCCAACGGCACTGTTCTTTTCAGTTAATGAAGCAAGGCAGGTACATATATTCCTAGGTGAGGCAGAAATGACAGCCTAGGGATGCTGAGTTGGAAATTCAAGGCAAGGGATAGTGTCTCAGTGCCAAGAGCTGCACTGTTCTGTGTCCCTTTAAGGGACGCTCAGCCTTCCTGGGTCAAGGACTCCCAGGTCAAGTTCAGGAAAGGCACGGGGCGAACCCACCCAGAGCTGTGCTTGCTTTTCTGTCTCAGCTGTCTATCCTGCAGCAATGTTCAATGTAGCTCTACAGGGAGTGCTGCCCAGCCATGCAAATGAGTCCCCAAAATGACATTTAACAGCACGGTGGTGGGAGCTGTGCGGGTGAGTGACAGCCGCCAGTCCTGCTGACGGATTGGCTCCTGTCGCCTCGACCCAGCCACCATTGATTTCTGCTCTTCCATCGCGTCACAGCGACCTTCTCCCCGCACGGGAGGAAAGGAGAGAGAAAAATGGATGGATAGGAGGTCTAGAACGAGAGGAAGTGAAAGTGTTTCTCCTGCTGCTCATCGTCACTGCTTGCGAACCCCGTCATCGGTGTGCCAGTCTTTGTGAGCCGCTACCCCGTCACACGCAGCGCTCTGTACACGCGCCACGGCCAGATCAACGAGCGGTTTCTATCTCTTCTGTCCCCACACTATGTGCCACCAAAGTGTCCTAAGAACAGAGATTAGACAGATGAGAGTAATGATGTAAAATATCCTTAGTGCTCTGCACTAAGAAAGCCTGATACGGGGTAGAGAGATGGCTCGGCAATCAAAAGCATTGCCTGCTCTTCTAGAGGGTCCAGGTTCAGTTCCCAGCACCCACTTGATGGCTCACAACCATCTGTACCTCCAGTTCCAGGAGACCCGACGCCCTCTGCTGGGCTCCATGGGTACAGCACATCCGTGGCACACCACGCAAGCAGGCAAAGCATCCATAAATGTAAAACATACATTTAAAAGATAAAACACACTCCTGCCATGTTTTGTTTCCTGACACTTAACGCCAGGCAGGGAAGGACACAGTTAAATTGTCAGCCGCCTTTTCCTAATCTGTTCACATCCAATTTTCCCCTGTACTGTTGTACATTAATTTGGTCATTTGCTTTTATTGTTTTTTAAAAATATTTAACAGACTTCTGATTCTGTTGGTAGAACGTCCTTGATTATGTCACCCTCTTATAACACACTCAGCGTTTTTGCTTTTCCATGGGGAACAACCGCAGCCTGAACTTTTTGTGTGATACTTGGGCCTGGCCTCGGACCAGCTCACACATGACATACAGAAGACTGAGCGCTGGAGAGCCACCCTCAAGAGTGGATGCTCCCCGACAGGGTGTCCACTGTTGAGGCAGCATGTGTCACCACTCAACACCTACTTAATGACAGACAACTGCAGCAACCAGTGGCAGTAGTCTGCACATTCCCCACCTCCAAGTAAATATTTCCAGTCTGATTGGTGATCCTTTTGATCTCAGTGTAACTACACCAATATGACATCACTGATTATGATAACTGAGCAGTTTGTCTACTATGCACTCGTTCTTGTTTGGTATGTAATGTTCAAAGTACATTTCAGATCGTATACCCACAACCCACCCTAACTGGCTATTTTTGCCTCCATTTTATCTTAAATGTGTTAGGAATCCCCTGTTCAACGTTAAGTGAGGTCAGCATGTGTGGCTGAGCCCCTAGTCGCTTTGGTTTTCTGATGTGAGTTCTTCATCTGGCCTCTTAGGAAGAGCACTTGAGAGTCACAGTGCCCAGAGCAATGGGGAATGTGACTATCTCTTAACTTTGCCCTAGACGACTCGTGGTTTCTCCGCGGGAATACAGTGTTTCCAGTTTCCGAAAAGGATGTTTGGATTCTATTTCTACGCATGCCACGTAACACGTTTTTTTTCTAGAGACATCAAACGTCTGTACCAATTTTTATGACTGGCAATCTCATTTGAGTGCATCTTTGTGCTGGCTGCTCTCTGTTGGTACTGCCAAGTGCGGTATCTAATCTCAAATCGTAATCTCAGTTATTCGAGGAGCATCTTAGAGGGGTTTCCTTAGCTCTGCTCTTCATCTCTCCCTCGTTCGCTTCCGTCCTCCCTCAGTTCACAGGCTGTGCCCCCTTCGTGGAAGCTGCGCCTGTGCTTTACTCTTGAATCTAATTTGACCCCTTGATTGAATCTGAATGTTTCAACTTCTGTCTCCTGTTCTGTTTCTGTTGCTGTTATTGACGTTCACATTAATATGCTATGTGTTGCTTCTTATTTATTGTTTCCTGCAAAAATCATGTTATCTTTTATTCCTTTCCATAGAGAACTTATTTGTAGGTCTTTACTGTAATCGTGTCATGATTTCATACCAGGTCATTCTCTTCGGGTCTTTAGACAACTTGAAATAGTACTTTAGAGTTTCTACCAATATCTTATTCATGTAATTTTGCATATTTATATTGTCAATAGTATATTTTTCTTCTAAAAAATTTTTCCTGTTAGTTAAAATTTCTCTTTATTCAACCGTTGCTCATTTGTATGTGAGTCCCACCTTGCTTAACTGTCAGGCCCAGGCTGGGAGAGACTGCTTCGCTAATTTCAGAGTGCTTTCCCTCTGCTGCTTCTGTGAAGCCCCGAAATCTTGGCAGCTTGCCTCGTGGTTCTGTAGTTGTCTTTGACTTTGACAGTCTTCTTGCTGTTTGTCTTACCCCAGTTCTGGCCAATCCAAAGTCTGTTCTCAGCAGCCTCCCCACACTGTGCAGCCCTGAGCTGGCCCCAGTGTGGTGGCTTGGGGAGCTGAGCTGGTAGTTCCCAGCCCCACGAGGCTCACCCACGGGCTCACTGCATTCCGCCTTTGTCCAGCTGGTGAGACACTTTTCATGTCGATTTTACTGTAAGATGAAAGCCACTTTACAGTTCTGTCAGCTTTGGAGAGGTGTAGAGGTACCAGCTACGACCTCCAACACCTTCCTTGGAAAGTTATCATATGCTTGACTCTTTTACAACTGCCGAGGACTAATTTTCCGTCTTTTGTCCCTTTATCAATTTTCGTTATATTTCTTGGCTTTCCAAGTTGCTATTCATTCTACATTTTGTATAAAATGTATCATATTTCTTATTAATGTTACCCCTTTTTTTCTTAAGCCTCTTAGCACAGAATCTATTTCCTTCTTTCAAACAGAGCAGCTACTACTATGACCACGGTTCCCTCTTTCTTTCTGCCCCTTGGATTGACAGGTACTTATGGCCAATCCGTTATCGACTTCATTATTTGTTTTAATGTCTCTATCATTACATATTTACCCACAGTATGGAATCTTCTTTATAAAGTACGTACGCGTTTTTCGTGCTTTCTTCGTGCACACATACGCAGCGTCAGGTGCCCCAACACTGTCTCTGCAAACTTGACTGCATAGACAGTGTGCCATAAGATTACACAGAGATCGGAGGCTGCTAGGTGACGCCATAAGGGTGGTAATTCTGTGGCTCAGTACTTCTCTCAGCGTTGGAGGGTTGCTGCAGTAAGCAAGGCTGCTTCATGGCTGGCCATGTAAAAACACCCCGCACAGTTACGCAATGACAGTGTGTAATCCTGACTGTTCCTGGTTTATCTTCCCACCGCACGCCATCATTTCATTATGCACCCCTATTCATAAACGTGTTCACCCCATTCATATCGTGTTCACCCCCATTCATAAGTGTGCTCATCCCCATTCATATCGTATTCACCCCATTCATAAACATGTTCACCCCCATTCATAAACACGTTCACCCCCATTCATAAGCGCGTTTGCCCCCATTCATATCATGTTCACCCCCATTCGTAAGTGCGTTCACCCCCATTCATAAGCGCGCTCACCCCCATTCATAAGCGTGTTCACCCCCATTCATATCATGTTCACCCCCATTCATAAACATATTCACTGTTAAGCAGCATGCTGTGCGAGCTGACAGCCCCTCCTACATCTCCCCCTTACCTTCTCTTGACTACATCCAGAAGCCATCCGAGGGGCTGACTGCCACAGCTCTGTGTGAGACCCTCCTCGCTGTCCAGGTCCCACACTGACTCCTCGCTGACTCTGTCTCTGCTAAGCGGGACCCGACTGAGTATGTATGGGCGTATTTTTATTGTCTTCCCTTTATGTGTCTCTCTCAACCTGGCTCAGCTGAAGGCTTTGTCTCACACATCCTGTGACTCTTGTTGCTTTCTGAGATACCTACTTTCTTAAGACAAATCTTTTCCCAAATATTTACACGTGCTAGTGTTTCCGACCCTGTACAGGCTTAACAGATTTACATATCTATTTGGATTGCCTTTGCGCCATGGACCCGTTGCTTCAGCAACGTCATTAACAGTTCTCACACCAGGTGATCCGTTCTGTTTCCATTCCGGTAAAGATACAGAAGCTGCAGCATCGTGGCAAGTTTGTTTTTCATTTCTGAAAATACATTTTCCACCTTGCCATGAGATGGCTGTCTTGGTTTCAGCCCTACCCCAGGCAGAGAGCATGGGTGCTTCCAATATCTTTGACTTTTTATGCTGCGGGCCCGGCGCACAATGCCAACATAACGTGTTTGCTTGGTTTTGTTTGTTTTTTGTTTTCTTTTGAAGGAAACTTTCACTTTCTACCTGGAATTCTGGATTTTAAATTGATGTGAGCTCAAATGTGTACTTGTTGTCATTAATTCAGTTGGTTTATCAGAATCTATTAAATTTATAAATGGAAGTATTTATCCAATGCACGGGTCTTACCTCTGTCCTCTGTGCAAGTACTGTCTACCTTCACGTGTCTGGTCCCTCTCAAGAACTTCATTGTCTACAGCTTTCTAAACCGTCTAATGGCTCATGATAATTCCTGGTTTGTTCACTCTTTCTGTGGAAATTTAACTTTATGTGAACATCTAGGCCCTGACAGTAGACACTCAAAATAACCATCTGTGTCCTCTGCTCTCGTACTGAATTCTTCGCAGATGAGCCATGTTCGCTCCCTTTTAATCCCATTGTGCCGCTGTGGTACATTTTCACCCTGCTCTCTGTGTCTGTATGTGTTGAATTGATCGGTTCTGTGATGGTTAGTTTTGCATGCCAAGTCGTTTGGGTCTCAGTGCCCAGCTATGTGGCCAAATGGGCTGTGTTTCTGGATGAGGTTGAGGTTTGAATTGGTAGTCCGGGTAAAGCTGATTGCCTTTGGAATCATTTGTGGGTCTCAGTCAGTCAATCAAAGGTCTAAATGGAGCCAAAACCTGACCTGCTCTGGGCAAGGCCTCTCTCTAGGTCTCCAGCCTGCTGATCTTGCCCATGCCACAGCTTGGGTTTGCCAGTCACTATTATCCTGTGACCCAGTTTCTCAATAACAAATCCTTCCCCAAATATTTACGTGCCCAACTGTTTCTATTTCTGTGGTGGGCCCTGGCTGATGAAGTTCCTCCCAGAGCTGTGTCTTGCGTCTTACGCTTGGCCACAACCATTTCCTCCTTTGCGTTTTTTGACATGGTTTTCTTTCTTCCTTGATGGTTTTCTGGTACTCTTCTGTGCTTGTTGGACAACTTCTAAGAGGTAGCATCTTGTAAGAGATGAAGCCTACGAAGGACAGTTAATGCCTGCCTTGAAGGAATATATAAAAAGCCTCACTGAGGGATCCATACGTCTCATCATCGTCTGTCTGTCCTTCCTCCTGCCCAGGGCCTGCCCAATTAGTCAGCTCAAAGGCAATGGTGTTTGATCAGATTCAGGACATACCAGGAGAGTCTTTTACGGCATTTACATAATTCCTCAGATGGCTTTGTACACCAAATCCTGCTTTCTCCATGCATTATTTCAGTCCCAAACCAGCATCCAAAGGAAGGCCCCGTCTCAATTCTGTGCGTCTATTCACACATAGACACCATGAGATGAGACCAGGCAAACTGCAGGGTGAGGAACTGACTCGGAATCTCACACAAAGAAGTACGGGTTTCTGAGGAGACCTGAACAGTCTTCCTAAAACCATTTCAACTCACGCCTCTTTCTGTTTTGTCTCGAATGTTTGTTTTGGCTTTACAATCGCTTTAAGTCCTTTGTAAATGCCATTGAAGACAGCCATTTTTATCTTACTTGGAAAATTGACCAGAACATATTTGAAGTAGAACCTGAAAGAGATACTGAAAATTTAGTACATTGCAGTTGACTTCCTGGGGGCATCCAGACCGCTAATGAACAAACAATCAGAGTATCTTCTTAGACAATGTTGCATTTAATGTATTAGCCTTCGAATTCTTCAGGGGAGAATAAACATGGAGAAGGTGGCCAGCATTCTGTCGATCATAATTCGGTGGAGACTGACCTGGAAATGCATCAAGTCTGGGTGGGAGAGAGAACAGGAGAAGGCGGCAATGTCTCCCTGGGAGAAGCTTCCCAGTTACATCCAATGCTTCTGTGAAAAACCCTGGCCAGAAGGAAGCAACACTGGTTTCTGAAACTGAGTTACTAGAGCAGCTGAAGGGAAAGGGTCCTGGGAAACATAGCCCAGGTGTCCAAATGCTGTAATGACCGTGTTTATAACTAAAGAACATTTCCTTCTCGGGCTATCTGAAGAAGAAATTAGGGCAAGTGTAGCTGTGTGCAAAGAATAACACAAAGATGCCAGCTTGCCTGAGAAAAACTTCTCTGTTCTGAGCCTGCACCGAACTTTTGAAGGAACTGACCACACTCCGATACACGGAAAAATAGAGAAGAAGCTGTCAGGACAGAACTCGACTGTCAAAAATCTACGCACAGGGAAGTTACGGAGTACAAATGTTTCCCGTTTGTAATCACGATGTGGAATATAGTGGGTGGCTTGGGACACAGGTTTAACACAGGAGTGGCTTCCATGAACAGCCTGCAAGGAAGGACTCAGAAGAATTAAAAGCTTGAAAACCTTTCCACTTATGTTTTAAATGATCGTGACAAATTGAGAATAACGTAGAATCACACATTCCAAACATCCCCGGAACCTTTATGAGTATGTCTGGCTTACCCATTCCATTCTATCCAGTCATCCGGTCTTCCAATGTCCTATTTTTCTCATTCCGGCGTTTATAATGTCCCACCCTGGTGGGAGGCTATGGCGATTTGAAATGACATAGAACAAGATTGAAGCACTCACAGTCAGCTACGCTGTGAGTCTCGAGAGAGTTAACGAAAGCTGCTCTTCTCCATAGTGGTAAAGAAATCGTGAGCATCCCCCCAATGCTGGGGTACACTGATAATTGAAATAAACCCCTAATTTCTTTTTTAAAAGACGTAAAAATTGTGTTTTATGTATATGGTGTTTGCCTGTGTGCATTTATTTGTACTTCATACAGGCCTGGTGCCCTGGAGGCCACGAGCTGGTATCAGGCCCCCTGGAACTGGAGGTACTATCAGTGTGAACTGCCGTGTCTTGATTTTATTTATCCACACACTGACCTTCCTCACTATCACAGACATAAAAATAGCATCAAATATTTCTTTATTCTTAACTGGTCGTGCAGCTAGAAAGACGGCACAATGAAAATCAAGAGGTAAAACTTGTGCTGTGCGTAGTTACAAAGCAGCCTCTGGGTGACGCTCTCACTTCCTCTTGAGTCAGGTAAAAATCCTGGTCCCGGCAGTCCAGTGAACAAGGAAAACATGCTTAACCACGGGTTACCCACAAAACAAGAGCAAGATGTTATCCGAGGAGAGAGGCAAATCTTTGTCAACTGAAGCTGAGTTTTCAGTAAAAGCAATCTGGTCATTTTCTCTAAAAGACAAAGATACACCAGGAAAAGTTGAGGCAGCCCTCACCAAGGAATGTTTCTCGCCATCATTAGAGTCCCAAAGGAATTGAAACGAGTTTATTCAATAACTCTGGCATTTGTTTTTACTTCTGAATCTTATGTGTTGGTACGTCCTCAAAAGTAACATCTTAATTTTTTCAAGAACAGCAGTCTGTCTTGAGTCTCTTCGATCGTTCTGCAGTATGCCACCTACTCATTTGGCTTCCGTTTCGCTCTCTGCAGCCTACCCCTTGAACAGCCGTATTCTCCGTAAACAAGGCATTTCACCTAAATTTGATTATGAACTCTATATGAACAGGATCCTCGAGGAACCACATTAGCAATTGTGACCTTCATCGTGAACTATATTCAAGGCTTTCATGAAGGAATGGCTCTAAACATCTGCCGGGGGTGAAATTTAGTTGTCTTTAATCCTTCCTTCTAGATTGCAGAGCACTGTGTTAGATGTGGCGAAAAGGGCCAGATGTGGTGGCACACATCTGTAATCCCTGCACCCTGGAGGGTAAGGCAGGAGAATGAGGAACGCACAGATGTGTTCTGCTGCACAGTGAGTTCAAAGTCAGCTTGGGTGTCAGAAAAATGAAAACAGACCCGGGTAAAACCGCGAACTGTTTCCCGTGCCGCCTCTCCGCTCCTGTCATGGCTGCAGTTGCCCCGCCGACGCCTGGAGTCCTGCTGATGAGCGGGATGTCCTTAGGACCTCTACAACTCCTCTGTGGTTTTTCTTAACTTAATGAGAAGAAATTTGGACACCACGTTTGTTCTCAGCGTCGCGGCTCCCGGCACAGCAGAGCGAGGCTGCGATTGCTTTCTGCCCCGGGCACTGGTCTCTCATTTTCATGCATCATTTACGTGTTGTTTGGGGATTCCACAAAGTCAGCACATCTCGCCAAGTTATCAAAAAGTGAATTCACAGGGAGAAGCGTATATTCTGCGGTATCTGGCCATGTTTGTGTCTGCCCAGTGGCGGCCTTTAAAACACAGGTCAACCAGGAGGAAAGAGTGATACTTAGAGCAGGCGCTGGAAATTGTGCAGGTCTGCACGCCGAGGCGTGATCACCTTGCTCATTCGGAGGCGGCTCGGTGGCAGAATTCAGTAGTGGACTCTAAATTTGGAGCATCAAGCTGTCAGCTTTGCAGTGTTTACCTAAAGGTAATGAGGAACATCCCACTCACAGGGCGGCGATCCGTGAGAACAATGTTTTCTATTTATTCAAAAACAAATCAGTTTTTATTACCAATAGATCGATTTTATTGTCAATTAGATAACCCAGGGGTTTAGAAGTTAGTTTGGACGACATGTATTCCTTTAATTCAAATCTATATTGAGAACCAAGGGAGTGTCAAGGACATTGTCTGTGATGTGGCACATAGGGAGCTCAGATGTCATCGCGTGTATTGTGTGGTCAACAGAGAGCTCCACGGACACCTCCTATGTCCATTGGTGCATTGCCCATTGTGTGGTAAACAGCACCACGGACTCCTACGTCCATTGGTGCGTTGCCCATTGTGTGGTAAACAGCACCACGGACTCCTACGTCCATTGGTGCGTTGCCCATTGTGTGGTAAACAGCACCACGGACACCTCCTACGTCCATTGGTGCATTGTCCATTGTGTGGTCAACAGAGAGCTCCACGGGCACCTCCTATGTCTATTGGTGCGTTGCCCATTGTATGGTAAACAGAGAGCTCCATGGGCACCTCCTATGTCTATTGGTGCATTGTCCATTGTGTGGTCAACAGAGAGCACCACGGGCACCTCCTACGTCCATTGGTGCATTGCCCATTGTGTGGTCAACAAAGAGCACCGTGGACACCTCCTGTGTCCATTGTGGTATTGACCTACTGGGTGGCTGGAAAAGAGCACAACTGCTCTCTCGGTTGGCCTGGGTCTTAAGAGTCCAGGGTCAGGGCAGCTGGCTTCAGGTCTCAGAATCCATCCCTGCTCCCCAGATCCCGGTTCCCAACGAAGGGAACATCTTTTCCTTGCACAGCAGAGAGGATTAGAGACCAGAGGAGAGGGATGGACTCGGCTCCCTCTCAAACCCCTTAGCCACAGTTCCCAATCCCATCCGTGAATGCAGAGCCCCTTTTTCCCTATTCCATCGAGCTAAGCTGACACTCCTTAATGTTGTTGCCTGGGGACTGCTTGCAAGGTGTGGAGTGACAAAAGAATTGTATGTACCAACAGCTAAGGAGAGCGAGCTGTCTGTGGCTGCTCAGTGGACACACCCATGTGTCAGAGGCTGCGTCCCCTTCGTCAGCTTTACCTCCTTTAGCATCAGTTTTCCATAGTATCCCATTCTTTGATATTTCCCAGTTTACCCCGCGTAGATCTCGGCTCCCACCGCAACCCCCCACCCCCGCCTTGCTCTTTTAACTCGAGCGTTGCATGGCCAGAAAATGAAAGGAAGAATATAAGGCTATCGGAACTCACAGAAGAGGAGGCACAATCCCACCGACACCACTAAAAATCTATTAGAAAAAAAAGTGAATACAGTCGAACACAGGGTGCAAAATTAATACTTAAAATAACCAATTTCTGCATATTCTCAATAAGTATAAAATAAACACGTAAGTCGCTATCTGTGGCAGCATCGGACAGTGGTGTAGCTAACAGGATCTGTGTGTAGATCTTATGCTGCGAAGCACAGGTAACGACAGAAATAAGAGGTAAGTAAATGGAGAAGAATAAGTCACATGGGGTCGCTAGACACTCAGGGTTGCTAGGATACAGTCTCAGATTTCAGGTGGCATTACCACAAAACACCCAAAGCTGAGTGGTTTGTAAAGAGCTGGTATTTCTGTCTCGTGGTCGCAGGGCCTGAGAAGCGCAAGATTGAGGCCCTAGTTGGTCTGTTGTCTGGGGAGAGTCTGTTCCACAAAAAGGGCACTTGAAGGGGGGGGTGTTAACATGGCACAGGGTGGTAGGGCCAAAGGGACAACTCATGGTGGAGGCCGGGGAAAACTGGCCTAGGCTGGTTCCCTACAGCCCTCTCTAGAGGCACTGAGCCACGAACCACTTCTGGAAAAGCTCAGTTAAAATCGTCACTTACTTATGGATCCACTCAAACACTAGTCTAATTCAGTAGTTGAAGAACTGTCTATGTCAAGAGAGTTTATTTTGTGTCTCAGCTGCTTCAATAAGCCTGATGTCATCTTTGTCATAGATGTTAAAACTATATCCCTCCATGAATTTAAGTATCTAAAGATTAAGTTGGTGTTCCCCATGTCAGACATACTGAAGGGGCAGTCTTAGCAGAATTCAGACTCTGCGGAAGTGGGGCTGGGTGTGGTCTGGGGTGTTTCTAAGCAGCCTGAGTGGTTTCCAGGCTCTAACCCAGGACTACTCTTTACATAGCTAAGGGATCGTGAAGCCTGGTGTGAATCTACGTGGACCAGGTTGATGGCTTAAAGCAGTTGAGAGTCAATTGAAACAAAGTGTATTCTGTAATATAGGATGGGAGCTGGAATTCTGGAAGGTTGGAGATGTTGCCCAGTGTCCTCCCTAGCTCAGATCTTTCAGTGACCCGAGGCTGAAGCAGATTAAGACTTATCCGTGTAGATTTTTGTTACCTTTATTGATGTCAACTAGATTCCAATTTTCATGATTCCACTCATGGAAAGAGTGTTGTGTCCAAACTCACTCTCATTTCAAAATATAATGGGTATAAGGCTTATTCCGATCCCCGAATTTTCCAGGTTATATGCTCTGCATAGTGGGACTTGGATCAGGATTGGCAGGACGTCTCCCTGAGCCTGTTGGTGCTTGCAGTTCAACCCTTCCTTACAACTGTACCACAAGAGAAACTCTCATCCCAGTGCCCCCTTCCACACTCGCTCACAGAGATGGTCCTAGGGAAAATGTTTCTTTGCGTCTGTCAATGCAGGAAGAAAACTTTAGTGTCATGGTAGACTCCATTTCTAATTGTCCTCGATTTGGCTGACTGTAAAGCGATACCGTTTTGCAATCACACAGTGGGCTCCAGGACGCGAACATCTCGGCATCAGGATACCTGACACAATGTTCATCTGCTCAGCCCCCTGTCTGCACAGCCGTTTCTCTTTAGGGGGCTGGTTAGGGGTGCCTCATGCCCCTTTATTTTCTGGATTTTACTACTTTTGTGAGTAAGATATGTTTTTAAGGCAATTTCTTTTTTGTTCTTTAATTTGGTGAACACGGATGCCTTCATCATCTCTGTTTGCTTTGTAACTTTGTTAGTGTTGTGTTTACTGTGGGTGTGAACACCATCAGGATGGAAGGGAATGCGTTCACAGAACATTCATTCTCAATGACTCATTACTCTGATTGCTCCCATCAATCAAAGAACAAAAAAGGAATTCATTTAAAACACATCTTCTTAGCCTGTCCCAGGGAATGTTCCATTGGAGGAAAATTAGATTACTCTCAGTTGCAGTAAATGAGGGTACCCTTGGGTATGTTACGGGAGACGTTCTGGGTGTCAGCCTAACTGCCTGTCCCCTGGGTACTTCCTGGCACTCTTTATTGATGGGTTTTGTTTCTACTTGTCTTAGTCACGACTCACTGAAAAAAATCCCATAAAAAATTAAAAAAATCCACCCTCAATATTATTGGTCTTTTGATAATATCTTAACTTAAAAGGCCGAGACAATGCTAATACCAGCTCACCGTGACATGTTCAATGGAACGAGAGCTTCGGGCTGTGCGTTCTTCCAGAGCTGAGCAGACGGGACCAATTAGAGCACCGTTCTGGGCACTCCAGTCTGACACTTGGCTCTTAGTGAAATGCGGGGTTGCTCAGTGCTGTGATGAGGAGCCTCCAAGGGCAGTCAGGAGAGAGGCTGTGAGTGACCCTCTGAGGCGCTACTTCCTCTCAGACACTTTTAAGGAGACCCTTCGTGGGAGGTGGCCTCTTGTGAGATGCGGAATCCAGAAGCTGCGGGTTAAATCACTGCCACTACCAGGGCTCCTCTGGTCCTTTGCTAACTGAGAGAAAGCGTCACGGTTCCAGGTCTGTCTGTTTTCTTCACCACTTGCATCACACAGAACAGAGCTGTCTCACAGAAACTCTATGACAGGAGGTGCAGGCTCCTGGGGTGGCAGGTCCGTTGCAGCGCTCGGCAGAGAACTGAAGGGGGTGCTGTGAAGATTGACTCCGCCTCATTTCCTCACCTGATTTTCCTGGGGTAAAGATTGCTGGGAACCAGAAGATAAAAGAAGATAAAAATTCTCTATTCTCATAACCATAGATTAACAGGCTGTGGGGTTGGCGAAAGTTCTATATTACACAGAAGTCTTATATTTCTCGTGTGTGTGTGTGTGTGTGTGTGTGTGTGTGTGTGTGTATGTGTGTATGCATGTAGGTGTGCATATGCAAGTGTTCATGTATGGACGTGCAGGTAGGTGTGTCCAGGTGCAGTGTGTTTATGTCCAGGTGCAGGTGTGCACGTATAGGTGTGCATGTATGTATGTCCAGGTATAGGTGTGTGTGTCCAGCTGCATGTGTGTGTGTCCAGGTGCAGATGTGTGTCCAGGTGCAGGTGTGCACGTGTAGGTGTGCATGTATGTATGTCCAGGTGTAGGTGTGTGTGTCCAGGTGTAGGTGTGTGTCCAGGTGCAGGTGTGTGTCCAGGTGCAGGTATGCACATGTAGGTGTGCATGTATGTATGTCCAGGTGTAGGCGTGTGTGTCCAGGTGTAGGTGTGTGTGTCCAGGTGCAGGTGTGTGTCCAGGTGCAGGTGTGTGTGTCCCAGGTGCAGGTGTGTGCAGGGTGTGTGTCCAGGTGCAGGTGTGTGTGTCCAGGTGTAGGTGTGTGTGTCCAGGTGCAGGTGTGCAGGTGTGTGTGTCCAGGTGCAGGTGTGCAGGTGTGTGTGTCCAGGTGTAGGTGTGTGTGTCCAGGTGCAGGTGTGCAGGTGTGTGTGTCCAGGTGCAGGTGTGTGTCCAGGTGCAGGTGTGCAGGTGTGTGTGTCTAGGTGCAGGTGTGCAGGTGTGTGTGTCCAGGTGCAGGTGTGTGTGTCCAGGTGCAGGTGTGTGTGTCCAGGTGTAGGTGTGTGTGTCCAGGTGCAGGTGTGTGTCCAGGTGCAGGTGTGTGTGTCCAGGTGCAGGTGTGCAGGTGTGTGTGTCCAGGTGCAGTGTGTGCAGGTGTGTGTGTCCAGGTGTAGGTGTGTGTGTCCAGGTGCAGGTGTGCAGGTGTGTGTGTCCAGGTGCAGGTGTGCAGGTGTGTGTGTCTAGGTGCAGGTGTGCAGGTGTGTGTGTCCAGGTGCAGGCGAGAATCTGAAGTCCAGAGGTTAACTTTGGAATTTCTCACTGGATACCCTCCTTCAAAGCTCACTCTTTTTATTTCCAGAAGAACTCTCACTGGCCCCCGCCCTCACTGCTGGGATTGGCTGTGTTGTGAACTTTGGGCACGTGGCTGCCATTGGCTTTCTGCTGGTAGGTGGCAGATGTACACCACCACCCTGTTTTCATGTGAATATAGGGACCTGGTCCTAGGCTTGCATGGAAGTCACTTCACCCCCTGAGCTGTCTCCCCAGCCTCATGTGTACAAACAATATTCGCTCAACCTTTTGTACAAGAACTTGTCCTAACGCATTTCTCCCCCACAGGGCAGAGGTGCATGGGGTCTGTGCATTCTAATAGAGGGTGACTCTGTCTAAACTCTAATCCACACGGGACCTGCCTCCTAGGACTCAGCAGAGGCTTGTACTGCTATATAAATCATATTTCATATTTCCCCAAAGTCATCTTTTTTTTTTTAACAAATGAAACATTTAAATGGCTTTTCATAAACGCAAGTGGCCACACTATGGCTGTATTCAAAATGTGTCCTGATTTTTTGTGTTGATATTCAAGCATGTAATGCTGGAAAATCTATATAACTCCTTTTTAAATGTTTTTCATGATCCCATGGTGCTTTATCTCTGCTGTTGGATCTCTCTCTCTCTCCCTCCCTCCTTCCCACCTCACCCTCCTCCCACCCTCCCACCTCACCCTCCTCCCTCTCTCCCTCCCTCCCACCTCCTTTCTTTCTCACTCAAAACTAATAATCACAGGGAGAAAGATTTAATTTTCTACAGACATCACCTCCCTCTATCATATGCTGTGTTTCTGAGATTCATTTACTCTTTAATTAATTAACTAATTAGTTCATTGGAAACTTGCAAATCTGTGATGTTTGTAACAGAAAGTCACTATGCTCAGTAACAAGAGGCCACAGCCACGATAAACACAGACACGTTATTGCATAAGGCCATTATCACCGGAGGTTGGTCACTGTGCCACTCACAGAGTTGAAGTTTATTTTTAGGTGAAGGTTAACTGTTTTCTGTGGTAGGAATTCTTTGTGATTTAATGTTGGGATTGTATTGTAGTTTTGCTCTCTCAGCTTGTGTGTGTGTGCCTATATGCATGTCTGGATTATCAAAGCGGGAGTTCTACTTTAAAGGTTTAAAGGAGAAAACACCTTGAATATTTGTTACTTCCTGTTGAACTATGGCTTATTTTAAAAACACTTTACTCTATAGAACACAGAACATCTTAGTGAATGAAATATCCCAGGATGGTTTGCACACTGCTTTCATTTTGTAGTTGTTGAGAAGTTAAGGACGTATGTATTTGAACTTTGTAATCCACGGGGTGTAATTCAAGCATGAGAGGTACTGTGTGCTTTCCGTGTCTTAAACAGGCTTGTTTTTAGCAAGTCGTCTTTAAAAGGCTTCAAAGTCAACTGGATCAGACCCAGCCTTACAAAGACATCTTAAAGTTTTTTATGTATTCAGGTATTAACTTAGCCTTAGAACTAGTAAAGCATGAACTACAATCAATGTGACTGCAGACTGCCACGGGTTGAATGTTTTACACTGTTCAGGAATCTTGTCATTTATCCTGCCTACCAAAATTGCTTATCTGTCTAGAACTGGAGGATTGTGGGGCCTGTGACCAGGACAGCAGCTGTCTGCAGGCGTGTCTGTCACAGCAGAATGGCGCTGGCATCTTCATGTTAAATCGAGAGTCTTGGAAAGGAATCTGTTATAGCGTTTCTATTTTTCTAGAGTTTATGAGAGGTTTGGCCTTTTCTTTGAAAGATAAACATGTGAAACTCTCACACCCACCAAAGTCAACTGAAGGCTTGGCTCCTCTGTTCTCCCCCGGCTGCAACGAGGAGCTGTTGGCAGGCATCCTGCTGCTCAGGTTTTAGTTCAGATGGCGGCTTGAGAGGTAGTGGACTGGTGCAGCTTCAGGCTCTACTGTCCTCCTGAAATTGGGATAATGAAGTTAGCATCTATGTTTCAGGGAAATGGATGATGACACCTGCTATTGATCCCTAGACAGGCTGAGAACGATATTATAATAATCCATACCAGTCAGCTTGACCTTTCAGTGATGTGGCCTTTACCTAAAGTGGGAGGAAAACGGGAGCCCAAAGTAAACGCATGCGTGAGTCAGAGATAGCGCATCCCCTAGACTTTATTATTATTTATCAGTAAAGCGCAGTGATCCATCAAGCCGTTAATCTAGTTAAAGACCTGGAAAGGAAGGCAGGCAGACACAGGGAAGCTTCTCAGGGCTGCTCAGCGACGTGCATTGAACGTTCTCAAGGTCTTCAGATGGAGATGGACCTTAACAGTAATAGAGGAGGCTCCGAGTGCCTGCCAAAGCCCAAATGTTCCCTCAACAAAGGTTATTTGGGGTCTTTCTACTTGGAATCAGTTTCTGCCGTCTGCATACTGTATTTTTAATTATGGGGCACGTTTTATAATCAAAGAATGTTAGATCTGGGAGGACACAGCATTAAGTGATGGCTGGAGCCCAGAGACTTATTACAGCAGCATCTGTCGTCTCTGATGGGTTATAATCCCTGGCTGTTAAACCTAGTTCCATCAGTCGACTGTACTATCCACATTTCAGAGTATTGGTGACAGGATCGCACAAGCAAGAAAAGCAAGCTGTGTAACAGAGGAGACGTGTGCAAAATGGGAAGCATCTCAGCGCTGTACAAGGGGGAGGCTGAGGAGAGTGGGTGGAGCAGGCACAGGAACCAGGCCCCAGTCAAGCAGAGGAATGTCGGTCAGTTCTGCCCGACGAGCCACAGCCAGCCTGCAGCTCAGCGTCAGGGTTATCCTGACCCGTTGGGCGCCTTCTGTGCTGGAGTCTAATCCACACACCGACACCATCATTCTCGCGTGTTCAAAGCTGAAGGAGGCTTAGGTGTGGGCATCGCAGAGGAAGCGCGGCGCCCCCGCTGCGTTTCACACCGAGGGAGCAGATGCCAGCAGGGCAGCGTCAGCACCCTGGCTCCGTCAGCCATGCACTGCGTGATTAGAATTCTCGTGCACAGCTTTCAGCCCGTTTGTAAGGTAGAGGTGACCACAGTGTCTACGAGAGAAGTAAATATTAGGGGAAAAAACTGCCATGAAAATTTTCATGACTATGCTGACTGAGAATTAGATTCAAGATCAAAAGCATGAAGCATAAAAGAAAAGAAAGCAAATACAGGAGATTTTATAAACGTTGGAAACATTTCACTTACAACAACATTGCTAAGACGATGAGGAGGTTTGGTAGCCATTGCTAAGAGCTTGTCTAGTAAACAGCGTGTAATGCGATGAATACAGTCAGTGGCAAAACTTTAAAAACCTATAGTACAGTTAAAATGGATACTCCACTAAAAACCTAAGAATAGTAATAGCACCCTAAAAACCTGTCCAATATCAGCGAAGCAACTCAAAGCCGCAGTAATTCTCTGCCTCAGATGGGCTGGAATGGCTGTACAGGAAATGACGGACACCATACTGGGCACCATAAAGTGGGTCTGGACCTCTCTACACATTCTAGATGGAATATGAAGTGTTGCAGCTGCTTTTGGAAAACAGTGCGGTGATTTCTTAATGTTAAACATGGGCTGCAGAGCTGTGTGGTGGTGGCGCACATCTGTAATCCCGGCGCTTGGGGGAGATGAGGCGGACCTCTGTGAGTTCCAGGCCAGCCTGGTCTACAGAGCGAGTTCCAGCACAGCCTGGTCTACAGAGTGAGTTCCAGGACTGCCAGGGACACACAGAGAAACCCTGACTGGAAACAAACAAGCAAATAAACAAATACAGACTGCAGAGATGGCTGAGGGGCTGGCTAAAAACACTTGCTGCTCTTGCAGAGGACCAGAGTTCACTTCCCAGCAACCATGCAGGGGTGCTTACAACCACCAGTGACTTCAGGGGATCCAGTGCCCTCCTGGGGCCTCCAAAAGCACCTACATTTAGTGTACATACAAGCACCTATGTTCTATATAAATATGTTCTATGTAAATCATAAAATGTTCTATGTAAATCATCACAAACTCCAAACAGTTCTGCTTCTTTGACTACAAGAAAAATGAAAAAAAAAATCATAAAGAAGTTAGCACCTTCCTAGTAACCCAGAACTGAAGCCAGGCATGTACCTGTCACGGTTGCACCTGGAGCCATGTGCTCATCGTGCATAGAACTACAGGGCTGTTTTATTTATTTATTTTTTTTGGTTTTGTGGCGTAATATTTTATTATTATTGTTAATTTCTTACTGCAACAAATTCATACATTTCATTTGTTACAGATACACATGCATTCAGAATGGCGTACATATGAAGTGCAGTGCAGTCTGCGGTCCCTGTCACCCACAGAGGGCACTGAGCCGATCTCCCAGGAGAAGGTAGGACCAGTGAACAGACTGATCCCTTTCCTTCCAGCTTCTGTACAGAGTGAAGATGCGCTTCAGTGCACGGAAGATGATTTTTGACTGGTTCCTAATATTTGCTGCACAATTAACATATTCAGAAATATCTTCTCCCCATATCCACATATATCAGTTGGCCAGACCCTTAAAAGTGGGGCTTGGAGCCCGCAGATTGGGTGCTTTAAACTTTGGTGACTGTGGTCAAAGTCTTTTGAAGTTTTCCTACAGTCAGTGCTTCCTGATGGACTATGAAAAATCCAGCTCCAGTCCTGGCTGCAATGAACACTGTCTAAGGGTTTGAACTCACAGTAGCAGTTCCAGGGTTCTTTGTTGTTTTTATAGTTTATGAATGAGTTGAGACTATTTTTGAGACCATTAAAATAACCCGTTTTTTCGGCTGCGGGCAGGAGACACCACCTTTGAAGGGCTGGGACACTAGGTCTCAGGTTGTCAGCCTTCAGTGATGTGCGCGTCCTTTCTGTTACCGTTTCCTGGGCTTACGGGAGTGCTGTTTTATTCTGTGAAAGGAGCTTGGTGGTCTAGTGATCCTTGAAGTTTTGATAGAATTCACTTGTGAAGCTGAGTAGAGCTGGTTGTTGTAGGCCATCTTCTAAAGTTCCTGTGTAGAAATCCATCACGTTGGATTCCCTCCACAGCAGGCTGTCTCTTCTGTTAGGCTGCATTTTTCCAGAAAATGTTCTATTTCACCCAGCTCTTCAAACGTGTTTGAAGATAATTTATCAACACATTCATTATCTGTTTACGAATCTCCTCCGCGTCCTGGCCTGTTCACGACAAGTGCGTTTGGAGTGCACACCCCTGCGTTTGATCCTGACAGCTGATCCCGCTCTGTTGATTCATGCTTTAACCAGAGATACATAAGTCACATGTACTTTTGAGTTGGGTAGAACATCACGTTTTGAATAATTTACTTCTACCTTAAACCATTTTTCTTTCTCTGTTCTTTGGAACATTTCTATAGACTTCTTCCTTTTAGAATGCAATAGCTAACACTTTAAATTTTCTGGCCAGCTATTATAAGCACTTGCACATTTAAGACTATGAAATCATCTAGTGTGTGTTGTTTCTGATCTTTAAGAATATTTTGGCGTAACAGCTTTGAATTAAGATTTCATCTGGAACTTGGTCAATTTTCCTTTTTATTAAAAGGTGTTTTCACACTTTATACTTTTAATCATAAAAATACTGTTTATCATTAATATAATTAGTTCTTTGTTTTTTAACTATGGCTAATTTTGAAATGTTGATTGTGGGCTTAAGTGGTGTGCTTTCTCGTATTCTGTCATAGAAGCATACGGAAGCGTGTGCTAAAAGTTGAGCCCTGGAGGTCGCTAGCAAAGTTTCTCAGCTCTTTCTTCTATTTTTCTGTTTTCTTTTGATTTTGATTGTTTATTTAAGCTGCGATGTGAAAGGTTGAGCTTCGTGTGTCATGTTCTGTGGTTGAGCCAGCACTGTGCATCTGCTACTGTTCAAAAGGACTTCTACTGTGCTTTATTAGCATGTAACTCAGTTTAGTGGAGTGTCTAGATTTGGGTCACATTCCTCTGAACACTTATCTCATTACTTGTTTGCCTGGACTTGTAGGAGACTCCCACCCAGAACACAGGGGGTCTTCTTGCACCTCAGGACTCTGTCAATTGCTAAGGGTTTGTGAACACTGTCTGCCCAGTCTGATGACTGCTTTTTCACCTCTACCTGGCCCTTTTAATAGCAAAGATGAGTCAACAGCCCTGTGGAAATTCCTCTTTCAGAAGTAATGCATCCTTCTGAACCATTGGGCCTGTCTGTCCCGAGGAATGAACTGCGTACTGGGCTTTGCAGTCTGTTCAGCCTTCTGTCTGTCTGTCGTCTGTTTGCTCACCTTCAAGATACAGGCTGAGAAATGTGTTTGAAACTCACTTTCCCAGTGTGTCATGTTATTTATCTGCAGTATACAACTAGACTGGACAGTGAAGTCTCTTTCTCTTTTCTCATTTTCTCTTGGCGTGAAAGTGAAAGAACTGGAGAAAAGATTTTGTAAAATTTCTTATCTTTTCCCCTTTTATTACAGGAAATTGCTCTCAATGAAAACTCTTTAGAATCTTGGCAGGTTTTAGATCCTGAATTTTTAACTCATGATAAATATTTGCTCCAAACATTATCTCTTAGGTTTAACGTGTGTTGACGTGTGATCCACGTGATGTTTTTTTTATAATGCGCAGCCTCATTTCTCCCACACCATGCTTCTGTCGTGACACCTGTGGATGTTGGGTGGCGCAGGCGCCACTGCCGCCTCCTCCACCGGTTGATTTCATCTCCATCTCAGAGTCTACTTCTAAAGCCCCTCTGTGGCCTCGCTGGCCTAATGTGACTTTCGTGTTTTTCTGTGTCTTGTTACCCCTTGGACATCCATGGGCTCCTGGTTAATTTATCTATTTAATAAAACTTAAAACATAGGAGACAGGTTCCTTTTCCCTTCTTTCTCAAAGGTCCTTGTGTCCCCCATGGAAGTGTTAGAGTATCTTCTGTGCCTATATCTGTCAAAGAGTTCTAGGAGTTCAATGTTAACTTTATCAAGCTTACACATGAATGTTAGTAGAATGGAATCTCTGTGTGGGTTTCTAACCCACGGACATGGTTTGTCGTCTTTCCATGTGTTCGGATTCCATTTTCACTAGCATCACGCATTTTCCTATTAGATCTACCCATGCTTCCCCAAGGTTTGCTCCTTAGTATACTTTGAGTCTTACTAAATAGCATCACAGTTTTAATTTCAGCATGACTACGTCCATTAAAAGCAGACAGAAATCTGATTACTTTTCATGCTTGTGTTAACCCCGAAATCTTGCTGAATTTCCTTACTAGACAGAACTTTTCCTGGAGTCCTTGGAGCCTCAGACAGAGTCACGCCATCTGTGAGGGGTCTCCCCAGGCTGCGCCTCTTCATCTCCTTCCCTTGCTCTGTACTCCATCCACATTCCCAACTACGCTGTGTGGTGAGAACACTCGCCTTAGAATTCTCCATGTTAGGAAGAACACGTCGACTCTTACCCAGGAGATGTGATCCTGCCTCTCAGGTTTTTGTATGCATTCTTTAAATGGAAAAGTTTTCCTTCCCTCCTGCTTCAGAGTTTTTCCACCGTGAATCCGCTGCATTTTCTTCAATGATTTTCTGCATCAGCTGTGTTCATTTAGTCTTTCGTGTTTGGTCCACTCTGAGGAGTATGCTGATGGAATCTTAAATATCTTACCAGCCTTGCATTCCTGGGATAAACTATTATAATTATTATATTATTGTTATTTGAATAATGTAGAATTCTGTCGTTGATATTTCGCTAGTGACACTTGTCTGTATTTGTGAAATTTGTTCATCTGTGATTGTCCTTTGCGCATGGTCTGAATGTCATCACACTCGGCTATGGAGCTGTCAGTGCCGCCCCTCTTCTCGTGTCTCAAGGAGGCTGCGCAGAGCCGTGCTGTCTGTGCTTTGGACGTTTGGACATATTTCCCTGAAATCCCCCAGGACTGCAAGAATACTTTCTGGGGTGGATTAACAGTGATGGCCCAGTGTCCTCGGTGTCCATGAAAGGACTCTGTCTACTTCGTGTGGGTGTGAGTTAGTTTTTCAAGTGCGTGGCCCTGTCCATCTGGGTCACGGAATGCACTGTGTAGAGCTCGTCACAGCACCCTCGGTCCCGCGTTCATGTCAGCAGCATCTGCAGACATCACCTTTCCAACGTCTGGCCACAGCCCTGGGGCTCTGCTCTTGTCTTGGCCTTTGTTGGTTGGATACTCCTGAGTCATGAGTTGATCTATAGTAGAGAAGCTAGGCTTTCAAAACCTTCTGCTTTTCTTAGCTGGCTCTCTCTGGTTTCTGTTTGTTTGGTCGTTAGCTTTTAAAGAATAAAAGGCCTCCGAGGGATTGTTTTACACATGAATGCTGAGTCTCTGCCTTCCTCAATTCCCACTCTGAGACTTACATGAAGAGTACATCAAACTCGTGACCAAGCCTGTGTTTTGAGATCCCTGGGAAGTCCTGCTTCACCTCTTCACCTTCCCGGAACTAAATGTCTTACACAGAATGTTGTGTGTGGTGAAGTGTCTATTTCATTTTCCCAGAAGCTGGATTTCCTATTCTGAACCCACGATGATCCAGTATGACTTACTCAGTCATTTCTGTGAGGTTCCAAGCAGTGTCTGAGGCATCCTTCTCGCTCACGGCTCAGGGTTAGCGGTATTGAGAGAGAATCCGTCCTTCAGAGGGATACCTTCCACATGTTGGGAGGACTAAAGCTGGCTGTCAGTATATTCTTCAAAGTTAAGTATTCTTACATAATCTGTTTTGTGTTATGTGCACATGTGTAGATGTGTGCGCATGTGTACATGTGCAGTGACCCGAGGAGGTCATGGGGCATCCTGCTCTGTCAGTCTCCACCTTAATCCTTGAGACTGAGGCTCTCGCTGAATTGGACTCACCGTGGTTTGGATAGACTGGCAGCCAGCAAATCCCTGCAGCTCTTCCTCCTTTCTCTGGCCCATCAGCCGCTGAGTTTGCAGACATGCGTGGCTATGACTGGCTTCCGGTCTGGATACTGGAGATCTGACCTCAGGCCCTCATGCTTACGGAGAAGTGCTGTCACTCACGGAGCCCTGACCCAGCCCCAGAGCCCTTCTCTCTGCTCACAGGGACAACGTTACAAAGGCTGCGTAATCCTGGCGGATGAAATGCTAATAAGGGAAGTCGTGGACTTCTCATAAACCAGAAACGGAACGCATGATGCTTGCCTTAATAATTACTCATGTTGGTTATATTTTTTTGTTATTTCATAGTAAACTATTACATCTCCTTTCATGGTAGATTACATAATTCTATTCACGTCTGAGTGTATGTGTATGTGTGTGTCAATGTGTATGCATGTGTGTGTACATGTGTGTACATACGTGAATGTAAATTTTATCACCTTTCAGAACAGAAGTTATCATCAGAGCCAACGCTACTGCGCTCTGCAAATACGAAACTGCAAATTAAAAGCTATCACTGTTTATTATTATTTTTGTCTTTTATAATAATAACTAACACTGTCAGAGTTCTGTTTAATTTTTAAACCACAGAACACTCAGAAATAGATTCTATGCACTTGCAAAGGTACAGATGAATATATTTCACAGTAGGACGTAAGTAGCTTTTCTGAATTCTGACAATAAAACTGGCATCAGTTTATATGAAGCCAGGCAAAATCAGAGGAGAAAATATCAAGGAACAAAATGGCAATTTATTTTGTATAGCTTTCAAATTCAATTTCTAACTTAAGGGCAACTCCAACCAACACAGTAGCAAGTCAGAATGGGAAATGATACCTGTGGTGGGCAAAGACCAGAGAGAGAGTTCCCATTGCTGATCTCAAGATGACAGAGATGGTTGAATGAAAAGAAAAAAGATCTAGAAAGGATGGGGCTATTGCTAGATACATTTAAAAACACTATCCCAACTCGGGTGCCTCGTGCTGTGAGCAAAACACCACGGGGAGATCTAGGTAGACGGAAGTGCTGTTCTTGGTGTCAGAGCCACCAGCGTGATTAGGAAATGGTAAACTCGAGCAAATAGGAAAAAGACGAATGTCTCTCTCCTCATCCCTACCATGAAGAAAGGATTTCAAACCTCATGACATCATTTCCACTGTCACAGAGCTGAGTCCTGTTCCACGTGTCCACTGATGTCAGAAGACAGCATCTTCTTAGGTCTGTGCCCAGTCTCCTTGCTGGTCATGTGGCTCTGCTCATCACCCTGCCATGGCCTCCTCGCCTGTGATACTGTCTCTGTTCTTTGATGGCATCCCAGACATTGCACAGCAGGGAGACCTCCCCAAATACTTAACTCCCTTTGAACTTGGCATATGAAATATACACTCCTATTTTTATTTTCCTGATAGAATCAGCAGTGGATGGAGTTCAGGTCATATATTTTAGTTCACACAGCCAGGAAGCATTGCCCACAGAATTCAGACACGTGGCTGTGAAATGCTGAAGCACCCCTGTGTGGTTCCCTTGATGACACAGACTCAGAACGGAATTGCTGCACTCACAGGGGCCTTGTGGAGCGAAGCTCTTTCTAGGGAGGCACATCTTCATGTTGAGGGCTTTGTAATGTGTAAGCTGCTTTAGATGTACCGAGTGAGCGTGAGGATGGGGTTGGAGGTGGCCATGGGTTGTACACACTGATTTTACTAAGCGAGGAGGCGCGCTTGTAACAGACCCTTTCTCCTCTCCAGCACTCTTTGTCCTTCCAGCTGCTGGCTGCCTCCTGTGGAAGCCTCAGGAGTTACCTAGAAAAAGTAACCATCGTTCCCGCTCCTGCAAAGGGTGGCTGTCGCTGTGTCAACCAGCCGCTCTTTATATTTATCGCCGGAGTGCCTAGGCTTGACAGCCCTATAAATTTCTGTGGTTAAATTACAGTCTTATTCTCTGACATGTCTGCATTTTCTCTTCCCCCTCAAATGTCCAATATTCCTGCTTGTACCTCAGTATTTATCTTCTGGCATTCCTCTCCTCTCTCTCTCTCTCTCTCTCTCTCTCTCTGTCTTTCTCTCTCTGTCTCTGTCTCTTTGTTTCTCTCTGTCTCTGTGGGTCTGTCTGTGTCTATGTTTCTGTCTGTCTGTCTGTCTGTCTGTCTCGCTCTCTCTCTCTGCAAATAGAAGCTACAGGAAAATCTCAGCACAATACAGTGGCTCCTGAGATGCTCTGCAATCCTTGTTAAAATGGATATGTGGCTTCGGGGCATTCAAATCATGCTATTTTTGCTCAGAACACCCTCTTCTCTTGCCCTCCCTGGGGCTCTGTGTTTGTAATTATCCCTTCTCCCTTCAGAGTCATTACTTTGACTCTACATGAGATCACATTCAGCAAATAAGCATGACCTTTTGAGTGAAACAAACATATAAATAGGCCGGCCTCTTCCCTCACAGTCTGCCCCCCTCCTATGTCTGTTTCTCCTGGAAAGGGTTCCCTCTCGTCTCTTGCTTTTATTCTCTCATCTCTCTTACCTGGACTTGAGGTTGTGAGCTCAGCTGTTCCATTAATATCCTGATGTCAAGGATGCCAACAACCTGCATCCTTCCACTTCCAGTGGTGCATTCTGTGACATTGCTCAGCGACTCTCTCTGTTTTCAAATATTTCATTCACACGACTGCTTGCATTCCACAGACCTGGATTTTCTTTTCTCTATTATTTCTCTCTCTGGACTCTCAGTGGCTAAGTCATTTGGTCCTGAATTCATTCTGCGTAACAATGCCTGGTGAGTGTCGGGTTTACATTTCCTACTCGGCCACTCCATATCCCAAACTCAACCTAGGCTGCTGTTTGTAGCAGCCTAAGACACATTCAGGCAAACACGTCCACAGTCAAATCCATCACCGCGCCGCCTTCTACACCATGTTCCCATGTTCCCATTCAGAGTCCACACTTCATAATGTCCTAACGACATTTCTAACTGCGAAGGCCCCAAACTCAGAGGTCGCTCTCCCTAGCTGCAGTCAAGTGGTGTGAGCTCTGTGTGGGTGTTTCTAGGGTCGACTTTCATGTCATCATCCTAATGACTCTGCCAGTGGAAACCATCCAAACCTCACCACTCAGTGCCAGCTAACTTTGGCTCACAGTCTCTCTGAGGACTTTTCCCTATGGGATGCAGGGTCATATTCTCAAAAATCATTCTCCAAGCAAAATTATTACACGTGCTCCAGTAGCACATAAAACCCAACCCAGCTCTTCCCACGACCAGCCCTGTCCCTGACCACCACACTCAGGTCCAATAACTCCGTGTGAGTACATGTTACACAGTAGGGTTTTATTGAGCATGACTGCTCCCCGTCCTTGAGTCTCCTCCTGCTCCTCAGGAAGCATGTTCATGACCTCTAACCGGTTACTTTTCCGCTATGGCCAATGCGATCCCTACACTTGGTGACCCCTACAGTTGGTGACCCCATAAGTGCTCTCACAACTGTTACCACGCTACCATGCTTCAGGCTTCGTAGCCTCTATCACTACGTGAGCCTGCCATACTGATTGGTTTAACCTTTTGCTTATTCTATCTAGCCCCAGAGCAAGACTCCTCTCCCACTGAAAACGCTCCTAGGATTGGCGGTAAATGCTGCATGTCCTACCTCTGCCACAAGCGCCTCCTTCACTTCATTGACTCCACTGACTCCTTCCGACAGGAGTCCTAACCGTTCCAGCTCTCTCGGTTCACTGGCTCCTGACCGAAAGGCTGGAACATCTCGTGTGCCCTGCAGACTCGGAGAGTACGTTCCTGAAAGCTTCAGGTTCTGTACTGGAAGGAGGTCTCTCTAAAACATAAATCGGTTTAATCTTATAAACATCAGGTGTTCTTATCTGATAACACATGGCCAACTCACTGAAACACCAGAGCGGAGAATCCAAAGCATTCATTACAGTTAATGTAAAGATGGAGCAAGACAAATAAATGTCAGGGATCAGACCTTCCTGAACACTGAGAGAAGAGGCATTTAAAAAAACATAAATGGAAATTAATTTTAAATGCCATAGACAAAAGGTAATGGATGAAAACACACCAATTACTAATTAATTATCAGAATATTTATGAACTGAGTAAAAGCAGTTCTAGTAGACTGGAGGGGTGACGTGTTAAAAAGGGTAAGTGTTGAGTATTTTATAGTGTTTGAAGAAAGGAAGGAGAGACAATAATCAGAGAAAGAGAAACCTGTGGGAGGCTTTCGTTGTATACCAGCAGAGGATCTGGGACGGGGCTGGTATTCACACCCTTTGTGAAGGGTGGGATGAGGGCTGGTATAAAAAAAATCGAGTTTCTATACTTGTAGAGCAATATCTTCTAATTCAAAACCTGTGCATCCTGAGGCCTAGCCTGAGGCCTGAGACTTAAACAACTCACAAGTCTCAGGAGGTCCCTGAAACTGAGAACATTCACAAGAACTCTTCCTAAAGCTTGTATGAGCAGAAATGGCTGTTGAGGAGGAGGAAGAAGAGATATTGACTGTCAAGCTGTCTGCAGAGAGCTCCAAGGTTGCAGCTTTCCTGAGTGATCACACACGTTGTGGGGGGCTTTAAGGGGCTCCTCATTATGTCTGTGTCTAGTTTGGGGATCAAAACAGCACTGACATTTGAGAATGACTCTGGTTCTCCTTTTCATTATTTGAAATTCTTTGAAGAGAATGGGGTTAGCTTTTTAATTTGATGACAAACATCGCTAGTGCTGTGTGGCCCTGGACTTCGGCTGTTGTCACAAAGAAAATTTTTATTACTATTTTTACTATTATTTTTGGTCGGTTCATGTTCTCTTCTCCTTGTGGTTCTGTTTGGTTTGTAGTATTTATCTGGAAATGTATCTATTTCTCCTGGGGTTTGAATTTGTTGGGTCCTCCCTCCCTATCTGCATTACTTACTTGTTGCTGTGATAAAATTCCTGACAAGACGCAGCTTAAAGGTAGGGGTATTTTGTCTCATAGTTCATAGTTCAGGGCATTTGTTCCATCGTAAGTCACGGCAGCAGGAGGGAGGCAGCTGGTCTCTTGACATCCAGTCGGGATGCAGAGAAGAGTGAACTCGGGTACCCAGCTGCCATGCATTCAGTCTCTCAACTGCATTCTTAATGTCCTTTACAGTGTTGTGCAGCTTTCCTTCTCTACATTTTCGTGATCTCCAATGAATTACACACTTACACCACTGATCTTGTTAAATAGTTTAAGACTCTCTTGTATCTCATTGAGTTTTGATGTAATCATCATTTTGATTATTTTTCTTAGGCAATTCATTTATCTGTCCAAAAATATTTATTTATTTAAAACATTTTTTATTTAAAAAACAATGATGCAGCCAGGCCATGGTGGCCGTAGCACTCGGGAGGCAGAGGCAGGTGGATCTCTGTGAATTCAAGGCTATCCTGGTCTACAGAGTGAGTTCTAGGACAGTCAGAGTTACAACAGAGAAACCCTGTCTCTTACCGCGCCCCCCACCACAAAAAGACCTTAGACAAATAAACAAACCCAACCCAACCAAACCAGAATGATGTATGCACACGTGCTTTAATGGGCCGTCAGTGTAGCTACCTCAGCAGTAACTCTACACTCGATACTGTTTATGTCTGTCTGGGTCTATAGCCTGGGCTGTAGGGTTTTTGATACTGGGATGTAGCTTTCTAAAAAGAATTTCTGTGGTGCTGGGCATGGTGTGGCCAACTAGTGCCCACTAACTTCTATAATATATTTGATTCAAGTTTCCCTGCTGGGTTCACATGGGTGACATGCAGACAGCAGGGCAGCACAGCAGAGATATGGTATCTACCCATTTCCAGGAGCTGTGCAAATTGTGGACCACTGTAGTGGGCTCAGGTGGGTGTGGTACAGGATGCTTGGTAGCAGAACACAGTACTCATCTGTCAGAGGTGAAGGCTGAGTCATTGAGACCAGTGGGATGTCTGTCAAGTGTCTAAGTACGCGTGAGTGTTTCCAACTGATGATAAGATGTTCAGTCACTTCCAGGACAAAGACGGCTACTCAGATTCCCTTCTGGGCCTCAGAAGCCTTAATCTCCGAGAACAGACTATACAGTCTGCTTCTTGGAACTGGACGAGAGTGTGCCTAGCTTCTAGTGGTCTCCTTGGGCCCTGCCTCTTCAGAAGAGCTATGCACGGTTGACTGTCTAGGTGCATATATCAGAGACATGGGGAGATGAAATGACTTCTTTATTCAAAGGACCAGGTAGCCCAAGCTTCTGGGACAGCTGGCTACTGAGCATCTCTCTGAGTATGTATGCTTCAAGGTGGATCTTCCCAGAAGGAACAACATGACTCTAATCCTTCTGCCCTGTTGCTTTCCTTTGGGGTATTGACTAAAAGGCACAGCCAATGTATATAAACGCACATGCGCCAACTGTCCGGACCACAGGGAAGAGTGTAGGCTCACTAGCAAGGGAACTTCGGATGCAGTTCAGGGCACAGTCACACCGTCTAAATCATTGTACCATAGGGAGTGTTAAGACATCTCAGAGAGAGAGGGGTGAATTTTCACCACTGCCTGGGGCCTCGGGGGGAGCCATGTTATCTACAACATCTTTATATGACAGCGTAAATGTCCCTCTGTTTCTATTTTCACGCATTGGAGGAAAAAGCGATTTTAGAGAGGGAAGAACTGGCGTTGGCTTGCGTTTGCTTAGCATAGAGGAGTCATTTCATGTGGTGTGCGCGAAACCACAGCACCTGCAGGCTGCTGGGGCGACAGTTCAGGGTCTCGAGTTAATAAAGCTTTCTGAATCAAGGGCTACACATTGTCCCTTGTGGTTTCATTTGCAAGAGAGCCAGAAAATGAGACAAGAGCAGGTGGCCACCGGCCGGAGGGTCACAGGGAGTTCATGTGCCAACGAGACAGAGCCCCTGAGATGACCCGTAAGAATAACCGCAGCCTGTGCCAGGGCCTCTGCGGCCTGTCTGTGCCTTTTGTTTTTGTCGTTTCTAAGTTACATTTTAATTAATTTACAATTATAATTTACATTTATAATTAAGTTACAATTTAATTAATTAATTGCATGAAGCGATGGGTTTTCCCATCCATGGCCGTACATACGTCACTTAACTTTGCTGCCACGCACCTCCATTGTCCTCGCTTCTCCCCTTCTGCCCTCACACTGCTCATCTGGACACCCAGAAGTCAGCCTTAGCTTCGTGTCATAGATCAATCAATCGACGGATGATCAATAGGTTTTTACATCTAGATTCAGCCTGGAAGGAAAAGGCGCTGCTGTTGGACACATTTATCTTGATTTTCCCATCATGCTTTGTCTTCCTTTTTCATCTCTTCTTTCCCTGGTTAGGCCCTCCCTAAGGTTTCATGTCATACACACACACCAACACTCATATGAGCACACACACTCACATGGTAAAGTAGATTCTGCACAGGAAAAAGCGCGTGATACATGGTGATGCGTGTCTGCGTCTGAGTCTGGCTTGTTTGCTTAACGCAATGATATTCAGCTGCACCCATTATTCTGCACATCGCCTGATGCCAGCGGTCTTCAGAGTTGGCTAAGTGCTGCTGGGTGTGCACAGGTGCACAGTGGCCTTGTCCGTCAATCTGCTGATGTCATCTGCACTGGTTCTGTAACATGAGAATTGTGAATGACACTATAGTGAACGCGGATGTACATGTATCTCTGTGATGTGAGGACTTGTTTTTCTTTGATGCCCAGGTGTGTAGAAACCTGACTACAGAGAAGTTCTATTTAGGTTTTGGGGAACCTCCATACTGATTTTCCTAGTCCCCAGACCAGCATACATTACAACCAGCTCTGTATATGGGGTCCTTCCATGCCTACATCCTCATCCTGTTTATCAATATTTGTTTTCTTGGCAGAAACTAGTCATAGCAGAACAAGGGGAACCTACGTGGAATTTTACTCTCATTTATTAGCCCAGTGGCTAAGTATCTGGGATGGCTTTTTTTTTTCATATATATGTTGAGAATGTGTATTTCTTCTTTTCAGAACTATCTGTTCAATTAATTTGCCAGTTTAGAAAATTATTTGTGTTTAAGTTTTTGAGGTATGTATATTTCCCAGTTATTAACCCTGATAGTCAACAAAAGTTCCCTAAATTACATTTGAGAAACGGCAGATTCTTCAGTAAATGGTGCTAAAATGACTAGAAATATAGAAATATAAATGGAAAGACATATAAGTAGAAAGAATGTTTCCATTCTGCAGTCTGTCTCTCTACTAATTTTCCCCTTTGTTATGATAAGATTTTTGACTTCATGTACCTTCAGTCGTCACCTGTCGCTGTCGTCCCCTCAGCCGCTGGCTCCTCAGAGTCTTGTCTTTGCTGGGGTTTCCAAGTGCATCTTCTTTGTCTTTTCCTCAGAGAGATTAACTTCAGAGTTTTAGAACTTAAGGTCTTTTGGATTCTGGGGTTTTGATACAAGTTGTTTAGAATATAGCCCAGGCTAGCCTAGAACTCACACCTATCTTCCTTTCTCAGCCTACTGAGGGCTGAATTACAGGTGTGAGCTAGTATTCCCAGCACATTAAGGTCTTACATTAATTTGGAATTGATTATTATACTAGATGATCTACAGGGATCTAGTTTTCAGCGATGGATATTCTTGTCATTTTAGCACCATTTATTGAAGGCTCTGTCTTTTCTCAAATGTAATTTGGAGCACTTCTGTTGACAGTCAGGTGTCTGTAGCCATGTGGGTTTACCCTTGATCTTCTGTGTCATTGGTCTGTGGACTACTTTTTACATGACAGAACAATGCTGGTTTCATTACCATGACTCTAGTGAATTTTGTGATCACGTATTGTGATGATCTGTGCAAAGTCACTCTTTCTGCTTGGTCTAGCTTTGGTTAGAAGTCTTTTGTGTTTCAACATGAAATTTAGTGCTTCCTTTTCTAGTTTTGTGTGGAATGTCATTGCAACGGTATGGACATTTCATTGAAACTGTAAAATAGCCATTTTTACAATGTTAATTCCACCAATCCACGAGGGCGAGTGGCGTTTCCGTTTAGTGCTCATACTTAGTTTCTTCAGTTAGAAACCCTTCACCTTCTTTCTCAGGAGCACGTGGGGGTCAGAGGACACTTGTGGGAGTCAGATCTTTCTCACCATGGGGCTCCTGGGAATTGAACTCAGGCACCCAGGATTGGCAGTGTCCTCACCTGCCGAGCCATCTCACCAGCACAGTTTTTAGTTTTTAAAGGTATTGTGAGTTGGATTTCTTTCCTTATTTCTTTTGCAGGAAGTTCATTATTGGTGTCTAGAAAACCTACTGATTTTGTGTATTGAGTTTGTATCCTGATGTTGTGGTGAAAGCGTTTATCAGATTTAAGGGTCTCACTGTAGAGTTTTCAGAGTTTTTCAAGTATGTGATTGTGTCCCTTGCAGACAGAGATGATTTCACTTTCTCCTTCTCCATGTCCATCTGTGTGGGTGCTTTACTTTTCTAAGACGTTAACATGGAGTCCTTGTCTGTGTGTCAGATTGTGTCAGATTGTCCCTATCTGGTGTATGTAGTCCGTAGGCTTGTCGCATGTAGCCTTTAATATATTGAGATATATTCTTTCTATTACTGAATTTTTTGAAGCTTTTACAATGAAGGAATATCCGACATCATAAAAGGCTTTCTGGTGAGATAATCCTAAAATGCCTACCAGGGAGTTTTTATTTATACCCTGTATGGCATTTACTGACTTGAGCAGGTTGGAGCATTCTTTGATTCCTTTGATTTGAAATTGACTTGGTCCTGATTTATGATTCATCTTTATTGTGTTGCTAAATTCAGTTTACATGTATTTATTGAGAAAGCTTGCAAGTGATCTCATCAGGGAAATGCATTTAGTTTTCTTTCTCTCAGAGAGTCCTCAGCTGGTGTTAGTATTAGTGTTGCACTGGGTTCACAGAATGAAGTTGGTAATGTTCCTTCCCTTTCTGTTTATGGACTGATTAGAGGACACTTGTGATGTTCTTTAAAGCTTTGGTGGGCTTGAGCACAGGTCATTCTGGCTTGGGGCTTTTATTTCTTTGGAGGCTCTTTATAGTGGCTTTAGCTTTCTTCATTATAGACCTGTTTTGAGTTGGTTACAGTCTGTTGATTTAATTTAGTAGGTTATATGTATGTAGAAAGCTATCTAGGTTTCAAATTTCCCTGTGTTTTGGAATGTTGGTTTTCAAGTATTCCCTAACATTTCTGAATCTCTGGAGTCCATCGTTTCAATATACCTTATACTGTCTAATCTTATTAACTTATCTTTTCTCTCTGTTGGGTAGTTTAGCCAAGGGTTCATCATTCTTGTTACAATCAGCTTTTCGTTCATTGCTTCTTCACATCGTTAATTTTATCCACATTTACTCACTGTCAGCTCTGATCCTTACTTTCTCTTTCTGTTTCCAGGGCTTGTTTTGTTCTTGTTTCTTCTAAGACACTAAGGTGCATCATTAAGTTATTTATTTGGAATCATCATGATATTTCATGTAAACTCTCACTGTTATAAATGTTCCCTTTAGATCTGCCTTTACTGTATCCCAAAGATGATGAAATTATTTCTTAATTTTTGTTTGTAGCTAGTAAAATTTTAGCTTCTTTCTTGATTTCTCCAACGATCACTCAAGAGAATATTGTTCAATCTTGACAATATTTGCATCTTCTCTGCAGTTTTGTCCCTCTGTAACTTGGGAGCTTACAGTTAAATCTATTTGACGTACATTGTGGTGACTCTCAACCCTGAAATTTCTTTCATCTGTAATTGGCACATGTGTTCAGAATAATTATTCCTTCCTATGTACTGGCCTTCATCTCTTCTCACTAATTCCATCTTGAAGCCAATTTTATTAGAAATTAATCTGAATACTTATTTGTTTTAAACTTCTGTTTACTTGGTATTTTAATTTTTCATATTTCATTTTCAGCAGCTCTGTGTCTTTCCAATGGTGTGCATTTCTTGTATGCAATAAGTAGGTGAATTTTGTTGATACGCCAACCACCTAGTGTGAGGCCTTTAGTTGGAATCATTACTATTTTCTTTTAGCAGCCTAATTGAGAGGGGTAACTACTTCCTATAATTTGGGGACTATTTCCAAGCTGATGAGACTATTGCTCTCTTCTTTCTCTCCTGTTTCCATTAGTCCAGTGATTCTCAACCTTCCTAATGCTGCAACCCTTTAATACAGTTCCTCAAGTTATGGTGAGGTGACCTCCAATATTAAAATTATTTTTGTTGATGCTTCATAACTGTAATTTTGCTATTATGAATCTTAAGGTAAATATACGATGTGCAGAGGCTCTTAGGCGACCCCTGTGAAATGGTCGTTTCACCTCCAAAGGAGTCACAACCCATAGGTTGAGAACCACAGTGTTAGGTACACTCTGATGGACATAATTCTTATGATAATTCCCATTTTTATCTATTCCTTTCATGAAGCACATTCTTTCCTGCATTTTAATTTGTGTGTGTGTTGCTTTAGAAATCTCTTCTGGTATACTTGGGGATATTATGCATGAGTAGCTTACTTAGGAGGATTCAATCCCCACAAAGAGGGAAAAGAAACTAATTGCTGGAAGAGTAGAAACTCCAAACCAAGTATTATATAGAACTGCCCTTAATAATGTCAACCATAGAACAGAAAGTGACAACAGTAATGTAGACTGTTTATGGAATTGAAAATTATTTGTATTAATAGTAAAATTAGTACATAAATGAAAGGAGAAAAAGGTAAAGAAGTAAGATAAATAAAATAAAATAAAATTCAATAAAATAAGTGAGCTGGGTGGTGGTAATGCATGACTTTAACCCCAGCACTCGGGAGGCAGAGGCAGGAGGATCTCTGTGAGTTTGAGTCCAGCCTGGTCTACAGAGTGAGTTCCAGGACAGCCAGAGTTATAAGAGAGAAACCCTGCCTCAAAAACAAACAAGCAAACAAATAAATAAATAAATAAATGAAAAGAAGAGGTTAGAAGATTGCTATGAAGAGGGAGAAAAGATAGAAAAAGATAGAAAGTTACTGGAAATGAAGAGCCTTAAGTGAAATCATATACATATATACATATATACATATATACATACACATACACACACACACACACACACACACACACAAAGAGAGAGATAACAATGCAAAATAAAAATAAAGGTAAATTGTATTACAAGAAGAGTAAGCAGTAAAGGGGAACCCAGTAGAAAGATCGAGATTGGAGGGGTTACTTTCTGAATTGTCTAAAATTGGAGTGACCAGGCAGAAAGGGCTCAGATGAAAAATACCCTGGTCTTTCTTTCTGTTCTGGCTGCTTTAAACTCAGACTATCCAGTGGACAGACATGGTCCTGACATGTCTTCCCTGTCTTCCTTAGTTTTAGAGTCTGAGAACTGAGCGAGTTTCTCAAGTGCCGCCAGACTCTCTAGATTGTCACGTCTGTGGTTAGCTTTCTATCAGTGTGTCCTGGCGGTCCTGAGGAGTGGTCGCTGCGTAGGAATACAGCCCATTCGGCAGTAAACACTGTGTTTACGGGGTGAAGCTGCAGAAATCAAGAATTCCCTGGAGCTTCAGAGCCCTCGATCTCACTGACAATAAACCTCACACCAGATACATGGTTCCAGAGACTGGGCCCACCTCAGCCTGGGGCTGGTGATCAAACTCTGAAATTGTGCTCAGGTGATAGGCTCAGCTGAGACCCAGAAGGCAAGGATATCGTTCATGAAACCTCCTCTGCCTGAGCTGAGAATCTTGCTAACTGGACTTTAAAAAAAAATCAAAACTAAACTAATTCTTTGATAACTTCATACAGTGTATTTTGATCTTACTCATCTGCAACTTCTCCCTGTAACTTCTCCCAGATGCACCCCCACATGCCTGATACCCCAATTTCATATCAATTCTTCATATCTTTTTTGAAATTCATGGAGTCCAATTTGTGCTGTCCATATCTTCCAGGAATGAGTCACACACTGGAGTGTCAACCTATGGAAGCCATACTATTACAGAAAATATTATTCTTCCTCTTCTAGCAGCCATTAATTGCCAGTAGTTCATTGGTTGGGGTGGGACTTTATGACCACATTCCTTCTATATGCTTGGATTTTTGTCTGACTTGACCTTGTGCAGGTCTTGTGCATGATATATCACATGCATGCTGTGGAGTTCACAGGTGCAACCGGCCTGTTGTATCCGGAAAACAGTGCTTTGATGTAGTCATCTACTGCCTCCGAGTCTTTCCTGATGATCCCTGAGCCTTGGAACTCTTAGCACATAGTGTTCTGCCCTCTCCTTCTCAGTGCCTGCATCTCTCAGCTGTTTCCCCTCTCCACCCCTGGTGGTGGCAGTTGACCCAGGTCACCTGACTTGGGGTTGTCTGTCTTCAGATTACCATATGGTCTTAAAGAGTAGGTTCCTTCGGAGATGGCACTGACCAGAACCTGCTAAGACTTGAGGAATTCCTAAGAGGTCTCCGTATGACGCAGGATATGTCAGAGTGCCAGCCTCTTCATCAGAACCCCCTGGACTGATGTGGAGGAGGCTTTGCTCTCTGTCTACCACCAGGGAGCCACACCTGGAAGCTTGTAGGGTTTGTTCCTTTTGCTGATCTGCCCTTGTGTTCCCTACGCTCTTCAGCGCCCCTCTCTCCTTCATGATAGCTGACATTCTTCCCCTCCATTGGCAATGTTCTAGAGTGGCTATGGACAAGGGCAGGGCATATACACACCTGATGTTTGCACCCACTTTATTCTTTGACACTTGAAAACTCAACAACAGAAGCCATTGTTTCATCCTTCAAGAGAAAACAGTAAAGCTCCTCTTAGCTCACTGGACAACGCAGTCAATGGAGTCTGAAGGCACCAGGACATCTTATCTTTGTTTTTAAACGTAGCATGCTCTCACAGGCCTTTCATGAGATCCCGCTGCTGTCTGGCGGCCACACTGGAATGTCTGCTTCTCTTTGTTCCCTCACTAGAAGCCGAGGCAGGACACGTGTAGGAAGTAAGGCTGCTCTACCCTCCCACGGCCGTAGCTTTGGGACACTTGTGCTATCCTTTGCTTCTCTGAACTATTACTTATGCAAGTTTTAGAATTGCAAACCCTCCAGACCCTGTTCCTTTGACACTGCTGCACAATGGCGGGCACAGGCAAAGGTGGCATGTCTATCACACAGCCCAAATTCTGCTCTAAATACCTTTTGTTTTCTCCTTGTGAGAAGAATATGAGAAATAAAGTTCAGGTACTGTGAACACCTGTTACAGCACTTGCTTGAGAGGCTGAGCTTCCCAAGTTCAAAGCCAATCGAAACTGCACAGGAAGTTCTAGGACAACCTGGGCTATATAATAGGACTCTCTCAGAAATGAAAGGAAGGAAGGAAAGAAAAGAGGAGAAAAGAAAAAGAAAGGAAAGAAACAGAGAGACATCATTGTTTAGAGATTTGAAGTCTCTGGCCATCATCCTCACCATGGGCGTTGCCTGTGACAGGCTGTGCCGTGCTCCATCGGTCTTCGTTATGCCCTCTGAGTATCAGGCCTGGCGAGTTCACACACTCTGCTGATAGATACTCAGTTTAGTTTATGAAGTAAAAGAAAATCTAAAAGAGAAAAAACATACCCCATTTATCACAGAAAAAGTCTATCAAAATAGCTACCAAACCTGAAACATTACAAATACAAGAAAAAAAATTAATTTGAACAAGGGTAGTATTCATCTCTCTTGGGTACTCTACGTGTATTTTGGCGTCTGACTGTATTCTCTGATTCCGTGGCTGGGTCTTGTTCAACCCATCCATTCTACTTTTGTCCTGGCTATTGCATTAAATTACAGATGATTGCCCTAATCTTCTCTGCACTTCTCTGGGGCTGCAGTCATCCCAGGCAGCCTGTGTGTCCTGAGAGCTTCAAGGTGCAGACATTGTGTCTAGAGCAAGAGAGTTTCTTTCTGCAAGGAAAAGGCAGTACGTAACACTTGCAAGTTGCTAAGAGTTGTTTATTTGGGGTTCACAGTTGAGAATTTGGAGCTGTTGGACCAACAGACTATTTCGTTTTTATTTGACTAACAAATCTGTTCAATGCCTGTGCTTCCCATGGGCCAGGAGCAGGACTAGCCATTGTCCTGACTGATAACACCTGCTCAGGGGCAGAAACTGCTGAGAGTTTCCTCAACCTCATCAACTTTGGGAGATTAATATTTATCCCTACATTTTAGAATTGAGATTATTGATAGAGAAAAAAATTTAAGACAATCTCAAGCCTCTTCGTTACTTAGTGTGAAGATTTGGATTTGAACCAAATATGCCAACTCCTAAAAAGCCCTTTGATGGAGGCTTGAATAATGATCCAAAATATTTCTACAGTGCCACGGAGATCAGAAGGAGAATTGATTTTATGAAACTCAATCGATGACAAAATAGACTGAAACTGTTGAGGATACAGGTCTCAGCCAAGCCATGAAGTGGAAACGGTGTGACTGCACCACAGGCAAGAGGAGAGGAGGTCGCTTAGGAAAAGGGCACCGTGGGAACAGGGGCAGCAGCTGCAGGAAGCAGACATCGGGCAAGAGAAAGGCCCCGCAGTGGGCAGAAAGGGAACAGCAGAAGCCCTGCCTGAGTCCTGTGGGGTTTATCTCGGTGCTCCATAGCAAGGGCCGTGGTGCCTCCATCTTCTCTGAGGGGTTTTCAGAGTTCTTTTTATCGTGACCTTTAGCAAGATAGAGGAACTTTCTTTGAGATGATATTTTGGATTAAAAATGGGCAGACCTGGGTCAAATATAAACATTCTCAAGTTGCAACAGAAAGATCGCAGGGAAGTCTCCAGCCCAGGCCTCATCTCTGTGTATCCAGGGCCACAGTGACTAGAGTTGGGGGCTGGCTTGTCCATGATGCAAGGGTCCTCCCACTGCCTCTCTCCAAGCCTAATTATCTCCCTCTTAAATCCCAAGGAGACAGTGAGCAGCAGTGGAGTAAATGAGTGGGCAGCGAAGGCTTGTAATTGCTACTCCTAAAACAATGTCCTTTCTGGAGGAAGATTCCTGGGAGTTAATTGGATGCTGCGTCTCTGTCTTTACGCTATGCTACGGTGTGGCTGGGCTCTCCCGATGACGGCATTTTCTCATTGCTCGTTGGAGATGATTGCTGGGTAGGCTGTGGAAGTCAACAGCAGCAGACTCAAAGCAGAAAGCTACTGAGACTCATGAGCTCCATATTGTGGGCTTTCTTCCCGAGACTGGATCAACCGCGATGGTATCTTCCTCTCATACGTCGCTGTTTCTCACCCCCGTGTTTAAAACATTCTGAGATGATAGAAAATTAAAGGTAGACTATGTGCATGTGAACGTATATGAACGTTTCTTAGAATTTTATAGACATGAAAATGTATTTTATGAAATTGTCTTGAAATCAAATACGCTCGAAGGAGAACTCAATGCACTAAGAAGTGGACTTTGGCTTGGTTTTAGACGTTTATTTCATCTTGGATGTATGAGCGTTTTGCCTGTATGTTTACATGGATGCACATCACATGTATGTAGTGTCCTTAGAAGCCAGAAGAGGATGTCGGATCACCTGGAACTAGAGCTACAGGTTGTGAGCCACCCTTGGGTGCCGGGGACTGAATGTAGGTCCTCTGCAAGAGCGGCAAGTGCTGGGAACCACGGAGCTGTCCCTCCAGACACAGGTTTTGATTTCATTACGTAACCATGCCAATGCCCACAAACACGAGCAAGATTAAAATGCTCCAGGCCTGTCCCGTGCTTTCCTCCCCAGTGCTGTCTGGGGTAGCACACAGTTATGGATGGGGCTGTCACAAAGTGCAGAAGATACAGAGTGGCCCCAGCTGGCCACCCAGGCACAAGGCTCTGCTTTGGGGCACAGGGTTTTGGGACCTACATGCTCCTGAAAGCTCTGATGCGGATTCCCACGGAATGCTGAGACACATGGAGAATAAGTGCGAAACTGTGCTTGGCTGGAAACGGCGTGCTGCAGATCTGCAGCACGGAGGGCATCACACTGCCTCTAAGCAGCGAGGGCCTGAGAACGGAAGCTAGGATTAACAGGAACACTGGGGTTAAGATGGTGAGGTCAGGAAAACTGGAGCAGGTGAATGTGAGGGCTTTGAGCTGCATGAGAGATGACTAACGTGGCCAGATAAGAGGAAAACGGGACTCTGGGAAGACCAGGCCAGTGTGAGCTGGTTCCAGCTGGCTCCCAAAACTCCTGCCCTGAGAAAGGTATGCAAGGCAGCGTTGCCCCCTCTCCCACTCTTGCTTTTAAGGCAGCTAATTTTAACAGATGTCATTGGGAGTAAGGATAGCTTCTAAAGAGCCGTTCCCTAGCCCAGAAAGGAGAAACCTCCAGACTGCCTCATACACGGGAGCCAGGTGTGTGGTCTCTGAGGAAGGCTCCACCTTCATCTTGGTAGTTGCAATAGGAGTTAGAGTCCAGAGATGGTAAAGTGCGACCTGCTTGTGTACACTTCTGTAACCTGAAAGCAGCAGCAGAACAGTCAGTCAAAGGCAAACAGACCCTGCCACGGTCAAGACCAGCAGCAGGTGCCAGGTGTCCACACCCCGAGCTGGGTCTCATCTGAGAGTGGTACAGGAAAAGACCTGGTACCTCTGTGGTTAGAAGAGGCTTTTTCTCTTGTGCTAGCTGAATGGCGGAGTTAGGGAGGGTGGCTGTTTAGGGCACCAGGAAACTGAGTAGCGACCAAAGCCACACTGAGTCTGTGACTTTGAAAAGCTAAGTCTACGCACCACAGAGGGTGTGCTTTAGAGTTTTCTTGTAGAATCTGGGGTAAGAGCTTCTGAGGGAGAGAAAGCAGAGTCCTGTGTGGTGGGGTCTGTCTGTGGGGTGGGCTACCGTCAAGCGGCTAGGTTAGCGTGCCTTTAGCAGACCGTGGCAGGAACTGGGGTGAAGCACAGGGGCTGAGCTGGGCACCCGGGTGCCTCTGCTCAGTTGCGATCATGTCCCCACTTACCGCAGGTCAGAGGTCACAAGGGACCAAGGGCCAGAGCTCTCTACCAGCAGTCCTGGCCTACAGTGAGGACCTCGAAGCTGCAGCTTTGGGGCAGCAAGGCCCAACATGATAAATTTTTGTCTATGTTTAAAATCAGACTCTCCATAGAAAAACAATAAAAAATCAAATTATCCCCCAGACCATTCTTGGAATCCTGCGTCTTATCTGGATACCCCAGCCATGGAATTTCTCTACATCAGAGTTGGCTGAGACTTATCTAACGTCCTGGCCATGTGTTTCTCTCCCAAGTAGCCCGTGGTCACCTTGGCCCGAAGGAAGGGTCTCACACTTCCTGTCGGGCCTCCGTTCCAAAGCCTCTTCTTTATAGAGACGCGAGCTTGGACACATTGGGTGGAATCACAACTGGTCTCTCTCATTGAGACCTCTAGGCTTTAGCCCCCAAACCACCGTTATAAAATCTCAGAGGACCTAAGGTCTTCTCATTGGGATCCAAGACAGACTTGCTCCTACCCCGAGGTAGAGACTACGTCAGCATTCGGCAGCTGAGCGTGAGACGTGGCTTTCGGCCGGTCACATCAAGGCTGCCCGCGTGCTCCCCTCTGAGACTGAAGGTGTTGCCATCTCTCATTTCTGATGCTAGATCCAGATCCGATCCCCTATCGCGCTCCGAGCTTACCACTTCAGAAGAACATGAAAAGGTTATTTGTATACAAATGGATATTTGGATCTGTGTTCATACCAGAAGAGATCTTTGGGGCTTTTAAAAGACTTTTACCCACTTTCAAAGGCGCTTTCCATTGAGCACTGGCTCCAGAGCCTCTGTTGAGCATCCACACACGCATGCACGCACGCATGCTGTACCTCCAGACCTCCAGGCTCCCCATGGCCTGGATCAGACAGAGTCGTAGGTGATAACAACTTTTAGCACCAAGACGGAACACAAAAACTACACAGACAGGCTAAGCACGAAAGAGGATGAGTGCATTCAAGTCCTATGGAATTGGAGGGGTGTGGAGTGCTGGGGAGTGGAGAGGGGTGGCCCAATGTACTGAGATCATCCGTGTGCCGGGAGCCCATCCCCCACAGAGACTAGAAGCTGAGGGCAGTGGGTTTTTTTTTTTTTTTCCCAGTAACCACTTTCTGTTTATTTTCCTCCTGCTTAAACACAACATGTATTTAAGCTCCAAGTATTTACTAGTTCCTTTACTTTTCTTTAATGTTTCTATTTCCTTTTATTGAAATTAGTTTTTTCTCACATAATACATACTGATTACAATTACCCTGTAACCCTCCCCCAGCTCCTCCCCCCTTCTGCTCCCGTCTTTCATTGGAGGGGCTCTTGAGATGGGAGAAGCAGAAACAGTCACAAGGCAAAGAGGGTGGGAACCGACGGTGCTGAGTTTTCTAAAATGAATACTGTTTTTAAAAGAGAAGCCAGGAGCCTATAGTTAGAAAGGCAGTTCCCTGAGGTTGAGGTTTAGCTAGTCTGAGGGGATTTCTTAGGCACAGAAGATGATCTGACAGCACAGAGAAGGAATGGTACCTTTCTTTGGTGGAACATAAATCACATCTTTAAAACAAACCTAAAAATGGGCTCTGCCCCCAACACGATACTTCTGCTTGATCTTTGAATCATGTGAGGAGAGAGAGGGGGTATTTTCTCTTGCTCAACCCTTAATGCTCCGTCTCTGGGTCACCAGCCTATGAAAGTGAAACAGGGTGTGGCTTCACATACACTATGGTTGCCATGGTTGCCACATGCCACTTAAAAATTAACCTGGTTTCCTGTGATTCAGATATTTAAAGCACTGGAGATTGGGTATTGGGAGACGATGAGGCCATTAGGTCGAGGCCACCGTGACGGCTTCTGTGGCTTTAACAGATGGGAACATGCTTGCCATCTCTGCCCTCTGACATCCTCCACCTTACGGTGAGGCGGTAAGAAAGGTCTTCACCAAATGCTGCCACCTCGCTTTGGGGTCTAGCTGCAGGACTGTGGCAAGGACATCCTGTTCAGTGACCCCAGCTGCGGCGCTCTGCTGTGGCCACAGAGAACGAAGGCCACGTGCGTCGCTTGCAGTCACGGATGCTCATTCTCGTACATTTGGCTGATGCACAAGGAGAGTTGGGGAGGAGACGGCCCTGGGCAAGAGTCAAGAGCACTGGTGCAGCGCGGAGAGCAGATCGCCTGGGTAGCCGTGCAGTGAGGGGTCAGCGCGCACTGAAGAGCGTCGGCAACTTAGAGGATGCCAAAGCTGCTCAGAGAAATAGACTGTACAGTTCGAGAGCAAGGGCATTTGTGGTTAGATCTCAATTGAACATCGAGTCAATTCAGATGAAATATTTCATATTATAGTGTCACTCTAGTTTAAAAAAAAACAAAAAAACCTCTGGGTGAATTGGAAATGAACAGCCACCACCCATTTGCTATGTGTGTTTATGGACACAGAACATTAAAACAGCATTAAATGCTGCCTAATATAATGCCAGCATGGATAGAATTTCAGCGTGTCTTTAGTGGAGAAGTGGCAGATGGTACCCTGCTACACAGGGACCAGGGTGGTCGACTTATTAACGTGCTGGTATGCAAAGCTCTTTGGGAGAATATTAAGGCATGTCTTTATTTACCACAGGATAAGGAACAGTGACAGAGGCTCTTCATCCTGGGTTTTTAATAAATTGTCCACGGGAGAGCAAGATAGTTGTCACTTTCTAATTTCTGTGACAAGCTAATAAGAGGCAAGCAGCCTGAACGTTGACGTGACGTGCAGCTCAGCTCACTGAGTGCTGTCTATGAGACATGTGTTGGGCTTGAAAGTTTCAAAGTTATTTATCTTCAGTCTTACAAGAAATTTGGTTGGCAGTTACTACTGAACCAATTTTGTAGGTGGCCTGTACTTGTAAGGCTACTGTGTGGTCTCACCAAGGGAGGCATGGGGGCATATTACATAACTGCAAAAACCCTGCCAGACCTCAGCAGAGGGAACCACCATCACGGCAAGAGCCGTCCTGGGCAGTGGAACCCCAAGCATCTGAGCTCAGGTGTTTCGTTGATTCAGAACTCCTCAGGTGTTCTACTGATACCATGTGCAGGTCATAAGCAATCAAACAGCCCCCCACAGAAAGAATACAAAACACCAAGACCTAGGATAGCCCCTCACCCAACAGTGCATAAAACAATTTCAAACATAACTAAAAATAAACTTCCCCGACAGTGGCCCAGCTTTGTTCCATGTCCCTGGTGACACATCTGTGCTCACACGTTTCAGAAAAAAAGCATTCAACCTGGAACCCATCCATTCTAGTTGCAAGTGGTTGCATTCTACCCTTGGCTCTCCGACTCCTTCGCCATCCCTCCGGGCAGTGGAGAAGCAGCAAGACCCCCCAATATCTTTGAGGCTGAGCAGAACCGGCCTTGTCTAATATCAGTATTTATTTGAAGGCTTGCTTTTCAACCTAATAACTTTAAAGATGTTCTTGCTAATATGTTAGGCAGACATTTTAGTATCTAACATAGTTATTAATTTTCTATATAAAATTGGTAATTAAGAACATTTGGCATATCATGTATTTAGAGAAACTCTGCAGGCTGGGAGACAGCTCAGCAGGGTCAGTGCTTTCTGCATGAGAACCCGGGTTTGATTGCCTAGGCTCTATGTGGTGATGTGCATCTGCAATGTCTGCACCAGGGCAGCAGGGGCAGGGGATCCCTAGGCCTTGCTGGTCAGCCTGGGGAGCTGGTTAACAAGCCCCAGGTCCTAAGTGAGAGACTCTGTACCAGTAATTAAGAGCAACACCAGAGGTTGAGTTCCAGTCTATTCACACATGTGCACACATGTGAACCTCCCCACATGAACATGCACATAAAAGAAAGGAAGAGAAAGAGAGAACAAAGTGAAAGGAAAGAAGCCTCATATGTACCTGGGAGGAAAGAGGGTACCAAACTCCACTTGACCTATAACACTTAAAGATCATCCAGTTTTGGTTTTGAATTTATAATATTAAGATTTAGTTGAGTTTTACACGTGTGTGTGTGTATGTGTGTGTGTGTATACTGATAAAATATATATTTATGTATTTTATAAATTATTATATTACATATTATGTATTAAATATATTAAGTGTGTAATAATATATGTATATAATAATATAATGCATATTGTACAATATGTATTATATTATAACAATGTATAACATTGTATATTATATTATAAACATATAAAATTATATATTATATAAATGTATATAAATTATATATTACAAATATATATTACATATTATATATGATATATATTACATATAGTATAATAATATATAATACATAATATATAAAATACATATATTATCAGTTAAGGATGATATATACTGTAAGCAAAAACTAACATTTTAAAGCCTATTTAGAAAAATCTTAGTGTCTGTGTCTCTCATATACTTTAATGTTTCCAGGGAATTTTCTAACTAAAGAAAATGTATCTTTGTCCTAATCAGTCACCACTCATCCACAAATTGACTTAGGAAATATTATTGAACATTGAATATGAGCTAATTGCAATATCAAGTTCTTTCTTAGAGTACAAAGATGAGTAAGGACCCTGTTTTCAAAAATGCTCAGTCAACAGCTAGCATATATTAGTTTTTTTTTGAATGTTATATTTTTAAATTTTATGATTTTGTGTGCACGAGTCTTGGCCTGCATGTATATGTGTGCACCGTATACCTGCCATGCCTAAGGAATCCAGAAGGAGTCATCAGATCCTCTGGAGCTGCGGTTGCAGGTGCGTGAGAACCGCCCTGTGCATGCTAGGTACCTAACCTGGGTCCTGTGCTAGAGCAGTGAGAACTCTCCTGAAGCCCAGGTCTCTCCAGTCCCTTATGGATTCATGGATGAGAAGAGCTCAGTTCTCTGTTTCCAAGAGATGAGCCTCCCTCTGGCCAATCCCACAGCCAAGTCTAACTTGCCTGCTGTTTGAATTTATAGCTGACTTTCTCTGTCTAACATGTTTGAGAAAAGTCACCTTTCAAGGCACATGAATGCAAAGATGATAGTAAACACTGTGGCAGTATTATGTAATAGTTATAGATTAATGAACAACATTAAATATCCAGGCCATTTATTCTGAGAAAGAGCGAAGAATTAATCACCAAGGCAGCCCTCCAGAACCACATTAATTCCGTGCTCGAGTGAATATATTTATTTGAATACATTTTTAAAAGGCCATACATCTTGCAAGGGTAAGAAAAATTGAAGGAAACTTCCTGCCTTACTTGATTTCACATTACGGTGATCTGCACATAATTAGCTCACCAGAGACAGGGACTTCAAGTGATACAAATGACAGAGGCAGTGGCGGGTTTTCTTGAGGACAACACACTCAGTTAACCAGTGAGGGGGCCCTGTGCCACCAGAAGCCTCCTCTGTGCGTTCAGTATGCAAAATATTCAGAGACTTGTGTTCACCCCTTGAGGAGTGTGTTCTGAGAAAAGCACCTGCAGTGGTGGCTTGCTGCTGCTTTGACCAGTTAAACAGATGAAACGTCTACATGCTCATACTCAAGATACACGAGACATGAAATTGGAGCCATTTCACACTCAGCCAACCCAAGAAAGGTCAAGATGAAAGCGCTCGCCATATTCCATATTTGATACGGCTCTGCCCTTCTGCAGGCAGCTGACCTGGTGGTGCATCCATTGAACAAAATTGGCTTGGTATCTAGAACCCTGACAAAGATAAGTGCAGGCTATCTTCCAAGTTGTGGCTTTAAGAAAATCCTATTATCTGATTATGCAACTAAGCAAAGCTAAACCCTGAGATTAGCATCATATCAAAGAGAGGAAATTGCAAGAGAGCTTAGCAATGAAAAATACCAAGCAGGAAAACCTGGCTTTTCTGTTTTTCAGGGATAGAAATTTCATCATAGAATGTCCTACAATTCTCTAATCTGGAGAGAGAATGTCAGTTATTCATATCATTTTGACAAAGCACTAAAATAATCTTTGAAATTGGAATGGCATGTGTCTTTAAAAGCCCACTGAGATGGTCCCTAAAAATAGTTTACCAAGCAACAGAATCAAATTGTTAGGGAATTGCTCTTTACTGCATTAGAGAGTCGATTCTCGTGGCACTTCAGCTAGCCAAAGTAATAAAAATTTTTCTCCATGAGCTGTTCTTGCAGCTCTCCCCAGTTCATCCCACCCAGGAGTATTATAACAGCATGTGCTTGCAGACACCCAAACTCAGGAGAGAAGCAGTGTGCTTCTGGTAGTTGGTTAAATGTACTCAAACGAAGTTAGCAATTACAATTAATCCCTCTGACGCCTGCCACTGCTGTGTCTATTTCCAGAGTGGAAGTGTCAATGGCGTGTTTCAAGTGCAAGGAGATTTTAGATTGCAGCAAGCAGTGGATGAGCACCCTCTCCTAACCAGCTGCAGAGCCCGCCTCCCCTCCACCTCCCTAGCACAGCAGGCAAAGTGCTGACAAAAGGAGAATATTTTTTGTCAGCTAATTTAAATACAAACAAAACCACCATTCAGGAGAAGGACAAGCGGCTAAAATCAAATCATACCTGGGAAAATGATGAACTCAAACGAACAAAACTATCACAGGTTCCGGAAAGCATCATATGTGGACATGAAGTTGGGGCCATTGTAGTTTTATTGCTCAGAGATCATTTCTAGATTTTTCTTTACTGCACACACATACTACTGCTAGATGCTTTGCACAATAAAAGCGGAGCAGGGAGAGAAAGTGTTGATGTTTTACACAGTTGGAGTTCTGGTGGAGATGGAGCCCACTGGTAGAGCCTCGCATGCAGGAGGCACTGCATTTGATCCCAAGCCTTGAAAGAGAAAGTAAATTCTAATACAACCCAAGTTTGAAACCTTGATTCTTGTTACTGATGTTATATGTTTTCAGCAATTTCTAATTTAGTCTTCATTAAACTCCTATGAGCATGTTGCTAGGTTGTACCATGGGAAAATAGACAGATGCCTTAAAAATGGTGAAAAAATTATACAGCTAGGAACATAATAATTTAAACACAATTAACAGTTGAACAAATGTAAAAGTCTTTGTTTCCTAGTTTTTATCTTAGGTTATCTTTGAAAAAAATTGTGATTCTGCTTATTCCCAACAATTGATGAAGCTGGAAAGAATGTCTGCCTAACAACCACAAAAGCAACAAAGGTTAAGACTCATGAGATTATAAATCTTCTTGGACCACACAGGAAGTTGTATTTGCCACACTCGCCAGCAGAAGGCAAGGCAGAGGTGCTGGTTACAGCAGGAGACAGGAATTTATGTCTACTTGTGGCAGTGTGCAGAGGAGATCCATGTCAGATACATACCAGTTGGTTAACAAGAATTCAGCTGAGATAGTTTTAAGGAGCTGCTGAATGCCAAGAGTGGGCTAACATGCAGACCAGAAACTTGAGCATGGCAGAGGGTCTCTTACGGATGTGTCCTGAAGCTTGTCTCCCAGCTGACTCAAGATCCTGTCGGGTTGACAGTGTCAACCATCGCAGGTGCTATCTGAAGTTTCAAGTCTTCACTTGGGAGTGGGGTGTCTTAGTGTTAAACAGGAACCTACTAAATTATCTTCAGAGGCAAGTGAGGATTTATGAAACAGCTGCGAGCCGGGGGACACCAAAGCCAGAGCCATCACTCACGAGAATCATGAACTGTGCCATCATCAGAAAACACGGTATGAAGAGCTTGACACCCAGGAATCTATGTGCCCTTGAGGATTGCTCTTAGGGAGAGGTCTTGACACTTGGCATCTGAAATCTCATTTGGAAGGACATGGAAGAATTACAACAGCTGCCAAGACTTTAAGACCAGCTGAGAGGGACAAAGCTGGGAATAACACCTTCTGACAAGAAATATGATCTTGGTAAGCAGACAGGGCTGGTGAGGTAGGGCAGTTCCCAAGTTTAGAGAAAACACCTTGAACCTTGTTGATTGGGTGAATGAATGGAGGGTAGATAGACGGATGATAATGATGGGTTGGTGGATAGATCAATGATGATGGATGAATGACTTGATGGATGATTGGTGGATAACGATGTGTAGATGAAATTGAAATAGTAATCCTCTGTCTTCCAGTTCTCTGAAGTTATAGACAACTATTAATCCAACTTTGTGGAAGATTTTACAAACATTAAAATTTCAAACATGGAAATGACTAAGATATTTTATTTTAAAACACACAGAATATTAGCAGGAATTTTTCATGTTGTCTTGGGCCCTCATAATAGCCAAGAGGTTCATAGCACCAATGTGGTCAGTTCTAGAAAGGGTGGCTCAGACTTTGTGCTTGAAGTCATTAGCATATTTGCAGAGAGCAGCTAGCTTTGCATATAAAGACCTACCATAAGGGAATCCTCTGCGTTGCCATTAAATTGCCTGCAATTTGGTGGCAGGAACAAGAGCTGAACCATGCAGAGGAGCCCAGTAACACAGGGGCCCCTCTGTTCAGCCCTGCTGCCGAGGGTGGAGTTTCTGTGGAATGCACCAGGGAGCTTTCTCATTGCAGGAGTAGGTAACTGAGCCCTGCCTACCAGGAGAGGATGCCTCCTCCTGCCCAGGGGTGCATTCTCACCTCTCCTGCCTGCCAGGCAGCAGCTGCCTGATTAGAATAGTCCAGAGTTCCCTGCAGAAGCCTTCACAGAGACACAGAAAATAAGGCTGTGGGCTCCAATCCTGGAGGCAGAGCTGTCAAAGGGGCTCCAGGTGCAGAGGTTCCTCCATCTCTGTTGCCAGGCTCTGACTTCTCTTTCTGCTGCTCCTGACTATGAGCACTTCCTTGTGACTGGAGCAGCTACAGGTGCTCTACCTAGGTTGTGGCGGCAGGATGGCTGGGTCTCTGTCCCTCCCACCACACCGGCGAGTGACTCTGGCTTTAGAGTGTTCCTCAGCAAGCCCAGATCTGCATGGTTCCAGCCTCACGCGCTGCACTGTTGCTCTAGGAACTTCTCACAGAATGCAAACTATTCTAGACAGAACCTCTTCTCTTGTAGGAGGGGTGTGATCAGGGACCATGGAGGTGCATGCTCCCAGAAGAAGACCTACGGTACTCAGTGGTTTCAAATGGGAATGATTAATTATACATTTAACGACAGAGAAGTGTCTGCTATTGCCATTAAGTTCCTTTAATATTGCTGCAGGCTTTGGGATGATAATGAATTAATAATCTATTGCACTGGCTTCCCAGATTGGTTTGGGAGGAATCCCGCCTCCCCTCTGCCCACTCTGGGTGGTCCTTCTTGCTTTGGCAGTGAGGGTAGCAATGAAGGGAGCAACTGCTGCCTAATTACTCATTCTTATTATCCAGCTTTATCATGTGCTGCCGGACCATGGGGGATTGATGTCACTAATCCACTTTGCCCTTTTGGCTGTGGGAGGGTGGGAAGGAGCACAGGCGAACAGTGAGGATTTAATAATAGCACACTTACAATTCTACTGTACAAATAAAGGATGATAAAATCTACTCTGATCCTGTCCTTGGGCGTAAGCCCCGCCCATCCCCAGTGTTCAGCTCTCCAGCTCCCTGGCCACCCTTGCCTCTCTTTGTCCAGCAGGAGTCAATATGCTTTGTACCTAATGTTTAGCTCACAGCCACGGCCCCCTAGACTCTGTTGGTGGTACCCATTCTCGCCTCTGTCACCAGGACACCCCCAGATCTTCACCCACACTCTTTGTCCCCACCCCTTTGCTGCTTCTCACATTTACATGCTAATGAAAGTCTCAGCTCTCACCTGCAACTGCCTGTGCTTGATAGGGTGTGCGAGCTCTGCTTCTCCAGCGCCTCCGACTGGCGTGCAGAGCCAGCAGTGCAGTGCACAGAGCTGCAGTCAGACAGGGCGGCCCACACACTGCACCCTTATCAGACCGCCCTCCTCGTCACCCCAGTCAGAGCCGCTTCAGACTCCAACGTGGCGGTGAAGCTCTAGAGTCTTGCCCGTCTTCTTACTTTACTCACGAATCGCTTCAGCCAATTGTTTATCTTAAAAATCGAGATACTGCATTAATGACTGGCAATGTTTGGAGATTCACAAGCACTCTCTTAGATACTATCACTGTAATTGTCAATTCCCAGACATTGTCAATGACCGTTGCAAACCTTTGCTCCAGACCAGCCTGTTCTTAATCACCATTCCGCCTGTATATTTCTAACCCCCTACTTTTTAGGTATTAGTACCAGCAACTAAAAAAGAATAGAAAAAAGTAGATTCTTATAAGTAATTAAATCTGTCTCATGGTGAATCCAGGAAGTGGTGGAGCCCCAGGAAGACCTGCTGCCCTCAGCCACGTGCTCCGTAAGCTGTCAGCCTGGCACGACGGTCCAGCACGCTGCGCCTCTGCAGCAGAAAGCTCTTCCGTGGCCTTGCCACTCTTCATTGCACAGGATAGAAAATTAAGATCTGTGAGCAGACTTGGAGAAACAGATGTGGGTAATATTTTTGGATAAAGACCGTCTCGCATATTTTTTTTAAATGTTTCTTAACTTTTAACTGAAAATATTGATATAACAAAAAGCCATTTAAAATAACAGATTCGTGGGAGGAAGCGTGTGTGGTCTCACAATATAAATAAATGCGGCTCATGAATAATTAAAATGTGCCTTTGCTTTCTGATTTTCATAGATCTGAATTTTCTGTTCTCTGAAAGAGTTGCATTAGCATCATTAGCATTCAGACGATTAGGAAAAGGTGTCTACGGGGCTCATTTACAATTCGAGTGCATTCTTATCTTCACTGTTGAGGAAAAGGTACTGACAGAAATTACCCCGAATCCCAGCTATGGCGTTTGATACATTTTTAAATATATCAAACTGTACTGCCCTCATCCTGACTGTGTCTGTAGTCACAGTGTTTATAGTGACAGTGTGTGTGGACATCCATACGTTAGATAATCAGGACGTAATGAATTTGGTATTTTCATAAAACTGAAGGAAAAGACCAGATTCATTGCGCTTCTACCTAAAGTGTGTGTGTGTGTGTGTGTGTGTGTGTGTGTGTGTGTGTGTGTGTGCGCACTGTCTACCTGTAATCTAAGTTCGATTCTGTCCCCAGAGACTGTCATGGCCTCTGTGCCCAGCTCCCCACACTACGGGAAGCTAGCCTACCCTGTCACTTATGTTTATCAGCAACTGCTTGGGCACCTGGAGCAGCTTTCTGTTCTCCAAGCAGCTGGGCATGGGTTTTCTCAGGTCCTTTGGGCACTGATCTGCTTCTTCTCCTGTGAAGCTGGCTTCGAACCTTCACTTTTCTCCGTTCCCACACATACACACAAGCAAGTCAGATCTCTTGTCCAAGCGAAGCAGGCACGTTACTGCGCAGGCTCTCAGATCACAACAGAGTCAGCTGCAAATGCAAAGCAAGCACTTTGGTCCATAAGATTCTTAATCTTTTCTCTGCTGGCATGTTTCCTAGACTCCACTCTGTCCCTTAAGCCTCGCCTCTCAGCCTTTGCTCCTCCACTCCCTTCTTTTCTTCTCTTTTTCTACATGTCCACAAAGTTCCTTGCGTTATTAAAGCAAAAAGATCTATTTATTTTTGCAATGTTCAACCATCCCTTCTTCTCAAATTTGAAATTCCATCCCCAACCAATAAAAGAAAACGTGCCCACTGAATAAACACGGGCATGACCACTTCAACACTAACCAACCAGGCAGAGTGGAAATAACTGTCAGTCCCTGGTAGCTGCCTCTAAGATAGTAATGGCTTCCTTCTCCTCCTGGAAGCCATTTGGAGCCAGGCTGTGAAGATGGAGTGAGCTATTCTCACAGCTCGAGAGCTGCAGGAATATTTTGGCGTGAACAGCTGCTTCTGCTTCTTCATTTGTGACAGAGCTGAAGAAAGAAGGCCGGATAGTGTCTTCCTTGAGCAGTGTTGATATATTTCTGGTGATTGGCCAGGCACTCGTCTGTGGCACTGAGACACCAAGAGGAAAGTGAGGTAGAGAGGCCCGGAAGTGATCCTGGAGAGCAGGAAGACTGAGAGGGCCGGTGAGAGGTCTCAGCGGGTACAGTGCTTGTGGGTAAGCATAGGATCTGGATCAGGAGTGGTAGCGCTCAAAGAAGAGCCCACTGAGGGTGGTGTTGGGTCAGCGAGTCAGCTGGCACCAAGTTCTAGGTTCAGTGAGAGATGCTGTCTCAAAAAGATAAAGGAGACTCCATTGAGGAAGTCATCCTCATGGCAACCTCTGAACTTCATGTGTATACATACCCGTTCAACACACACACACACACACACACACACACTGAAAAGTATTGCAGGAGAGAAAAAATTAGTAGGAATTAGGTCTGAACAAGAAGTGGGGAAAAGCCCACTCCCCAGTGATGTACTTCCTTTAGTAAGTATCTCCTAAAGGTTCAATACCTTCCTCAAACAGCGCCACCTACTGGGAGTCAAGTGTTTAGTACCTGTGCCTGTGGGGAACATTTCTCAATCAAACCACAAGAACCTATTCTGTAGGCTAATTTAAAACAGATGTTGTGATAAATCCAGCATTCTTTATGCTAAGGAGTGTTTTGTTTAGTTGAGGTCTTCTGTGATTGCGAATGTTAGGTCTGTTTCCTCTACTTCAATAAAGCATAACAATGGGAGGAACTAATACCCACTATGTAGTCGCTTTGGTAATATATCCGGTTTTACAATAAGGACACGGCTAATTGAGAGCATGAAAGATTTTCCCATCTTCTAGTACCATCTACAATGTTTCCTTCTATGCTTTAACGCTTCCATTGCGCACTAAACCTTGTTATCCGTATTTCTAAGTATGTGTTTATTCTTTCACAATCCCACACATGCATAATGCTGTGAGCACATCCTTCCAACTCTTACTCCCTCTCTGTCCCCTAAATCCCTTCATCCCAACAAGTCACCCTTCTACTTCCGTATCTTCCCTACCTGTGGCCCATTGCATTTTATTAGAGTTGCTTGCAGGAGCTTGGGTGGCGTTTACTTGAGCAAGGGAGACTTTCCAGTGGCTACACCACTGAGGAATATGACCGCTCCAACCTAAACCTCAAAGAAGGGTGTGGCCTTCTTGATGCCCCTGTCCACAGGGATGTAGATCTTGGAAGTCACTGCTGCTGTGAGTTCATGGACACAGCAGCTCTATCATGTCTAGGAAGACAGTGCCTCCCTGGGTCCTCTGGCTCTCATGTTGTTTCCCCCACTTTCTACACGGTCTCCCGAGTCTCAGAGCAGGGTGACACAGATGTCCCATTCAGAGCTGAGCATACAATACTCACTTATTCTCTGACCAATTATATGTCTCTGCATTAACCACCACCCACAGGAGCTTTGCTGACCAAAGCTGAGAGTATTATCAATCCTAGATATTTTGAATGGGGTTTTCCCCCCAATTTATCTCTCAGTCATTCATTATTACACAGAACACCTGGAGATCTTGCATGTTGTTTATGTATTCTGATTTTTCTGAATGCATTTTCAGATCTAAGTGTTTCTGGAAGAGTTTTTAGGGTCATTTTTCTATCAGGTCCAAATGAGAATAATTTGAAGTCTTCGTTCATGATTGGAAAACCTGTCTTATGGCTTATTGCTGCAGCTAAGATTTTACCAGTATATTAAATAGGGATGACTACAGTAGATGCCCTAGTCTTATTCCCCATCTTATAGGAAATGCTTCCAGTTTTTATTCATCTAGTGCAATGTGGGCTGTGTTCGTCCTATGGAACTTTTATTATATCGAAGCATCTATGTCTATCCACCTTCTGCTCCTAGGTTTTACCAGGCTCTTATCGTGAAAGAACTTTGAGCTTTGTCAAAGGCTTTCCTTGAATCTATTGGGATGATCATGCAAGTTTTGTCCCTGAGAGTATTTGCTTTATTACACTTACTAATTTACACATAGTTAGCCATCCTTTAATTCTCTCAAATGCAACCAAATTGATCATGAAGAATTAATTTTTTGGTTTGTTGTTGAATTTGGTTCCCAAGCACTTTTTGAGAACTTTTGCATCTTCTCCAAAGAAATCAATCTGTTATTTTATCCTTGTGCTAAACTCTTATCCGGTTTTATGCTGAGCTTCTAGTGACTTCATAATATTGTGTCTCCTTTTAGTTACAGGAAGTGTGCAACAGCTGTCTCACAGTTTTCACCTAATAAGGCCAACAAAGAAGTAACCTGTGGTCATTTTTAAAAAATTTATTCTCTGATATCCTTCATTAAGAATGTATCAGTATGTGTGAATGTGTAAGGCACATCATATACTACACATAGTATCACATATGGTATTATATGCATCTATTATTAATCATGAATTATGAATATAGGAAGATGAATTATGTTCGGCAGGCAGTTGAGTTTCTTATTGAGCACTTTGATCTTGGAAAGCCTTCCTTGTGCCCACTATCGAGGAGGACATATGGAGAACCTGCAGTGCTCCCCAGCCATTTGCAGAACGCTTCCATGCCTACACAGACTTCCTGTGGTCTTTAAGACTGATGACCAGACCTTCCTCTGGAGTGAGGGTCTTGCCTCCACATCAGACCTCTGTGGCATCCCGGAGGACCCACTGCATTAATTGGTGGTTCCACCCATCTTATGAAGTTCTGCTTAATCCCTAGCCCACTGTGCCTTCCTCCAAAGCTGCCGCTGAGTAAAATTCTAGTGTTTTCATGCTATGAGGTACAACCCAGACCTTCAAAGAGAGCCTATGGGTGTCTCCTGAGACTCCTTTTGTGGTACGCCAGGGGTGGCCTGGACTCCAGCTAAAGGACAGGAAAGGTGTCCTCACACAAGCACTGGCTAGAAAACTAGAGTTTTCTGTTTCCTGGAACTTTGCTCTTTTAATGTCTTGTGCAGTGAGAGGATTTATGTTTCTAACAGGCATTGCTGTTTATGGGTGGACCATTCAAATGTGTTTCTATTCCACACCAAGTATTACTTAATAAATTCTAATTTATTTCAAGCAGTAAGTGAGAGATGGCTGTGCAGACAGTTGAGGTAGATACCATTTATTCTGGAAAGTAAGACTAAACCATACACAAATCAGTAGAAAGAGCCATTAAAATAATAACTGATTTTCAAGATTTGTAAGACAAACATGTATAGAAAAATCAATTGCTTTTCCACATTTTACAGGGAGGTGGGAATAAAACCCCACTCCTGGTAGAGGAGCTATTGGCATTTTATAGCTGCTGGGAGGGCGAGGGTCAGTTTTCTTTAATGTCTTGACTCTTGTTAGTTGACCACACACCACGGCAGCCCCAACTCTCAGGAGTACAATGGTCCTGATGGGGAAAAGCAAAAACAAACCCCAAAGTGTGGTGGGTAGAGAGAGTAGATATGGGAGAGCTGCGAGAGGAGGGTGGATACGATCAGAATCCAGTGTAGAAATTCTCAGTGGAGTATATTTACAAAGATAATATATACTATCTTAGATAGATATTCTTAGATAGAAATGTTTAGTCAATTAATAAAGTAATATTCTCATCCAAATAGATATTCCCTTCTTGACAGCAGCTGCCAATCGACATTCTTTCAATGCTTAGTTTATGAATTATGTGTACACACTGACAAGGATAGCGGAATAAGACCAAACATCTCTACAGCTGACACTGCTTAACTTTCCCAGAGGCATGTGGGAACCTGTTCTGTTTGAGTTAGGACTGAAATCACCTTAGACAAGAGAGCTTGGGATTCCCAAGGTCTGGATATAGAGAAATCATCGGACTGACCATGGTTGGTAAGTTTTTTGATGGCTGTCATCTTTTTAACATCAATAAGAAAACTCTAGATGCAATGATGGTAGTCAGTAGAAGCATTGACTGGAAATTTTCCAGTTCACCTACATTTTACAGCCAGGGTTCACTTTATTACCTGGCCACATAAATCAGGGTTGAGTCATTAGTGAAAAACTGATCTGTCCTTTCCAGGACGGAGCATCGAGTACAGGCTTGTACCCATCAATCAGTGCCATTCTTTCTTCCATGGGGACCTCACTTGAAGTAGAGTCCCAGCCTCTAAGGTTCTAAGGGGTCTGGTGTGTTCGGCATCATTGTTGATCCACTCTGCTTATTCATCATGATTCCAATGCTCAGAGCTATCTTGGCTCTCTAGACTAAATATCTCTTTAGCATAAACATCCGGAATGGAATTCTGGATCTGAGAACAAGTTTATTGTATCTTTCTCTAGAAGCAGAGCAATTAAAGATCATTTCAGCTTAAATATCAACGTTCGAAGGTCTCTTTGGGGACTCTTACAGAATCAAACAAGTCTTCAAATCACTACTTGAATACAGAGAAAGAATTTTGTGTCTTTAGCAGCCAGCCCGTGGACGTGATACAATCTGCCGGGTCCTTCCATAAAACAGCCACAGGTTGACACGTGTGGGTAGAAAATGACCCTCTCCAAAGGTTGTTGCGTGCTGGGAAAATGTCACAGATTACACTGAGCAAAGGTCATCCTGATGGGGGGTGCTTCAGTAAGATCAGCCAAGAGGAGAATGAGAACAAATAGCAGCTTAGCGGCAAGCAGGTGGCAGGAGCATCCTTCCTGAAGTTCAGCATCCTCTCTGACTATGATAGGACTGTAGGAGTCTTGCAGGGAAGTGATTTTTTGCCACACCATTGCCTGCAGATCAATAAGGCTCTTCTTGTATATAAAAAATATATGTAATTATTATTGGCTGATATTCTGCTTTCCATTTAAGTAAATGTATAAATTCTTTTAAGATTGGGAAGAAAAACAGCCTAATAATTTGAGTTTATTGAATATGTTAACTACTGGGCAGAAAAATCTTGAGGGCGTATTGATTGTATGCATATAATTAGCTATATAATACTTACTGATTTTTCTTAGTAATCATTATATATCACACACACATATATGATATCTTTGAATAAGTTAATCCATTCTTCATCTAAAGTCTATTTGTGATGGAAATATGCTTTTTATACAATTTGTTTTCTCCCTATTTCTCAGGTGTCATATTATTGGACCTGTGTGGTTTGAATGTGAAATGTCCCTCCCCGGTCCACATGTTTGGACGCTCAATCCCGGCTGTGGTGTTGCTTTGGAAGGCTCTATCTTTAGGAGGCTGAGTGAAGACAATGGGTCACTAGGGGTAGGCTCGGGGTTTCATACTTTGACTACTTCCTGACTGTGGACAGAGTGTGACCACTCTGTGTCATTCACTCACGGTGCATGCTCTCCCTGCCGTGACAGACAGTATCTATCATGATTGGAGGATGTGGAAGTGGAATTCTACAATTTGCACATATTGCCTGTACATGCTCAAATCGCCCCCAGATTGCGTATGATGCTTGATGCAACGTAAACACATTGGAAATAGATGTTACAGCATATTTAGAGAAAAGAAGTCTGCAGATGCACAGCACAGACATGATTCCATTTAGCGTTTTCATTCAGGGCTGGTGGAGCCCATGTGTACGGAAGTACCTTAGAGAAGGTACAGGCTCAAACAGCCTAGGCAAACACAGAAGAGAAGGGCATGCTGAAGTAATGCTTCAATCTAGCATGCCCACGGCCACCAGAAAGCTGGCACCGACAAAGGGACAATCCCCTTCTGGAACCTTGAGACATTCTAGATAGTTTCTGTTACAGGATAATCCTTACTTTATGCGCACAGTTTCCATATTCTAATGAGTAAACCACACTTCAGAGTCACTCTGAGTTATCACTCAATCTCCCTGATGCGTGGTCCTGCCCTTTTAAATGAAGTGGCTTTCATGGCCTGTGGCTTCCAAGCCTGTGCATATCAGTACTGTCAGTGCTCTTGTGTTTGCTTTGTGTGTGTTCCCAGTGTGCCCCATCATTGCCCGTCTCAGCCCTCAGTGTTCCCGAAATGTGTGATGACCTAAGCACATGTGAGAGAACCTTCTGGAAGGAGCTACATTACTCCATCACGCTGTAGAGCTGTACACAGAAGGACAGGATCAAAATGGTGGCCGACCAACGACACAGTAGGTTGGTCTGGAAAGATGTAGCTTTGAGTAAATGAGGAAGCTGTAACAAAGATCTCTGGCTTAACTCTGGTCTCAGGCTCAACATGGGTTTCTCTTCTCTCTCCTTTCCTTCCTCCTCTCTTCCTCAAACCTAGTTTAAAATGGCAGTGCAGTCAGTAGACACCAAACTGGGAACTATGAAGTTGTGCTTCTTCCAGGCCACGAAGAGATGCTTTCACACTCCTGAGTAGCAGTGGTGAAGTATGTCTTCTAGCTGTCATGTGACCGGCAGGAGGTGCTGTGACGTGTGATAGGTCAGGTATACTGACACATCTTTAATAACTATCATCAGTCAAAGGCACAGTCACACTTAAGCGATTTTTGCTATACAGCCTCTTGTTAACCATAGTTACATCTGCACAGGTAGGGAAATGTGTAAAATATTAAATTTTAGACATTCTGTCTGTGTAATTTGTTCAGATCAACACTTTCTAAGCCTTAATTGAAATGTGACAGGCATCTGTGTGTGCATGTTTGCTGCATGACTGAACGTTGTAAATCTGTTTTAATTCTTTAGCTTGCATTGTACCTGTGCTGCTGTGCCCCGAGCCAATAGCAGGACAGGCACCCCTAGAGGAGGGGGACTGAGGAGGAGGAACGTGTATGGCAAAGAGCAGTGACCTCCTGAGGTTGTTGTTTGAGAGAAGCAGGGTGTCTTCAGAAAGCTGACAGGGAAGCTTCTGTTCTGTGCTAGCGAGAGTCCAGTTCTCAGAGCAGCCAAAACTGAGGGCAAATGGAACTTGGTAGAAATACATCTAAAAATTTTTATGAGAATCCCCGTTTTCTCGAGACAGTTTATATCTGCACAGCACCATGTGGGAAACAGGAGTTTCCATGAAGTATTGGTCTCTCACAACACAGTGGCAGATGCGGTAATTGCTAAGAGGGTAGTAGGATCAGAACCCGGCAGACGGGCCAAGGCCGGCGCGTAAGTGAAGTCTGTCATGAGAGGCAGGTGCTGCTGCAGAGCCGTGGAGCACAGGAGGCAGGACTGAGGCTGTCACTGGACTCCAGGTTGGGTTCCTTGCTGGAAGATTATGCAGGGGGAGGGAGGGAGGTGGCCTTTGGTGGCCCCTGGGTAAGCAGCACCGAGAGCATTTGCTAGGCTCCCCGTCCCTCCTGTCCCCCTCCAACTCCACCCTTGCCTCGTCCCTTTTCCTTTGGAGAAGAGAATCCACCACATGTGTGGGGAGGCACATGATGTAATAACTCTTGAGGGTCAGCTGATGATTTCTGTCATGAAGGACAACACTTACTGCCACAGCACCGTAAAGCCCTAAACAAAACTGAACAAAGGTCAGTGCGTCTTAATGCTGTGTTATCCAACCTTCTATGATATCATCTTGTCTGTAATTCCAGCACCTGGGAAGCAGGGCAGGAGGGCCCTGTGTTCCATCCTGGACTCCAATTCTGAGATCCTGTCTGAAATGCATGGATATTTGAAATGATCAGTAAAATTTTCAGATACGTGTTCTTTATCCGAGAGGCTCCGTGTAGTGGCCTGGTCACACAGGCTCCCTGGGCTGATGATTCGCTAACCAGTATAAATGACTACTTTTAACGTTCATACTGAACCTAGAACATTTGAAAAGTACTCTGTTGGTAGCTACTGGATCATCATGGCATGAGAGAGAGGCAGGCTTCGGCACCTGAGGTAGGCTAGTACCTTGGCCTGTAGCACATGTGTGCCTGGCCCTTTAAATGGCGGGTGCTTGGTACAGTAGCTGAAAAGCCCTCCAGAACAGTATCCACTTCCTCTGTCTTTACTGTAAACCTTGTTCACCAACAGTGGCTGTTGGGCCTTTACTGACCTTTACCCATCCCTATCTGATTAACAAGCTTTAGACGAGCTGATTGAAGTATCTAGTAAACACAGACCAATGCTATTGGACCTCCCCTTCCGCACCGCCCTGCTCTCGCCATTTCCCTCCACAGTAAACAGACTCGCACCATGGAGGCTTTCTGCAGAGTCTGTTTCTTGGGTTAGTGACTCCACGCTGCTTACTCCCTTGGGAACTCTGCACCCACTTAAAGATAAATGAATTGTGCCAAGTCCATGGCCATCAGGTCGATAGCAATATCCATCCTGTGTGGACCTTGTTCTGCCCAGGACCTTGGATTGCTCAGGGTAGCTGGAGCTGTGCTCTTCTGTTTGCAAAACCCACTAAATTAGCCTCCTCGCTGTTCTAGGCTTTATTGGAAGTCCCCAGATGGATGGGCTCAGTGGATGCCCACAGAGATCGGAGCTGGTTGTTTGACAGCGGGGAGGGAGGGAATGCGGAGTCAAACACCGAGGGCAATCTGTGTTCTTGAGAAATGAAGAAGACACAATTCCCCGGGGGCATGGGGTTGGGGGGGGCGCTAAGGCAAATCCATCGACCCAGAACAGTGCTGAACCTTACAGACATGCCATTTGCTTCCTCATTCCACCCTCTTTCTTCTCCTGACCCACCCGATAACTCAACTTCTTACTGAGCGTATCCATCCTACAGTCCAGCTGCATTTGCTTCATGTTGTCATCTTGTTCTTTGAGACGGGGTCTCCCTATGTAGCCCAGTCTGGTCTCAAGCTTGCAATGATCCTCCTGCCTCGGAACCCTCAGTGCCCAGTTCACAAATGCCTGCCACCACACCTAGTGGTCTCCCTTAAGTCTGTTTTTCCTCACTGGTAGGCTTCATTCACAGCAGGCACAGGGCTCTGCCTTCATGGCCTACAGAACACACCATCGGCCTTGGCTTCTCCCTTCCGTACATCACTCTGTTCCCTGGTGCAATGATTCCACCTCGTAAATGCCTCCAAGTCTATCCTTTCCTGTAACTCTGACAACTACGTTCTGGTCTGGGCTTTATGGAGGAGAGAACTCTTAGTTTTCCCAGTATCCTGCAGCAGGTTCTGCTGGAACATCTATCTATGGAGGGGCAGAGTAGGTTCCTATGCTTGTTTCCATTCCAGCCTGATGGTCAGAAGGAAGCCGTCCAGTTGCCAAAGCTCTCCGTGCTCTCATTACATTTCTTTCAGATTGCAGTTGATAAAATGTACCGAACGTTCTATTGAATTGTATGGTTTATTGCCAATTACGTCATTATCAAGCCAGGCTCATTTTCCATCATTCTTGCTTGATCTTGTTTCTGGTGTGCTTTGGGGAGATCTCCATCTTCTCCGTGAGGCGTGTCTTTGCCGAGCACATGCTGACATCCCCTTTAAGACTTCTGAATAGCCTGCTCTGTGGTCGGTTTCCTCCACGAAACCTCAGCTCAAAGGAAATCAATTTTCCGAGCCTCCTCCTGCTTTGCCTTGTTGGCAGTCCCCATCATGCTTCTCGTGTTCCTGAATCTCATCTGACAGCTCCTACTGTACAGTGATCCGAGAGCCAGTCAGCTGGGAGGGCTGGAGGAGAAGGCTGGGAGGCAGGCCATGCGCTGGCCTGCAGAGGGCATGACTACTCTTCTTCCAGGGTTGTGTTGTAGCTTCCGGATTCATAATGTGGCTGATTAGCACTGACTCTGAGCATCTTCTAGTGTCCTAAACCAACAGCTGCAGTTTTTGTGAGAACAATAAAACTAGGCTGAATGATGTGAATTTTGAAAAGAAAACACTAGACACCCTTTCCTTGCAATCAGGCTGTGTTCTCACCACAACTAGGGTCTGCATGGAGAACTCCCCCAGTCCAGGGAGCAGACTGAAATGACCCACTATACATTCCTCTGCGGGTGGGTGCATTCATCTTGGGCTCTCCCCAGTGTGCAGCAGCTGGATGTCATTTGCATCTGAAATTTACCTTCCTTCTCTTCCCTGAGTCCAGCCCTGCTTCTTTTTAAGGACTTGGCTGTTAAAAATTGAAATTGTCAGACATGCTATATTTTGAATTTATGCCAGAGCTCCTTAGACAAACGCTTTCTGCATGCCTGAGCACTGGGAGAGCACAGGTGGTTTTCACACACCCTTCATTAGACATTCTCCTTTGCTCCTGACTTCTGTGACAAGATCCTGGGAGCTGTGCAAAAATCCTGGCATAATTTCCATCACCCGGAGGTTGCTTCTCTTAGCGATAAATCAGTCACATGAAAGTAAGACTCTCTTCATGGCTGAGATATGATGCATGTCCCACCATCACGGCTGGTCACTTCCCTCTGCAGGGCTCTCTTGAATGATCTAGCTGCTGTGGGCACATCCTGAGCCTTGGCCACATTGGGGAAACCCACCTTCCCAGGGCTCATATACAGATTGCCAGAGCTAGAGGAGACATTGGCCGTTCAAGTTATTCCGAGAAGAGACGAATGCCCCTTCTTCTCCCTGTATCACTGCAAGCTAGCTACTTAAGAAACAACCAAACCACCATGGAGGAGCACGTCTCCCTCCTATAAGGGTACCAGAAGAATCCTCTCCCAGTGTCTTTCCACAGTCTCCAGGCGGAAAGGCTGAGGTTCTTACTGCATTCTGTTCCTATCTTTGGGGGAGCCTGGTAAGTCAGCAAGAACAAAGGAGAAACCGCATCATGGGAGACTTCAACTTTAATGCAGAGTTAGGGTACAGGCAAGGGAGTGGTCATTGACCCCAAGAATGCCCATGGGTTAAGACAAGGATACTGGCAGTAGCCTCGTCTACATGTACGGTGCCATGCCTCCCTGTGCTTCCAGCTACAGGGCAAATGTCTTCTGTTTTCATCCCTAGGGATGATGGAGGGTTCGAAGCCTGCTTTGACTTGCTCTTAGGACAGTCCCACACCTCTGATTTGAATGTGCCTTGTTTATTTACGACTCACACAGTCTTCCTCTTGACCCAGCTTTGTCAGAGTTAGCCACACACATCAGATGCACAAATCCCGGAGAACAGTACAGAGAACCTTGCACATGTCACATGGTCCTAAAGAGCACGAGAGCAGGCCAAGACAGTAAGTCAAGGAAACAAGTGTGGATGTCCTCTCCAGGCAGAGAGCAGCATCTACAGTTGTCATGCATACTCTATGAGGTTGCAGGGAGATAGTCTTGTGGCAGAAAGACACGTAGAAACTTCCTTCCACTGCAATTCCATATGGAAGGACCACTTGATTTTACCTGAGTGTTCCACCATCCATTTTATACAGGAATATGGGGGCTAGAGACACATGCTGCTGTGGTGGCTCAGCAAGGAGGCGTTTCCATATGTAGAAACCCTGCCAGGCCTCAGCAGAGGGAACCCGGTCCTGGCCAGTGTCATACTCCATCAAACCTGAGTGTCTGAGCTCAGGTGTTTTTATTGATTCAGAACTCCTCAGGAGCAGATACAGGCAGTGAAACATCCCCCAGAGACATCCAACCCTCATTCAACAGTGCATAAAACAGTTATTTTACACATAGCTAAACCGCATGCTACCATGGAGATTTTGGAGATCTGAGGCTGAGTTCTCATGTGTGTGAGACAAGTACTTGGCCCAGTAAGCCACCTCCACTTCAATAAGTAGATCATTATTTGAAAGGTGATGTAAGGGCTAGGTCTGAACCAGCGTCTTACTATTTTAATACTGATAAAGACAGGTTCTGGTGAGAGAAAACATGTTTTGGCTCTTACTTCTTTCAAGGCTATCGGCAATCCCCTTCCATTTTTTGAATGAATTCTTAACTTGCTATCACCTTGTTTTGCATCAGCCTCTTCTTAACTGTATGTCTGGTTCACAATCCTTCCTTCTGTCATTAGGGGAGGCTTTCGTGATGCTATCTTCCAAAAGTCATACTTTTATGTCCCAACCGTCCCCATGGTGTGAGAATAGAGAACCTGAAAATTTTCATGTTTTAATACAGACAGAGCAGAGTAAAATACCAATGGCCTCAACTACTGGTCTGTACGGCCCGGCCAACCGTGAGCCATGCACAGGTCCTGTCTACCTGTGCCGGGAGGTGACAGGCCTGAGGAAGGGCACCAACCTGGCTCCCTATTCTCCCAGATGAATATTTCACACCTCTTCAAACTCAAACTGTCATTTCAGCTAATGGTCTTACTTCCTAATACATCTGGGTGGTGGGAATAACAGAAGACCTCAGTCTTTCCCACCCACCGTGCTCCTGGATGTGGGCAGAGATTCTCCTTGTATCCTAAATTTCAGATGCCCTTGCTTCTCCAGGCCATCATTTCTGCTTCCCTTGTACACGACCAACCACCCCAAGTTCAGTTGGTGTTTCAAGGCTGCATCCTCTTGCAGTTAAAAGCAATATAAACTTCGGTTGACTTCTATTACCATTTTTAAAAATGTTCTCTTTTTCGTTAAACTCCTCAAATTAGTTGGCTATCCAAACATTCCCACAGACATGCTGCCCTCAGCACCCTTGAAATGTTCCATCATCTCGATGAGGAGCTTTGCCCTCCCCGACTTTTGGGACACCATAGCCCCTCTGTCTTGCTGGGTGAGTGCTTTCCCAAGTTTCTCCTCTGACCCTCACCAGTTAGGTGGATTTCTGTGGTCCATCAGTCTCTGCCCTATTCTGACTGGATAACTGTATCTAATTCCCTGGTTCTGTACTCCAACCCCACAGGTGTACAGACTGCTGCCTTCTCTACATTACAGTCTTGTTTGTTAATTCCCCTGCACCTCTATGGGTTCCACCCCTCACAGATCAAAAATATTTTCAGAGTATCATGCTAGAACATATACAACCTTCAGAGTCTGTGTGCTCCACTTGGCAACTATCTCACAGCATTTACATGGAAATGTATTACATGAGAAGGTAATATGTACTATTATATGAAAATACGGTTCTATTTCCTAGCCAAGCCTTGGCACCTACAGGTGTAATACCCAGAGGGGCTCCTGGAACCAACCTCTTTTATAAGCGGAGATGCCTACATTATTTTTGACACATCATAAATTACATACATTATAGGATGCCACGATGTTTTGATATATGTGTGCAATATGGAATGATCAAATCAAGCTAATTAACATATCCATCATCTTGATAACCTATAATTTTTTAGGGAGACTTTGGAAATGTGCTTTCTTGGATATTTTGAAGTATACAATGATGTTATTTACTGCAGTCTCTGGTGCCATAAACGGAAAGCACTCCTCCTGTTTATGAGAAAGCTTGTTCCTTTGATGAACAAACTCCAGTTCCTATTCCATTCACCTCCTCACCCACACGGAACCACCAGCCTGCCTATCATCTACTTCTGTGATGAAGGAAGGGGCACAAAGCAGAGAATTCAGGCTACCCCATGGAAGCTGAGCAAGGCCGAAGGCGTGAATTCCCCTCTGGGACCTGGAATTTTTGTTAGCCTAATGGAACTCGGAGTCAGATAATCAATCTAGATAGTTTTAGAGCATCAGTGGGAAGCCAGTAAAGGAGGCCTTTGGTGAACTTCTGAATGTGCTGTCCCCAGGTCTCCTCTTATCTCTGTGGTTATTTTTATTCTAGTGCTACTTGTGATTATTCAACCATATCACCGGAGCTTCAGTCTCTTCTACCTGGTAGCATCTAAATGCCTGAGTGTATGTTTATATCAAGGATCACTTATACTTCCGTGTGCCAGCCCCGCTCCACCTCTCAGAAGGCACTCAAGTGAATTATGATCGTGAGAACAGAAAGGCACTGTGAACTCAGCGTACGCTGCTGTCTGTTGCCAACCCCGCTTCCTTATGTCATGCAGCAACTGTGGCTTCATTCTTAGATGTGCACATTTTTGTCCTCAAAGCAAGCTATGCTCATCTTGGAGCAATACATACATGCTGCCAGGAATCCAGGCGATTCTCTGAATGGCTGCCTGGTGGTCCACCGAGTTCCAACCCTTGTCCCGGGAGAAAGCACGTCTAGACTCTATCATTCTCTCACAGTGAGCCCCTAGGCAACTCATCAGATGTTTCTCACTTTGCAATAGTTTAAAAGCGAATCTTCAAATGAGTTGGTACCTATGAATATAAAGCCTAAATTGTTTATGAGTTAATAATACGATATTTCAACGTCAAGTATTAAAGCCTTTGCCACCTAGTGGAGGGCATCACTGTTGTTCTTCACGGAGACACTGGTAGCGTCATCAGCCTTCACTGCTGTGGTTGTGCCCCACGGATGAGCCTAGCGAAGCCTACGTCTCCGCCCTTGAGCTTGCTCTGGAGTTCTGAAACACGACTGAGCCTTGAACATCCACACAGCTGCCACGCACCCCATCTACATCTGCTGAGGGAGTTGCAGTGGCCTTCTCTGTTTCAGAAGACTCCCTGCAACAGCACCCGCTAGAAGGGAGGGCAGGTTGAATGTAGGGTCAATCCCAAGACATGCCAATCAACAAGGTAGTTTTCTCATTAACCATGGAGACTAATGAGATATGGACTCAGAATATTACCTGGACTTGAGAACACAGAAGATACAGGTTTTGTGTTTAGCCTTGTAGGGAAATAAAACCCACTGACAAGACGCTGGGTGAGCACATGCTTAGTGACACTAGCTAGGAAAGAATATGGAGCCAGAACTGTTAAACCTTAAACGGCCTCTCAGGAGCATGTACAATGATCTGGATGCTCCGGCTGTGTGGAAGAAATTGAGGTTTTTAAGTTTTTTGACGCACTGTTGGGGTACTGTGAAGGCAAGTCTCCCTTTCAGCCACCACACTGAAAACCTCAAGGGTCACAAAATAAAACAGAGAAGTGACCTCATCCTTGGAGTGATTTCCTGAGATGTGTTTAGATCCCAGTGGCAGACTTTCATCTTCCAGTTAATGAAGAGACTTAAGCATTAACAGCCCCAAAGGGCCTTTCCAACAACTCTGATAAGCACCCAACTAACTGTCCACCATGAGATATTGCAAATAGAAGCATATCATAATGGAAAAAAAAAAGCATGTCATCTATTGATTTCCTGGCTGCTGCTGGATCTTCATTAACACAGATTGTACTATTTATGAAATCTCATACCCTTTTCCTGGGCAAAATGTGGTTTAGAGAGAAGCTATGACAGATCAGATATGACAAGCACTGTTTTGCAATTACTGTGTGTCTCTAACACTGACATTCTCAGGACACCCCAGTGCGTGCGGGATCATTAGCAATTATTTTTTAGATGAGAAAACTGAATCAACGGGCAGAGTGACAATCAAAGTAAGATTTCCAGCTGTAAAGCCAACACAGTCAAGTGCACCAACAAAGTAGTATTTAACAGAATTATATGAAAAATTATGTAGCTAAATGTGCCTGACGTTAGAGTGTCTGCTCCTGAACAAAAGCTGGTCCACATCTTCCTCATGGTTTTTGCACTCTTGTGAGTGCAAAGAATGTGGAGTGTTGGGAGCCGAGTTGAAACGCCATTACAAGATGGCGCCGGTTTCCTGCTTCCGGGCTCCTCTTGCTCGGTTCTGGAGTAAACAAGTAACAGCGCAGGTGCAAGTTGAGTAATCCTTGCCGCCTCCCCCTATGCTAATGAGGTTCTGGACATGCATCCAATCGTTGATGGTCACGTTGCTTGCCGCCTCCCCCTATGCTAATGAGGTTCTGGACATGCATCCAATCGTTGATGGTCACGTTGCCTATATAAGCAGGGTGCCTCACACATTCAGGGTCTTTCGCTCTCAACACTCAATCAAGCTACAGTCCTCAATAAAGCGTGAACCAGAAGAATCCTGTGTGCGGCGTCTTCCTTGCAGGCGAGGCGGGCATCCACATTTGGTGCCGAAACCCGGGAACCTGACCATCAGCTCAGCACCGGCGAAGACCCCTGTTTTCAGGAGGATTCAGAACTGGAGCGCGGGACGAAAGTGGATCCAGACTCTTTCTGAGAGGTATGCTGTTTTATGAGATTGACCCTGCACTAGGTGCGGTCATGTTTGCTTGTATGGTTATTGTTGTTCTTGCCCTTGTCTAAATTGTCATCGCCCAGGAACCACCAGGTCTCTTACAATCCCTTCTTGGGGTAAACTAGGAGGAGATTTGCAAAAGGAAAAGGGAGGTCTCCGCGCCGGCACATGGCCACTATGGCGTATGGTTAATAAGCGATGTCAAGAGAGGGTAAAAGAAGGACAGCGTACATTGGCAGAACATCAAGACAGCATGTCAGAAACAGAAAAGAGGGAGAGGCCTAAAAAAGAGATAAAAAGGGTAGAAAAAGAGATAAAAAGAACAAATGAATAGTCAGAAAAGGGTATACCCAGTACTAGCAGAATTTGAAAATTTAAAAATAACCAGTGATGAGACTAGTAGTTCCTCTTCTGACTCAGAAACCACAGACTCAGAAACTTCGGGGTCAGAAGAGAAACTGGATACAGAGGAACAAACAGAACTAGAAGAGGAAGCTGCACGCTATGAGGAAGAACGTTACCGTCCTGAGCCATACGCTCCGGCGGCTCCCTCTGCGCCCCCTCTTCCTAACCTGCCTAAGGCTAAGACCTTAAATTTTTTGAATTTGGATGCTGCTGGAAGATCTGCAGCAGATAGACATGCTATGTCTACACAACCTCCACTAGAAAATGTCAAGTGGAAAGATGTATTGTCTAATCAATGGAAGGGCCCGGATCAAGTTTTAATAAGATCCAGGGGAGCTGTTTGTGTTTTTCCTCAGGATCAAGAAAACCCCATTTGGGTGCCTGCTTGTCTGACGAGGACGGTGAAACAGCCCTTAGAGCCTGAAAAAGATCAAGAACAAGATGAAGATCTTGAAAACGCTACTAGCTCTACAGATGATCCTGATAAAGTGGCCCTCGATACGCATAGAACAACGATGGGGAATACTAACAACACTCCCCAAACCAATGCTGGTGATGCATGACGAACTCTAGTCTTGATCTTGCCTATTTGCCTTATGACTCTCAAAATAGCGGTATAGGGGAAAATCGTACTATGGCAATTGGCTCAATTAGGTTGTGAATGGAGGATGCTTGGTTTATGTGTGACATCTGTTCAATATCATAATTATACTGTTGCTGCAAATTTGTCACGGGAACTTTCTCAATATCTCAAGACGGATTGGTCATCACAATTTGATGCTACTATGAAGGACCTAAGACTGGCCATTACACATGTCAATTCAACTCGTGTGGACTTATCCATGGCAACTGGACTCTGGGGTTGGATTAAAGATGCTAACATGTATCTCAAAGAATGGGCTGGTCTGGGAACTATGGGAATTATGATGATTGCTTCTGTATTAACATGCTTTTGGTGCTTTTGTAAAATGTATAGACAGAGACAGCGAGATAATGCCATGATTATTCAAGCATTTGCTGCCCTTGATGTGAGACATTCCCCTGCAGCCTGGTTAGCAACACTTAAACAATAGGCTATCGTTAGGTCGATGGTTGGTATGTAATATCCAACCCTCCTTTTGATTGTTGAGCTGTATGTTGTCAGAACCAATGTGACAGAAGTTCATCTCCACCACATGTCTCCCTTTTAGACAATTTAGAGCATGTGGCCTTTGCACCTTGAGGACTTGCTTCCATTGCACCAAGAATAGGCACATCCCTTATTCGACCCAAGGTTAGCCTTTGCACATCTCAGAGGTTCTCCTCATTGCACGAGATAAGGTAACCTGGGTATTTAGGACATGCTTAACTTCCTCGATCCTCACCTCCGTAGATGGAGGGGGTTGATCGGTGACTTAGCATGTTCCTTTGTCCTCAATTTAATATAAAAGGGGGACATGTTGGGAGCCGAGTTGAAACGCCATTACAAGATGGCGCCGGTTTCTTGCTTCCGGGCTCCTCTTGCTCGGTTCTGGAGTAAACAAGTAACAGCGCAGGTACAAGTTGAGTAATCCTTGCCGCCTCCCCCTATGCTAATGAGGTTCTGGACATGCATCCAATCGTTGATGGTCACGTTGCTTGCCGCCTCCCCCTATGCTAATGAGGTTCTGGACATGCATCCAATCGTTGATGGTCACGTTGCCTATATAAGCAGGGTGCCTCACACATTCAGGGTCTTTCGCTCTCAACACTCAATCAAGCTACAGTCCTCAATAAAGCGTGAACCAGAAGAATCCTGTGTGCGGCGTCTTCCTTGCAGGCGAGGCGGGCGTCCACAGTGGAGAGGCTAAATAATAGTAGAAAACATTCATAAAACTGAAATTATGTTAGCTTACAGGTTATGTGGCAGGTTCTGATATCTAATACACGGCCCAAATGCCTGGTGAATATTCAGGGAGGATCTCCATCTCCCTCAAACTAAAGCATGGCTATGGACAGCAGCTACTTTCTTAACAGTATTTTAGGGAAGTCGTCTCTATGGAAGCCCAATGCATGATGGGGTTCTCAGATTATCTTCCAGGTACCAAGTCTTTAAGCATCAGGAAGACTCACAAGAGTTCTGGGGGAAACAGACATTCCTAGGATTCCCGGGACATAGGACTTCCAGTATTACAATCAACTATATGTGTTACTTATAAAAGATGCTATTTAAGAAGACATGGAGGAATTGGGGGTTAGGGAAGGGACTTAGAGAAATCACATGCTCAAACAGGGTGGCCTAGGACAAAGATGACAAATGGATGGGCCAGAAGATGCAGGAGCTCAAAGCTCTCTGGTGCCCTCAGTGTTCTTGTCTCCAGGTTAGCCAGTCATGGACCTGGACCTAGGAACTTGTGGTGAGAGTTCTGATGGGTGAGGCTAACACAGTACCTAGACTACCTGCAGAGAAGAAGAGCTCTCCAAACCTCAACGGAAGAATGAATTCCACCAACCGGGAAGCTGGCAAGAGGATCCAGAGACTGCCACAAAGGTGTCCTGATTTCACCCCAGAAGATCTGAGTGAGAATCCAGCTAAGCCAGTATGAAAGACTCCTTAGCAGCCATGGGGTGTGCTCCCATGAGACCAGACATTTGTCAAGTGGCTTGTTAGTTTATGAGAAGATAAAAAGCATGCTATCCAATAGAGACAGTTCTCGAGAGCGCCATCCCCAGTAGGCCTGCAGCTCTCTGTACTTGTTCCTATCTTTCTACCCTTTATTTTCCCTCGAGCCTGACACACAAGCACCACGTGCCCTCTTGTACTATTCAGTTGTGACTGTTCTGCCTTTTGACACCAACATTTCAGATTCATAGCTCTTTAAACTCATGCAAATATTCTCTCAAGTTTTCAGGTCTTTGATCTACGTAAGACCAAGGATTATCCCATTGGCTTCTGTAGTTCCACAAGCTCTTAAGGTAGGCTGATTCGTGCTACCAGCATGCCTGAGTCCCCCAGACGGCCTGCTGTGGGTCTTCTGCCATGATAGGGTCGCTCAATTCTCCAAATGTATCCCTGTGCATTTCTATGCATGACATCTATCTCTCTGTCCCTAATTCCCTCTCTTCAGAGAACCTTGAATGGTAAAATTGTTTCTCCTGGCTCCACATTTACAGAGCGGCATGAGGAGCTTCCGTCCTGTCTCCGTGTGCCTCAGTCTCCTCGTATAAACACCTGGAACAATGTCAGATATAGACTCTGGATGAACGACTGCATGTGAAGCCCTCAGAAACATGTGTGTCAGGAGTTCATGCAGGGTACTTACATAAGTTAGAAAAAAATCTAATCACAAAATTTGCTTGCTATCCAAAGACCTAAACTAGCACAAAGAAACTATGCAGAGGCCCAACAGCTGAGCCTTTGTAAGAAAATAAATGTGGCTTTGGCTTTTCTAAGTTCTCAAAGCAAATAGATCATTAGAGGGACCTACGTGGACCTGCGCTGCAGATATTTGTTAAGGGAAGTATTTAGTCAGGTAAACACCTAGCTATTTGTGCCATAATTTCAAAACTAAACGTTGATTAAAACACAGATGAAGTGGCCTGGGAGACGGTCCTCAGATACGCCAGTGTGTGGCTTGGAAGAGGTCGCTCCTGCCCAGCTTGGAAAGATGTCTCAGCACATTAAGAACCACACAAGCTGGATTTGCTGTCAACACCAGCACGTTACTCTCTCCCATCTCAGTTTCACAGCATTTTATTTAGAAAAAAAAAATGAAAATGCTCCCATTAAACTGTCTCTACATTGCATTTGCAATCTGCACTATTTTATACGGCCATTAAAACTTTAAATGTAAAAAGAAAATTAAAAGCATTAATTTTTAAAACTTGAAAGTGCGTAAGAATAAAAAGAGGAAATCAATACTATTCAAGTCACAAATCCTCACTGCCGGTCTGCCTGTGCCTACCCTGTCCTGCCCCGGCTTGCAGCTCTCTGCTGGAGCATTTTCACTCAATTTCCAGGCACAGTTACGCACTTCCTTGTAACCTTTGCTAAGTGTAGAAGTGAATAACATTTAGAAGAGGGAAAAAGCTGTCCATTTTAGTTCTGGGTTTGGCCTTCTTTGCACTTGAAATACATCTCCATGCAGCGCCCGCAGTAGCTAATGAGAGTGTCTGTTGCCAGGGCCGTCTTGTCAGACAGTGCCAGTTGATATGCAACACCATGAGTCTTCCAGTAAATCCTGCTCCCTTCTAACTCAGCTAAACTGATCTTTTATTTAGTTTCACTATTAAGAGTCAAAACCTCACAAAGTTTCAAAATCAAGAAAGTCCCCTTAAGAAGATTGATCATGTGCAGAGGCCCCCAACAACAAGTGTGGGCACAAGATGAGCTGGCTCCACATTCTAAACAGATCACAACGCAGGGTGCTCTTGGCATGCATGCCCAGAATTCCCTAAATACTCCAAATGCAAGACACTTCTGTTTCCCTGTGCTTAGATAGACCCAGGCCTCACAGAGGAGCTCACTCAACCTTGGTCAATCCTCAGACCTGGGGCCCAGCTCCTGGGGAGCATGGACAGGCAGGGAACAGCTTCTAATGCATCACATGGTGTGTGTGTGAATCCTTCAGAATGAGCAGTGTGTTCCCAAGGTAGAACCACCCTGCTGCCACCTCGAGGCCCCAGGCATGCTGGTGGCCCGTGCTGTTCCACTCACTCCACAACAGCACCAACGCCTGCAAAGGGAGGAACTTCCGACATCCACATGTTTAATCAACTAGCGTTCACGTTTGGGCTTTAAACTTTGTGAGTCTGTCTCTCCGTGGAATATTTGACACCACCTTTTTTCCTAATTAAACATACAGTTCGGTTTACCAAACAAAACTACGTGCCTAGAGATCACCAACATAATTAGAAAAATTCTATTAACTGTTATTTACTGCCACTTAGATATGATATTTAAGATTAAAATACCAAATCGTTTTCCTTGAAGAAAGAATTTTATGATCCTGCCAAGGAAAAATTTGAAAGCACGCCATAGACGGTAAAGCAACTCTGTAGGAAATGCTGATTGAAGCTAAGCGCGTGGAGCTGTTGATGAGTTACACGTCTCCACAGCATGGGACGAAGCACACTTTGTATTAATTTATTATCGGAAGAGTTCCCCACTTACAATTAATCACAGATTATAAAGTGAGTTTCCTTAATCTGTAGTGTGGTGCTCCCCTACTTTATGCGCCATTACTCATGCGAACGGCATAAATAGCCTCAGAAAGTTAAACAACAGCCATAGACTACAATGATAAATAATAGGAGAGAAAAATATTAATGGATCGAAGAAAGCGAGGAAGGATACATTACCAGAGGAGCGAGGAGAAGGGATGGTGTGCGTGATTTAAAGTCTTGTGATGACGGATCGGTCATTCCAGGAAGAAAGCATTTACATCATGCCCCTGGCACACTCGCCAGCCCGCGACACATTTCACCGCAGACCTGAGAGTCAGACTCAGCCAGGAGACTAGATACAGGAGGGAACTGAACACTGAGGCTCTGAAACCCCATTCATCATCGTGGGGATTGTTACTGTTCACTTTAGAAGGCTTCTCTCTCTCTCTCTCATAAATCACGGTTGCCTCTCTTTCTCTGAAAGCACTAACAGAGGCAAGCACAGCTCAGTGTGTGGTACAGTTCCTTACTAACTTCCCTGGAGAGGTCTAGATGCCAAAGAGAGGTCACAGAGACCTCTGGGGAGGCAAGTAGCTTCATCATTGGCTCCATGTATGGAGGACCAGAGAGTTTGAGGTTCACAGGCAATGCCTTTAGGTTTCCTGTAGTGTTGCAAGAAGACAGAAGTGGGTAGGGCCAGAGCATTGACTCGGGGGTCAAGTGTACATAATGCTCTTACAGAGGACTTGTTCGGTTCACAGCACCAACAGAGGGTATGTCTAACAACCACCTTTAACTCCAGCTGAGAGGAGTCCAACACCTCTGGCCTCCATGGGCACTAGCATTCATACCATCCCCCACATATGCATAGCTTCAAATCTTAAGAGCAAGAAAGCATGGGAGAACAATGGAGTTCCTCATTGGACCGCGGCATGAGGTTAGGTTGGTTTTGGAGTCACTGACATAAGGAGCAAGCAGACTCAAACTACGACATGTGGGGCACTGAACCAGGCCACAGATGACATGACTGTGACTACATCTCCACGGCTGATGTCAAAGAATGGAGACTCAAGCAGCAGCTAAAGCAAGCTAAAGTGCATGCGGCAGCACTGACAGACACACACTAGCTGAGATCTGAAGCTTGCTCTGCCAGGAGGCTGAGCCTGAGGATGAAAGCATGCCTGGAGAGTCCCCAGAGCAGGGACACCCAGGGTTTCCAGCTGCTTTCCTAAACTGTGTCTCTCCAGGCCATCACCTTGAAAGAGGAGGATAACCCCAAGACAAACAGGACCAGTGAGATAAGAAACCTTCCCACCAAAATTGACCCTGAAGCAAACCCCAAGACAAAGAGCTTCTGCGTGACCAGAGAGGGGAATCAGCTCTGCTCCACACAAGAGAGGAGGGTGACAACTTTGAAAGGCCATGCATGCACTCTTACCACAACTTAAAATACTGCCAGGAATTCATTTTTTTTCAGATGATAATTGACCTACCAAAATGAGATGGCAGGTAATACCGACTTGAGATCAGTGAGCTTAAAGCTGCTGCCCTTGATTATGCAGACGCTCGCCCTTCCTTGACACTGACCTCAGGTGTGTGTGACCCTTCCCTCATCCTACACGCTTGGGATTGCACGTGCGTTATTAAATCTAGATTGTAACAACCACTGAAAACAGGTATTGCAATAGTTGTCATCGCTTCAGGAAACTTTCAAAAAAAAGATTACAAATTTCAAAAGAAGTAAATCTGCTTTCAGAAGACTCTGCAACAGCATAAAGCCTGGGAAGGAGCCAGGCAGTGTCCAGGACGCAGATTACCATTAAAAAGCTGAGTATTTCCTGAAGTAGGGGGGCGGCGAAATCGGACAGAGCATTGAGAGTTGTTGGGCGTCTCATTCCGCAACTTCCTTCCTGTATGGCAGACCCAAAGTATGTGTGTGTGGTGCGTGGTGCTCCTGTCACCCCAGAACTTGGGAGGTGGCGGTAAGAGGATCAAGAGTTCAAGATCCGTCTGGACAACACGAGACCTAGTGTCAAACCCACAAAAAACAAAACAAAATTGTGTACGTTAGAAATGGAAAATATCCAGCTAGCTCCGAGTTTATAATTGGTACCTCTGGCGGTGGCGAAAGGCAAATTGCATTTGTTCTTTGTTAGTTTTTCTCTGTTTTGATTATCATGAAGCACCTGGGACATTTTAAGTGGTTTTTAAGACTTGACATTCATCAAAGCTGCTCCATATTCGACAATTACTGCCATTCCGAAGTGTGCAAAAATTAGCTCTTTTGAAACCTATTAAATCATCAAAAAGTCATGGAAACAGCCTAGCGCTGTGTCACACAGGGAGCGGTCACCAGGATGGGGGAACAGCTTTGACAGTTCTCAAAGATTGAAAGCCGTGCTGGTTAGTGTCTGTCGACTCACACAGCGAGTCATCTGGAAAGAGGGACTGTCCACTGAGGAACTGCCTCCATCAGAGCGGACCGGTGGACCCAGGCAGCGGGTCCTGGGCTGTGTAACAAAAGCTGAGCAAGCCATGAGAGCAAGCCGGCAGGCAACATTCCTCCATGGTCACTGACGCTGCTTCTGCTTGAGTTCCTGCCTGTCTTCCCTCAATGATCCACTGTGATCGAAAGCCAAACAAACCCTTTTCTCGCCTATGTCGCTTTCCGTCAGTGTTCTTACCACAGCAACGAAACCCAGAGACAGTGCCCATCTTAGATACAAGAATTTAGATGTGTTTCAAAAGATGTTCTAACTTAGACTTTGGAGTTTTATTTTTTTTTTTACTTCTAAAATCATAAGCAGGTGACTTCAGACTTGGTTCATCTGCTGTGTGGTTTTATCTAAACTTTGAGGACTGATCATCTGAGCAGCCCATTTAAAAACACTTTTTGGTACTCTGCCATAAAAATCAACTCAATTTAAAGGATTGTCGACTTGTGCTTCTTTCGTGCTTGGAGGACTGGACACTTTTACATAGGAATATATCAAAACAGTAAGTCCACCACTGGAAATATGTTGAAATGAAGCAGGAAACTTATTTCATAGTGCAATTATATCCAGGGATGCTTTTGAATGTTGGAAATACAAAGCTGGCATCATGCTTTTCTGTTTTCCAAAGATTACCCTTCCCCATTGACCAAAGGCCCACCCGTTCTTTGCCTGTGTAGTAAAATATTTTTTTAAGATGATAAGAAAACTTATTCATCAATATGCTTAACTATTTTTGTAATTACTCGGAAGTTTGAGCAGTAGATGTAATTGAGAACGATGTATTCAATGTCTCTCCTTGTAAGTTGACATGATTTTAAAATATAATGTGGAAAATTCCAATATAATATAGAAATATCAAATTCAAGCCTACACAATTATCATCCTTCAAAAGAATTAATCAATCAATATATTTACAACTGCTATGTTTTATTAAGCATGGTGAGGTTAATTTTTATTTACTAAATTATTCCAGCCCTAAAGTATTGATGGACATGTTTATTAATAAGTATAGAATTACTTGTACTTGAAACAAGTAGTTAGGGTTTTGAATTGTGATGTTGATATAAGACACAGATAATTTTAGCCATTCTTAATGACGCCACTCCCTCTTACTGAGACACAAGCTACAGCTAAACATTGCAAGTCAACTAGCTTGATCAACGGTCACAGCAAATGGTCTTAACCTGTAGCACTAGAGATTTACTTGGTTCCTCATTTACATTCTAAGAATTTATCATATTCTCCTGCTCATGAAAAATACCACCAATCGGAATCACATAACATTGTATGATTCTTTGGTTGTAAATATTTAGTTGCAAGTACACGTGAGCCTGTACTATTCACTGAGATATGGGACGGTCTTTGGAAAATCAGCTGTAGTGATAGCTAGCACAGAGACTAGATATTGAGAATAAAGACTAAAGATAAAGAATAAGGAGAATAAAGAATATACAAGTAGAATGTATGTTCACATGTGGGTGGAGATAAAGGGTTGTTCTAATTTATGTAAATTACCCATGTAATCCTCAAGGGAAGTGGATGATGCCATTTCCTTTTTGTAGCTTCGTGGAGAGGTGGTTCTGTGGTCAGTGGTCTTGCTGTCTCCAGGAAGCCTTTTCACTGGAGCTGACGGATGCCAAGCAATATGTCATGAACCAATGGGAAAAAAAGATGAAGCAGTGTGTTCAGAGAGAATTTCCAGAATCATGAAACCTGGGAAAGCGGGAACAGAAGGGGTATGTGCACAGGATAAGTTTTTGCAGTGGAAGGAAACTTGAAGAGGGAGAGAGTAGGAGCTGGCAGGCAGCAAGAAATGTCATAAAGTGGTAAGAAAAGTTTGCAGAACGAGACTTGCTCTGTATCTTTGTTTAGTGGGAATGGATTACAACTTGGGGTGGAGCTGGAGGAATTTCCAGGTAACTACTGTTCCCAGTCGTACTGGGTCCTCGGGGAGGATTTGGGAGATCAATTAAGTTCATGTTCATGTGGGAAGGCAGTCCTGGGAAGGCTGGCACGAGTTTTCAAATGTTCCGCAGGGGAAGACGAAGGGTTTTTGGACATCAATGATGCTTCAGTTCAGATCCTTGGACATAGGCAGCAGATGGACATTGTTAACCCTGTCTATTTATGGGATGCAAGGGCCAGAAAGAGCAACGGGAAAGCACATTTGTGAATGATGCCACAGACTATCACTGTTTGCTGGTTTACCCAGCATGCCGTGGCTTCCCCAACACATCCAAAATACTTCCTCAGTGAGGGGAGTTATCTGAGTTATGAGTAGGTGGGTCAAGGGAGCAGACAATTCTGAGTTACTTCTACAAAATCAGACCTCTAAGAATTAACCAAGCTCCTCCCCTAGTTCTCATGGTGATGCTCATGTCATCTGAAGCACATATCAACATGCTTAGGAACAACCGTGTTCAAGTGCATCATGCAAAGCCCATTAGAACACAAGATGGGAGTTTCTCAGCTCAACAGGTAACTATTGAGACCACAGGGCCTCACTGACAGGACAGCATTTCCACGGTTCAGACGATTAATTATACAGTTGCGTAAACACTCACCCGTGGGCATGACAATGTGAAGAGTTTCAGCATGGCACCGACACAGGAGAGGTAGAAACGCACACTGGCATAGGGCCTACCTACCTCACGAGTGGAAGAGTGACACTTGGTAAACTAGCATGTCTGAGAGCACCGGCTTGATAAATATAAAGCCAGGCTTGTCCTTCATCAAGTAGAGCCACAGTTTAGTCAAAAGTTGGAATGTGAAAAAGCCTAGACGGTGTAAGAAACACCCAGACTTCAGTTTTTCACTATTTCAAAGTACAAAATTATAAAAGAAAAAGCAGAAAAAATTATAGGTTAGGTTTTACAAAATTTGAAGGTTCATGAATTGAGGTAGGGTACGATAATTTGAGTAGTTCCAGGCAAACCATGGCTATAGTTCAGAGCCTGATGAGGCGGGAGCAAGGGGGGACTGTGTGTGCCAAGCAGCACACGGATATCCGGTGTGATGACGTAAGAACCCTCTCCTTAGAGACGACTGATGATGTGAATAGGCAGCACAGACAGCACACACGTCAGAGATGAATGCTGGTCAAACCGAAGCTAGTACCAAAAACTGTCGATGGGCTTGTGATCATTTCTGGAGCGCTAGGTTTCAGAAAGAAACTTAAATGTACATGGTCTTAATCTATTGATTTCATTGTGAAAAACAACTTCTCTCTGAAAGTCATGCACATAAAGTTCCAAGACACATATTAAGAAAATTTCACTTGCTTTATAAGATAAAGATGCATCCAGTCTAGAATACTGGAAAATTAAATGCTGAGAGTAGAGTATACAACCAAATGGGTAACAGTCAACAAAACACAAAGAGACAGGGCTGTAGAGAGGGTCAGACAACAAACCTAAGCAAACAGCGAGATGGTGGATTTGAAATGTCGCCATCCTCCAGATTTCATCTCACATCCACTGATGCTGCGTCTAGCAGCATTCCAGGGGTACTTTTTAAAGGACCCAGGCATCTTACAGGGAAGCTTACGTGGAAGGACAAAGACGGAGAGATTTGGGAAGGGGTTAAAACGAAGGCTGGGTTTTTATCTCTCACGATCATTGCTAAATCCTCATTATCTAGACCTGTGCGCACATCTGGCACGTAAGAGCCAGCCAGAATGCGCAGAACAAAGGAACGTGCAGACACAGGCCGCGGGAAGCAGGGACAGCCTGTGCAGGGAGCATGTGGAGGTACCTGGGCTGGGAGGCAGCAGCGAGCTGACTAGTCCCTGGTCCCCGAAACAGCACAGACGGACATGTAAACTTGACCCAAACTGGAGATTTTTAACCATCATAAGAAATGTCAAAACCAGAGACCCCGGCGGTCTGCTGTAGAAACTCACAAGAGCGGGCATGAACCTCCGGGACTGGTCATCTAAGCGGTGGATGGGAGTCGTGAATGAGCCTTTCTTCACTGCTCAGCACAGGAAAAGCCACATGAGTCGCTGAGCACTGCTCTATGGGTGAGGGAATGGCCACCTCCCTCACCTAGAAATAAATACTGATGTAATGTTTTATGAAGATTTGTCACATGGATATCCACAGGTGCCTTAGCGTTCTAGATTCCATGACCCAGTGTATGAGACACCAGTGTGCTGGCATTAATGGAGAAGCCGATATTGCTTCATGTAATGTATATGTGTGTATGTGTGTGTGTGTGTGTGTATACACACACACATATGTATATTTTGACTGGAATATTTTGTGAAATTTCCATTAAATTTTTATTTTTACATATAAACATTGCTATAGAATACTCAAGTGATAATATGTTTAAAACGACCAGTTCTAACATAAACATACAATGTAGTTAAGCATTCTGAAATTCACCTAACACTCTAGACTTAGGTCAGCACCCTGGATTTAGCTTAACATCCGAGTTAACTCAAAACCCTGGACATAGAGCAGTCATATTGCAGAATATAGCCAAGAAATGAGTGTTAGTATTGTTAAACATGTATTCACATTTTCCTTACTCCAAGAATAAAATACATTGTGGACAAGGCTTACAGTGAATTTACCCACTTATCCCCACTCACCAGTAATATTTAAGACATTAACTAGAGAAACCTGCTGGAGTCCCGCTTTCCTCTCTGACCCCCAACAGATCATAAAGATCTTCTCCTCCAGCCTTCCCTACCCAACTCATCCTGATATCCAGCGCTGTACAGCAGGCATCCCCTGTAAACTCACCACCTCAGCAGGTCAGAGAAACAGATCCAGTCCCACAGTCTGATCCCCAGCACTATGGCAGACCTTCTGGGGGAACCTCCCTTTACTGTCCCTCCCCATTACAAGAAGACCAAATAAATAGGTCCTAGTTGGAAACTCCACTCTCCTCCATCATGGGAACACTTCAGATCCTAGAAACACGTTTAGCTATCAGGTCCACAGAAAAATTCTCACCAGGCAACACACAGCCATCACACGCTCCTAAGATCTAGAGAGGAAACAAACCAAGAAACAAAATAC